>CM060477.1:26982037-27582037 GCA_030544235.1 Lepturacanthus savala | reverse complement strand
GATATTCACAGGTATCCTGTGGTGCCGGTGGAAATTCGCTACAAGGGTAAAAAGCATAATGTGAAGGCTGCGGTTAGTTCCCGCCTGGCGCACCCTCTGATCTTGGGCACAGATTGGCCGGGGTTTGATAAACTAGTGGGGCAATGTGTGGGGGTGCGCTCGCGACCGACAGGGACAGGGGATATGTGCGCTGTGCTTAGCGGCGACGCGAGGTTGTCCGACGCTGCAGACGGGGAGGGGGAGCCGGCGGTGCCTCCACCGGAGGCTCCGCAGGTTCCCGTGTTTGACTCCATGGAAGATTTTCCACTCGAGCAGTCTCGTGACGATACTCTGCGCTTTGCCTTTGACCAAGTGATACGAATTGATGGTCACATGGTGCGCCCTGACGCAGCGCTGTCATATCCACATTTTTCTTTGCGCAGGGACAGATTATACAGAGTGAGTCGTGACACTCAGACAGGCGACATAATAACCCAGTTGTTGGTCCCGAAAAGCCGTCGGGAAATAGTTTTCCAGGCGGCTCATTACAACCCGATGGCTGGACACCTGGGATATGATAAAACACTGAACCGGATAATGGCCCGATTCTATTGGCCAGGCATTCGGGCAGACGTGCGCCGCTGGTGCGCGTCTTGTCCCGAATGCCAGTTAGTTAACCCACCGGCCGTCCCGAGAGCGCCATTGCGCCCATTACCACTGATGGAGGTCCCATTTGAACGCGTCGGGATGGACCTCATCGGGCCATTTCACCGGAGCGCACGGGGATATCGCTTTGTGTTAGTCCTGGTGGATTACGCAACGCGATATCCAGAGGCAGTGCCGCTGCGCACCATCTCTGCAAAGAGTGTGGCGCAAGCGCTGTTTCAAGTTATCTCCCGAGTCGGGATCCCGAAAGAGATCCTGACTGACCAGGGCACCCAGTTTATGTCACGAACACTGAGAGAACTGTACGGGTTATTGGGCATCAAGGCTATTCGAACCAGCATCTACCACCCTCAGACGGACGGCCTCGTGGAGCGCCTGAATAAGACCTTGAAGTCCATGATCCGTAAGTTTGTGCACGATGATAATCATAATTGGGATAAATGGCTACATCCTCTGTTGTTTGCAGTGCGCGAGGTACCCCAGGCCTCAACGGGATTTTCTCCCTTTGAGCTGCTGTTCGGCAGGAAACCACGGGGGGTTCTGGACCTGGTTAAAGAAAGCTGGGAGGACGGTCCAAGCCCAAGTAAGAACGAAGTTCAGTACGTCCTGGACCTGAGAGCAAAACTCCACACACTAGGGCAGTTATCACGTGAGAATTTGCTCCGGGCCCAGGAACGTCAGCAGCGGCTGTACAACAGAGGATCGAGGCTGAGACAATTTTCACCGGGAGATAAAGTGCTTGTATTGCTCCCATCTTCCAATTCGAAATTACTCGCCAAGTGGCAAGGGCCCTTTGTGGTCACACGGCGAGTGGGTGACGTTGACTATGAGCTTGTGCGATCTGACAGGGGAGGGGCAACACAGATTTATCACCTCAACCTCCTTAAAGCGTGGAGAGAGGCGGAGCCTGTTTCCCTGGTGACGACAATTAGAGAGAGAGATGAGTTGGGGCCCGAGGTACCAAAATCGACCAATCCTGCCCCGCTCCGTTGTGAAGACCATCTCTCACCGTCCCAGGGAGCAGACATTGCCAGGTTGCAGCAGCGTTATGCTGATGTGTTTTCCCCCCTGCCAGGACGCACAAGCCTTATTCAACACCGTATCGAGACTCACCCAGGGGTGACGGTGCGTTCGCGGCCCTATCGGCTACCTGAACACAAGAGAAAAGTGGTTCAGGCTGAATTGAAAGCTATGTTGGAGATGGGTGTAATAGAAGAGTCCAACAGTGCCTGGTGTAGCCCCATCGTTCTTGTAACCAAGAAAGATGGGTCTATCCGGTTCTGTGTGGACTATCGCAGGGTGAATGATGTTTCACAGTTTGACGCCTATCCAATGCCCCGGGTCGACGAACTCCTGGATCGCCTGGGCCCTGCTCGCTTTTTCACGACGCTGGATTTGACCAAGGGCTACTGGCAGATTCCCTTGTCTCCAGAGTCCAAGGAGAAAACGGCCTTCTCCACTCCGTACGGTTTGTACCAATTTGTCACACTTCCGTTTGGGTTGTTTGGGGCCCCAGCCACTTTTCAACGCCTCATGGACCGGGTGCTGCGCCCCCATGCCGCATATGCTGCCGCCTACCTGGATGATGTCATCATCCACAGTAACACCTGGGCGGAGCATGTGCGGCAGGTGGCCGCGGTGCTCGAGTCACTGAGGCAGGCGGGGCTTACGGCCAACCCAAAGAAGTGTGAAGTTGGACGGAGGGAGGTACGGTATCTGGGGTACCACTTGGGCGGCGGGCAGGTGCGTCCGCAGGTAGACAAGACAGCAGCGATTGCAGCCTGCCCAAGGCCCAAGACCAAAAAAGAGGTGCGGCGGTTTTTGGGGCTGGCCGGCTATTACCGGCGATTTATCCCCAGCTTCGCGGAGCTGACCAGCCCTTTAACCGACCTCACCCGAAAGGGTGCTTCAGATCCGGTCCAGTGGACGGAGCAGTGCCAGGTGTCGCTTGAGAGGGTAAAGCAGGCCCTCTGTGGGGAGCCTCTTCTCCACACACCTAACTTCTCTCTCCCTTTTGTCTTGCAGACTGATGCGTCGGGCAGGGGGCTGGGGGCCGTTCTGTCCCAGCGGGTGCGGGGCGTCGACCGCCCAGTGCTGTACATCAGCCGCAAGCTGTCGGAGAGGGAGGCCAGGTACAGCACGGTGGAGAGGGAGTGCCTGGCCATCCGGTGGGCGGTCGATGCTCTGCGGTACTACCTGCTGGGGCGCCCATTCACCCTCTGCTCGGACCACGCTCCCCTTCAGTGGCTCCACCGCATGAAGGATGCCAACGCCCGGATCACTCGGTGGTATCTAGCTTTACAGCCTTTTAAGTTCACAGTGATCCATAGGCCGGGGGCGCAGATGGCCGTGGCCGACTTCCTTTCCCGCTCCCATGGGGAGGCGGGGGGGGGAGTAGGTTAGGCCGGACGGCTCCCCGGCCTAAGTCGGGCGGTGGAGGTATGTGGAGGGGGCGTGGCGCATCGGCTGCAGGAGAGAGGTGTGGAGAGGGCTCAGGGGAGCGGCGCCAGGTGAGAGTAATTGAGCAGTGAGTACAGGTGCGCTAATTACTCTCACCATCTCTTTTAAAACAGTAGCAGGCTGGACCCGCGAGGAGAAAGAGGAGGAACGGACACGAGGAGAGCCGAGCAGACGGCAGCACATCAAGCCTGCGATCGGCTGCAGACGGCCTCAGCGTGTGTGTGTGTGTGCGCGCTAATAAAGCCCGGGGAAAAACCCGTTAATAGAAAAGACTGGACTTGTTGTGCGTCTGTTCGGTGCCGGGGAACCCACGGTGGCAAGGCGACTGCCACAAGGCGGAAAACCTCTTTCACTCTTCTTTAAAGACCTTAAACTACAAGCTGCTGTGGAGTTTGAAACACCGATGAGGCCGCTCATGAAAGGGGAAAAGGACGCTGTGTTTTCTTTTAATCTTCAGTTTCTGAGACCAAATCCGTGACCTTTACACACCGACTGTGTCTGACAGCCTCCCGTCATAGACAGAGACACCAGGAAGGCGAATCTTCAACGGGAAATAGTCCCACCACACAAATCCCTGCAAAAACCACAAATTGTCTGTTTGACAATTCTATTTATGTGCAGGTTAAACAAAGGAGCAACAGTGTGTTAATTAGTGAGCTCATGTTTGTGTTTTTTAAGCCTTAAATATAGTGTTTCAGTGCTCTGAACACCACATACACACACACACACACACACACACACACCTATTCATTGGGTGGCAGCAGAAACTTGGATGGGTTCAGATGTGTATATATATATATATATATATATATATATATATATATATATATATATATATATATATTAGCATGATTTTGCCATTCAAGTACAATTTTATCATGTTATTTCTGCATCTTCTGCATTTATAGTGACATATGAGGTCAAGGGACATCAGATAGAGTTTGATTTGATTAATCTGCATATGAATCTAATATTTTGATGTGAAATCTATGCCATATAGTAACAATTACTTTATCTTCATCTATCTTAAAAGCTGTGGTATAAAATCAATGTTTTTACATTCAGGCATTAAAGGGGGCTTTTATTTTAAAGGATATACAATTTATGGTCACATGACCAGGATATCCTGTTTTCTCATGGACATTTGACATGTGAGCATCATTGTCTCATAAATGAAAGTTGTCTTTTATTCAGAATTTTGGAAAATGTATGTAATAGAAATATTTGATTCAATTGTTATGTTATAAGTTTCTTTTATTAATTTGCTAAAATAGATTTGTTGCTATATGGCAACAATATGCAAATATGGAACATTCCTAGTGTATACAACCTAATGGAGTCCCATTGACTTTTTCTTAAATATTTTTAAATTTATCTATTATTTAGGCAACTTTAAATAATAAAAAAAAATGTAAAGCCTTTTGTTTAACCATGTCTAAGTAATATTTCATGCAATAGAGGGTTAATTATTTCAGAATTAATGCATTATATTGACAGCCTAGTTTTCATTGAAACATTTGTCTTTCTATCATGCAAACGATCCAGTTCTTCTCATTGTCAAAGAAACTAAAGATACTAGTAAATACTTGTCTGCAAAACAGGTTTTTTCACAACCAGGCCTCT
The DNA here is from genome assembly GCA_030544235.1 of Lepturacanthus savala. Classification (NCBI taxonomy): domain Eukaryota; kingdom Metazoa; phylum Chordata; class Actinopteri; order Scombriformes; family Trichiuridae; genus Lepturacanthus; species Lepturacanthus savala. The sequence continues at coordinate 27,577,309 of CM060477.1, read as the reverse complement.
GTGGATGCAGGTCATGCATCAGATGTGAGAGCAGGAAAGGAGGCAGATATTCATGTGTCCACCTTTTTCTAAAATGTTTTACAATGAGTGGCCAGGAAACAGCTCAGCGGGGGGCGTCACATGGTTCCAAACAGTCTGTCCCATCCATCGTGAGCTGTGGTCAGTCGGCCTAAAGGCCACTCCATCACGGCCTGTCACATCGACAGAGCCGCTCACTGTTTGAGTCGCTGGCCTGAATCGGCCGTGAGTCGTCCATCAGTCTCCTCACACACAGACCCATGTTACAGCCGACATGACTCATACAGCACTGATTCAATAAGAGCAAACTCCAAGACAAATAGTGTCACGTGTGACCCGCTGTCACTTTTAGAGTCTGACAGCACAGTGGATAAATAACTTTCAGCTTGTTCACAATGCATTGACAACAGTAAAGGAATAGTTTACATGTTGGTAAGCACTAATTAGGGCTGCAAATAACAACTATTTTGATAGTCAATTAATCTCTTGATTATTGTAACAACAATTAGTTGTTTGGTTCATAAAATGATGTAAAATGTTGTTTCCCAAAAGCTGAAGATTCAACCTAAAAATGTCTTTAATATTTATCCAGACCAACAGTCCACAACCCAAAGTTTATTCATCAGTTTACTATAATAGTATGGGCCCATACTGTAATTGAGTTTTCTTATGCCTGTGGATTAGGATCAAACCAAACAGATAGAGCATGAAGTTTCATATTGGGGAGATGTTTGTCTTACATATGAATTTTTATATAACAGAATGAAAATGTTTATAATACTTTTGTGGCGGGGGCAGAGGAATCATTGATGAAAACAAGGAACAGAGTAAAATCCAAAAGCTTGCACATATTTTTTGTGGATCTTGTAAAATCACAAAGCAGAGTAATATTTAATGCTGTATGCACTTTTAAGACAAAAATATTTTATAAACGATTTGGATATTTAGTAGGGCTGCAACTAATGGCTGAAGTTGATTAATTGGTATTCAAAATAGTTGATGATTAATGAAATAGTTGACAACTAGTTGATTAATCAAATAATCCTTGCATCTTTAATAATTAGAAATGGATTATTTCAACTAATAACATTATAATATATACATTATATATATATATATATATATATATATATATATATATATATATATATATATATATATATATATATATATATAAATGACTGGATGCTAGCTTTTGAGTAGCGTTAGCTTAGTGTTTATACATAGCTGTGTTAGTGTGTGTGTGTGTACACACATAACTGATGTGTTCTTGTTTTAATAGCAGCAATATGAGTTTGTTTAATGCATATTAAAAGTTATGTGGTTCGAAGCAATTGTGTTAAACATTAAAACTGATGAAATAATTATGAATTTGAATTTCCCTTTGTCATTTAACTGGCCCATTTTACCTGAAACTGCTCATGCAAAACAGAGTGGCACAGCAGATATACTAAGGTTTATAGAGCCTAAATAATTATATTTTTATCATATAATTCCAACACAAAATAATCAGAAAAAGTTTTAATCACAGATATACATGGAAAAGGCATATTTGGTATTGTGTTATTGTCCCAAGTGATTTACCAAAAGTTACCTGACATCACTCTATACACAATATCTGATATACAACACAGCAGCTGGCAGGGGAAAGATATTGTCACGTTAATTAATTCACTATGAGCAGTTAAAGGCTCCAACACTGAGCCTTGAACACACACTTAGGTTTTCTAAATATGTCTTTTCATGAGTTTGGTGTGAATCTCATGTGTTTAACACCTTCCTCTAATCCCCTCCATGAGAGCGAGGAACTCGCTGAGCGGAGCTCCATCTCACAACTCATTTGGGAGACATTTTTGGACGATTACTTGTGTGGGATGTGCTAATGCAATTACATCCCTGCACGCCGCGCGGCTCACGGCTCCGACAACGACATTAGACGTGATGGATACAGCCATCAAACGCATTCTCATAATCGTCAATGTGGCAGTCGATAACAGTGTCTCAAGTTTCCTCCCACGCAATCCTATGTCCCGATAGGAAGCCGTTGCATTTACTCCATACTTATTGATTGATGAGTGATTGAGCGGGTAAATTAGGGCTGAATAATGAGGAAAATAAAAATAAAGCTGTAAAGCTACAGTAATAAACATTTGTAGCCTTTTCTGTTGTAATGGGAACAATTAATCAGACGCATAGAAATAACGTTCTGCATCCTAATAAATCTAATCCATGCTAATTATCAAGTTTGATTTAATGACTTCTTTGATAACTTTTACAGTTGTGGCTGTAGCTGGGCTACTTTACCCCCCTCCTCCCTCCCTACTTCTATTGCTCATATTTTCATAGGCAGCGCTCGCAAATTCCAGCAAGAGTTAGATCACAATTTGTTCCAGATTGTCTGTCCGGCAGTTTGTTGGAGGAGCAGTTTGAGGCAGATTTTGCAAACTCTGCTCTCCTCCGGCGCTATGGGAGGTTTGCCACAGAGGCCAAGTTGTATGTATGCACTCATGGGCCTTTTTGAAGTTCTGTCTCTCCCGCCCACACACACAAATGCCACTTTCTTATGGTCATGGTAAAACAAATAAAAAGCCAATATGATGATGTTTTTCTTAAGATTTGGGTGGTTTTATGAGTTTCTGTTGGTGGTGTTTCATTCTTTCTTTCTTTTTTTAATGTCAGTACCACCCTGTCCTTCAATGTACATTACATAGCTACATGGTGAAATAATCTTTATTCTATATGGAACGATCAGGTTTGGTTTCAAGAGATTTTGAATGAAACCTGAACTATCTGCATTGCTACTACTGGAGGGAAGTTGTTTAAATCCTTTTATTTAGGAAAGAGATGATGATGAATCGTCTTGTTTTCAAAGATAAAATACAACAGATCCATCAACATATACCAGACTGTTTCCATTTGTGCAAACCAATGATATATTGAACGTCAAAGTTTCAGATGTGGTGAAGTATTTCAGGCGATTTTCCTCTTAAGCTTCGCTTTTTTTTTAGCAAAAGTTTTATAAAAGTTTAGGAGACACCATTCAACACCATTGTTAACCAGACATTTTGTCACATGATGTTTATTTGTACTCAACCAAGGATGTTTGTCCTGTCATGTCATACATTGATCATTTCACACCATAAGAAACATTTGAATGATTTCAGACTTTTGAATTGAATTGGGTGAATCTGTAGGTGTCATATAAAACATATGGGAGATATTTTCCAGAGATGTCAAGTGCAAAGAAGTACACAGTACTTTACTCTGTCCTAAATGACCAATTAACCAATCCATAATACCTTTAAAGTACTAGACAAAGCATAAAACACATTTTTTCTATTGACAAAAAGTGACTATAGCTCAAACATTGGGAGTTAAAAGTTGTTTTTGCCTAAAATTCAATTGTTCTCATTCACTTGAATGTTATATTTAATAGATTTTAGCTCACTCAGTATTGCTGTTCAAATGCATTTCAAAGGACAATACAACACATACATTGCAATATCTCCAAAAAGTCAGTCATATATTATTAACTGATTTTTCATTTCATTGCTGTTACTTTGAGTAGTTTTGAAACCAGAACTTTTGCACGTTTACTTGTGTGAAACCTATTCTTCAAAGTATATTTAAACACTATTATTTATACATCTGAGTGATGAATGTGAAGACTTTTGACACCTCTTGATATTTTTGAAGCTTTTCACTAATTATTAATCAAACCTTTATTTGTTACTGTCAATTTCTTTAATTGTGCAATAAAATATAGTAATGATGAGTGAAAGAACTCTTAGTGATAATTAGTAATAATTAGTAATAAATAATATGTGTTGTATGTACATGTATGTATATCTGTTACAATACAACACTGGACTCACTGCTCTAAGATTTGACCAATAGGAAACTACTTGAGCTAAAACCAGATGCAGACAACAAGGTAAAATATAAGTCTATTAATTATTAAAACGGTGTCTCGGGTTCTTATAGCAGGTTGAGTCAGACCTGGCAGCATTTCCTCCTCCATCCTGTTCCTGGAAATGACAGATGATTAAAAACAAGGTGGTGAATCGATGAAGTGAAGCAGGTTAAAAAGTGTCTCATTACCCTGGGGTTCTGCTGATGTTTTCCTGGGTTTTAGGGGCTTTCAGCTGGTCTGGGAGGTCCACTTGGGTTCCAGTCCAATCCACTGGGGTTCAAGATAGGAAAACAGTCAGATCCAGCCGGAACTGGGCCATCAGCTGAGAGAGAGGGAGGCGTCAGTGCTACATCCTTTGTTGAGTTCTGGGGTTCTGTCCATCAGTTCTGGCCTGATTTCCATGAGGGAGCGGTCCCATTCCTGATTCACGGCCGACTGAGGAAGCTGTGAAAGAATCCACATGTTCATACTTCACATTAAACATCATGTCCTTCAGCTGGACCACTGCAGTCCACCTTAATAGGATTAAAGGAGCCATTTCCTTTGGGTCAATTATGGCAACCCTCATGTTGTGTTGGTTTCATGCTAATTAATTCCTAAAGAGTTATTGAGAGTTAGTGTGAGTGTTATTTTTTTTCAGCATAACTTCATGTCTCATTAATATGCATCTTGAATTCAAGTTCTAAAATATAGAATTTCTGGATTATTTTGACTTTATTGCACAGTGTTGCCATATGGCCACATTTACTTAATCTTCATTTTTCTGAAAAACTGTGATAGAAAGTATATGTATTTAGAGTTAGGTGTGAAAAGGGTGCTTTTATTTTGAAGGACATACAATTTATGAGATCACATGATCAGGATATCCTGTTTGCCAGTCCCTTTTGCTCAAGGACAAGGACATTTTCACCAAATAAGAAATTTAATTCAACATCTGGGGTAAGTAAACTTTATTAATTTATATATTTTACATTTACAATTGTTTTTACTAATATGCTAAAAATATATTTGTTGCCATATGGCAACAATATGCAATTATAGAAAAATTCTGAGTGCATACAACCTTAATACATCTATAACCATTTTAAGTAATAAAACTATTCATAACATTTGTCTGAGTAATATTTCATGCAATAGAGGGTTAATGACGTCTATGTGGATCTGTATCTGTTTGCTGTGATTGACCCTGACCTCATAGAGGACTCTAGTGGTCTGAGGTCTAGCAGTTCTTCATCCCAACCAGCCTTTCTCCCTAGCCGTTATCTGGCTGGTTGGGATCTCTAATGTTTCTTTTTTGCCTTATTCCTGCAGTGCCTGATGTAAATATCCTGCAGGCCTGGTAAAGTAGAGCACCTCCTATTGTGTGTTCAGCTGAACGAACACTTTGCAAAGGGCCTTGCGGTCCTGATCGCTGCCGTTTCCACACCAGGCAGCAACGAAATTCCTCAGTATTTTCGAAAGGATCCCTGGAATAATAATTACCATCAGCGTAGCATTTTCAAAGGATTTTCTGTGGCTGAAGTTGGAGTCAGGATCAGGAGTTTAGTTTGTTTGTCGCAGTGGAAAACAGAGTGGAAGAGCCCAAAAAAACACATAAACACCGAAATTAATGCAGGCAACAAATAGGGCAATAAAACACTGTGGTATAAAAACTAAAATAAATAATGAATAAAAGGAAACAAATGGCACACATGGGCAGGTTTAACAATCCACCCAGCTCAGTAATGACAGGCACATGGAGCTGAAGAGGACATACTTTATAGGAGGAAGAAGACGTGAGGAAATGTTAGTTTAACAGAATAATGTCATCAACACAGCAAACGCAACAGTGAGTAAAAAGGTTCTGAGCAATAAGTAAAAGAGATTTTATTATAAAAAAAAATCAATGGTGCTGCTTTTCTTCCATTATACACTTCAGTAAAGAGAAGTGGGGACTTTAGTCCCTTTAGTAAATCAGCAAAACCTCAAATTGACTGTTAAATGGGCGCCACAAATCCTCAGTAAATATCCCCCCATTGAGTCTAAATATACTGGAATCAGCTCATAAAATATCACATATGACTTCAGTGACATCAATAAATCCCAACACTTTAGAGCATCGAGAAAATAGTCCCCAATGCACTATACTCTAGATTTCCTCCTGTTGTTTCTGCTGTAGGTTAGGAAATTTCTTTCTTTTTTTTTTTTTTTTTTTTTTTAAAAAGTGAACTAGTGTTTTTGTGATTCAGGTCTCCAGTAGCTGGAAGCAGAGACGAACACATTGTTGGTTTTGGTTTTATTCCAGTCATATCCTTTAACAATGCCATAATAGATTTCATCAAGATTTCCCTTTTTTTCCTTTTCTTCTTTGTTATAACCGCGCTGAGTCTTCCTTGTCCTCAATTCAGTTTCCAAGATTTTTTCCTTTTATTGAATATGTTGAAACAAAACAGGAAAGCACAGATCAAGTATCACAAGTATCAAGGAAAGGACAACCTGAACCAAGGAAATGTGTTGGCAGCGGTGGAGTCTAACTACTCAAGTACTGTCAGGACAATTTTAAAGTACTTTATTTGAGTATTTCCATTGTTTTCTACTTGCACTTCGACAGCTTCAGTTACAAGCTACTTCTCTGGTCAGAATTTTATATTTCATATTTCATATAAAATATCCAGTATTTCACTTCATTTGAGTACCAAACAATATAAATTATTATTACATTCACTTTGACAACATTCAAATGCTTTAACACTATACTTTATTTAACACTAGACTATTAAATATAACACTAAAGTAGTTCTGTATTTGACTACAGTATAATTTTACATGTAGTGAATTTTTACTTTCATTTAAGTAAAACATCTGAGTACTTGATCCACCCCTGTGTATTAGAAACAGGTGAAATAACGTAGCCCCTCTAGTAGATTTTTTTCCTCTGTTGTTCTGGGAAAATACAATTTCCACAGTTTGACAAAGTGTTTTTTTGCAGCGTGTCCCAACGCAATAACCATTGCTGCCAGAAACATAAAACACATGATATCGTGTGTGTCGGATGTTTTTTTTTCCTTTTCTAAGAGCTACATTAACAGACCTTTTAGGAACCTTTCATAAATTGGTTAAATCATGTTTATGTTCTGTAAAGAGCAGTAAAATGGAATTGTGTTTATTAGCAAATGTCCCAGATTGTTGCTACATAATTCCCTTAACAACCAGCAAAGAAATTACAATTGGATGTGAAGGCTATGCACAGAGAAGCATGTTCTACAGTGCATACAGACAGGGCCGGCACTGGATAAAATGGGGCCCTAAGCAGAATTTCATTGTGAGGCCCCCCCTATAAACGCCACCACCACACCTCAGCATCGACCCTGTTATGACAAGAAATCCATCATACAAGCACATTATTAGGTAAATTACACAATGAAATAAATGTAAATAATAACCTCACATTGATTAAATGCAGTTAATGCAAATATAACTAAAACTAATAATAACATTTCTATATTTGATTACTTTTATATGGCCTACTTATTTTTTTACATTTTGCTGTTAGGTTCTATATTCATACATTGCTTTTTGCTGCTGCTGCTTTACATTTCTCCATTATCCTTATTTTTAGTTCATCTTATCTTGTTATGAAATGTATTGACAAAGAAATGGTGACATTTTCCCTCCATAAAATAGCCAATAGCCTTGAGAGTGAGAGAAAATGCAGGTTTGGAGTTAACAAGATGTTGATTAAATGCTAATCAGGGCCGCTGGTAAATGGAATCTCCCGTCCACATCTAGACAGAATTCTCCTTTCTTCTTTCCCATAATTAGCAGCCAGTAGCTGCTGTTTATGACACAAAGTTTTTATTTTTTATTTCAACAACATAACCACCTTCAAGTACAGCGTAAACCTCCTCTTGTTTTGTTTTATTTTTGCTTTTACTCTTTTAGACTTTTAGACCTAATGATCGTTAACAAGCTCTAAAGATGTTAGTTACCGTAGCGACGGTGATGAGGGGGAGGGAGGAGAGAACATGAAGAAGAGTAGAGCGAGGAGGACGTAGGTCCATGAAAGATTTTACTAGTTTTTCCCTCATTGATTCATTATCTAATTTGCCTTATATATAAACATGAATAAACATGGAATACTACTAAAACTACTATTATTACTAAACCATTTCAAAGTGTTTATCTCTGAAAAACGTGGTTAATTTGATCAGCTTCACTTGAGATTCCATGACTTTGTCCACAAAGAGGATTTCAGCACAAACAGTTAATTGTATTAATTTACATACAATTTTGTGTGTTTTCTTCACGTTTTGTACACACACACACACACACACACACCACATTTTAAATGGTTTCAAAACATTTCTTCATTTCTGTAACTTTGATCTAAGTATTCTGTGATGAACAGTAGATTATGTTTCATCTGATTATTTATAGTCAAAATAATCCAGAAATTGTCTTTTTTAGAACTCAAATTCAAGATGTATAAGTTTAGATCAATGAAACATACAGACCATGAATAACAAATACAAGTTCAAAACTTAAAATGTTTACAAGAAATTATGTTGATAAAAAAAAAATCTAAGAACAAGCGGTGATAATATATGAATTATTACAGATTCCAGATTTTCAGTTTATTTATGTGTACAAATTTTGTCTTTTGGCCATAACCCCCCCCCCCCCCCCCCCCCCCCCCAAAAAAAAAAAAAAAAGAAAAAAAACAACAAACAAACAAAAAAAAAACACAATGGCTCCTTTATGTTACTGGATTTGTTGCCTCCTGATCAATACCATCTTTGTGTCTTTGATCACTGAGCCTGAAAACACATGAAGTCTGCGTTTAAAGCGATTTTATGTTCTGAACCGTAGATACTGCCAGCGGGTGGACCTGAACTCCGGGAGAACATATGGGGTCAATTAGGCAGGAGTTGGCTCCTGGACGGGGTTCAGCGGATCCACGGCGAGGACCTTTGCAGAATAGGTGGTCTCAGGCCATTTGGCGAGGCAATTGTGGGCAGCCGGCGAGTTAGGGACATGAAAGTATCAGGTGTTGTCCAGCAAATGATCCGGGAAAGGTGAGGCTGGGATAGCAGATTGTCTCCGTGACAGAGGAGAGAGGAGGAGGTAAAACTAATCTTTACAAAGCTGTTTAAACACAATTAAAAACCACTAGACATGCTGCTAATGTCAAGTGAGGAAAGCTGCTTGAATTACTTTATTTAACATAAATAATACACAGTATATTTATTGCGTTAGCTGTATAGGTGATAATATGAATGGATTCGATAGGACAACAAATGTACAACATGACTGTATCTGGTGTAACTGATTACTGTCTGTGCTGTGTTTTCTATTTTGTTTTTCAACCCATTTTTATTTATTCATTTTTTATTATTCAAGATTTCTTGTCATTTACCATTTTCCATTTTGAGTAAACAGAAAAAGCTTCTCACCAGCTCCAATTACAGAAGTGCAGCAGAGAAAAAACACCAAAGGTGCTGTAATGAATAAATATTAAAACAATCTCTTGCTAAAACAAGCAAAAAAAACACCATTTTTCATTTTGTCTGTCATATATGCATGTGTATTTTTTTACATTTATCTATTTCATTTCTTCTTTTCTCTGTTTCTGAATGTGCTTGTTTTGTGTTGACCTTCACAAATTGTGAAAAAAGATTTTACATCAAATATTCAAACAGATAAAAAGCTGAAGTGAAATTGAAATATATATTTTAAAAGTAAGAAAACCTATTTTTCTTATTTTTAATTTTTAAATCACATTGTAATAACAGTAAATGAAAATATAACCTTGGAATGTTATTGACTTATTGTGTTATCATGCGTTCCTTTTAGCTGCCTTTAAACGGTGTATATATGAAATAGAAATAGATATAAAGTGGAAAAAATATGAAGATATTAAAAACAACAACCAATAAACCATTAGATAATTACATAATTACAAAACCTGGGTGTCTCAGTGTTTTTGGGATACAGAGATGGTGGAGTTGTGTGGATGCTAGGTGTAATGTAGCTAAAGATATGCATTTTTACATGAAAAAGTAATCAAATTAAATTAGACTCCATGGAGACTCCATGTAAACATGGTCAATGTGGTTGAACAAACAGCCAAACGTTTTGATGTAGATTTTAACAAGTTAAAGCAAATTTTACGAGAAGTTGAACGATTGAATTACGTATCAGGTAAGTATGGTGTCTGTCACATGACGCTGTTGAGCCCAGAAACAAAGAAAATCCTGTGTTAGTCCAACTAAAACCGGACTTTTAAAGTACATGTGAACATATTAATTAGACTGAAATCAAACTTGACTAACTTACTGAGATGATGCAATTGGAATCAATCTATTGTCCATTTGAACGGGAGCTGGTCAAGGTGATCTGCAGATGTGCTGGGACCATGGAAAGCTCTGGCTCAGATCCTGAAGATGTAAAATGTGAACAGAATAATTCAAGCCAGAAGATGCCAGTAACCTGGTGAGTGGAGAGAACAGAAAGTATGATTTGTCCATATTAAAGCTTGTCTATCAAACCAGTTCACCCCTGGGTTGCTGACTTGCTAGTTCACTGGTCAACTAAATGGTAAATTGGTAAAAAGAGTGAATATCACCACTTATCGAAGTGGAGGCAACATTTCTTTGTCAATAAATCAATTTACCACCCATGCATGTAGACTGAGACAAGGACAGTAGTATAAATTGAAGGATTAATCAAGCTATAATCAAAGCTGGACTAAACTGTGCATGTAAACAGTGTACAGCAACGCACAATCGAACTATTCCAAGCCCAGACAAGTTGACCTGTATAGATTGTTTTATTTGGAGCTAATTTCTTCATTTTTTTGGTTTATCTCAGCTGGATATACTACACGATCTACAACGCTGTATATCTTAAAATGATTCTGGCACTTATACAACTATCTCACAGCTGAGGTCAGAAAACCCCTGTAGTTGTGGAGATATACTACATTAAGTATTGGCCTGTAATTTTCAAGAGGTATGTTGATAAATAGGCCTGGGGGGGACAGGTTAAGGGAGGGCTAAACCGTAGCAAGCTGTGTTCCCTGCTCTGCACACAGTTGATGAATGATGAATAAACAGGGTCCCGTTTCTGACCTACAACAGCTAGCCTAGCCTTGGTGCTTGCACAATAGTGAAGACATGAGGTTCATTCACCCTCCACCAAATGGCTGATGTTACTAAGCTAGGAAAGAAGATATTCCAAGTACTGTAAATAAGACAACATTGAAACTAGCCACCTGCGTCCACTGCACAAGCTAGCAAACACTGGAGCAGTCTATTCGCTGAACATATAACATCCATCCAACTCCTGTAATTACTGAAATCCAAACTGTTATCCCTTACATTACTTGCTATTGAAAAAGAGTATAATCACATTACTGTATCTCATCATCAGTGCATTATTGGAAACTGCTCGTTCCATTTGGAGCTCTAGCGGTTCCTAGCTTGGGATTCTGAAGACGACAGACAAACACCACTGATGTAGAATAATTTAAAACACACACAGTAGCGCCGTACATTTTTTTCATATTGTGGTTGGATGTATTTTAAGCCAAAGCTGAGTTGAGCCCACATAATATCATACACATGCATGTGGATCTAAAGTTGGCTGGCTGGTGTTGCATTTGAGGTAAACCTAATTTTGAGTGAAACACGATAATATATTCCATGAGACTCCAGCTGAGGTTAAGCGCATGTTCTTGGATCCCGATGAACCCTGATGACATCAAGTCTGAGTGAAACGCACAACAGCAGTGTCCTACCCGTCAATACGACCTTCAGGACAAACATGCACAGAGCTTTTATACTCTCCTAAATATGCCTTTTATGCCTTTTTATGACTCATCCACAGTTTAGAGTTCAAACTGTGCTTTCAGCGCATAAAGGGATTGGAAACCACAGTTTACAGTTCCCAGCAAAGCGATCCATCAGGAAAATGAAACCAGGGTTTGAGCTTTTCAAATATTCACTTTGGTCTGCAGGGTGAAGTCACAAGTTGTCAGCATGTTGTGTAAATTGGGGATTCACAGTGGAAAATGGGCACAGATCGAAAATAGAACGTTCAATGGATGTCAAAAACAGCCAGAGAGAAGCCAAAAGAGCATTGTGTGCTGCCTACCATGAAACATTATATTGATGAGTCCATGACAGGGTTTTGATTGATCTTTTTTTTTTTCTCCCAAAGTGTATGTTTTCACTTTGGAGCATGAATTGGTCCTCATGCTTTGTCTCTGCTACAGCAACCCTATAGGTGACAGCCGCGAGGTTGTCATTAAAGTCAAACATATTATTCTGCTATGAATCCAGCAATAACAAACACTTAATTACACACAGATTTGTTTTAAAGGGAAAGTCAGGTGTTTTACAGCTCGGGTTGTAATAATATGGGAAGACTCAACATCGCTAAGAAGACGTCTGATGTGGCGAAGAAACATGAACAGTCTGGAGACCAGAGAGGTTTTACACAAACATCCCAGTCAGAAAAAAAAGGAAAAAACTTTCTGCTGTGAATGACCTTTACAGTTCTTTACAGACTTCAACAAACCAATTATTACACTCCAAGTCAACTAAATTAAATGACTTAAACATGTGGTTTGATCACTTTTGCGTTTTTGGATTGGCATCGTTTGTCTGTAATTTTTCCAGATTAAAATTCCTAAAAGTGACCTGTTTATCCAACACAATTTTCAAACTTTTATCTAAGTAGCAATTTTTATTTAGTTTAAAGCCACATTTTTATGATATATCTGTCAGATCTTAGTTGTTTTTAAGTAAGACTTAACATGAAAAAGGTCGCCATGCGTGAAACCTCTGACACGGACCACGGCATATTCTTGCATGATGTTCCTTCCATGTTGATCCAACAATCAATCACTATTGTTAGCTGAACGCTAGGACGTCTTGCTCATCATGACTCATGGTGTGATGTAAATCTCTGGCCAATTAGTGGCCCGCATCCCGTTTATGTTACATTAAAGTAACCGCTCAGCTTGCTTGGAAATATAGTACCAGGTATGAGGTTGCGGGTTGAGCCTATACTGTCCAGGGGAAAGTCATTGAACGTCTCTATCTAGCATTAGCTTGGGTAGGACTGATTGTCAACTGCTTTATTTACAGTTTAATAACTAAATGGACCCATCCATTCTGGATCTTAAGTTATCAGAGGAACTACCTGTAGTGGATAGTACTGTTGCCTCACAGCAAGAAGGTTGCAGGATCAAGGACTTGGGGTAGGACTTTTCTGTGTGGAGTTTGCATGTTTTTCCTCTGTCTCTGTGTTTTTTTCCAGGTTCTTTGGCTTCCTCCCACTGTTCAAAAATATGCTGAGGTTAATTGGAGACTGAGTGAATGGTGTGTGTGCCCCACAGTAGAAAATGGATGGTCTTGGTGTTGGCCGAAATGGTGCAAAATGGCAGCCACGCTTCCATCACTCTGCTCCAGGGCAACAGTGGCTACAGATGTAGTTTACCACCACTGGTGTGAATGTAGTATGAATGAATAATGGTTTCTGTCCTGAAAAGTTTATTATTATTATTATTACAGGCTGAGCTAATGTTAACAGTGACTACTCCAGAGGTAACGTGTCGGCAGAACAGCGACGGAACACAGATTTTTAATGTTAAACTGCCTTAATTAATTTCAGGGTTTTCTTAATTACTCTGTTTGTTCTGTAGGATGAAAGGTCTGAGGATAATTCAGGTCCCAGTAAAGTAGCTGACTGTGGAGCAATGAACACATCTTTTATTATGATTATTATACAAATTAAACAACCGTGGGTAAGATCCGGTTAGGTTTAGGGAATGATCCCGGTTTGGGTTAAAATGGACTCTTTGTTAATGTTAGAGAAACATGTGGTGCGGGTTAACATTACCACTTCCTAAAAGTTAGGCCTCAAAAAAAAAACAAAAAAAAAAACTGTCTTGACTCAGGAAATTTAACGGTCTCATGTGGCACTGTTGGGTTAATGTCTAGAAACCCTGTCGCCCTCTGAATGAGCAGCCTCTACGCTTACACTATATATACAGAACGTCATCTGATCTGCACCACCGCTCTGCTCACAATTACCACGGATACACGGCACCTGTCACTCAAAGCTAACAAGTGACTGACATTACAATCTGTCGTAGCACGGACAGAAACATGTCCTGTGTACAGAATAGACCATAATGACAAAATATCAATATGGAAAATCAGGATGACAAAAGTACCTTCTACCAAACTCTTTTGTCACCATGGAGATGAAGTAAGATGGACTACAAGTACGGAGAAACTGAGAGAGAGAAAGGACATCCCGTCACACACCAGGGAGGCTGAGTCTCTGACAGCCACGGGAGAGAAAGAGTTTCCATGTCCAGAGAAGCCTGAGTGGGAAGAAGAGCAGACAAGCAGGAGGCATCAGATAAACAGAGGGGGAGGGAAAAAAAAAAAGTTCTGCTCTTGTCATTCAAACTTGAACAAATAACATGGTGGAAGTCTGCATTTGGTTCTGTCTTTTCTCTATTGATCTCATTCAAATGTGATTTCTAGGTGATTTGTTATATTTTAAAGATGTTTGAACATAAGAAGCACAATGGAAACTTACTAATATTATTATAATCTTATATGCACTGTACCTTCAACCCTCTATTGCATAGTGTTGTGATATGCAACGATTACTTTGGCTCAATAATGCTAAAAAGCAGTAATATAACATCCATGTTGTACTGTTTAGTTGCAAAAATCAAGCCTTTTACTTTGGAGGACAAACAGTCACATAATATGACCAGTAAATCCTCTTTTCACTCTCTTTTACGTGAACTGATGAGAATCATTTCAGCCTCCAGGGCACATTTGTTGCAGTGAACCCGAATATTGCAGTGCATTCTGGGCCAAATTCAGAAAGAGCCCTATATGACAAAATTTGCATGGTGTTATGTCTGTTTTAATTTTAAAATGAATCAGCTCTGCAGCTGTTCATCTTAATTTTTCTTTTAATTACAGAATAATGCACTTATAATGTAATATATATCATCCCCACAGTGTGTAAGATTAAGAGAATCTAGCAGAGCAGACTTGGCAAAAATGTAATTTAATATTTATAATCATGCCTTAATGTATGGTTATATCATGTAATAATTCAAAAATTGTCAAGAATTCAAGAATTGTGGTTTTATTAATTTAGATTGATCTGTTTATTCTCTGCACGATATATATATATATATATATATATATATATATATATATATATATATATATATATATATATATATATATATCCCTTACAGGTACAGTGTGTAAGATTTAGCAGAACAGACATGGCAAACGTCTGTTTTTGGCAAACATAATTCATTATCCATCCAAGTATGTTTTCATGTATGCTTATCTGATTCAATCAAGATAAGAATTGTGTTTTTATTACTTTAGATTGAGCTGTTTTTTGCTTTGTTTTTGGGGGGTTTTACATGGGGATTGGATTGCACTCTGTAACTTCACCACTTGTTGCAGCCAGAAAAATGCACTGTACCTTTAAGGTAATTTCAAACCTACCATTGTTTTTTTTCAAACTCGACGAGCTTTGCCTCGTCAACTCACTGATCAGTAGTTTGCTCCTGTCCTTACGTTGAACTGCTTAAATATGACTGAGGTGATTGTGCAGCCTGATGAACCGCACAATCAGCATCAAGCAACTTGAAACACATGAAAAGTAGCAGCTTCAACAGAAGCAGTTATATAATAATGTAACTGACCGGGGTTAATAGTCTGGTGGGTTCCATGCTTAAAACCATACCTCTGTCAGTTTGTTGTCTTCTTGCTGTTTTTTTTTTTTTTTGTTTTTTTTTTTGCAGCGTCATCTGAGGACGGTAAAAAAAAAACAAAATAGCTAAAAAATGATTACCTGCCTTTTTTTTCTGGCAAAACCCGAGAGACACTGAGGGGTTATGTGCTGCATTAGAGTAGAGTTCACAGGAATGAACCCCAGTGTTTTCCTTTTTCAAATGTGTTGCTGCTGACTGCAATCGCACATTTTTGTGCTTATGCAGCTTTTAAAGCTCATTTCTATCAGGTCCACAAATGTGCCTTCACCCTCTGTTACTGCTGGAGATTTTTAAATGTGCCATTCCGCTGCGCCTGGGCCAATTCCACACAGTGAAAAAAATGTATATCCCATTTAAAAGAGAATATACAGCAGAGGGGCGACGTGTCACATGTCCGGGAACTAGTTGTGAAAATACAATCACTGTGAAATCATCATTCACTGCTCATGTGTCTAGAAAACGTAGATCATGATCTCTGGATAGAATGAGTGACATGTAGAGGGAAAATAGTTCTCCTTCTTCTGCTGGCATTACAAGTGGAAACGCTTCCCAGAGCATAAATGATGCAATGAGAAATGAAAGCAGAATTTGTATGAGACCTTTGTATGTTAATTCTACCTAAAAAAAAACCCTTCAGCTTATATTATACACATGATTCTCGATGAGATGCACAGTTGAGACAGGATTACACTTTGAGTAAACTATGAACAGATGACCCCACTGATAAAATCTGATGAGAATTATGAAACAAAGCTTTGCTTCCTGAGACATTGGTCAAACTTAATTAAAGTACTTTAATTCCTAACAAACAAATGAGTTTTTTTTCCCAAATAAAGTTAACAATTTAGATAAATGCAATTACTTTAAGTCATAATAATAATTTGATTTCTTTCAAATTTTGTTTGCATTAATTCATCTTAAAATTAATGAAAAGTCAATTTACAATTCTTCTTTAATAATTCTTCCAACTTAATTTTTTCTTCTCCCATAAGTAAAACAATGTTCCTGTGCAAGAAGAAAAATGTCATTTCATTAAGTAACCTGAATGTAAGATGTGAGTTTGTTAAATATAATTAACATATTATAGATTAAATACATAAAAAAATAAATGTTAAACAAGTTGTCAACAAAGTGTAAAGTAGTGCAACAAAGTATTATACAAACATACAAAACACTGTGATACAAACAGAAAATAGCAGAATCAGAATTGTGGAAGAAGTCAGTGTCACAACAGTCATGTTGTGAAACAGATTCAGATGATTTTGGTGGCATAAGTCATCAAGAATTCAACAAAGGACAATGTTGTTGCAGTGAATCTTTGACATTTATCTGCATTCCATGAGGTTACAACTGAAGTTATTGGGCTTTTAAAGCAGGAGGTCGAGCGAGCTACAGTATGAATGGAGAGAGCGAGCAGTACATGAGAAAAATGGTGAATGAGAGAAATTAATTCATAATTTATGGATGTTATCACAACCCCACAACTCTTAACATCTCTATCACATAGCACATAATACATAACAAATATACAGTAAGTGTAACAATATGGCTGCAACTAAATATTGATTATCGGATTAGTTGGTTGTTTCATAAAATGGTGTAAAATGTCAGTGTCCCAAAGTTGAAGATGCAAACCAAAAGGTCCTTTTTTGTCCAGATCAACAGTCCACAACCTAAAGATCATCAGTTTACTATTATAGAAGGATAAAGGAACCAGGAAATAATCAGAGAAGAGAAGCTGGAACCATTTATTTCTTCTTAAAAAATGACTCAAATCGAAATGGCTCCCTGTGTTAAGACTGCAAAAGATTGGAAAAGAAGCAGAAATGGTTTCATCTGAAAGCTGGAACATCATGTAACTGTGTATTCCTAACCCTAACTTTACCATAACTATAGCGTTATAACACCATCATGGTGAAAATATGAGTAGTATATATGAGAAGTATCAAAAACTCGTTGATATGATACGTATGAAACCATCGTCCACATTCTCCTCCAGAGACCAGGCTGATGATTTGGGTTCACACGGTATTGGTGGGTTCAGGGAGAAGTCATTTCTTTATCAGGTAACTGTGAAATCACACCACATGAGTTTCAGAGTGATGATCCGAATGTACAAGTAGTCCGAAGGTTTTGGATTCAGCCGTTGGTGATCAACAAGCCGAAGACTTCAAAGGCATGAAGAAGCTAAAACCTGTTTTTGAAGCCCTTATTAAATCATTTCATGTTCGCCAACCTGGTTTTCCCGCCCTAGGGTTAAAGATACTGTTGATATAATTTGTTTGAAAAACATTTTGTTGTCAGGGTAACCTTTCTTTAGCCTGGTCCTTGAAGGTTCTCATACTGCATTTCACTCACTGGAAGGCTAAGGCTAATATGATGAAGTTCTGTCCAGAACCAATCACTAACAATTGGTCGTTACCAAATTATAGTTAGTAGTTACTTCTCCCAAAAATGTGTTGGGATTTCTTGAGGGTCTGTGAACACGTCTTGGAGTAAGAAGGTGCAGCGAATGAAAAAAGAAAAGATGCAGCACTCGTGAACTTTTCTTACAAAGTTTGTTGTTTTGCGGCATTGGTTATGGTCACATTAGCCTAAGTTAGCATGAAGAATAAAGTAGCAACTAAACTCAACTAAACTTGCTAGCTCATCACTTAATGCTGAAATATATAACATGGTAAAACATGTTTTGAATGTTTTTATAACATAAAATGATCTAAGTAATAGATATATAAAAAATATAACATAAAATGATCTAAGTAATAGATATATAAAAAATAAAAAGTTGAAAACATAGTCTCGGGATAGTTTCATGCTATGTAAGTCAATGGGACTCCATTAGGTTGTTATACTAGGAATTTATCATATTTGCATATTGTTGACATATGGAAACACCATTTTTTTACTGTGCTGGAACTGGCTGAAGTTTTATCAGTTAATACCACGTCACCCCAATGCTCCACTGAAACATTGGGGGCAAGAATTGGTTCTACTCAGTTAAGCAGGAGGAAGTGTGTCCATGTTGGTCAGATATATGGAGTGATCATGTTAAAGTTTGCCTTCATTTTTTCTTCCAAATGAGTTTGAATGATTTGGAGATTTGTCAAAACCTGTTTGATGTCCTGAAGGAAAATTGAGCAGAGGCACATAGGAAACCAGAACATCTGAGAATATGTGGAATTAAGAAAAGCGTTTTTTTTTCCTGATAGTCCAGTAAAACCAACACATCCTTTTTTGTGGTGCAATTATTTTGAAATTTGCCAGAATTTTGAAAGCAAACACAGCTACTATAGAAGAAGAGTAGGCTTTGAAAAATGTTAAAAACATCTGCACCAGATGTTTCAGATGTCTCTTTCATCTGGATCAGGACACAATCAGCTTCTGCAAGTTCAAAACTGTTGTGCTTTTTACGTCAACTTTTTATTACTGTGACCCAATTAAACATGCGGTGAACGAGTGTTTCCACAGATATACACTATAAAAAATATGGTAAGCAGTTTAACTAACCTCAGCACTGACTTCCTGCAGATGTTTGTCATTTTGGTTTTATCCAACATTTTCTCTTTATTGAACAGAAAACAAACCTAAAGTAGCTGCTGCAGTGACTCTGGGATTAGGCGACTTCTCATTTTACCTTTTGACTATTGCAAGTGGCTTTTTTTCATTGGTCATTGTTTCATCTGCTTTTCTACAATTTCCCAAGGTGTTTTTTTCTCTAAATACACACTAAATTGGAGGAGACCAACAGATTTCCAGGTGAATCCCAGACTCTTCAGCTCATTGAGCTTCAGAAGTAAATGTTCAGATGAAAATGTGAAATATGAAATAGTTTATCTGCAATTGTTTCTGAGCTGTATTGCTATTGTATTGCTCTTCCTCAAATTGAAGAGCTTGTAAGAAGATATTATAGGTTCTATTTATTCTAATGAGGACGTCTGAAAAGGATTAAAGGAGGGATGTCAAACATGCGGCCTGAGGGCCAGGACTGGCCCACTAAAAGGTCCAATACTGCCCACTGAATGACTGTGGTTCCTATTTCCTGTGTGTTGGAACATTCTTACATTTACTGGTAAAAAACAAACCTTGAATTATACTTAAAAGTCTTCTCTACTGTCTTTCTTGCTATCTTTCCTTCTTCACTTTCAATAAATGATGACTAACTCTGTTCTGGGCTCTCTATCATTCTAACAATCCTAATGATTCCAAGGAACATGTTATGGATGTGCATATTGTGATTGATAGACTTTTTTTTTTACTGCTTTGTGGTTTGATCAGTTCTTGGAAAGTTATTAGATTTTATTTTTTAATCTTTCAGTTCATAACATAAGCATTCAGTAACATCCAGCTTTGCTTTCCAATTTTCAGATGTTTAATCTGTGTGAACTGGGTTACAGTTTCCACATTTCTGTCTATACAAACATCTGTTAGAAAACAATGCAGTTTAAATTATAAACAGAAGAGTTCTAGTTATTTTTCACTCAGATTGTACAGCTGATATTTCAGATTGATCTGAGATAGTGAATCGGTGCCTTTAACTACAACCCAGGCACCAAAGGACGTGTTGACAATTTATATTTCTTTATATTTTTATTTATTTATTTTATTTTCATGAAATGTTGAATGTCAATGTTTTTTTAAGAGAATGAGAATCGTTGATCTAAATTCGGTTGGTATATCTCAATAATCATAATCGAATGGAATCAGGAACCAGAATAGAAACAGAAACAGACAGAATAACTACCCCTAGATTTCCTGTAGAGATTTACCTGTTAATTGTAGTGAATATGTTTTACAGAAAATTACACCTTCACTGAGTCTCATAATGAGGCTTAAATAATGTTGGTTTTGTGTTTTGCAGTAAAAAAAAACAAAACACTGTTTATTGTATTCTTTTTTGGTATATTACAATTTGTTAATGTGTTTATATGCGTACATTTTAGCTTTTATAAAATTATTCCGATTTTTATTTTTTTTTTTTTTAACAGTGCAGATAAATTGTATGAAACTAGCAATAACATAATTTAATGCAAAGGTCACAGTGCATGTGGAGGATAAGGTCAGGTCTACCGTCAGCCTCCTGAATAATTATTATTTGCTTAAATGGGACTCATTAAAGGAGAATTCCTATTGAGACATGACTCACACCATGTGACCTTTGATCATCAGGCGGTGTCTGTGTCAATTATGTCTTTGCTGTTCACGCGGTGCTGTGAAGCATCCAGGCTTTTGTACAGAATGGCATTTCACTAGCAGGTCTCCAACAAGCAAAAGCTGCAAAAGCTGCAGAAAACATCAGAAATTACCATTTTCCGTGTGACAAAATTGCTTTCCACTTTATTTTGGAGGTGACATTTTCGTCCTCATGCATCATTTATACGCCCCCTAGAAAACACCGGGACAGTGGAGATGAAATTATAAAATACCAGAGCCCTGTTTGAATTAAAGCGTGTGTGTGTGTGTGTGTGGATAGGTACCACTCCTGTCTGATTTTATCTGTTGCTATCCATGCATGACTGCATATGTGTGTGTGTGTGTGTGTGTGTGTGTGTGTGTGTGTGTGTGTGTGTGTGTGACAGAGAGAGTAAGAAGGAATTTTTCCTTACATCCGTGAATGTCACAAACGCCCATGAATGGGAACAGTGGGGCATTCCGAGCAATGTTGCAGGTCCGGAGGATAATTCCGCCTTTCAACTGCTTCCCATTTATTTCATAGCTGCAGCGCTGTCATCTCACCCTGGTCAAGATGAAAAGCATCGTTGTGTAAAGAAATTGAAATGAAAATCCTTCTGGACCCAGCAGGATGGGGTTGAGGGGGGGTATTATCTATGACTCAATGGCACTTCCCCGGGATAAGATCTAATTCTGGGAATAAAATTTCTTTATATGGCCACCTGCTGTCATCAGCTTTGTCCGAGGATCACAAGTTGTTCTGGGTGACCGGGCTCGGGACACGGCGAGAGGAATGCACTCAGCTCCC
Source organism: Lepturacanthus savala (assembly GCA_030544235.1). NCBI lineage: Eukaryota > Metazoa > Chordata > Actinopteri > Scombriformes > Trichiuridae > Lepturacanthus > Lepturacanthus savala. Next base: position 27,555,592 of record CM060477.1, on the reverse strand, counting down.
CGCTGACATTTAGATCTCTTTATTTTCCCTTTCATTCAGGCCTGGAGCTGGCTGGGGTAGGGTGGGGTAGGGGGGCCGGGTGGAAGGGGGGTGAGGGTCCTGGATGAAGAGTCCTAGGGGTGTAGGGGGGGCTTCCAGCACACCGACACCACACACACTCCAGTAGCAGCCACCAACGCCAAACCGGGTTCTCCAGCTCATGACTCTACAACATACACAGTAATAGAGAGCTGTCTGATTCAGGACGTTTCTTTAAAAACTGCTTCTGGATCTGGATCTCCCTGGCCCACAGCCTTGTACATTTCATTTTAAACCTCTTTAAGTTTTTTAAAATCTAAATCCTGCTAACTCAAAGATGACCGTAACAACATTATATTCTTGGCAGCAGCTGATTTTTTTTGTTTCTAGGGAAAATTGAATTTGTTCTTTTTCAAAGACGTTGCATCGGTCTGTTTTGAGTTAGTGTATCACTGCATCATGGTAGCGTAGAGATGGATGGAACCACACAGACGGTACTAATCAATATTTGCTCGTCTTAACAAGAGATCAAATATCTGAATTATTTGACCTGAATGACATGTAATGCAGTTGGTAGCGACAAACCCAAAGCTGGCAAAAACTGGATCCTAAAACCTTCTGGGGACATTTGCTTCTGGTTCTTGCATAAGATTCTTTAGATGTTAGAACTAGAGGTCTTAACAGGCCTACCCAAACCAAATACCAGAGCCTGCATGGGTCAGAATTAATAGTCATCAGTAATGGGTCAAGTCCATAATTCTGGTATAATAATTGTTTATGCATAATATCTGACAAACATTTTAGAAGCAGTGGTTGTCATGTCCTGCTGAGTCAATGTTCGAATTCATTATTTTCTCTAAAACAAAACAAACTAAATAACAGCAGGCCAGGCTATATTCAATATATTTACTGTATTTAAGCCTTTCTGAATTCATCGGGTCTATAAAACAGGGGGTTAACAGTTTATCAGATTTCATGCAGCTCCCTCTGGAGACACTAAAGGCTTCATACTCCTGTTTACAGTACAACTAATGAACACCTGGAACACACTGCTGGACTTCCCCTTTAAAGGACCAGAGCACTCATTTTGAGTCCCTTTGAGTCCCATAGCCTGTTACTTATATGATAATGGAGTTTTATTAATGAAGCATTAATATGCAAATAGTTTTTCAAGTTTTAGCTGTAAAACAGCTGTATAAAGCTCTGGAGGAGAAAATACCACTGATGGTGTCACAGATGTTGTATCTGCCTGGAGAAACACATTTTTAACCCATTTAAGCCATAATTTTTTCCTGCATATAATTATATCAGTTGAGTCACTAACAATCATGTTACTTATCTATTTTGTAGTTGCATATAATAACATTTTAATGGCTATTATAGTTGCTCTATGCACAAATACGTCTATAAACAAAAACCTATTTATCCCATGTACAAAAGTCTTTTTTGGGGGATTCTTCTAGAGAATTGAATGAAATAGAAATAATAGATTTATACATATCAGGGTTGAAAATCGTAATAATCTAAATAAAATGACATTTTTTTCTTCACCATGTTCTCGGGAGAAAGGAACAAGAAGTTGATGACATCATGTGACAGGAAGCGCTTGGAAACTCATTTCTTTTTGGCTTAAAACCCTTTTGTTTTAAGCATAAAATGACAGTTATAGACTTAAAGTCTCATAGGCTTCAATGGGTTAATTGAACATGTGTCTTACTGTACATAATCCGGGTGCTGAGTTTTTTCCATCCTCTTTTTATTTCTGTCTATCAGGTCCCCCAAACATGAAAAAAAAAATACAAATTTTGCTCTGCTTCATGGTGAAGAAGCAGCGTTACTGTGTTTATTTCCCCTGTGGGCATCAAGAAAAGAAAAACAATCACACAAGTGAGTCTTTGTGGGGAATCAACTGGTGTCCATGCAGCAGATCCACTCATCATTCAGCTGTGTGAGGGGAGGGGGGAGTTTCTATTTGTCCTAGTGAGCCTCTTGTGTCTCTGCAGCAGAACAATAGAAGTCAGCCCCGGAGCCAAGAGACAAATCTCACCAAAAGACACCTTTTGTTTCCCCTCAAACCAAATCTGCTGCTCCGTGCCAGATAATTAATGGCCAGACGTGTGTTTCTCTTTTCTTCTCGTGGCTTGAATGGGGGACTGTACCCGCCGCCATTTGTCTTTCCCACGCATGTCATCACGAGACAACGAGCGCCATCGTAACTCATGCGGTTGTTGTTACTGGGAGATCTTGTCAGGTGAAAATGTTGATCTATAAAAAACAGGACGCTGTTGGGTGGAGACAGCGCTGCCAGCTGATTACAGCTGTAAGATGATGGAACTTGTGTTTTCTCTCTCTTTTTTTTTTTTTATCCATGTCGGGAATAATGTCGTCATCCATCTGTACATGCTGCAAAGGTCTGAACACAAAGACACTGATGTGCTGTTAGCTGCTGCCTGTGGAGAGTTTCATATACACGCGCACACACACGCGCGTTTATCTGACACCGTGGGGTCCTCTGTAAATATACCTACATTGTGGGGACCACCCTTTCTAAATGAGACAGACATGGTTTTACCTCCAAACAATCTTTTAGGCCAATGTCCCCATCAAGATATATAAACTAACACCCACACACCCACCCACCCACACACACACACACACACACAGGATTACTGTACGAACCTGCAGCAGAAGAGAATTTGCATTCTGCAGAGGAGGATTAGAAAAACATGAAGACTAATGGCAATTCTAAAATTAGATTTTGATAAAATGTATATTTAATCATTATCTATATGAGCGGCAAATGTACTGTACACCACTGTATATGATACAGGACCAAATGAGCTGTGTGAGGGTTGAGAGTAGGTGTCCATTAAATGATTCTGATGCATGATGCAGAAGAACTTTGCCTCCGCAAACTGCATCAAAATTGAACTCACACCTACATGTTGATTAATTTGCTTATGATATCATGGCTATAGCAACAAAACAATAAGTCTGTTAATTATAAATAGGTTTTATGCTTTGTTCAATCACATAAGCCCTGTTAACTTTGACTAATACCTGGAACCATAGGTGAAAATCCAGGGGAGACACAAAATAAATAATTTTGAATATGCAGAAATATTAAAGAATCACACAAGCGCTGATCAATGTAAAATTGTAAAAACCTCCTATTCCTCAAAGTGGTTTGGTCCAGATGCTGTTTTCCAGCAGGAAATCAAACTAATATGTAGAAGCCAGTAAGCCATTTATCACACCACTTGTTCAATATGTGTCTAAAATCAGCTCATTTGCCTTATATATAAATATAAATAAATATGGAACGTTGTTATAACTATTATTACTTTTAATAACATTGCTTAAAACATTTGAACATGTTGAGGCAGGTTTTAAAGGAGTGTTAGACAGAGATAGAAGATAGGACCAGATTATTATTATAGTAGTATGGTAGTATAGTACTTTTTTCATGTCCGCTCCAGAAATTATTGTCTGAAAATTTACTGTTTATTATCCCCCATATAAATGAAATGGGATTTTCGCCCCTGCCTGGAACATTATTAACATAAGTTCTCATTCAATGCTAATGTTCCTCATTACTCCAGGAAATAGGATGGACCCCAGATACAGGACGGGAGGTGTTCACAACTCAAGGTGATTTAAGTGATGATTATAATTCCATCGCTGTTAATGTTGTTATAAAGTTGAAAAATAAAGCTTTATTTCAGTGCTACTTCATAGAGAGGTGCTAAACAGAGTCACTCATTTATTGTTTCCTTCTTTTGTTCTTCATTTGTTTGTTTTCTATGTTGCATCTCAGAATAAAAAAAAAATGTGTGTTCTCCAAACGGGTTAAAAGACATGTAAAAATAGTTTGTTAAATTGTTAACCCACCTGTGCTGCAGCAGCTGATAATTGAGTTTGATGATTGAGCTTTAGCAAATGAATTTAAAACATTTGATTTAACATGTGTGTTAAATGGTCCAATCAGAGAAGAGAATTCACCTAGAATATGGCATAAATAACATTGTGGTCGAGACAAAAACACTCATGTTTCACTCACAAACATGAACGTTTAATGTAAAAACAGTTTAGAACGTCTACATGTGAGTCTGGAACATTGGTCTCCTACTGTTTGAGTAAATTTTCATCTTTTTCTATCTATTTATTCAATAACCACCTGGCCCACCGCCTGCAAATGAGGTAACATGTCACCTTATACATTGGAAAACACTAAGGGGCATGACAAATAGTCAATGTATGATGCCAAAGGAATAAAAGTGAAGTGAAAGTATTATAAAGCACATGCAAAATGACATTTTTAAGTCACTTTGTGTACAATCAGGTCCTAATATGTGTGTGTATGTGAGCAACATATGGATATAGATAAAAAAAGACTTCATCTCTTATTATTTATCAATTCATCTGGATGACGAATGTCTACATCCATAGTGTCTGCTGTCTGGGAACAGTAATATATGAATCTAAACCCTCTGATCCTAGAAACCTGCCTTTTAAATGACCGGTTTCATCAGCTGTATTTTTACTGCGCAAAAATGGGGAACCCTACCCTCACTGATCCAACCTATAGTCCCCTTTTTTTTGCCCAATGAATACACGTTTGGTTGCTGAACTTTCCACCGGGAGTGTCAGATTAATCATTAAGAGAAAAAACACAAACCGTGAGTTAGTCTCAATATTAGCACAGCTGCACTTAATAAGTACATTTCAATCTACAGTAAATGTTCATGTTCACGCAACTTTCCTAAAAAGTTGAGGTAATTCCAATTTATGGTTCTCCTGTTTCATAATAATTAGTAGTTTCCTGAAAGCAACTATGTAATTGGATGCTAATTATACTGTAGATGCAGCGTGCAATTGGTGAGTTTCCAATGAATTAATTACAATTAATTGCTAGTGTAGCCTAAAGTGGTTTAGCTCAGCGGGTCAGATGCGACACGCTATCCAACAAATACAAAGAATAACCTTTCCAGGAATGAACAAGTAAAGAACATGGTCCTTATAGTTCCCCTAAAATGAATACAAATCATATAAATTACTTATTTATTGGCAGATTTGGTTATATGATATTATTATTAGATAAAGAAATAACAAAATGCAAACTAGTGTGCATTTCCATCAAATAATGTAATGCAAATATTCTCACAATGACCCAGACTGCTTGAGGGGTACTTTTCAGTTTCTTTCACAGGTTCTGGTACCATATTCATGCTCTGCATATAATATTGACAGTTTCCTAGTTTAATATTTGATTTTTAGTGATCTTTTAAACAGAAAGTCTAGCTTGGTGTTTATAGTTCAGAAACACCAATCTCTGTTCCACTCCTGTTGTGTCATCACAACAGGAGACATTTCTAAATGTTCAGCAACACTACAGAGGAGTCCAGACCACAGCAAAATGAGTGGGTGGTCTTAATTAACAGGAACATCAGAGATCTAAATATTAAGCACCAAACAAGTTTTGTTTGATTTTTCCTGTAATTTTTCCTGTAATATGGCCAATATTTTCTCTTCTTCCCAACAGTTAGAAAATCAATTGGTAAAAAAAAGAAATTCATGTTTAAAACCCATTTAGACTATAAAAAAACGTGTTACCAAATATTCAATGCATGTATCTGCTTATTTTTTTTAAAATAATCATTCATCAAGTCTCCAAAATGTACATTTTGTATTCATGTGTGTTTCTTGTCGTTTAAAAGTCCATCTGTCCGATTTTCTTTACAAAATTCACATGGAATGTGTGATTTTTTAACACAAAATATCAAATGGTGAAAGTGAAAAATACATTTTAAATATTTAACCCACTTAGAATGTAAAAACTAGTTATCATGCGTTTTTTAATCTTTTTAGTCAGTCAGTCATTTTCTATACCTGCTTATTCCTCATTAGGGTCACATGGTCTGCTGGAGCCTATCCCAGCATGTTACTGTGAGAGGCAGGGATACACCCCAGATGGTCGCCAGCCAATCGTGGGGCACACACACCATTCACTCACACACTCACACCTACAGGCAATTTAGAGTCACCAATTAACCTCAGCATGTTTTTGGACTGTGGGAGGAAGCCGGAGTACCTGGTGAAAACCCACGCAGACACAAGGAGAACATGCAAACTCCACACAGAATGGTCCCAGACCCAGGACCAAGGAGGTCTTGAACCTGCGACCTTCTTGCTGTGAGGCAACAGCGCTAACCCCTGTGCCACCGTGTCGCCCTTAAGCTTTTTAATTAAATAGAATTAAACTGTGTGAAACCAAGTTTTTAAGGTGACATTTTTCACATTATCCCATATGTGTAGTGTAGTTGAGTTTTCTTGTCATACAAACTGAGCAAATAATAATTATTTCTCATTTACTCATTAAATATTGTTGTTATTATAGTTAGTTATGCATTTATTGTTTTGTCATGATATTATTTTTGTTATTTGTTGTTTATTATGTATTAGAATATATTTTTATGTTTATTTTATTTATAGACACTTTTTCATGTCTGCAACCTGTTCTACCAGTTTCTATTCTCTATTTCAGAGCTTATACTTTTATAGTTTAGGCTTCTTTATTCTATTTAAGTGTGTTATAGGGTTAGGGTTTTAAATATTGTGATGATGATTTACACAAATACAATATAGTTTGTGTAAAAGCCACACGTGTTAGCTCTCAACTACTTCATGAATTTAGTTTCTGTCTGCTACAGAGGCTGAGATATCAGCTTTTTACTACACGTTTTTGGTTTTAGGGGTTCTTTTCAAAAACACCCATAGGTTTTCATTGGTGTGTTTTAAATAGGCCTCAGGAATTAATGGGTTAAATAAAACTTCTACAACAACACTTTTGCAGCATCTTTTCAAACATCCCTGTACACCAGGCATTGTAACAGTAAACCAAATCTGTTTTTGCTGATAGAACCCAACAGGAAGAGGAAGAAGATGCAATTCGATCATGTTTTCTATAGAAATATTTGGCCAATTGTTCATACTTATGTCTTTTATATTGAGCTTTTGTGCCAAACAGCAGTTGACAAACCAATCTCTCCTGAAGGTCCATAGCTTCTATGGAGCATTCTGATCATATTGTTCATCAGAAGATGGAATGTGTGGTGAAAATGGACGACTTTTAGAACGTCGTGACTGTTTTCTATCCTGCAGTATTGAGGAATGACAGAGAGGATGTTGATAGTGTTACGACCCCTCCCTTCCTGCCAGCAGCAGCTTGCAGTCAGCGAGTGTCGTTAAGGTAATGTGGTGGCACCTCTGGAGGCCTCCGACAGCCAGATGGGTTCAGGGTTTTGTGTTTGGTTTGCACTCATCCACACACGGCTTTCTAACTCCCCCCGGCTTGTGTTCCTACACGGTAATGCCCTTCGCTTTATGGAATGCTCCTGCAACGTTTCAGCAGGTAAATGAATCATGTTGTTGTTCTGTGAGGTTGTTTTTTTTTTTTTTTTTCAAATAATTACAGGTAATTCTTCAACTATGGTAGGTTTCTGTCTCTGGTCTACGCACGGTCAATAATGTCCATTTAAATGTTGGCATCAAATTCACACATTTTAATTATTTCATAATAAAAATACAATTTTGTTTTATTTGGAAGAAAAAGTATTTCCTACATTGAAACAACATTAATTTGAATAATAATATTTAAGATTTTTTTATTTACAAAGAAATGACTACATTTGTGTTTCCGAGGTATTAGCTGTCTTGCTAATGATTTGCAAAGCATTGTGGGGGATTTCCTGTAGCCTTCCAAATGAAGTATAGTTTAAGTTTAGCCCCTCCCCTCAACTCAGAGGAGTAGGGCTAAAAGTCAAGAAGGACATGTTTATCCTAGCTTAGCACAAAGACTGACTAATAGAGTCAAAGTTACATGCTAACAAATACAACTTTAAAGCGTACCTATTCTTATTCATTACCTTTACATTCTACTGTTCTTAGTTTTACTTACTTCTGTACAACAATATATAAAATTGGCGAGGTGCCTTTAGCGGGAGTTGTGTCCTGTAAATATTTCTTGTTGATTCTTCAGCTATTGTCAGTTTCTGTCTGCCTGTTGGTCTCTATTACACTGCAAAGGTTAGGTTCATACTAATGAATGAACATGTATTCATTTTTATTTTTCTTTCTTTGGAACTGAATATTCACCTCTGTCAAACAAACCAGTGCTGTGGTTGCCAAAGATACCAAAAGCATAAAAAAGCAAGAATTTGATGGAAATTTGACTCATTAAAATTTCTTTATTTAACTTTTCATGCTCACATACTACACTAGACATTGCATGACAAGAGGGCCCACAGCAGTTAGTTTATAGATTCCAGGCAAATATATTATATTCAATCATGCCACAATAACACCACCCATTTCACCTTGGCTCAAGAGGTATAGCTAAATTTGTAGCTAAAGCACATAGCACTGCATAAAATAAACAATAATAATTCTCTCTGCTCAATGCAGTTTCTGAGGTAACGTTAAAACCTACCAAACTGATACTGAATAGATTAGACTTGAATGAAAGTATTACCAGACATGTATATTTCTGAAGTCATGAAAATTAGCTTACTGTAGCAGCAAAATGCTACAGTAAGCTTTAGCGATGCTTTAGAATGCTTTAGCTTTAGCGAAGGCTAAAGGCTAAAACAACATATTATTGAGTTAAAGTAATGCATGCCGACAGAAAATGACAAATAAAAAAATACTAGCTGACAAATCCAGTAAGAAAAAGGCCATATCAAGGTTGTTATTTATCCCTCAAATCAAATTAAGATCTCACCATGTATCAAAAGCAGCACCAAATTTTCTTATGTTTTACCCCTTCACTGATTGATGGTCAAGTGGTTTTTGCAAACCTTTATTTACATATTATATATGGGTAGAATTGTCTGTCTTGTTGTCTCTGTGTAGTTTTTTTTCTTTTTTTTTTATTGGGATTTCAAAATAAAGTGAGTTAGTTAAATTGTTACATTAATTGTTACATTACATTACATTGCTACATTGTTACATTTATTTCTTATTGTTCTTAATTTAATCTAATTTAATTTAAAAAATTTCCATTTTAATCAATTGTTTTAAATGTTTTGTTTTTAATTTCAAATTATTGATTTTTAATTTTATTTATTTAAATTATTTTTAAAATGTTCCCTTTTAATCAACAGTTTTTAAATTCTATCTTTATGCTTTTACTGTTTTATATAAAGCACTTTGAATCACCTTGTTGAAATTTGCTATACAAATAACCTCACCTACACAAGATGTTTTTTTACTGTTGAGTACATGTAAAAAAAATATAACTAACAGATAATTGCTTTGATTTTCAAACATTCTCTTAAATCACTGGAAACAAACAGTTGAAGAATCAGTTTTAAGGACTGAAAAGATGAGACTTTATTGATCCAGAGTTACATTTTGAACTTTGCAGCCTATTGTTTTGCTTCTTTCTATGGAAGGACCCTTTAAAACCAGCTTGTCATCTGTCCCCCTGCGTGCTCCCCACATGTCCACGTCCACATGCAACTTTATTGTGTGCATCGCAAGGTCTCTGCTTTCATGGCCATGGAACAGAGAGGTGTTTCTTTGGGATCGGAGTCGGGCGGCCTGCAGCCGCGGCCCTGCACCGGGGATCGCCTTACGCCATACAGCCCGGCTTTGTTATCCGATCCGCCGGGCCGAAGGACACACTGCATCATCTAACCCCCCTTAATGCATGCAAGATGTCCAATCAGTGCTGCGCTGGGTCATTACGGCCGCCATGCCGGGCCTCCTTCCTGCAGGCCGCCGCCACCGGACCCAGGAGACTCCCCGATGATCTCAGGACCAGATCTCTGTTTCCTCTCACATGAGATCCTGGTCCCAGGATTTATTTATGCTGAGGAGGAGGGGGCATGCACAGACATGGGTGCCCACCTTACATCAAACTCATTAAATATTCCATCCGACGGGAAACGATTCTGATAGCAGAACCAGCCCGCTATGGAAGGAGATACCTCTGGATTCTTCATGGCCTCTGAGAAACAAACACTTACAGGCTTTTTGTTTTTGTCTTCATCACACGACTGAATCTTTTTAAATTTCTTTCTGTATTGGTGAAGTTTTAAAGGGGCTTGTGTGTAAATATTTAGGTCTCTGTTGCTCTCGCTGACACAAAAACTGTGACACAAGTGGCCATTTCTGGTCTGGCCTCCTCTGGAGTGATGCCCAAACCTGGAACACAAGCCATTTAGAAATGGAGTTGTGGTTTTCTGACAGCACTAGTAGACCAACACAAACTCTGTTCCATCAACCGGATATAGACCATGTCAAAAAATTGAATTCACATTATGGGGTCATTAAATTCATGCACTTATAATTATGAATAAGTTATGACTGTGAAAGGGCTATCATGCCAAAATATCATCTACATATATGTTTCTTTTAAAAATATTGCTGCTACATGTCTTAAGTAGATGTTATCGGTGAGGATGCAGCGAATAGTCTGTAACTGAATATATTCAGCCGAATATTATAAAAAATGCAAGATTTGACCTTTGGTCTTTTGAGTTAAAAGCGAGGCCAAATAGTGGAGGAAAGTAAAATGGGTCACAGCACAACCACTCTGTCCATCTTTGAAAAGTAGAAACATTTCACAAAGTACAATGCCAAAGAAAACAGATTCACAACAAAAAAGCAGCAAGTCACAGTAAATCGCTGTCCGTTTCTGTTGCTATGGAAACATAATGCTCTCCTCGGTTGAAAAACGTCTTCATGCAAACCAAAGAGTTTAAAAATGACTCAAAAGAATAGATTTTTACATCCAATCCGCAACACATGGAATCTTGGAAAAAAAAGACAAAAAACGTAACAACTGGATTCGACATTCAGTATTCAGTCGAGTGTTTCTATACTATTCAGGTCGGCCTCAAGTATTCGGCCTCAAATTTTCATTTCGGTGCATCCCTAGTTTTTGAACCATAAAAGCATCCAAATTTTTATAAAGAAACCATGAACATTGAATAATAGAATAGGATAGAATAGAATAGAATAGAATAGAATAGGATAGAATAGAATAGAAGGCCTTTTATCGTCACTATTCACATGTACAATTTACATTATACACATTCACAATGAGACTGAAAGCACTCATCCTAGTGCAGACATTAAAAAAAGACTGCTAGTGCAAAAGAGAGACACACACACACACGCACACGCACACACACACACACACACACACACACACACACACACACACACACACACACACACACCTATTTGCAAGCTAGTATTGGTCATTATTCATCCAGGTTATTGCACAGAGGTGGCTCTGTCTGGGTCCTACATGATAGTTTCAACATTGAAATGAACATTTCTAGCAAAAAAATGTGAATTTATTTGTATAATTTTCATTCTTTTCATTCAGTGAATATATTCAATCTTTAGTTCTCGCAAAACAATCATTGGGAAGTTTTCTGTCGTTGCTAAGGTGGTTGCTATGGCTGCTTTTGCTTGAAACCACAAGTCATGCATGTTGTTTGAATCATGTTCTTTTTTTATCTGCAGTGTAGTTATTTCAGAGCCCCGGGGGTGACGTATTTCATCTTCTCTGAATGAATGAATGAATTTAGCCACGTCTTACTGATGTTTTTTATGTAGTGGAACAAAGTAACAAAATGTCTCTTAATCCGGTGGAAACCACAGACCTTGTTTCAGGCATCTGACCAAAAAAACTTAAAAAAAAAAAAAAAAAAAGTAAGAGGTCAGAGACGAGGGCTCAGCAATAACTCATCTCCAGCTTTTTAGATTCTGTTGACATGAACTATGACGCAACAACAACCACAGCCAGTTCAACAGGGAGGCCACCACAGAAACATTGATTAACCACAGATCGATGTTTGGTTTCTACATCATGTTAACGCCTCTGAGGACAATGAATCAGCTGGAAGACGATGACACCATTTTTCTTGCTGATGGATGAGTATGTGGTGAGTATGTTTTTAAGGTATCCCCTTAGAAAGTGTAACGCTGGCTTTATTTAACTGATAAAAAGACTTACTGATAACATTCACACATTTACACTTTAGCCATTTTTCATTATATGACACATTTTGACCTTTATTACAACTATTCACAAATATTATCACCTCTTGTTGTGTCTTATTTGATTTTTCTTATTAATCAACATAACTGCTTGTGAACATTACAAGTTTTGAACTTTTATTTGTTATTTATGGCCTGGATGTCTCATCGAACTTATACATCTTGAAATCGAGTTCTAATTATTTTGTATTATTTTGCCTATAATAAATAATCAGATGAAACATAGTTTACTGTTTGACACATACTAATTAGGGTAGCAAGGACATTTGTTTTGAAACCATTTATAACGTGGTGTTTGTGTGTGTGTGTTTGTGTGTGTGTGTGTGTGTGTGTGTGTGTGTGTGTGTGTGTGTGTGTGTGTGTGTGTTGTGTGTGTGTGTGTGTGTGTCCATCTGACAAATGTAGATGTACCTGAGTTCATTTTCTTCCATTAATTCTAGTCTCCATTCATTTTCTAATGATCGGTCATTTTTGAATGGAATCACCAAGAGTGAACAAAAGTAAAATAAAACACACAACACTGTATGTAAATTAATGCAATTTATTTTTTGTGCTGAAATCCTCTTTGTGAACAAACTGATCAATTTAACCACATTTTTCACGGACAAAAACATGAAACATTGTGAAATGAAGCATTAGGGGTTAACAGCTCAACAGTTTATGTTTGATAAAAAAAATAATTAATTTAACTATCATTCATCTTTTTTGCAGTTTAATAAGATGTTGTCATGTTAAAGTTAATATAGGATGAAAGGTCATTTATTTTTTTCCCCTTTCAGATATGGAGCCGTAGGATCAATCAATCAATCCCGTCTCACCTGTCTGTGGATTGTAATTAGTTCTGTGTATTTAAGTCGAGTTTGAGTTCAGTCTTTCTTCGATCATGTGTGTTAATCCTCTTGCGTTTCCTGCCTGTCGAGCATTAAAAATGTTCATCTGATCCTGCTCGTCTGCCGTGAGTTTTCTCGGTGGAAGTATCTTGGCTTGCTGCTCTCTATTCATCCCTCAGGTCCTCCTCAGCTACAACGTGACACTGAGTCAGAGTACAGCTCACAGGTCTTCTGTCATGTGGACATGAGGGGGAGGAGGGTGAAGAGGGAGAAAAAAGCAAAAGGTCAATGCTTTGCTTTGTCATAATTAGAGGTAAAACTAAAAATATATATCAGTAGTTTACAAGTAAATCTGCCACAGATTCACCACAATGTGAACCTTTAAAGGTTGAAACTCTTTAACCCTTTGATGCATAACATGGGTCAAAAATGACCCGGCTGAGTTTAAATTTTCTATATCTTTTCAATAAATTATTTTCATCAGTCAGGACTCAAGGAATTCCTCAATTAACTTGTTTTTGACAATCCTACATCCTTAGGTTAATTTATCTTTTTTTACTTTTTGAATAAAACACATTTTTGTATCACTACCCCTCTAATGCATAACATGGGTCGAAAATGACCCGTATCCATTTTCAATGTTAATTCATGTATGGCTGAGTGTTTCTATGATATATTTTTGAAATGAATTAATTTTATCATTTACTATTCCAAGTATGCAGTAAAGATCTCGTTTTAGTTGAGCACAAATAATATCTTTTATCTTTCCTTTCTAACGTTATGAGGAAGCACAGATTTTGTATTTTCTACATCAAGTTTACATACATGGGTCAGAAACGACCCACATGCAGTGGGTCTCATAGGTCGCAATATCACAATAGACAACTTCTTCACCAGTGTCCCTCTTGCTGAGAAGCTCCTTGAGAAGAACCTGACCATTGTTGGGACTCTGCGGCAGAATAAACCGGACATACCACCTATCATGAAGCCATCCAAATCACAGGAGATTCATAGCTCTGAATTTGGATTCAATGGCAAAATTACCATGGTGAGCTATGTGCCGAGGAAAAGGAAAGGCTGTTGTTCTCCTGAGCACCATGCATGAGGGTCTAAGGACGGGGGATGTCTGAGACTGAACTCAGATCTGGACTGAATTTTGTGAAGCACTTGGAGACAACTGTGTTGTAATATTGGGCTATATAAATAAAAGTGAATTGAATCGAATTAAACAATGCATGTCAGCTTTTCATCAAGGAGCTGAGCAAAGAGCTTGTCATGCCACATATGAAGAGGTGCATGGAGAGCACACCCGCACTCCAAAAGCATGTCATCGAGGCGATGGGATTAAAAAGACTAAACACAGCCACCACCCAGCAGTGAGAGGACACCAGGCAGAAGGTCCAAAACAAGAGAAAAAGGGGCGCAATCTTACTATATACTATATTATTTCATGAAATATGAAAATAAAAATAGAAATAATGACCAGTGGTGATCAAAAACAAGATATTTAAAGAATATTTGGAATATTCAATCAAAAAATAAACTGATTTCAAAAGATAGAACAAAGAGAAACTCAGCCAGCATGAAATACCATTGGAAATGAATGCGGGTCATTTTTGACCCATGTTATGCATTAGAGGGGGTGTGCATATGTTATGCATCAAAGGGTTAATTTGATTAGATTGTTTAAAAAAAAATACCTCATGCATTTTAAATTGCCCTGCAATATTACCAATAGCATTTAATTATGATTATTATTGATGTTGTTTATTCAAAATCTCGAATGCTGATTAGTGGTTTTGGTTTTATTTATTTTACCTGATTTCAAATTTCAATAAGGAAAAACACAAGTGAACATAATACCTTAATCAAAGTGTTCCGATAATCAGGTCAGTTACACAAACGTGTTAAATGAGTATGAGGTACAAGCAGAAAAATCTACTATATATTGTGTTATTTTGGAAAATGTGGTGCCTACAGTTACCTACCTTTGAAGGTGCTAACAGGGTTCTAATCAATGTTCTGTGTTCTATACATCCAAAACATCAGCTGCATTTATACAGTGGAACTCCTTCGCCATGTTAGAGAATATACATATATATATATATATATATATATATATATATATATATGTGTGTGTGTGTGTGGGTTAATGGAGAGAAACATTTACATCTTCCTGAAATCAGCCTCTTTAATCTTTACGGTTTAAATCTGATCTCAAATGTTCTGAGAAAACACAGATGTGTTTGTGTTTTGAAACTCTGTAAAAATACTGCATTCTCCATCCAGAATAAAATAAATCTCAGACTTTATTTTGTTTTTGGAGGAGTGGAGTTGACAGTGGATACAGGCCAAAAAAAAACAAAAACAAAAACAGTGCTACACTGTAAACATGGGAACTTGTCAGGGGAAATGATGATGTTTTGTGGTAAAACTGAAAGTTGAGTCAAGAATTATCGTGAATTATTGAATTCCGCGTTATTCCATTGGCAGATACATTTTTTTATTCTTGTTTTAAAAACAAGATTAATCTTTTTTTTAACTTTTATCTTAATATTGTCGTTTTAATCTTATATTTTTGTTTTATTTATGTCATACGTTTGTCTTTTTTATTTTCATTTCAAATATGTGAAGATTTATCTCATTCTTTTTACTGTTTATTTCATATAAGTCAGTTTTTACTTCATGAGCCTTTTTGTCTTTTTTAGTAAATTCATATTTTGTCTTTTATCTAATTTTTTGTCTTTGTATTTCATATTTGTGAAGTTTTACCTCATAACTTTACGGACGTTTCATCATATTTTGACTTTTGATCTCAGATATTTATAAATCAAAAAATAAAACAAAACTTGAAATAGGCTAATTTATCAGCCAATGGAATAATATAATTGTCAATATTGGTAAATGTACCAATAACAACATATTTTCACTTGGTAACAATTCATTTTTTGCAGTATTATGGCTCTAAAATGTTACACAGACCAACAAAGATATCACACATTCTGTTATATGTTGTAATATTGAAGATGAAGAATATACTCTGGCCACTTTCTTGTCATTCACAGAGATACAGAGCTTAGAAATAATAAGAATCATCATCATACGTTACATAACAGTAAATTACTGTTTGGTGGCCCTTCTTGTTCACAGTAGGAATGCTGCCTTCCCTCCAGAGAATTCCTGATTTCCACATTCATCCGTACCTACTGCAGTGATGAAGACATGGATCATTCTTCCTAAAACGCCCTGATGCTGACTCTGAATAAAACATCAGAAGTGTCGTCTGGACACATGAGCTGCTGCAGACCCTGATTCCAAATAATATTTTTGTGTTTCTCAGCTGCAGCAGCAGAATTTTCCCTTTTTTCAACCTCTGGAACTGATTTGAATATTGTTTTTGTCTGTCTTCTCAGTGCAGGAAAGGAATCTGCCAAAAGTCTAAGAAGGAAAAAAAAGAAGTGGAAGGCATTTCCTAACCAGCCAGGTAATCCGAAACAGTAGCGAGAACCTTGAAAAACACACGTGCACGCAGGCTGGAAACGTAGAAAAACCGAAGGAGAGAATCAATCACACGCGCACACGCCCACCTGATTATGGAGTGAAGTGGACCATCAACCCAACACCAGCCTCTCTCAGTCAGGTTTGCTGCCACATCAATCACCTGGGCCACGGCCAAACCAAATATGAGAATACGGGATAGCCAGGAATAGGGGTTTTTTGAGCACATTTCCCTGTTTGTGCAGCCAGACGCTGAGTGGCCAGATCCGGTCTGGCGTGTTGGGTTACAGCTCCGGCCTTTGGAGCTCGTTGCCCCCATAATCTGCTTAATGCCTCTGGCTTCCTGGGATGTTATTAATTAATAAGACTTACAATCAGAGCTGATTTTCTGTGGATGGCTTGCACACGTCTGCCATCGGTTTCTCCCTCCACCCCCAGCCCTGAAACCTCCACACGCCTGTGTTACGTCTTGCTGCTTTCACTGATGTCACCACTTAGTTTCACATGGTCGTGTTGTGTTTGGGTCAATGACAAAAATGTGATGTAGTGTAACCCAAAAACTTAGTACCAGATAGTTAAGTCTTAAAAATCTTTTAAAAAATAAAAACGCCTGCTGTCAAGGAGTTTTATATTCTAGATGGATTAAATGTGATCGTTCTGTTAAGACTCATCATAAAAACTGTCATAATTCATATATTATCACCACTTGTTGCGTTAGATTTTTTTTTTTATCAACATAACTTTTTGTGGACGTTACAAGTTTTGATCTTCTATTTGTTATTTATGGCCTGTTTGTCTCATTGATCTGAACTTATACATCTGCAACAGTTCTAAAAACACCATTTCTGGATTATTTTGACTATAAGAAATAATCAGATGAAACATAGTCTACTGTTTATCACAGAATACTTTGGGTCAAAGTTACCAAGGACATGTGTTTTGAAACCATTTCCTTTTTTTTATTTCAATTTAAAATGTGGTGTGTGTGTGTGAGTGTGTGTGTGTGTGTGTGTGTGTGTGTGTGTGTGTGTGTGTGTGTGTGTGTGTGTGTGTGTGTTGGTTACACCATTTGACATTTCCCGTCAAAAAATTGCACCAAATCATTATTTTTGTAAAGAAAAATGATATAAATGGACTTTTAAATAACAAGAAACCATCATGAAGACACAATGTACATTCTGAGAGACCTGATGAATGATTCTTAAAACTGTATTTTAAAAACTTTTTGACTTTCTCATCTTGACAAACATTATTTGTCACTGACCCTTATATTGTAGATGTGGCCTGATCAGAGGTGTCAAGTAACTAAGTACAAATACTTTGTTAGATTACTGAAGTAGAAAGTTTTGCTATTTATACTTTGCCTTAGTAATTATTTTTCATTTTTTACTTCTACTGCATTTTCACCCGATTATTGTGTTTTCTTCTCCTTACATTTTATAAATATCCTCGTTAGTCCTATTTAATTTCTGCTCGTTTTAATGGCAACTGTGATTTTCTTCCAGGAAGTGGATTATTTGACCTGTTCTCTGCCCTAAATATAACCAATCCAGCCCCTGTTTTTACTGTTATAATACCTTTAAAATGACCATACAACACATAAAACACATATTTTTCTTTGATATGTGTTCACATCAGAATTATCGGTTTTCTCAGAGCGTGGGCTTCATTATTTCCCCGTAATTTTCTAAATAATAATGGGAGTGATTTCCTGCAATAGAACTAATGGGCTGTGTGTAATTGAATGATTACAGGGCAACACAATGACAGTTATTTCAGTAGAAACTGGCTGATGAGTTCATTGGTAGATTGTAATTTCCTTTCTCTATTCAAAGACAAGTCATTATTTATCTATTATTATTTAATGGAAGCCTATGTATATTCTGTGTTGGCTCTGAAGTGACTAAAGCAGTCTCAAGGTTACACAACTCAAACTAATTTATTTATTAAAAGTGATCAGTGGTGGAAAGTACATTTACTCAAGTACTTGTACTTGAGTATTTCCATTTAAAGAGATTTTATACTTCACTACATTTATCTGACACATTTATCTGACAGATTCAGATGAATTTTTTACATAAAATTATATTAATATAATTATATATAATATTATATATTAATATTAATTATGTTTAAGGGTCAGTGACAAATAATAGTTGGCAAGATGAGAAAGTAAACAACTTTTTAAAAACAGCTTTGAAAGCATTTATTAGGTCTCTCAAAATGTACATTTGATGTTTATGATGGTTTTGTGTTATTTGAAAACGTCCATTTGTACCATTTTTGCAATTTTTGCACATGAAATGTCAAATGGTGTAACTGAAAAAGAATGATGAATGTAATGGAATCCACCTAGAACATAAAACTAGTTGATGGTATTTTTTTTTCAAGAGAGTTAAACTTTCTGGTACCAGGTTTTTAACGTTACATTATATTTTTGAACATTTTTTAAACCGTTAAAATGTGTTTGCACTTTGTATCAAACCTTATATATAAAATCAATTAAACAAACATGACTTATATATAAAATATCTTAAGTTGGCTCTACACTGATGAACAGCTCTTATGTTTTTAGTGATAAAAAATTAATATGATTAATTATAACATAAAACAGTGTGTATAATGAGTATTTTTATTCTTGAAAGGTTCATTCAAGGTTTATTCAAAGTTTTTCAATGATTTTCGCTTGGAAGAGTGAAAAACTGTGGGTGTGACAGAACCTCTTTAGGAAGGAAGCTACTGTATGACATCATAAAGTCAAAGAAGTACAATACAGCTGTGAAATGACAGATTTTGTCTTATATAGAGTAAACTAATCATGAAAGTGTCTATCTGCATGATATGAGAGCTTTAAGGACATTTTACTGATAATACTTTTATTCAGGACATTTTTCTCACTATTGAGTATTTTTAGATGACTGCATTTCTACTTTTACCAACATTCCTTTCCCCAAACGTTTTAACACATTCCAGAAACTGTGGCCGAATTTCTCAAAACTCCAAAGACCAAAGACTGGAAGGAGTTTCAACCACTTTGTCAAAACTCTACAAATCATTTACAAAATAAAACCCTGCACTGAAAACCACGTTCTCATTTCTCAAAACTGATTCTTTCCGCCAAAACAACACACACACATTGATCATACGTTTGTCTTTCAGAGCATCAATTAAACTGCTGCCATAAATTTAAATCTCTTCCATCTAAACAGTGTTATTTCATTTTTTTTAGCTTCATGCTTTTTTCCCAGTTTTTCAAGATTGTATACACACAAAAATGCATGTATTAAGTCTAAAAACATTACGTTAATGTATCAACAACATGAATCAAACAACAATTTATTTCACATCTTTGAAAACCTCTAAACATAAATGACATCACTTATGACACTTTTTTTCACCTGAAAACACTTCAAAATAAAAGCCACTGATTAGAACCTGGTTCAAACTCAACTGGAAAAAAGCATCAGGTGACTTCAGCAGTCAGTTTATTCAGCTGAAGATTTTACTGTATCACAGTAACACATTCATATTTACTTCTTATAGTTTTAACCATAATATGGCTGAAAGTCAACCATGTTGTCATTAAGGTCTTAAAAGTAAAAAGTAAACTCTGGAGAAATTTTGAAAGGATATTGTGTACATGATGATGAGCTTCTACAGAGATTCAAACTAATACTACTAGTACATTTATGATATTATATACAAGGAACAAATATTTTCTTTTCAAGTATTTATTCAACAACTTATGCCCCTTCAATTGGTTTACTATACACATTTGATATTTCAAAATTTCATACTTTATTCCAGAAAATAGAAAAAAAGAAGATAAATTCATTGTGTGTGTGTGTGTGTGTGTGTGTGTGTGTGTGTGTGTGTGTGTGTGTGTGTGTGTGTGTATGTATGTGTTCAGTCAGTGAATCAGTCAGTCTGATTCATTATATGTGTTCAGTGTGTTCCTGGTTCAGTGTTTAAACATGTTAACGAGCACCAGGTGTTTGTTTATGAATCTTAACGAGTTGTGGCCTGAGCCACAACGGTTACCACGGCAACCTGGTTGCTGGTTGCCATTACCAACAGCTGCACTACAGGTGGAGGCAGAGACAGAAATGTAGAGAAATACACTTTCTCTACAATTTTCTGCCTCTGCGCTGGTCTCCCATTTAAGCTTCAAAACAGTAGCTGCTATCAGAAAATAACATGACCATCATCACCATGAGGATTTTACTGAAGTTTTGTGATTTGGTGTTTCTACAGACACTGGCTAGTTTAAAACAGAGGTCTGTTCTGCTTCTGTCTGAGAATCTTTGCATTGGAGTCAATGAGGAGCAGAGACAGACGTGGTCACATTTAGAGCCTTCCCATTGACATTTGGTAAATTTCTCAGATATTAAAGCACATTATGAGAATCAGAACAAGTATGACTACAAAGTTGGAAGAAGTAATGTGTATATGTTTTAAATTGTGGCTGGGTGGAAAGAGACAAATTCTACATTTTCTTTTCACCAACATTCCGTTCCATAGACTTCCATAGATATGGAATAATACATTAATACGTCAGACAAGTAAAGTGTAAATGGAGTCTCTAGGAGTCTCTAGTATACCTCAACAGTAGGCAGCAGTTAGCAGTGTAAAAACTGATGATTTGTTCATTTGTTGACCCTGTCCCATTCATTCTCAATGAGAGATCACAGCACAGTTTTGTATTTCAAATTCATATTTTGTAAGTAATAAAATCACTCCAAGTAGGCTTGGTGTGATTGTCCTGGAGTCATTACAACAATACACAAGGCATGTGTCTACAGGTTTTACTTTCATCTATTTTATAGCTGTAGTGTAGTGATAGCACAAAAGAAATATATTTTTGTATTTATTTACTTTAATAAATCCATAGGATATGGATATTTTAACATAATAAAGTAAATACATGCAGAAATATCCATCTATTTCTGTACAGAATAGTATATAATAGGATGTATAAATAATGTAGGGATAAAAAATTGTATAACCTCAGTTTTGTACTATTATACGTGCTTCTATACAGAGCCAACAACAACAGGTGGGAATTAGCCCTGTGCTGCATGTGGTGTAATACTCTTATTATACACTGTCCCTGTTTTAAATAAACCAGTAAATGAAATAAATCACTGAAGGAAATGTGCCAAACATTTCTCAGAAATGTTGTTCTCTACTGAAGAAGAGCAGGTTAACATCTCCTCCTCCTCCTCCTCCTGCAGCTTCTTCATTATCAGGATGCAATCGACTGAACAGATTCTTTAAATTCAGTTTGGAAGAAAAGTAATTTTTTTTTTTTTTTTACGAGTCTCCGGCTCACTTCTCTTTCTCATCCCTGAGTTGAAAGTGACGCCAAACTTCGACGCCCTTGAAGGCTCCTGTGTGCACAGGCTGCAGTTTGCTATCAGCCGAGCCATCAGTAATGTACACACTGTGTAAATTGCTCATCCAGCCCCCCCCCCCCCACCCCCCCATGGTGTTATGTCCTTGTTTGTCGATGCTAAATCACGGCGTGACTTGTCACACCTGAGCTTCAAGGGGATCCTGTTACCTTTCAGGCGCTTGATGAAACTTTAATGGCTTTTGTTTGGTGGAGTATACATGTGTATTCTGACTGGGGGGGGGCACACCCTGCAATAATTCAAGGAGTGAGGTGAATGGAAGTGGGGGGGTTCAAAGGAGCAACAGGCTTTAAAGTCAACATTGCAGCTGTGTTTACATGAATGGCTTTAGAAGTGGAGGGGGGGGCAGGAAAACGATGAGGTAATAACAGGCACTGACCCCCCCCCCCCCCCTAAAAAAAATCAGCCCCGCTAAAAGGTCCGATCTGGCTGTTGTTTTCCGTTCACTTCCCACATGTCAGGGTTGTGACTGACTTTGTCCTTCAGAAATCAGTGGGAACAGAAAAGAGGCGTTTACATCACTCCTCTGTAGCTCAGCTGCTGCACAACAGATCAACTCCTGACACCTGACGTCCCCGTAAAGCACAGAAAAACCTGTGAGTTTAGACCTCGATATGTGGCACAGGAGGAAGGTTTTGTCACTGAATAGAAACAGATTGTGTCAGACTGAGAGGAAAGAGGAGGAGGATGAAGAGGAGGGCGGTTAAATGGCGTCTGTACATGCTTGATTCATGTAGTTTGGCTTTAATCAGCAGCACTTCTTTAACCCTCTATTGCATAGTTGAATATGGCAACGATTACTTTATCTTCATTTTTCTAAAAAGCTGATATAAAATCTATGATTGTACAGATGGGTGTGAAAAGGGGATATAAAAGGCCGTCCACACATCTCGAGCCTAAATTCAGTTTGTGTGTTAGTACAGGGACCGAAATATTTATACACCAGCACTGAACAAGTGTTTTTCTCCACAATAAGAAACTCAACACACTATTTTTTCTTTCCATCTCAACAGTTAGAAAATCAATTGGTAAAAAGTTTGTTTGTTGGCAGGAACACAAGAGACTTAAATATTTGCATATAAGCACCAAAAATGAGTTTTCTTTCATAATGGTACCCCTTTAAATAGGCAGTATTTTTAAAATTATTATTATTATTATTGTTATTTTTGGCTCATACCTTTCCTATTGGCCTGCATCCACTGTCATGTTCCTTCTCCAAAAACAAAATAAAGTCTGATATTTATTGAATTGTGGGTGAAGAATGTGATATTTTTACATAGTTGTAAGTACACAGAACATTTTGACTTAAACCAGAGTTACTGTAAAGATTAAAATGAATGAATACATTTCAACCATAATGCCTGACGTATGCTGTGTATGCTTATACTGGTACATTTGGGCTCTCTGTATATAATGTGTATTTATTTTTTATGCCTCTAGATATTTTTATTTTACATTTTAAAGAAAACGCTTATCTTCCTTGTCATTGCTTCTCTGTATCTGGGCTGTGGTAACGCACAAGTTTCCCTGATGTGAGATCAATAATGAAGACTCTTTGACTCTTGTTGTCTCTTACTGAGGACACTGAGGAGTTACTGTGTTAGTATCTGGGGAATTTATATCCTACAAATAAAACAACACATTACAGATGGAGCAGGTGTGTTTCCTCTGATTCCTCGTTGGTGCTCAGCTAAAACCAGTAAGAACAGGCTGAACTAACTATATAGTTATAAATATAGCTCTATATAGTTTGTGCAGTCAGTACTTACTTCTTCTATAGAGAATTGCTGCATCATCTAAATGAACAATAAAAATGTGCATATTAGTTTTTTCCATTTTCTTTTGTGGTTTTCTATACAACACAAATAGTTTATGTTCCACCAGGTGCTGCGTAATTGTTCTAGTTTGGTAATTTCATATATCATTTTGTGGATATGTCTCTTTTTAAATTAAAAACTATCTGTAAAATGTCACAGCTGAGACTCATGAGGAGCATCTTCTAATATGAATTATATATTCTCTGTGCTGCAGCAGAAAACACATCACTTCAGTGAAGCCTTTAAATGGAAGATTGTATTTATGTTTGCATGCAGCTTGATTCTAATCCATCGATTCTGCAAAATTAACAAGTAAATATTGATCCTCTATGTCTATGACCTTTGTTTTATCTCTGTATTTCATACAAACCGTTCTTATCTTATGTTTTGTTGCTGTTGCTACTGATTAAAGCTGCCAGAAACACTCAAAGAAAGTGGAGAGTTACATATATAGAAGAATTATTTTCACTTTCATTCCATTTTATTAATTAATCTATGAACCTTTAAGTTAACAAAACATCTTCAAACATATAGGATTGTTATTAACTGTGTGGTCCCGACAGTGCCTCAAGTTTTAAAAGGAAAATGAATTAATAAATGAAAAAAAAATCTTTAAAATGTCCACCACAGTATCCTAGAGCACAAGGTGAACCCATCAAATCAATTTTTGACAACTATTCCAAAACAAATCGAAAAAGGTGCAAAATCAAACATTTATTAACCTCAAACTATCAAATATTTGGCTTTTTTTTTAAATGAATACTTAAATTACCAGTTAGTTAACAAAGTAATTGCTAAATAACCAATCTATTGTTTTGAACTTATACCAAAATAAACACAATTAATCCAATATTGAATAGATTTAACTATCTTAAATATCTTGTTCCATTGGCAGATAATTTTGCTGATTTCATTTTTTTATTTTAATCAATTTAGTCTTATTTTCTTACAATAAAATGTAATTGTTCGACTTCTTATCTTAATGTTGTCCTTTTATTTTTATTTTTTTTTAATCTAATATTCTCATTACTTTGACTAGTTATCGAACATGTTTTGAAAAACTAACATTTTTTGCCATGGAATAAGATAATTCAGGACCATTTTCCTCAATGTTGGAAAGGAAATCCAAGATATTTCTACCTGATTTTATTTTTTGCAGTGTGTAACTCACCAATTCCTGAAACCAATCATCAACACATATCCTGCTTTAGACCCAGATTCCAACTCTAAACCCACTTTCCTCAAAACATTACACACAATTCTGTCTATTTTGCACATTATAAACACCACATCTCCTCAGACAGAACAATTTATGTTCAAATGGCAAAACTTCCATTTCCCAAACTGATGCGCAATTTGCAACCAAAGTTTTACCAGTATGAGGTTCACAGGTGAACTTCTGGTTTGTCCCGTCCTTATTTTAGATCTTCTTTTCCTTTTTTTGTGGACAGTTCTGGCTTATTTTTCAGTTCTGTTCTGTTTGTTCTGTGCAAATGATTCACACATTTGGAAAAATGAAAGACATATTTTTGTTGTTACTGTGTTTGTGAGTTGTTTCATATTAGAGAAAATATATAATAATATAGAACATCAGGAGTAAATGTCTAACAACACTAACAGCATGAAAAGGCATAATAAAGACATGATACGGTTCCATATGGTGCATTATATATTTAAAATTTATCTTTTTTTTTGGCTACATCATATGTTAAATCTACCTCTTATAGCAACTATACATATATATACAGCTCAAATAAGGTTGGATCTGTGGATCAGCATGTTGTTCTTTCCTTCTATACATAAAATAACTTCTTCAGGCTTTTTAAAGTTGCCTTTACCTCCAGTAAGCTGCATCAGATCCATTGGAAGTGACACTGACAGACCCGTTGACAGTTCACATCTGTGTGAACCACACGTCAGCTGTCAACGTTTTAGACGTGATGACGAGGTTCAGACGTTGTTCCTCTGCACTGGAGCTGGAAAAACTGTAGATGACCTCTAATGTACGTTCCATTTTTCTGGCATTCGACCAGACATTTTACTGTCATGTTGCATGTCGATCATTTTAACCCAAACCGTGATCCTTTCCCTAAATCTAACCACACCTTAACCACAGCGTTGTCAAAGCATCAGACCAGTGTTGGTGAATAAATCGCAGGAATGACCCGTACCAAAACTACATATCTGCAGCAGCTCTGGGCTGAACACACAGTTTTCAACCATCATGATTGATTGATTACAGCCATGGACGAGGTGTCTGCTCAAAACCATAATAACTAAACATCAACCCATAGTATGTAGGTCACGGCCACACTGATTTTTATTTTTTTGTTGTTTGTGTTGATGAGATGAGAAAATGTTACAGATTCTTACATAAATCAGACAAACACAGACACTAATCTGACTAACAACAAAGTTTTTTTACTCAGCTGCTGCTGGTGTTTCCAGCAATTTTACATCTCCTCATACAGTAAAAACATCAGATGTTGTCTCTGAAGTGAAATCTGTGCCACTGGTTTAAAGGCAGCATTAATTCCACATGATTACAGCCTGGGTCTTGTTGTATTTTATTTATTTTTTGTAGTTTTGGGATTAATTTCTCTCCGTTATTATTGCAGTGAACAAAGTAATTGCTGAGATCTGGGAACATGCTGACAGAGCTGCAAAGCTGTAAACAAGCCAACGGTTTTTCCAGATGATATCAACCACTTTATTTGGGGGAAACATTAAAACTCAGGAGCATCTGAAATGTCTTAGAAATGATGTGAAGCTCTGGATGAAGCATGGAAAAAAAAGTGTTTTTCAATTTGTCTGATTTTCAGTGCTCGTGTGTGAAGTTATAATCAGCAGCAGGATGAATAAAACCAGTGATGGGGAAGATACTGAAAATCTACAAGTATTTAAGTAAAAGTTAACCCTCTAGACACCACTTCAGTCAACTGAATAAAACAGCAGATTTTGTCAAATGGGGTTAGAATTTTTCCATATTTGCATATTGTTTCCATATGGCAACAAATGTATTTTAGCACATTAAAAACATGAAGTAAATTCAACTTAAATTTTTTTCATTTGGTGAAAATTGTCCAAATTCTGAATAAAACAAAAGCAAAAATAATGAGAAAACAGTAATTATTGACATATATTTGGACAATCTCTTCACCAAACTCTGTATTTATTCAGGTTTTTCAACAAAAGTTACATTTTCCATTTTCCTCATTTTAATGAGCAGACCTTGAACGCATCATGCAATGCAACCTTATGGCAGCTTGTTTAACCAGCTCTAATCCTGTTGAACGTCGACACCTAGTTCATCACTGGAATAATATCCTTAACTAAAAGAAGTTTAGTTTAAGGTTCAAGTTTTTGGTTTTAGTGAATGCAGCCAAACTTTTCACCACTCTGGATGTTTAGCATCCTCTCAGGTGACTCTGAACACGTCAACATGACTCTTGATTTAAATATAAGGTATATCAGCACCTCAGGCCTCTGCAGCAGCAGTGATACAAACATGGCGAGCTATTCCCAATCATGTTTAGAGCAGAGCAGCTCACTATAAGTATACAAGGCAAAGTAAAATGTCAATTACTGGCTCAAAAACTAAAAGTACAGGTGTCAACATTCCTCTCACAACTAATACTTCTATATTAATTATGCATGTATTGTTTTTATCTTTTCTGTCTTTGTCCATGGGGGTGCTTTATTATCATTATTTAATAAAAATTGTAAAAAAAATTGTAACATTTTTTTACTAAAATTATGAGTTTGTGTGATTTTTTGACACAAAATGTCAAATGGTGTAAATGAAAAATAATGTTAAATTTTAAATATATAATCAATCAGGCTTTTTAAGAGTTACACTATCTGGTTTTTAGAGTTACACCACATGACAGTTAACACTATTACATAAAAAGCTTCAACTTTTACAGAATTATTTTAAACCCTGGTATCTATATGGAGCTGATATTGAGTCAAATGTGTTTTTACTTGAAAAAATAAAGAAAAATCAAACTGAAATTTCAAGTTTTGATCTTAAATTCTGAGAAATAAATCAACGTATTTAAAATGAAAAACAATTAGTTTATTTTTTATTATTACAAAACTTTTACATAGTTTTACTTTTTCAAGTACAAAATATTTGACTCAATATTTGCTCCATATATCTATATTTCTACCTGAGTAATGAACAATACAGTTTAAAATGTAACTTGAAAAGTACTCGTTCCTTAAAAAACACATACTGAATAAAATAGTGAAGTAAAACCAGATCAATCCCAACATCCATTTAGTGATGGATGAAAATGGAAAGAACCATCTGTAAAGACAGTGGCTGTAAAACTAAGGCCCAGAACTCATTATAGGAGAATTACACTTTTGAAAAAGACATGATCGGGGTCCTGCTTGTCCGTGGTTCAGATATGTATCCGCCTCCGTCGAGGCTGTGTGTGGTGAGGAGCGAAGCCCTGAACTCTGTCATCAAGAGACAGCTGACAGTTATTCAATAAGAGGACAGCGAGGGGCGTTAAAGATTTTACTGGGAAGGGATTTCCACCCGAAGGCAGGGCACATAAATCTGGACAAACGGGACGCCCCGGCCTGTTTCGGATGACACAAATCGCCCGGCTCGTTAGGATCAATAAAGGAAAACACAATGCCGCGAAAGCACAAGTGCAAACTGTGGGGCTCTGGAGGATTCAATAGACCCCTCCCCAGCCCCCTTTCTCCGAAGAATGCGTGGGAATGGGGAGCTCAGGTTAGAGGGAGCGCTTCAATCCCACCAACTCTGCCATGAAATAGAAAGAGAGGGAGCAATTGACCCATGAACCGGGCCTGAAAGAGAAATCACTTGTTCCCGTAATGACGCCTTCCACATCGCCGGAGAGCTTGGCGAGATGTACAGGGGAGAAGAAGGGAGGTTTGTCCGGCTTCTGCTGGTCTCCAGCTGGCATGAGGAATGATGATCAGCCTTCTTAACACCCCCCACCCCCCCATCCCACCATCATCCAACCAAAGAGGCGCTATGAGATAAACACAAACACGGCTGGTCTTGTAAAACCCGAATCTGAGACAAATTAGCCAGCTCATTAGGCAGCTGAGGTGGGTTTCCTGAATGAATCGGCGAGTCGGGAGGGTTTTATTCCAGCTCTTGTTTATTTACAGCGAGCGGCCCCCGCTCATTTGCATCCTCTCCCCCTCCGAGTACAGGAAGACTGTGGAGTGGGTGCTTATGTCTTCTGTGATAGAGGAGCTTATCCGGCTCTTTGGTGGAGCATCTGCGCTTGGCTGTTGCAAAAAAAAAAAAAAATCCTTCTAGTTTCTGCTCCAGGAGTCAGAAAAGCATTTGAAACCATACCAATATTTCGAATAACTCAAAGGACTGAAAGGAAACAGCCCCAGAACTTAACGCTCAACATTAGCCCTTTTTGAATAAATTTAATCCTTGCATCCTTAATATTAGAGATTAGAAAAGTGTCAAAAACAACATAAATACAGCAGCTTGTAGATTTCAAGAACTTTTCTTATTTCGAACTGTATTTTTATTCATGTATTTGTGTTCTATAATACAGGCAAAAGGGGGAAAAAAGGCAAACACTTAAAAAAGTCAATTTCAAATCATGTGTTTTGCATTTTGTGTGTTGCATTTCAATATAAAATTCCAAAAAATAAGTCCAAGACTTATTTTTTGGACTTTTATATTGACATTTTGGAATTTTGGAACATTTTGGAATTGATTGTCATAATACATATTAAAAAAATCTTTTCTTTCATAAATGTGGGAATAAAATTGCAATAAAATGTACAAAACAGTGAATTTTATTTATTTATGTTTATTTTATTTTGATGTGGCCTGGTCTCAGGATGCTAAACCTCTGATCCTAGAGTCAGCCCTGTTTTACTCCATAAGTTTAGATAAGGGCTCTAGCTGGAGATCATTGAGTTTTGTGGCCGTGGTCTGAGTGAATACTCTTCTCTGATTGGCTGACAGGTGTGCATCAAAAAGCTTTTAATCACCTGTCCTGAATACTTCCACTAGAGATCAGCTGTCAGCTGTCCATTGCAGCACAGTTGAGTTATCAAGTTGATAAAATAATGAATGGACTAGGAAGGGAAACAGAGCAATAATGATTTCAACATATCTTTCAATCATTTTGGAGAAAACAGTAAATTTTTGAGCATCTGTCGGGTTGCTGTCTCTTATTCAACCTAATTCAACCTCATTTTCTGAGATAAACATTACATTTGAACACCCAAAGTCCTTATTTTACTGAGCAGATCATAACAAATTGTAATATACTTATATGACACCTTGTTTAACTAACTAACTAACCAGCTGTCAGTCTGACAATTTCAACACTGGATTATTACTTTTAACTCACAGGACTTTTTACAAAGCTTGATTATGAACAACTTTGTCAGCTGTTGTAAGTTTAACCTACAGTATGACCCCAAAAAAGAGTCCTATGTTCCCCTTTATGTTCCCCTTTTCTAAAAAGGGTCTTATATTCCCTGATCACAGAACAAAGGAGGGAGCATAGGAATGACCCTGACACTGGTTGATAATAAATGTTTGATTGTCTGTAACTGGAAATTCTGTCAAATCATTTCAACTCCATTCCAGTGTGAGAGGAGTCAACCTTGAAATTTTCCAAACCCTCTTGGCTGAAGAAAGAACTTTACTGAACATGCTCATACAAACTCATTCAATTTCATTTTCTGGTGCAAAAATGGTGCAATTTTATGCAAAGTTGTGCCTAAAGTTGCACCAAAGGGAGCGGTCCAAGTTTGGTGAAAGGCAAAGACAGCCCAGTTCTATCTTGACTAAAACACTGGCACTGGAGACACTTTATTGCAGGATTTCAATCGTCTCCAGGACCGTGTTCATGTTTCCAGAAGCTGGTGGAACGGCAGCTTCCCCCTCAGGTGACATCAGGACTTTTGGTTCTCGATGGAAAACCTGTTAAACATGCCCATCTCCAGCTGATTCTGCTGTTGAGTCTGTGATCCCGAGTGTTAAATTGGTCTGGTCCCAGCCTCCCAAAGCCCCTCAAAGCCTCCCCGTGATCCTGATAAGCAGCATTAATTCCCCCCCACCCCCAATGACCCCGGCCCTCCAACGCCGCCTCCTTGCCCCACGCCTCTTGTCGTTTAATCGTCGTTGCATTTGTCAGGAGCATCAATCCCCCTCAACGACCCCAAAGCCTGCCTTTCAAACTCATGCCCCTCCCCCGGAGTCTCAGTGACAGCCTCTTCCAAACGGATCCGTGATAGTTGGATATCTCGCCCGGTCCAAAAACCCACCTCAGCTCACACTCGTTTTTTTTGCCTCTTCTTCAAATCTATCTAATGGCATGTTTCGCGGCTCTACAGCAGCAGGTCTGTGAGAAGAGGCTGAGAATCTGATGGCCCCTGGATATTTTTAGAGCCGCAGGAATAGAAGTATAGCAGGAAGCGATGAGTGAGGGAGGCTGACGGTTCAAATGCACGGGGCGGACGCAAAAATGTTTATAGTCTCCTGGCGCAATTTAGACCGGCCTGCAAGTCTCGGACATGCAAACAGTCAAAATAGATAAAGGAAGAACCCATCACAAAGCCATAATGCCGGTGTTTCAGTAAAAGCCTATGAATTTTAGAATATTGTTAAAGTATATATAGCTCTGCTGGAGAGAGTAATTATTTATAGGGAAGGTGGGGGAAATGGGCTTTCCGTGTAGCATAAATACATCCGTGTATGCCACCATTTGAGGAACTAAAAAGGTAAAACTGCACCAGCACAAGTGACAAGATAATGCATCTTTTCAACAGGCTGTATCAATTAACTCCGCCAAAGCTATGATGACAACTTTAAAGTTTCCCCATGTGCTGTAATTATATCTTGGATCGCCCGTTAACCGGAGCCAGAGGCAAAGGAGGCGGATCCCAACGTCGTTTAAGAAGAGCCTGTGACAAAGACGTCAGCTCCTGACAGCCGAACAAAAGAGGGAACGAGAGGAGAAAAGAATATATCAGCCAATGCAAATATTGACTCAGTACCACGACTGCAAATTAGTTGCAAAAATCAGAGATAGAGTGACAGCCTCTAATCTGCTCATTTCAGCAACCCCCCCTTCCATTAAATCGTGATGGTATAGAAAAAAAAAAAGAAAGCGAAGTCTTCAAAACACACATCTGCTGTGTGTAATAGCTTTTTCATTACCCAAATTCAATCAGTCAGGCCGTTTCTTCTCTGTGAGCCAAACGTCTGCTTGATCAGTGTCATATACATTTCTCCTTTAGACACACAAGCTGCCAATGAATTGAGATACTTCTCTTATTATTTTGACTGTCTTTTGGTCTTTTACACATGTTATTGTGGAAGTTCAACTTACTCTTAAACCTTATCATATTTAACGTGGACCTACTGATGGAGTTTTATGCTGAAAATGAAGGGAAAACAGATAAATAGACACTTCATTGATTTTATATGGTGTTTTTGACCAATTGGATGTAGTTATTTATTCATTTCTTTTTTATTATCAAAAGTAGAGCATTTTACAGACATCTTAAAATATGCCTGGAGGGGAATTCCAATTCCTCATTCCACATGTGATAAGTTTCTTCCATATTTCTGATATCCTCACTAAGAGCTGTATAATAATGGACAGAATCAACCATCACTTTATTTTTTACCAAATAGCATAATATGAATATTGCAAAAATACTGTATGGATGTCTACTGGTACTTTCATGAAATATTTTTTTATTATTATTATGAAAGTTTTTATTCTGTATATACCAAAACAATTCATAAAATATAAACAAAGAAAAATGTTATTCTTTCTCTTTTTATTGTTGTTCTTCCTCTTAGTTTAATGAAACAGAGAACCTATAGAATCATTCAACCAATCAGTGATTCCCTTGCCTTAGAACAATGTTGACTTATGATATCTCAAAACATTATTAATTATGTAATTAATGTCATCTGATATAACATTATTATTTTTTATCAAAACTGCGTTTTACTGGTATCACCCAGGACCCAGTGCTATTTTTTAAAGCTCTAATTAAAACACAAACGACAAATGTTTAAAGGAGTTACAGACAAATTGATTGAAAAGTCAGGAAAAATTGGAATAATGGAAAAGGTGTGTGAAATGATGTTTATTCAGTCACGACAACATAAAAACACAAAAACAGCACGACAAAAACATTGTGCACAGCATTGAATTTTCAGGCAGAAGCAAACTGCTTATAAAATCTATATATTCTATATTATGTACTATTTCATCTTTTATGGATACAAATATCCAGAAAAGCAAAGAAACAACAAAGAGCAAAAACACAACATTAAAAAAGCAAGGGAACAACAACAGAAAAGCAAAATACAGCAAAATTGCAAAGAAACGTTATAACGTTAAATAATCAGATGCAACTATAAGCTTGAAAATAGCTTTACAAACAATGTTCTTAAAAACCAAAAGAGAATGACATGTTTTTAAATTTGGTTGATTATGGTTATGCATGATTTAACGGTCTAAATAAAGTAAAACAAACTACAGCATTAAAAATGTCTTTTCTTTTATGTAGTTTTTATTAATAGAGACAAATATACTATAGTATATATATCTAAAAAAAAAGCCATTTTCCAACTGTATTTCTACTTTTACTTCAGTAAAGGAACATAATACTTCATCCCCCACTGGAGATATGACAAGAAGTTTACCTCTGGGGGTCTGTGATACCCGGGTCAGTAGGATTAGGGTTAAAGGGTCAGTTCACAACCTAATGATGCCCCAGAGCTGTAATCGAAAGTTTTCTAGCATTAGCCAACATAAGCTGCTGGTTACACCACTCTGCAGCAGCAGAGACACTGAATGGGTTCAAACGGGTGAGGCTGGGTTTCAATGCTTACAATGGGAATGTTGCAATTCCTTCCACAGTCTATAAGCTTGCTTTAAATGGCATGTTTCCATTAGCTGTATTTGTATTGTGCAGAAATCTCACCCAAATTAAATGAAACCCATCCGGAGGGAAAGACAGAAAATACATATTTGTTTGTTTTTTGTGGTAATTTGTGTGAACTGATCCTTTAAACATTAATTGTCTATTGACATCCAGAAAGGCTGCGGTTTAGGAAAAGTAACTGGATATCAGTAAACAGAGAAAAATGAATGCAAATGCAAAAACAACTGAAACACAGGGTGGTGCACATGTTTTGGTTACGCCTTAAAGATGCACTTTTTTTTTTTACCCTGCATCTCTGCCTGGGTGAAACCTGAACGAATGGAATGCGGCGTCCTCCGTCCGCTGGAATGTTTACTTCCCAGATACAGCTGGGCACGGGAAGGGCAAAATGTCAGCCGCTCCGAGGGGGAGCCTCCGACAATAATTTGGCAGGAGATGGTTGGATTTCACTCAGGAGGAGTTGAAAGGGGAGAAGGGGTCAGAGGTCACCGGGAAGACGGACGATCAATTAAAGGGGAATTAGGAGCGTTACACTTATTTGCAAACATTATGAGTCCCCTGATTGGATCTGGCACCCGGAGAATACCTGACGCCGAGGCGGCGGCGTGCGGCCTCGCCTCGCTTATGAGGAATGGATACGAAACACAAAGAGAGGCGGATAAAAGCGGCGGCGGACGAAAGGGATAAAAACGGCACATTTTTTAATTGAATGTGGAGTCTGCGGCTCGCCACACTGGTCCTTTCAAACGTCCATAGATGACTTATGATCCGTGGTGTTCAATAGTTTCGTTTTGCACGTTTAAATTGCCTCCATTGTTGTGTGTCCTCCCCTCGCTCAAAGCATGCCACTCCGGCCTATCAAGTTAAATATTAATTGTGCGCCTCAAGAGGATCGCCTATCAGGCTGAAATCAAACACTGCAGTTGGTCCCTTTGGTGACAACAGAAGAGAGAAAACTTTTGCCTTTCCTCCTGCACCTATTGTTCCTTCCCATCGTTTTTAAACGGTGTGTGTGTGTGTGTGTGTGGGACAACACAATGAGGAGGTTTTATTGTCCCTTGGAAGAATTCGAGCCTTGAGAAGTTCTGAAATAACCAGACACAACACACACATACACCTTTATTGGTGAAGGAAACAACCTGTCCTTCTATTTCGATTCCATCTGCTGTTCAATGACAAGAAATAAACCAGAAAAAAAAGGTTGTAAACCATTTTTTTATGCAAGTTAATTCAGTAACAACAAAAAAAACCTGCTGTGCAAGGAAACATCAAGTTCTTTAACCTTGAGTTAAACCATCTTTGAACTTTACTTGTTCCAGTCTCAGCCCAAGTACTAAAGGTAAAGAATTTAAGTCAAACTCAATAAAATACATAATTTGCAATTGTCTATCTATAGGACAACATGTTGGAGCCTTTCAAAACTGTAACAAATCACCCGAAAATATTCGATACTTGAGAAATTCTGAAATAACCAGACACAACACACAAATACATCTTTATTGGTGACGAAAACAACCCGTCCTTCTGTTTCAATTCCATCTGCTGTTCAATGACAAGAAATAAACCCCCAAAAAAAGTTTTTTGAATGTAAATTTATTCAGGTACAAAAAAACTGCTGTGCAAAGGAAACATCTCTAAAAGTTCTTTAACCTCGACTTAAACCATATTTGAACTTTCTGGTCTCGGCCCAAGTATTAAAGGTAAAGAATGGAGCCTAAAATTGTAACAAATCACTGCAAAATATTAAATCATCATCCAAGAAATAAACCAAAATAAAAGGTTACGAACCATATTTTTGGGAGTTTGAAGTTAATTCAGTAACAAAAATCTGCTGTGCCAAGAAATGTCTCTAAAAGTTCTTTAACCTTGAGTTAGACCCTCTTTGAACTTTACTTGTTCCAGTCTTGGCAGATTTTTTTGTGTGTGCGTTTGGGAGATGGCGAGGGGTCGAGGGAGGTCAAGGAGTTTGTGATATCACTGGGATGAAATGTGCCTAATGAAACCATTCTTTCCCAGGGTGGTCTGGACAGAGACCAGAGGGAGCGAGGGAGAGATAAGAGAGTTCTGACTCCTCTACAACATGTGGACCTAAAACAAACAGATATGAGGGTCACACCAAGGGTGATTATTGAATTTAGACGATAAGATCCAGGACACAACAACACCCTACAATAATAACAACGATACAAGAAACATGAACAGCCAGAAAAAAAAATATCTCCAACCTAAAGGAAAACATTATCTGGTCTCAAGAGTTTCTTCTATCTTCTTCAGGCATTTTAAATTATCTCATTTCATAACTTCCTTATTAGCAAATGAGGTGACAATTGAGTAAATATCCAATCTCCATGACAACTGAGTCAACTCCATCCACAGACAATGGAAAGCAGCTGAAACTAGTAAATACAATTTAAATCTGTCAGTGGGGTAATGTCAAAGTAAAACATGTCATGTGGTGTAAGTCAAAACTCTGAAAAGGTTTAAAAACATATGCTATCAACTAGTTTTAAATTCTATGTGGATTATATATTTAAAATGTAACATTCTGTGTCATTTTTGTTAAAAGATAATACAAATAGACTTTCAAATGACATGAAACCAACAGAGACCCAGAGACTTTCTTATCTTGCCAACCATACTTTGTCAATGGTCCAAGAATTAAAGGGAAAGAATTTAACTCACGCTATTCAACAAAATACATAATCTGCAATTGTCTTACCAATGTAATGCTGCTATCGATAGAAAATGTTGGAGCCTTTAAAAACTGTAACTAAATCATTGGAAAACAAAAAAAAGCCTTGGTTATGGTCCTGTGAAAATCATAGTTTGGGTTCATATATTAAAGTTGTTGATCTTTTAAAGTTTTAATTCAATGCATTTATTTATTTTTAATTTAATTAGATTTTTGTTAGATTTTTGTGTTTTATTATCTTATGCTCTCAAACATTCATTCATTTTTTACATGCTGTTTCAAATTGTTGTTACTTATCTTATTTATTGATTCATTCATATTTATTTGTATTTATTTTATGTATTTATTCATAGTATTTGTGTTTTTATCCACTATTATTCCATCTGATCCTGGCTCTGGTGTTTCCTCACTACTAATTAATGTTTTCATTAGTTCCTGTTTAACAAGTTTTAGTTTTGTTATTAATTTCTTTATTAATTACAAAGTCACATACTGTTTTATGTGTGTGTGTGTGTGTGTGTGTGTGTGTGTGTGTGTGTGTGTGTGTGTGTGTGTGTGTGTGTGTGTCTGTGTGTGTGTGTGTGTGTGTGTGTGAGAGAGAGGAGAGAGAGATGGGATGAGTTATTACTATATTTGTTTCATTGTGTGAATCACTTTGTATTACATTTATCATGTGAAAAGTGATATTTCTAATAAAGCCTGACTGATTGATTGATTGATTGATTGAAGTCTAGAGGTTTGGAGGACTGTGATTGGTTAAGGTTGGTAAACAACAAACGTGTGCAGAGTGTATAAATATGCTGCTTTTAAGGGCATTTCAAGGTGCTTTTAAGTGTCATTTAACCCTTTTTAGTTCTCATAGACTTCCATTGTAAGGCCAGTCCATGTCACATGACCCTTAGTTTTTCAAAATTAAAGTGCATTCTGTAAATATTTAAGATGTTTATAAATCTTCTAGCTGGGTCTCCCAGTCAGCCAATCGTAAAGCTTCAAATTATGGATTTCAAGTTCACTTCATCCTTGTGGTTCTAGCATCTACATTTATTCAAATAATAACATCAAACATTTACATAGAACAACACAAATAACATCTCAGATAATTACATGAGGTAAATGTAATGATTCAAACACAGGATCTAGATGGTAACCACCATGTTAATGAGAGAAAGCCTCAAATAATCTTCAGTAAAATGTCTCATTCTTGGGTGATAAAAACACAAGTAAATCTTATTTTGGTAAAATGATATTATTAAAACATACTCATGAATATTGTATTGTAAATCTGTTCCACACAATATTACACGCTGTACCTTTAAATAATGTTGTAGCCTTTATTATACATCAGTGGCTGTTGGTTATTTGTCCTTCTGCAAAAGTCTGTTGGAGTTTGTGTTGAGCTGGTGACAGAACAGTCAGACACAGGTGTGTTGGAGTTGGATGTCAACAGGAACGCTGCTGGAACACTTGCAGGTGACTGTAATACATCCTCACATTCTCAGAAGCTTGGACTTCAACTCCATTAGATGAAGACCTCAAGATCGATTCCTAATTGCAGAAGAAATCTCTTTGCACACAACTACTGTAAGTAAAGATATTGTTCTGCAGCCTGGGAAGGGTATTTGAATTGGACAGCTTGTACCATATAATTTGTGTTACTCTGTTCTCGCTTGAAAATGTATTTGAGCGACCTGTTGTCTTTTTTGAGCTTGAGCTTCTGACTTCCTTCTAGTTGAGTGTTGTCACTGATAACACCGTAACAGCAGAACTCCAGAACTCCTATTTTCCACCTACGTAGGTGGCAAAAATAAAGAATCCACGATGTAAAACGTCTGAATACCTCAGTTGGCTTTCAACAAGTACACAATGCAGTATGCATGTGAACCACACTACGTATCCCAGAAGTCACCAGGAGGTCAATAACTGGAGTAGAAGAAGAACTTTTTCCCTATTTTTCCCCAAACTTTATTGAACAACACAATATTTACAAATTCAAATAAGAATCTCCACTTTGTGTTCTTACATAAATATGAACATGAGCACGACAAAAGGAAGAATAAACACTAAACTATAGAGAGAGAGAGAGAGAGAGAGATAGACAATCCTTCTCACTATATCATTCATTTATCATTTCAACCACATTCAAATGTTGCTTAAGGATGCATTGACATGTTAAGACATAGAATTTTCATTCAGTTAAGCATTAAACATTATGACAAGTTATTGCTAAGTTTTTGTATTGGTCCATATTTTTCACCTAAGAGTAATAAGGATGAATAAAAAGATTTTAATTACATTTTTAAAACGTGTTTGACTCATATCAAAAGATGTGATATTCTCTATTGTAGAGCTTAACCGATTATGCAAGTTCTGCCAAAATTAACTTCATTGACTGACTCTATATCAGAAGAACTTTTCCCGCTGGTGCTGTAGTTCATCCTTGAACATCTGGGTTCAAAGGACGGCCAAGATGGCTGCTGTAGTACATCCAAGATGGCTGCTGTAGTACGTCAGAATTGTGTCTTCTACTGGCTAACTTCCTACATAGAAGCTCCTATTGTGGTGTTGGAGTAGTAACTACTGTTTAGTAGCAGTGATGCTAACTAGGTTTCCAATGCAGCCTTTGGCATGGGGGGTTAAAACACTGGGGGTAATTTTCCTTTAAATGTCATCAGTGCTATTTCCTAGTCTGATGATCTTGACACAGATGTTATTTAAAGGAGATGAGACCAGCTGTCAACCACAGTGAAAACAAAGCTTAATTGGCACAAGGTCATGAGGCATATAGGCAGATAAATGTCCAGGCAGTTGCATGTTAGGCATGTTAGATGTAGTGTGATGTGATGGTTTATTGATCCCAGAGGGGGAAATTCTCTCTTCATTTCCGTGGGGAGGTCAGAGGTCAGGGTTCGGTCCTCCAGCAGTACTCTCGGATACATAACTTTGCTCAAAGACACTTCAGCTAAGCAGCTGCTTTTGTGTGTGTGTGTACTTTGAGTACATACATGGAATGAACAGTATGTGCCGTGCCTTGGGTTCAGTCGTAGTGGTGGTGATGGAGTCGACTGCGTGCCGTGACAGACGTCTTCAGTGTAATTTAACACAAGGGCAAAGAGCTTCTTTTAATGCCTCTGCAAGGTGATGAAACGGATGAAGGGAGAGTTCAGAGAGAAGCAGTTCAAACAAACAGCAAAGACGCCAGCTCACAGTGATGCAAAACATTAGCAAGAGCTTCCAGCCGCGTATGACATGTTTGAAATGATATGAGACTTCCCACACTTGTTTTTCCTCCTACTAATTTTCTGAACAGGAATCTTTTAAAGAATACAACTCAAATCCTCAAATTCTTCAACCTTATTTGGAAAAGAAAATGAAGGAAAGCTTTAAAATGATTACACTATCTATCTATCTATCTATCTATCTATCTATCTATCTATCTATCTATCCATCTACATCAGAAGAACCCTTCATACTTCAAACATAAAGTACATATAATTATCCTTGAAATACCAAATTAATAATAATGCGCTGCTTTCTTGGGATATCAATGAGTCAATCAGTAACACTCATAGTTGGCCACGCTTGTCTTTTGAATATCTAGAGAACATTATGCTAGCCTGGTTCAGCCTTCCTATATACTTCTGCTCAATTTTCATTTTCCTTCAATACATTCATTTTTTTTTTTTGGTACATTTGAGGGATTTCTCCAGACAAATATTCACCCGTCCAAAGAGAATGAAGGAAGGAATTAAGTCATTTGGTCCATCATAGAATATTAAGCAGCGTTACCAAATATCCTAAAATTAAAGCCGGAGCAAGAATAATCTTTGTTGACTTTTTTCCATCCAGTTCTGGCTTATGACATTTATCATTACTGAAATTTTGTGATTTGTTATATTAGCATAGGTCTAAACTTCAGCTGAGTAAATGTGCTCAAGCGAGTTTACTCATTAGAGAGCAGACAGACCCACTCTATAAATGCAATGTAGTACGATAGTCTAGTGGTGGCTAACATCATGCATGAACATGTTTTGCGGGAACATTCCCAGAACCAAAAACAAACCAAAAATATTATGCTAACTGGGCTGCTAGTAGTTGGTTCAGAAGACCATTATCATTCATTGGTAAGTGACACCATCTAGCAGCTGTAGTAATTGTGACCTGAGGAAGTGACATAGTTCAGATACAGTTCAGTACAGTTCAGTTCATACAGAAGCTAACAGGTAGCAGCAGCCACGGTAGCTAACTGCTGACTGTTTCCAATTCAACTGGACATTTTAACCTACATTTTTTATGCCTTAATCTAACCAGATCTAAACCATAGTGTTGTCACTCCATAAAGCATTATTTTGTAACATAGCAGCATATTTCAGTCCTAGAGAGAGACTAATCACTTCCATCTTCTGATAACTCCATTGGACCATGATTTGGAAAAATGGTGTGTGACAGTCAAATGACAAGAGACAATTTATCCTTTAATCCCATTTTAATTAGGCCATGAAGAACATATGATGTTTGTC
The DNA here is from genome assembly GCA_030544235.1 of Lepturacanthus savala. Classification (NCBI taxonomy): domain Eukaryota; kingdom Metazoa; phylum Chordata; class Actinopteri; order Scombriformes; family Trichiuridae; genus Lepturacanthus; species Lepturacanthus savala. Next base: position 27,514,792 of record CM060477.1, on the reverse strand, counting down.
TATTTAAAAGATGTTGCAAGTCACTCTGAAGCTGTATAAGTGATCATAACTTTTTCTCACTCCTACTTTTTCCACAAGCCACCCATGTTGGTGTTAAAAGAATATTTTGCAAGATTAGAGATGTGTTTTACTTGCACTTATTTTTTTTGGAAAACAGGGAACTTTTTGTAGTAAGTTGACAAACGTGTGATTCATGGCACAATTCAAATAGGGTCAAAAGATAAGTTGTCTCTCGCCAAAGACCACCATAATTTTTAATATTATTTTTATTATTTTTTTTTGCAAAATAGGGTCCCGCTAGGTTAGTGGAAGGTGGAGGTACTCTATATCACTGTCAATATGCACCTACTGGGTCCTATTACTGGGTATCTTGTAGGTTGAAGCCATACATAAACAGGCAGGGAAATATCTTTGGTTATTCATCCACACTAGTACTTTTTTGGAGCATCTCTAGCTATAGCCCAGGTGAACACAGAAATTCTTTCATCTTCACCATGACAACAAAACTCCAGAGAGTTGCACACAGTCACTGTGCCTGTTTTGTTATTAAGAAATAGATTCAGCTCTTTATTTAACACAGAAACACAAATAGTAGAGTTACTGCCAAGTGTGTACTTTAACACTCACACATCACAAGTTCCTCGCTTGTCAAGAGTTTAAAAAAAAAAAATAAATCATCAAAGTACTTTAGACATGATTTCATGTCCAACCAGGGACCTTCAAAATATTGTCTTGTTGATACGTCAGTCCCCTCTTGGCGAATAATGATGAAAAGGTCCACTCTTATACAGATAAATAAGTGCACACACCTTTCAAAAAAAATCATCAACATACTTTAGACATGATTTTGGCATGTGTTTCAAAGCATGTCCAACCACAGACCTTCAAAATATTTCCTTGTCAGTATTTCAGTCCCCTCTTGGTGAATAACGATGCAAAGGTCCACTCTTAGATAGATAAATACGTGCACACACACTTCTCAATATTCTCATCTCACTAGAAAAAAGGAAATAAGTGTATTTCATGAAATGTTTCCTCAAATGAAAAAAGCAGGATGAGGGCTCTCTCCTGGTCGATGTTCATCAGTAAAATTTAATTTTATTCACAGCGTGGCCCCACTGTTGCAGTCCTATTAATTGGTCACCCTATGTAAAGTGCTGGGAGGAAATCAAGTGTAACCTTTGACTTTCCTTCCTAATCTCAGATCTTCCCACATTTCTGATGTGAACAAACCCTTCTACCGCCACCTCGAGCGTTTGCAGCTATTTTGGGAAACAGCACGCAGGAGACCCCCAGTAGTGCAGATTAAATCCCTCTGCTGTCACATCGTGCTTATTTTAGCATCATTTAGTGTTTACCTTGAGAAGACAATTAGCATTGATTTGCTATTTTTTTAACTGCAGGGGGGTGTTTGTTTAAAAAACAAGTCTCATTTAATGAGGTATCTCTTTCCTGCTGCTCATTTAACCCTCTATTGCATAAAATATTACTTGTTTTTATCATTTAATATGGTCTAAATAATAGATATATTCAAATAATATGTAAGAAAACATAATAAACATTGTATTGGGATAGTTTAATGCTAGGCAAGCAATGGGACTCCCATTAGGTATCATTTATTATTGTGAAAGGAGAGGTGATTATGTAATATGATTACAAGTAGATAGATTTATATCATCTTTACAATCAGCCTTTTGGGGCAACTATAATGCTGATGTGGCCCAGGATGAAATAGAGTTTGACACCCTTGCCATATGACAACAAATCTTTTTAACATATTAGAAAGAAAAAAATTTGTATAATATAAATGTTTAATTAAATGTAAAAAAAAAAAAAAAAAAAAGTTTACTTACCCTAAATAATGAGTTCAAGTTTTTATTTTATTAAAATTGTTCCCAAATAGACGACCTTCAGTTGTGAGACAATTATGCTCACATGTCAAATGTCCATGAGCAATAGGGATATCCTGGTCATGTGACCTCATAAATTGGATGTCCTTTGAAATACCCCCCCCCTTACATCTAACTGTAAAAACATAGATTTTATATTACAGCTATTGAGAAAAATGAAGATAAAGAAATTGTTGCCATATGGTAACACTATGTAATAGAGGGTTAAGCGAGTGTAAGACAAAACTGGCGACGGGCGGCTGAAGCCTCTTGTTTGGATGGAGGATTTAAGGGGAAACATAAACACATGCTTCCTCAGACAGAGTTTGACATGTGTAAGCAGGTATGGCGTGTAAGTGAGCAGGGGGACAGCGAGGAGAGGGACAGCGAGGAGAGGGACAGAGGGACGGCTAAAATCACAGCGCAGCACATCAAGGGTATCGGGTGAGGAACTTGAACGCGGCCTCTTCGGAGCAAACTGAGATTTTTCATGTTTCCTGTTGCCCATCAACCCCCCGCCACCCCCCACCCAGCCTCGCTCAATCACAGGCCAAGTCCTGAGGAAGCAGACAGAAAGTCGGCAGAGCGTAAACAAAGCTGGAGTTTTTCCTTCATCCCCCTGGATGGGCGTCCAGGCTCAGGTTCAGGCTTCGGTATCGTCCCCCTATGGATGCCAAGCTGGGAACGTCGTTTTTTTCTGTTTTTTTCTGACATGCCCTCGTCCCAGAGTTCCATCCTCTGAATACACAACCCGGAGGAGACGTCTAGGGGAAAAAGACGGAGCATCGGAGCACAACGGGATCAGCGTGACAGCGGTGGCTCGGGCTCGTAATCGCTGGCGCTGATGATGTGCACGCTCAATAAATCAGATCAGCCAATCTCAGACTCAATCAGCCTCCGATCGATGAAATCCTCCGGTCTGTCTTTCTCTGTGTAACTCTGTGTTACTCATTTACACAACACAGACACACACACATACACACACACACACACGGCAGCTCGTTTATCTGTATCACACTGCAGATATGCTTGTGTCATATTTTTCTAAATTAGTGAGACTGTTGCATTCTGGAATGAAAACCCACCATTTACATATGTAACAAATATAAACTGGCAGCAGTATTTTTTATGCATTCTGCAAAGTAAAAAATACAAAGCACGTCTCATCTGCTTTAAGAAAGTGTTGGATTCACACTCTTGAGTTTTATGGAAATGCAATTTCAAATCCTGGACTATCTTCAGGCATCATATTCACTATATGAAAAAGCATAATGCTCATATTCAGCCACACACTGCTGAGTCCAATCATAAATCACAAACACCTGAGACAACCACAATATTTGTAGACTTGTAAGTTTCCATAGGCTATAAAGGAAATCGATAGAAACAGAAACTACTATCACTTTACCACTTTAATTTTTTCATTTCTATTCTGCATGATACACAGATCCTGTGACACTAGTACAAAAATTATCCAGCATATTCTCATCCCAGGTCCTGATCCCATGATACTGATGGGAAGGGCCCTTTAGCCATAGTCATTATCCCTCTATTCTATAGTGTTGCCATATGGCAACAATTATTCTATCTTCATTTTTCCAAAACACTGTGATATAAAATCTATGTTTTTATAACTAGGTGTAATTGTATGTCCTTTATTTTGGAAGGACATACAATGTATGAGGGGCATGAAACTATCCTGAGATTATATCTCTTAAATATATATATTATTTAGGCCATTTTAACTGATAAAAACATCCAAAACATTTTTTTACCATGTCGGAGTACTAATTCATGCAATAAAGGGTTAAATGAATTTTCCAACTGTTACATATCAGCCCATCAGTCTCGCAGGTGGTCTAGCAAATTTGTGACTTCAGTAAGAATATTATCCCTCCTCTCAGGCTTTTTTCCTTCCTACAAAGGCTCTCGTATGAGAATTCCCGCACACACTTTGTTCTTGACTGATTTAGAACAGCGGGTATTTGCTTATCATAATAATTAGGAAACACTGCGTCTGGTGGTGGAATCGTGACACTTTGCAGCCGAACATTTCCTCCTCTCTCTTTTACGCCGGTGTCCCTGTGTCGCCTGATGCTGGAGGCCCTGCAGAGGTGACCCGCTGCCGTGCAGCACAGCGCCGTGCCGGCGGAGGAGGCTGCTGTGCCGGGAGCGTGGTTCTCTCTCTCTGACAAACAGAGCAGATGCCTTACACTAACAAACAGCACCGGAGGGGCCGGCCAGGCCTCCCGTCAATCCTCCGCTCTCTACATTGACTCCAAAGTGCCGAGGCTCCGTGCAGCTGCTGCACCAAAGGACTCGGCGCCCTCGCCGCCTCAATATACCGCAGCCAAACGCGCAAAAGCACCCCCAACGGGTCATAATCACTTTGATTTGGCTGCCTCTGTCACCTGCAGCTTTCAGAGCTTCATACAATTGTATTTTTTGGTCATGAGCAAAAAAAAAAAGGGGGCTATTGTGACTATGCAGCTTGTATTTATCAGCACAAAGGGACCATTGTCAAAAGCTTATGCAGACATTAAAGTTAAGCTGTTTACGCGGCTGTGGGCCGCGGCGGCTGTAATCTCCACCGACTGCACAAAAAGTGCAGAGAGATTGTGATTTAACTGTTTTAAACTGGATCGCTCCGGTGGCTCCCATGGAGATTGTTTGTTGCTATAATTGTCGGGTCGATACCGACTTCAAACAAGGAAGCCCACCCACTCACCTACTTACACACATAAACCAAACCCCTGAACACGCTCAGCACATCCGCATCCATGCACACACGCAAGATAACATACGTCAAATTTAACGCCAACACAGAAGCTGAAGTCTGAAGTCCCATCATTGTGAATTTTTTGGGTTCGGCCAAAGTGCACAAGAGCACCTTGGGCTTTGAAATGAGAGGCAAACAGACATTTAATTAATCTATCGTGAATATTTCAGAGTTATTATTATTTAGTGTCTTGGGTTATGGATAAATTATGAGGAGAAACAAGGCACAGCTTGCATGCATTTTAATTAATCTCAGACTGCAGGGTAGGTAAAACAAAAAAAAAGAAAAAAAAAGGCTTTTTTATCTTCTGCCAAGTGGTGGACCACCTACAGCAATGGAGTGTTGTCTGCAGTGATGAGTGTCGCTCCGGCCAACACTGCAGCCCCGGTAGAGGCAGCTTCATGGACAGTTGAGCAATGGAACAAGTGAAGCAAAATGCATCCTCCCATTATTCAGTTAGATGGAGAAAAGTCATGGCTCTATATTTGTTAAATAGACATCATTGATGTCTATTTAACAAGTGATTAGTTTTAAGCAGCTTCTCTATCATTGATGCTTTTACCACTTTCAGCAACTGACAAAAGCAAGTAAAATCACTCAATTTTGCACCCTTTGAGTTGCTTTGGTGCAACTCGTTCTGATTTCAAGTTCGTCAAATGCTGCAATGATCAATTAGTTGTCAAATATTACATTAACGATTTTGATAATCAATTAATTTTTAATAATAATCAAGACATTTTTAGGTTGCCTTTTCAGCTTTAGGAAACAGTGATTGACATTTTATGGCAGGGGTGTCAAACATGTCAGTGACAAATCATGGTTGGCAAGATAAGAAAGTCAAAAACCTTTTGAAACAGGGTTTTATTAAGCATTCATCAGGTCTCTCAAAATGTACGATTTGTATTCATGTTGGTTTCTTGTTATTTATAGTCCATTTGTGCCATTTTTTTTACAAAAATCATGATTTTGTGTGATTTTATGACATGAAATGTCAAATGGTATAACCGAAAAAGAATGATAAATTGTAAATATATAATCCACCTAGAATATAAAACTTTTGGATAGCATGTGTTTTTAATTTCTTAATTTTTTTTTAAGAGAGTTAAACTATCAAGTATTTAGGGTTACATGACCCATAAGCCATTTCCCATGTAGCCTCTGTGGTTTTCTTGTGCTGATGAAAGCTCGGTTTTGTTTGGAAATGAATGCAAGGTTCTGGTTCTGGATGATTGTGTTGGAGGACTGTGTCGCCAGGGACTTCCTGGTTTTAACAACTTCATCAACCGTGTTCTCCAATCATCTTGACGTAACTTTGTGATAAAAGTATAAGCTATGTTAATAATGGATTTGAGAACAAAAAAACAATCCCAACTGATAACATTTATGCCTCTAGGCTTCTTTTTATATAAAAAGGAGGATTTAAACTTTAGTTACATAGAATCTCTTAATCTTAACTGACAGACTCTTCATTAAACCCACACACCTTCATCTTAAATTACAGTAGAGATCAGCTCTGGGCACCGAGCCAGGTCACATCACCTTTCCGTGTGACACGTGTGGGCGTGAGCCCTCGTCTTTACAAAGCACACAGCGGAACAATCATGACAGCTGCGTCTGCAGAGGAATGTGTCTGGAAACTGAAAAGAAGCAGAATACCTGCTCAAGTGTCTCCTCACGCCTCGTCTGGCCATCGAGGAGACGTCCAAACGAATCTGATCATGCTGTCTGTAACCTTAGCTAAACATAATGGACTTATTCCAGGTAATTTACCCTCTGGTGGTCATAGCAGTTAAACACACTTGAAGACGTAGTATCAGTCAAGAGTGGGAACTGTACTCAGTTCTTTTCTTGTTATGTTAAGCTTCTCAAGCAGCAGTTGTATCAGATGACAATATATATCTTTTCATATCTGCGATTCCTTTGCTGTGTTTTGTCCAAAACTCTGAAAATTGCTGGACTTTTCCTCTGCTACCTACTTGAGCAGCCAGTTATCACAAAATATCAGTTAGGTGAACATGCACCTGTATTGCAAATTGCTGAAAACTAAACAATTGTCCATCCATGTGCTCAAACAGCTGACTACAACTGACTGTACAGAGTACAGAGCAAAAAAACATCTGACATGAAGGCAAGGCAAGGCAAGTTTATTTGTATAGCACATTTCAACAACAAGGTAATTCAAAGTGCTTTACATAAAACATTAAAAGCATCAAGATACAATTTAAGACAGTTGATTAAAACAATTTAAAACAGTTGATTAAAATAAAAAAAATAGATATAATATAAAATGAAAATAAGAAATAATTAAAATGTATAACTTTGAAATTAAAACAAAGAACAAGTTACAGTACAGTGCAGAGTAATTAAGAATGATATTAGCAGTAGGCAGCATTGAACAGAAAAGTCTTCAGCTGTGATTTAAAAGCAGTGAGAGTTGCGGCAGACCTGCAGGTCTCTGGGAGTTTGTTCCAGATCTGTGGGGCATAGAAACTGAACGCTGCTTCTCCATGTTTAGTTCTGACTCTAGGAACAGAGAGCAGACCTGATCCAGATGATCTAAGAGGTCTGGGTGGTTCATAAGGGATCAGCAGATCTGCAATATACCTAGGCCCTAGACCATTCAGGGCTTTATAAACCAGTAAGAGTATTTTAAAGTGAATTCTTTGGCAGACAGGAAGCCAGTGCAAGGACCTTAGAACTGGAGTGATATGGTCTACTTTTTTAGTCCTAGTCAGGACTCGAGCGGCAGCATTTTGAATCAGCTGCAGCTGTCTGATTGACTTTTTAGAGAAGCCTGTAAAGACCCCGTTGCAGTAGTCTAGTCTACTGAAAATAAAAGCATGGACAAGCTTTTCCAAATCTTGCTGAGACATCAGGCCTTTAATCCTTGATATATTCTTCAGGTGGTAGTAGGCTGACTTTGTAACGTTTTTTATGTGACTATTGAAATTCAAGTCTGAGTCCATAACTACACCCAGATTTCTAGCTTGGTTTGTAGGCTTTAACATTGCTGATTGAAGATGAGCGCTGACTTTCAATCGTTCTGCCTTGGCTCCAAAAACAATTACCTCAGTTTTATCTTTGTTTAATTGGAGAAAGTTCTGGCACATCCAATCATTAATTTGTTCAATGCATTTACTCAGTGTTTGTATTGGATTATGATCTCCTGGTGATATACTGATGTAAATTTGTGTGTCATCTGCATAATTATGGTAACTTATTTTATTTTCTTTCATAATCTTAACGAGTGGGAGCATGTAAATGTTGAATAGTAGAGGCCCCAGAATTGAACCTTGGGGGACCCCACAGCTTATGTCTATATGTTCAGATGTGTAGTTGCCTATAGACACAAAGTAGTCTCTGTCCTTTAAGTAGGATTCAACCCATTTTAGTGCTGTGCCAGTAAGTCCCACCCAGTTCTCCAGTCGGTGTAATAATATGTTGTGGTCAACCGTGTCAAATGCGTTAGAGTGTGTTAGTTGAACTCAACTAACACACTCTTGTGAAACACTAACAGAGATAGAGGCTGTGAGTGGACCATTTATGACATTATTAACAATGAAAGTCCAGTGATTAACCAGGTTTCTTTGAAATCAGACTCAAATTGCCTCTAAAAAACCTTTACACCAATGACCTCATGCACCTTAACCTAAGAATTTACTGTCAAATTTACCATTCCAATCCTTCAGTTTTCTTTCTTTCTTTTTTTTCACATTTAGCAAGCTGCCCCCTACAATTCCGACCAGCAGCCCTCACGTTTACCATCACAAAAAATACATACAAAAACTAAAAGACACAAACCGTACAAGGATCAGGAGATAAAAAAGATTCATGGCAAGTGATGGAGCTTGTTAAAGCAACATTTTTACCTTTTCTTTTTATTTTTTTAAAATATGTAGAGAGGGTACAGAGTTCAAGTGAAGTATGTGTTCTAGCTCATTCCAAGCTTGCATGGCGTGAAAGGAAAAAAGAAGATTTACTCTGTTAGAGACTCAGGACCATAAGGGGAATTGTCTCTGATGATCTAGTGTCATAGCTACTGGTGTAATATTTTACTCTTATGTACCTAGGTAAAACTTTTGCATTACTAGTGAACATGTGTTTTTTTTTTTTTTTTATTCTTTTCTGATTAAATGCACTGCAGCCTATTGAACCATTTCATACAAGCTACAACAATGTCTGCCTACACTTAGGCCAGGTAAAAACTGCAAGACATGTTAGATTAGATTTTTGACAGGTCTTTTTCATCACCACTTGCAATCTGCATAGCAGAATAGAACATTGTTGAATACTTTATTTTCCCAAATGGTGACATGAATTCTTCCTCGGCAGGGCTCACAAATGCATTCACACACTTCCAATAACACATGATAAAAATGAATGAAGACATTCACGACTAGTGCATGTTTAAAAGTGCAATGTTCTATTTAAAGGTGTTCAGGATCGTTATAGCACATGGAATGAAAGAAGTTTTGTAGGTGTTTTTAGTATTGACCAATCACCTTCGAACAGGCTGTGGTTGCTACGGTTATATGTAAACAACAATTCTGTGTGGAGAGCTACACAGAGGCAGAACCATTGTCCAAATGGTATTTTGGACGACTTTATCTTTATTGGCTTTTAACCTCTGGATTGACCAACAGTCTTGGACCAGAGATTTGCTGGCTTTATTGCAAGCAAAGAAATATTTACCAGACGATAGCTGATACATTCTGAAATTGCATCTGTCTTGAAATCTATAAACTCTGGTCATTTTGGAGTTAAAAGCAAAGTTAATTCAAAGCTTTTTAGTTTGACACTGTCCCAGTTAAAGACCTACTCTGCTTAATCAGGCCATTTTGAACTGAAGCTACACTTTTGCTTTCGTAAAAGTTTTTCTCTCAGCTAAAAAACTGCAGGCTTTGAGTTCAAATTTTGCATTGTCCAAATGTGTCCAGATGAACCCAGTCGAGAAAATGGCTTTTGAGTTTGGACAAACCAAAAGCTACAGGCGAATGCACTCACCCAACAGATAACCAAACACCATTTGACACAGCCGGTTGTCTCAATTACAACAGTTTAGCTGTCAGTATTCCCGCATGTCTGTATTTCAACATGACAAACTAATCAAATACCATGGGAACAGGATGAGCCTGGGAGCCATCTGCAGCCGTATGGAGGGTGGGATTGAGCAAAGTTATTCTGTTCTCTATGCCTCGTTCTGTTTCTAATAAGTCATCAAGTAGTGTCCTGCAGGCCTTCTGAGCTGTTAAGCTGTTGCTCAAACATGATCCTTGCCATGTTGGTGATTTGCAGGACAATTGGCCCACTAGGGATGTGAAAAGGTCAGGCCGAGGTGCTTGTCCGGCGCCCCACATTAAAGCTGTTACACAAGCAGCCCTAATCTCTCTCTCTAACCACGCTACTGGCCACCTAGCTGGGAATGGGAAACTCTGCTCCTTCATTTTCTTCCCAGACGACAGACGAAAAACCTCCTGGTCTGGGTTGGGTTCAATAAGGGTGAGCTGCAAACCTCAAAATGACAGTTACAGCCTTTGAACCTGCAGTTAGTTTTGTTTCAGTGCCTACACACTCCAATAATTAAGGTCAGTAACAGTCATGGAGCTTGTTCTCTTGGTCAAACCTGAATGCAACTGTGAGACAATAAGTTCAAAGGTTCATTTAACATGAACTCCAAACTTTACAGGTATTACACGTTAGCAAATTAGCTGTAGGGATAACAGTGTTGATCAGTTGGTCCACTAATGGATGGATTTTCATGACTTTAATGAATGATTCCCTCCTCTTTCTGTCCAGCATTAGATCAAAATTTGCCTTTGGTTTATGACCAAATTGTTTTTAAAACATGTGTTTAGTGCTAATTAGCTTATTTTTTGCCGACTAACGCTCAAACCAACACGGTAAACATTTACTTCCATGATGAAACAAAGTGACGCCTGCGCACTGAATGTGAACCACTAAAGCATTTAAATAGATGTTTTTATTCCAGTCAGAGCTTCATCATGTCAAAATGTTTAGGTGTGGTTACCGCAACCCTACAGTCTGATAGGCTCTATGATGACAGGTGTGGTTAACCACCAACACCACCTAGAGTAATAGCTATATTCAAATGATGAACAATTCAAGCAGTATGAAAACTACCAAACAGTAGGAGTACTAATAGCAGGTTGAATATATCAAACGTTTAGAGTCAGGGGGTTAAGGGGCTTCGAGGAGACTTAAGACTGTACTTGAATATGACGGTAATCCCCTGCATGGTATATTGAATAGCTTGAGGAGTACATTCAGCGTATTAATGCCAAGATGCTGCACATAACCTTTCAGGAAATTGTTTGTGCCTTCAGCTGTGAAGCCTGCCTGACATTGGTGTTTTATATCGTAGCCTATTGTGGACTCGCCTATTTATGCAGAAAACTTGGATTGGTATTTCTGTATTAGCCTGCACTCTTAAAATCCACCTGAAAACACCTTTCAAGACTATCTAATGTGTATTGTGATGTCTTTTTGGTATAAACAGTATTTACACAAACTATTGGGAATTTGATACAATTGAACATTAAAAGTATCCTAGCATGTTCACGATGAATTGAAGAGTGGCTCTCACAATCTATCGTGAACTTGATTGACAGGTTGGTGGGATGATGCTATTTGTTAAAATTGCTCTGGGGACAATAGATATAGAGGTCAGCACTGAGAGGATGGACATAGGAATGTGGCTCCTCACAGTTCATTGTTTCCCTTTTACTGCTTTTATTTTGGTGTGTTTGTTCTGTTGTTTGTGGAATGAAATTGAGGAAAATCAATAAAAACTGAAATAAAAAAATTTGAACAAGATGACAAATGTCACATAAAATCAGTTTTACCAGAAAAAATTGGATTGAATTTCGATCTGATTTTGATATACCAAAACAAAGATTTTTTTTTCTGTTCAATATGTGAACCACATAACCAGTGATGCAATCTAAAAGGATTAAAAAAGACATTAGTCATTTTAGGGAGACTTTAACTTTTATCTTTTTTTTCTTTATTTTATTTCTATTAACTTGTGAATTGACATCTGACTATGTTTTGCTCTGCTCCATCGGCTCTGACTAGTTCCTGGGTAATACCTACAGTCTTTATGGGAATGTACACCTATTGTTTGTTTGTGGTATGTGTGGCTTGTCTCAAGTTTTGGGGATTAATAAAGTTCATCTTTTCTTATCTATATTTCTTATGAAAATAATATAAAATATTCACCTTTTTGCTTTAGTGTGTTTTACAGGTTACCAGCAGTTTGCCAACAGAAACTCAGGAGATCAAAGTTCTAACAATCCATCCTTTGAGAAACATGAATGTGGGTTTCACAGCAATCCATCAAATATTTGTTGAGATAGTTCAATAAAGATCTATCAAGTTAAACTCATGGTGAAGTTAAGATCTTCAAACAGTAGGATTCATCCTCCAGGAAAATGCATGTCTGTACACAGTTTCACAGCAATCTATCTAATAGTTGCTGTTTGAACAAAAGTAATGGATTTACTGACATTATAAAAAAAGAAACTACATAAAGCTGGGGTTTTCAAAGTTTGAAACGGCGGACCTCCCTTCAAACAAAGCTTTGAAAAAAACACCCTCCACCCCCTTTACTTTACTTGCTTTGTTTTGCAATTCCTGGAAGCCTATGGGATCATGATTAAGTTATTTGATCCCAGAGGCACTCAACAATTGAGCCAAGATATTGAACCTATTATTGCTGTTTGACATAACATCAGACAACACCAAATACACCAGAAATGTTCTAAGACTTTTATTAGTTTCTGATGAAAATAAAAACTATAAACAGTCAAATTCCCCCCCAAACTCCTTTTATCAAATCACACACATTTGAGCTATTCTACATGGATTATTCACTTTTAGAACCTCTGACATAGAGTAAATGTAACCAATATCACCAGGACAGATATTAATTGAGATCCCTTCACCACCTTATTTGAGTGGGTCATGGAGTTCACTCAGCAAAGTGCGAAGAAAGAAAAGTAGGCAGACCAGGCTTATTTTCACCAGGCTTAAACCCTGACTCACTGTGGACACTAAAGAGCCCAGAGCACTTATCACAAAGAGTCGGGGGTTCCCCGGTGTCCTGGCTTAATTACCAGCCCGGCTCGCCATCATCCCCCAGTGCAATTGACTCAATGATTCCCTTATTCCCTCCCTATCCACCTTAAACCCATATGTGGTGGGTGTTCTGGTGTTCAGGTGGGTGCCTAACATTTACACATCACTGCTGGTTCACTTGAGTTCCTTTACACTGTCATTTTATGATGATGATTTTCTGAACACATGCTGAAAGGGACATTGATAGGGAGCTATATCCCATACCTTGATTAGCTTAAATTATATATATATATATATATATATATATATATATATATATATATATATATATATATATATCAATGTCCCTTTCAGCATGTGTTCACTGTGTTGTGATTTTCCATCTAAAACTGTCAGGAATTGACTTTTTATTTAGTTTTAAGCCTCATTTTTTATGATACACTTTAGTACATATGGGATTTTTTGGTTATCACTGCCTATGAGAAATACAGATTGTTAATGTGAAGCCGCTTCATTCAATGGTCTTACCTTTAATCTGTCTGTTTGCTTGAGGGAGGAGGAAAAGACATCTGCAGATAATCCAACTTCCAGTAAAAAACATCTGAATGTCAGGATCTAGAGATATTAAAGACGGGAGGTAAGCTAATGATAGTAGCTATGTCACGATGTGATTGACTCACACTTTGTTATTGCTCAGCTTGAGAGGCACCTAGCAGCAGAAAATTACATATTGTGTGTTTAAAGCTGCAGTTTTAAATACACATTCCAAAACCTTCTGCCTCTCTCTGCTGCCTCGCATCACTCCAGTTGTACAGAGTCATGTGATTGGCTAGTTACCTGCAAGCTTTTTTAAATCTAATAAAAATATATATGTTAACCCTTCAATTAAATATTGTTAGTGACATGCAATTATCAGAATTTTTATTCCAGGATGCTTTATGATAATGATTTATAATTTATATAAAGCGATAATTTGCAAAAGCAGATAACTAGATAATTTCAGTGTCTTTGACCAAGGAAATATGACATAATAAAATAAAATTTATGCCTATTGAAAATTATAAGCCTCAGTTCATTCTTTTCCAAAATGGTGTTGATCTGTTTTTGCAAATGAACTATTCACATATTATTTTTTAAATTCACTCTATGCAGTGCATGTTTTGGACACAACCTGCAGTTTGTGGTAATTCACCAGTTCCCAGATTCCTTTTTTTATTATTTCACTACCGTGACATCTTTGATGCAAAGCAGTCATCACTGTGCTTTTTTTCCCTACATTTCTCAGGATCTCCTGTAAACTCTGTGGCTGGTTTGTCTGTTTTTCTTGGATTCATTGTGGATGAAGTTTGATTCCTCTCAGCCATGTTCATTCTCAGCTCTTTTTCTACTCTTGTTTATCCCAAACAAGCCAGTGCTGCTGCATCCAGGGTCTGCTGCTCCTCTCAGGCAACTCAGCTTCTGTCAGGATGAACCAACATGCAGCAACCAGCTTTCAGAAGCTGTTTTCACCGCCACTATCAGTGGTTAACCCATTGAAGCCTTTAAGTCTATGACTGCCATTTATAATAAAAAATCTAAATGTTACTCATACAGCTTTTTGTTTCTAATGACATGATAGAAGACAACTTAGAGAAAGGGTTGTAAGCAAATAATTTAGGTTCCAAGTGCTTTTTAGACATTTGATTTAGATTATATTGATTATATTCTAGAATGATCCCTCCAAAAATAATTTTGTACATGGGATGAATAGTTTTTGTTTATGGGCAGGTTTGTGCAAACAGAAACTATAACAGCCATGAAAATGCTATTTTTGTAAAGCAAATATTAAAAATGTAATGTAAAAATATATGCATGAAATCTTTGGAAAAAATCTGGTCTTAAATGGGTTAAGTATAAAATGACAGTCATAGACTTAATGGTTCTTAGGATTAAATGGTGTGTTCAAGTGCCTGTAAGTTCTGTTCTGCAGTATTTTCAACCACAGATTTCACGTTCTCCAAGGGGTCATTAGGATCAAGACACTTTTGTCATGTTCCTCATATCGAGAGGAACACGGCGTAGGTTTTTGTTTATTGGCATATTTGTGCAAGGAGCAACTATAATAGCAATGAAAATGCTATTTTTGCAAAGAAAATAGTGTACAAAAATGGAAAAAAAAAATTATGCATCATCTAATTTTTCCATTTTGTACTATTTTCTTTGCAAAAAATAATTGCTAGTGACTCATATGATATTATTATATGCATAAAATCTATGAAAAAAATATTGTCTTAAATGGGTTAAACTGGTAGGAATTATCTTTGCAAATGTATTGTAGAAAAGTTGAATTTTACTAAACAATTTTCCCTGCACATTGTGCAACATTTCTATTGTGAGTCTTGTTTGTGGGTGTGTTTCTGTAAGGTTGCATTAACCCCAACCCTGAAGGGAAACAGTTTTTTCTTTTTCTTTTTTTTTTGTTTTGCATTTCATTCTTGACTGAGAACGGACACATGGAAGCAAGTTCAGAACTGTGTACCATAAAAAAAGGAAAAGCAGTAATTTTAGTGTCTCATAATGGACAAGTTCAGTCAGAGCCAGGAGGCAGAGCCAGCTGGCTTCAAGTCTGCACGGTGACGTAAACTGTAAATTCAGCATTGTGTTCACTTTGACTTGTTTCCTTCCTCGAAAGTCATTCGACCCGAGTGAACTTTTCAGATTTAATCCACACGTTTGTGACAATGGACGAACTGTCTCCCCGACATGTTGGGAGTAGAAGTGAAATCTGATCTGATGCACGTCAACATGAATTTACAGTAACAGGTTAGTACAGTGCACTCCATACGTCTTCTACAGTACCTGACCTCAATCTGTGTCACATGTGTGTGTGTGTTTTCTGCAAAGGTGGAGAGTTTGAACTGTGAAGTGTGTGACCTGTGGCTAAATGACATGTACTTGACCTACATGATATCTGCTCTTTTCCACCACAGCTGTTAGTTAATTGGTGCATGATGCTGCTCCTGGTGTTGCTATGATCTGCTGTTCTGGTTCACCACATTTAGTATTTATGAATTAATTTATTACTATCATATGGTCTAAATGGTGCTTGATATATACATATATATATATATATATATATATATATATATATATATATATATATATATATATATATATATATGATTTACTAGTTTCTTTTTTTATAATTGTTGGTAGATAACTGTTATTTCCTCATTTAAATTCAACTGCTGCTTGAACATAAAATCTTTTTCTTATTAATTATAATGTATATTAGTGTATTTTATTAGTATCAGTGTTAAAAAGTTAAAAACAATGCTATTAAATTGTACTTGAATTCAAAAACTTTGTGTTCATTCTGCATTCATTTTCTGATTTAACATTTTAAATATCCATTGTTACAAGTCTTAATATTAGGAAGAGGGGAATAAATTAATTTGCTTATTCTGAATATTTTGCAATTAATCCATTAATAATAATAATGTGTGATGGGAACTTATGAATAGACGTGCCCAAAACAAATAAATGAATTCATTTCTTGTCTTTTTCTTTCTTTCTTTCTTTCTTTCTTTCTTTCTTTCTTTCTTTCTTTAGGTCTTTTTATTCATCAGAAAAAACAACTTCAAATCACATTCTGGATTTGTTAATTTATTCATTATTATCACGTCTATATATCATAAATGATATTTTTTTCTTTCTTTCTTTTTTCCTTATTTTGGTCTTTTTATTCATGGGAAAAACAACTTCAAGTCACTGCTGAGTGTCTGGTTTAATAAATCAGCAGTTATCAGATGATGGCTTTTTAAAAGCTGAAAAGCAAATGAGGATGTGTTAATGTATTACAAAGAATTATAACTGGATTATTGTCACATAGAACAGATAAACAGATTTGTCGCAGCGTGGAAAACTAAATCCACTTTAATTGTTGGTTGACTGATCGATAAAGAATCAGGAAGCAGGAATGCATCACGTTTAAGATTCTGTTTCTTTCTGTGTCATTTTATAGCACCGGGCCTTTAGTTTGAATAATTTAAGAGTGACTGGTGTCAAAGAATGTGAATGAAGAGGTGAAGAAACTCACGACAAGACGTGATATTACTGAGGCCAGAAGTGTCACAGTGGAAATTAAGACATAACCACACGTGTGTAAATATTTTACCACCTGTGCAGGGAAAGAATATGAAGTGGTAAACGGCATTTGTGAGCGGATATGACTGTGTGAGTATTCTACTGTCACAGCGAGAGAAACATGAGAGGGAAAAAAAAAATCAAAGGCTCATGTTTTGAGTGATGTGTGAATATCGGAAGGGGAAAAATAGAAATATTCCCATCCTGCCTCTTCAGAGGAGGCTGCTGCGTGGAAACTCAATTCACTCTTCATATGTTTTATGGATCGCCATAACTCTGACACCAATGCTACTATTCTGACAGTAGATTTAGTTGCAGACCAGAGCAGAGACACTGCTATTTCATCTGAGGCAGTTTTTATACTGTATGGGGGAGGGGGCAAATTATTTCAAAACTGTAATGCATTATTTAGTACCTGTTACTGTCATTTATTACGTAATAATATCACTGTAATTAAAATGGAAGGTATTATACTACTATTGCATTACTTTTAAGTTACTTTCACCAAAATAACTGTAAATATGGATTTGTTGAGCTAAAAATAGCCAGTTGGGATTAACGTGTTACAAACGTAATCAATTACCGTAAGGCATTGATTTTTGCTGTAATGTAGTAATGTAAGGCATCACAGGAAAAAAAGGAATATTTTACTTGGTACAAATATCAGTATCATTCATTACAACGCATTTTAACCTGGATTGAAGTGGTCGTTTTTTTTTTGGTTTTCTTCACACAATTTGGCACGATCAAAAAATGTTTGACTTCCTTTTGTCTCATCAGACAGAAGATGGAGATGAGTGAAGCTGCAGAAACATCAGATATCACATTCTCCAGATGGACACATGCTCATTACTTTATGTTAGTGAAACATCAGGATGTGAAGAACATCATAGTTAAATTCCACCTAAAGAAGTGTCCACTTCCTGAAACAGCAGCAGGAATTGAACATTTCCAGAGGAGCCATAGTAACATGAAGTTAACATGAGAGTGGAGATAAAAGCACTAAACAGACTAAATGAACCTTCTGCTGCTCTGAGATTCTTCAGCATCAAGAGGTTTGGAGACTTGTTGTTGAAGACATGAGAAACACTTTAACAGTGGAATCAGCAGCTGAATGTAAACTAGTCAGTAACATCCTTGTTGTGACTAGCAGCAATAATGACAAAGGTATAGAGATAGATTTAGATTGATGAATCTATATTTACTGGGATTTTAGTGAGAGTAGTTAAAAGTAATGCAATAGTAGTGTAATGACTTACATTTTAAATACAGTAATATTGTAATGTAATAAATTACTTTGAAATGACAGCAACAAGTAATAAATAGTGCATTTCAGTTTTGAACTAACCCAACACTGAATATCGCTCATCTTTATCATTATTGCTGCGATGGAATCCCAGTGTATCAGCTCCCGAAACCAAATCTACTGTCGGAATAGTCAGGAAGAGTCAAAAAGAAAAGGAAGTGAAACATGGTGTTTTACTGCCACTGATCTTCTGATGATTTTAGCAAATTTGTATGAAGAAACACAAAAAAATGACAACTTTAATCCAGGTTTAAAATACATTGTAATGCATGTGACTGACATTTGTACAAATTAAAATAATACCCATTTTTTCTTGGTAATCCCTTATATTACTGCGTTACAGCAACAATCAATGCATTATAGTCATTTATCACTTACACGTTACCCCCAACACTGGAAGGTGGGTCACCTGCAGGGGAGACAGATGGGCTGATACAGGACAGGGGGGTTCAGGTTCAGGTTGATCTACCTGGGGCGCCACCTTCTGAGCTGCGGGAGTCCCCCCCATCTGCTGCCCCCAAAATTTTTAGTGAGGGATTATGGGTTGATTTGGCCGTTTAGCCCCGCGAATCCACCATTGCCGCCCTTTGACTATGGAGGCCTCCACAACATGAGCCCAGCTGTGTGGGGGTCTCGCATGCCAAAAGTGAGCCCAGGATTTCAAGAGGCTGCCCCCCCATGACCCCCCCAACCCTCGGCTATTGACGTGCTGGAGCCCCAGGTTCAACGCCACTGTGGCTCCTCTCAGCAGTTCCAGACAGGCCAGATCCAGGCTCTGACAGCCCGGGTCTGTGGGGACCGGCTGAGTCCAGACGCTGACTCTGACCCCGCTGAACCTCCTGTATGTTGTTTACCTTCAGACGTTGGCACCTGCTCAAAGAGGCCGGGGGGGGGGGGGTCTGGGTGGAGGTGGAGGGGGACAGCAGTGTCTGCTGCTACCTCGGACCAGACAGGAATCATAAAACTGACAACGCCGAGGCTCAAAAACACCTTTACCGGGCCCCTGTGGGGCTGCCAAGAACTGACTGGAGCTTGACCACGGCTTAAGCAGGTTCCTCAGGCCAAATGGACCCAGATCCACGTCTATACCTTGACAAGAAAAAAAAAAAAAAGAAAAGCAGCAGTTTAATTCTCTATTGCTTCTTCAAGGAAAGAAAAAAGAAAAGCAGCAAACCTGCCACCTCGGCTCAAACCAAACATCCTCTTCTTTCATTAGCTTGATTCCATATCATTTCCTGCGTTCTGTCCCAACAATGTGACGTCCCCCAAAATGAGGATTTAGGAACACAATGCCTATTTAAATACATTTGCCCTTTCAAAATCTGAGGTTAAAAAGACTGGATGGCAATTACAGAAACTACACTTTGTCACCAGCCGTCCAGCGCGCGGCTCTATTCTTGGCAGGCATTAGTGCATGAGTAATTACGGGGAATTATTCAACGGGAGCGTAATTATGCAAAGTCCTTTAAATGATGGACAAATCTATCGCATTATGTTCATTGTTTTGCAAATGCGGTTGAAGATTATGTTATCTGTCTCCTGCTCCGCAACACCTGTTTTGAATAATTAAAAAGAAACTTTGACAGGCAATCAACAGAATCATAAACGCTATTCAGCCAAGAAAATAGACCAATTTTTTTCCCCATATAGACATTTTTGTCTATATGCTGTGTGGGCAACACACACACACAACTTGGTTTTGGACTTTGGAATTCAGCATCATATTTTTAGAACCCTCACAAAGGAGGGTTTTACTCATCGTTTGCATAAGTGTAGAATTACATGCCTTTCTTTTTATGTTATGCTCAAAGACACCCACAATCCTGCAGATCCTTCCTCTGTTACAAATAGACACTACATTTTTACCATGTGTTTTCACACTCATGCTTACAAACTATTTTAATCTAATATAAAGTAAGAAATTAATTATTATAATATAATAACCAAACAATTTATTAGGAACACCTATGCAATCTCATGCAATCCAGTGCAACAGCTCTGGTATAAATTAAATTCATGTGTAAGAGAATTTAGCTGTTAATTCCACTTGACACAGTTACAGCCAATCAGATTTGCTGTTACATACAGTTTGTATCATGGACACTTATTGGTTGGCATGGTTCTCCTCAGCACATAAATACAATGACCAGTGCCAGCACCAGTACATAAAGATTGAGCCCATGCTAGGTTACTTAAAGCACAGCATTGTACTGAAAGTGTGGAAAAAATGTAATATAATAACACAGCTAAAACAATATTATACTTAAGAAGGCGGTGAATACATTGCACTTAACTGAATGAGTCAAACTGGTTGTGCTTTCTTGATACATCTTGATAGTTAGCTGCCTTAGCTCAAAGGCTAAGCTAATATTTTGTAACTTCTTCCCATGAAGCTGTGGCAAGAGACTGCTGTGTAGTCATGTGACTGATCAGCATTCAAACACTGAGAGAGTGTCTGAAAAGTGAGTGTGTGAGAAGGCCGACTGTATGCCTACATAGTTCTAACTCAGTGCTTTTGGCCATACAAACAGGACAATTTTCATAAATAGACCACAAAAATTGGCATAATATGGGCCTCTTTAATACAACTGGTGCTTTGCCCATTAAAAAAATAAGGATTCTGAAACCTACATTTCAAAATGTAAACATAAAGTTTCTTGTTGTAGTACCACCATCTGACCAAATTCAACCAAAATCGACACTGCAGTGACTGTGGTCCCCAACAATACACCCACCAAGTATGAAGTGGATCGGATGAACAGTTCTCTAGGTGTCAGACTCAAATATAGACAGATGGACAAGGATTCCATGCATCACATCTTGGTAATAAACAGAATTAAATGATAACAACACAAGCTGAAATCATAAGCATTTTAAAAGTACAGTTCATGGCAGACTGTGATTGCACAATTGCTCCTAATAAATTGCTCAGTGGGTGTATGTAAACTACATCAAATTATATTAAAGAGCTGCAATTTTTCATGCTCGTTTCATCACTGCTTGCTGCCAAAAGAGAGAAATGTCATTCTAGTTTAATGGTGAAAAAGTCGACTCCTCACAGAACTCAAAAACTGTGGAGTTTGTAGAAACGTATGAATGTTTTGCTGACATGTTTCTTTAAAATTGTATGGTTACGAATAATTACAGCTCATTTTGATTCATCTATTTTTGCCTGTTCTCTGCTCGCAGGAGGAACCAAACACATTCAATCAGCTGGAAGTTTGAGGAAAGAGGAAGTTGATGAGGAAGAAGTTTCCCCTGTGGGGTCAGTTACTCCTTGATGTGCTGACATGCAGTGAATGAAGAGTAGGGAAACGTTGTTGGGTTTCACGTTCATTTTAAGGGAGATAACACAGCATTTACAGGCCAAACCCCAACAAACATCCACATATCCTGAGTCTAAAATCATATAAAACAAAATAAAACCTTCTTAAATCCAGACGATCAATAATGCCGAGAGAATGGCTGAAGGGAAACTGGTAGATCAAAAGTGCAAGTTCTATTAATCTATCCAAAGTAGCTCAAATTGGCTCCACATTGACAAACCGAAACTTTGAAATACTCACACGTGATAATTAAAAAAAGTAGTATAATATAGTAGATAATATAACACAGTCCACTTAAGGAGTACTTTTACTGATCATTTTACTGCTAGTAAAAGTACTCCATATGCAGACTATGTTATAGTTTAATATGCAATAATATTATAACAAAGTCTGCATAAAGAGTACTTTTCTTCTTTGCTGATAATACTTATGGACTTTAACTTCAGTAACATTTTCAATTCAACATCATTACTTGTTATTGGGTATTTTTTTCATGACAGTATTTCTACTTTTACAATTAAACTATCTGAGTATGTTATCCACCACTGCTGATTTAGTGAAAGGATATGAAAGGAGTGGGTTCATTCAGTATGTGAGTAAAAATAGAAATGTAAAAGCTAAATGGATGTATATGAGAGGCCCTGAACAGTCCCTCATCAACTCTTAATATAAGTAGTATAGGCAGTAGTGGTGGTAGAAGCAGTAATGGGCTGTACTTTTACTATTTATTGGGTAAAAAAGACACTGTAGTCCTCTCCAATAAATGGCTCATCTGAGGTTGTGTCAGAATCCTAAATGAATGAGAGTAAAGGTGAGAAAATAAGAGGTGTAGATCCAGTTTGATTGTTCTATTGCTTGAACTGTAGTGTAAGTAAAAAAAAAAAAAAAAAAGTGTCATTCTATGTCTGCAAATATATTCCCCCTGGGGTTAAAGTCAATAACCCATTACATGGATTAGAAGCACCTCTTCTGTCCTTCACCGTTCAGTTCTGGACAGCAAATAGCTTCGGATTTTTATTCATTGGTTTCTATCACAAAGAAATAGTTGGTAAAGTATGTGTCAAAGCAATTTACTCCTGCACATACACTCCCACACACAACAAGACTCCTGCTGTTCGCCTGAGTGTTGGACTTCCTGACTCACAAAGAGAGGAGGAAAAAAAAGAGAAAAAATCCTATTTTGAAGGAAATGTTAAGCAGATGCATAGAAGCGGGAAAATCTCCCTGGATAAGCCGTTATGGTGAGAAGCCCTCTCTCCGGTTATGAGCTGACAACACACTCGCCTTTTATTACACTGTGACACATCTTGAAAGGATATTTTTTTTCAGAGATGCATTGCGGGCTGCGTCTAACCCGAGATCTGCCGGCACGGGCCTATTGACGGCATTTAAACCCAGAGACGAGGCGGGGATCCTGATCTTGCTGCTGGAATTGCGGGTTCATGCTTGACAACATGTTTATCACTTGATATGTTCACAATGAACAGGTGAATCTGACCAGACTTACATCAAGGTTACAGCCACAGGATAACAAAATGCATTCAGAGCTTATTTCGTCACATTATGTGTATGAACATGGTGAAAAGTAATCAAGTACATTTACTCAAATACTGTTCTTAAGCTTCTTTCGCATGAAATATTACTAAAATTTTCCAAACTTCTGAATAAAATACAACTTGTAAAATGTCCATGAGAAAACAGGATATCTTGTTCATGTGACCTCATAAATTGTATGTCCTTCAAAATAAAAGCCTCCTTTTCACACCTAACTGTACAAATTGTAAAAATATTTTATATCACATCTTTTTAGAAAAATTAAGATAAAGTAATTGTTTCCATACGGCAACAGTATGCAATAGATAGTTCAGTATGATTTTGAGGTGCTTTATACCTAACTCCACTAAATGTTTCTGACAGCTGTAGTTTTTTACAGATGCAGAATCTACTCATTGGATAAAATAACAATACTTTAAAATACAACACATAGTTGAAGATGAAACAACGTTTTCAACCTTTCTTACAAAAAGCAACCAGGTCAAATTTCAGACGTCCATGAGTTGTTAACCCTTATCAACCTGAGTCATGATTTATTTCCATGTTTCCTTTCATATTTATTCATGACCCCCCCTAATGCACAGCATTATACAAGCAGCCGCACTGAATTGTGAAATGTAGGATGGCAGGTGATAAGGAAATAAAAATAACGATTAGTGGTAATAAAAAACAAGATAGTTAATGAATACCTGGAATATTAAATCATAAAACACATTTCATTTCAACAAAGGGGGCAAAGGTGAAATTATTACTTAAACTGCCCACTTTGGTTTGCTGAATGAATCCCCTGTTTTCTGCCTTCTAGCAGTTATGTGTGCATCAACCACATGAACAATATTTCATGTAATATTTCTATTACATGAAATATTACTTAAGGCATGATAAAAGAGAGAGAGAGATAGAGAGAAACATAGTCTCAGGATAGTTTCATGCTATGTAAGTCAATGGGACTCCATTAGGTTATATACACTAGGAAATTTCCATATTTGCACAAGGTTGACATATGGCAAGAAATCTATTTTAGCATATTGGGGAAAAAATGCATAACATCAAAATTAAGTTAAATGTAAAAAAAAAGGACTTAGGATATTGAGTTCTATTTTTTATTTGGTGAAAAGTTTCCAAAATTCTATAGAAAAGACAACCTTCTATTGTGACACAATGACGCTCACATGTCAAATGTCCATGAGCAAACATGGCCTTCCAAAATAAAACCCTCCTTTTCACACCTAACTTTAAAAACATAGATTTTATATCACAGTTTTTTAGAAAAATGTAGATAAAGTAATGCAATAGAGGGTTTATTGCATAAAAAACTACACACACACATATACACATATATATATATATATACATATCACTGTTAACCACCCATCGCATGAGCACTGATGTGATATGAAAACTAAAATAGCTCTTGTTGGTATGTAAAGGATAAAGATATAATTTCCAGATTCCTGACATGTTGTTTTCAGCAGCACTTTGCTGCTCCACAGTGGATCCTCTCTTATAGAAGTAATGAAATGTTGAAATGCTTTGATTTGAGATTTGAGTTGGATTATACTTTTTTTTAATTGAAAACTTTGAAAGATGCTCATGGAATATTTATGGCTCAATATCACAAGTGTGAGTAACACTGCTGGTTTAAATGTTTATGATAAAGTGAACGATTTACAGAGCTCTGAAATAGAGAGCTTTTTTTCCCTCATCCGTGCCATGACACTTCATGCATAAATAACAGATCTCACACAACGCCCACACTTAGAAAATTACATATATAAAGGATAAACTAAATACAGCGTGATATTTAAGCAGCAAAAAAAGCTATAGTTATAAACAGGACAGAAGGAACTCTGCAGAGGAAACAGTATTAAATCTCAACTTCTGTTGGAACTTCATGGCTTCATTTTTTTCAGAATCATTTGTATATAAATACAAATGATTCTGTATTGCACCTATATAAATAAAGGTGCAATATCCTCCCCCCCCCCAAAAAAAAAATAAAATAAAAAATAAATAAATAAATACATAAAACAAAAAGAAAAAAAAAAACATTCCTCCCATAATCTGACTGGCAATATTCACAAATGTCATCAATTACTTTGGTGTGTAAAATGTTTTAGTTATCTAACATATTGTTGTGTATTCACCACGTTGGTTGAGATTCTTGAGAAATTGAGAGGGTAAACATGATGAATATCAGTATTTTAACAATGTCATTTTCAGACACAACATGATTTTGTGGGTTCAGGTTCAAAGCACATCAGACCAAAATGGGCTCATTTTGTGAGAAAGGGCCATTTCAATCAGGAGAAACAAGTGAAATGAACAAAGTCAATGATGAATGTGCCTATGATGATTGATAAAAAATTAAGTCTTTGGTGGTTACATCGAGGGGTCTCATCCCTGACAAACCAAGATAAATCCCTTCCATACAGTGTAGACACTGATGGTGGCAGCTGGTGACTCTGCTGAGACTCATCGGTTGATGAGGCTGGAGAAAAGATTTGCCAATGACCAGATGGAACTGTTAACTCTGGATTCCACAGGGCAGGTGAGCTACATAGCTTTGCCCCACGCACTACCGGAGGTGTCTCAGGAGCACTTCAGAAGTCACCATTCACTGGCACCAAATGTGAAAATATCAAGATCCTACAATAATATAAGTAACAACCACAGATATACACTGTCTGGCCAAAAAGAACCATCACCACCTGAATTTAACAAGGTAAACAGAGTCTATTGGATAATTTCTACATGGGTGATTATATTTCTGGTGGCAATAAGTGATTTAACCCCAATTGATGCAGTGTGGAGCTTCTCATTTTTTAAACATCCACATGGAAAGACACATCCCATGGTTGTAGAAAAGATGTTAGTCAAGGTCAGTTATGGTCAAATCAAGAAGATTTCAGAAACTACTAAACTGTCCATGTGGGTTCTCAAATTGTGGGAGTGGTTCAGCACCATGAGACGTCATTTCCACACATGGATCGGCCACCAGAGTCCAGACCCTTATCTCAACAAGGATCTTTGTTGTGTGTTGGAGAAGACTTTGTTCTGTGGTCCAACTCTACCATCATCAATACAAGATCTTGGTGAAAAATAAATGCAACACTTGATGGAAATAAATTTTGTGACATCATAAAAGCTCATTGAAACAATGCCACAGTGAATGCTGCCATAATTAAAGCTAAAGATGGTTCAATGAAATGTGTGTGCAATCTAATTTTTAGGTGTGACTTTTCTTTTGGCCAGGCAGTGTATAAAGAGGACAACAAACACACATAAGGCTACTTTACCTGTCAGAAGTTTAACTGCTGTTGGTTTGGTCATATGTTCCTGTTTTTTTGTTCTTTGTCTGTAGGCAAGTAGGAAGTCTGTGCATCATGTTTTATTTTGAAAATCGACCGGTTAAATTATGCCTTCCCTTTTTGACTTCCTGTCTGTCTTGTTCTGATCTGTGCTACATTGACTCCAGCGTTTTCGATGTGTTGTTTCTGGGAGACTTCTAAAAGGTGCTGCAACATCTGTTTGATGGAAATCTGCTACACTTATGTCCTGCTTACATTACATGCCCCATGGAATCAAGCCTTGAACCCTCTATTTCATGAAATATTTCCTTAGACATGGTAAGAAATGTTTTGAATGTTTATAATACTTAAAATGGCCTAAATAATAGATATCTTTAAGAAATAAAAGAAAAAGTTGTAAACACAGTATTAGGAGGCGCAGGGGTTAGCGCTGTTGCCTCACAGCAAGAAGGTCGCAGGTTCAAGACCTCCTTGGTCCTGGGTCTGGGACCTTTCTGTGTGGAGTTAGCATGTTCTCCCCGTGTCTGCGTGGGTTTTCACCGGGTACTCGGCTTCCTCCCACAGTCCAAAAACATGCTGAGGTTAATTGGAGTCTAAATTGCCCGTAGGTGTGTGTGAGTGAATGGTGTGTGTGCCCCATGATTGGCTGGCAACCATCTAGGGTGTATCCCTGCCTCTCGTCGTAACGCGCTGGGATAGGCTCCAGCAGACCATGTGACCCTAATGAGGAATAAGCAGGTATAGAAAATGACTGACTGACATAGTATTAGGATAGTTTCATGCTCTGTAAGTCAATGAGACTCCATTAGGTTTTATGCACCAGGAATTTTACATATTTGCATATTGTTGCCATATGGAAACAAACCTATTGTGGCATATTAGAAAACAATTTATAACATCAAAATTTATTTTAATTCAAGTTCATTTTTTTATTTGGTGAAAAGTTTCCCAAATTCTGAATAAAAGACAACCTTTGCTTGTGATGTTCACTTGTCAAATGTCAATGAACAAACAATATGTCCTAGTCATGTGACCTCTAAATTGTATGTCCTTCAAAATAAAAGCCCCCTTTTCACATCTAACTGTAAAAACATAGATTTTATATCACAGCCTTTTAGAAAAATGAAGATAAAGTAATTGTTACCATATGGCAACATTATGCAAGGATTATGGTGGTGATGTCTTTAGATCCAGGATGTAACCCATCATGGCAAATGGTGGTCTTCTGACCACTCAAATCTCTTTATACAACATGCTGATATTCACCCATTCACACGTACTTACATACGCTGATGGTAAAGGCCTTCGGGAGCAATTTGGCGTTTGGCATCTCACCCAAGGACTGGATGAGCTGGGAATCAGACTGCGAATCTTCATCTTCAACACACTGTACCTCTGAGTCCAACAATGACAGTGACCTCAATTGGCTTTCACAAGCTCGTCAGGGCCTTTGGGATCATAGCAGGCCGTGAGTTCTGAAGAAAGCCACTGTATCCTGTTCATCCAATATGTGCCGATGACCTCTGGATTCAATACCCTTTTGCCTATTTCGTTAAAGGCATAGGATACACCCCACAAAGTTGTTAAGGCAGCTCTGTGATTTATTTAGCCAATTAAACTTGGGGATAATTAGGTGGAGACAATGAGGGAGACCAGCAGGGAATTTGTCCAGTATGCGGAGGTTAATGATAATCCTCTCTGAGATAAGTGCCATGTGACCTATGGGAGTTTAGACCAGAGTCTGATCCAGCAGACATCACTGGAGCCTCAGAAAGCAGAATGCATAAATAAGCACTGGGCGAGCCACTCAGGCTGATTTACTGTAACTCCCAAGTGTGATGCTCATAATTGCGATGTCTTCTCCACTACAATACACTCTTCCACTTACTTGATCATGTTTATTTGAATCTGATTAGTGCCGTTTTATTTTTTTTTATATATATTATTATTTTATTCCTCCCCTCCCGCACAAAATGATGAATAATGGAACATGAAAACGCAATTATTTCCACAGTGCACATAGTGAGTGTGGATAAATTGAATGAGAAGAGACAAGGCCTCCTGTGTTGTGCGGTGGGCTAACAAACATCACTGGTCCTCTTTTGCCTCTCGAAATATTATTGACAACAATGTGTATAATAGAATCATCATTGCCTAATCAGACAGATTAAGAGCTATTTTTCCTAACTCACTTAATTGCAATTTTGAGCTGGAATAGTTTAATACAGATGAATGTGCTGGCAGAGCCTTTAATTTGGGGTAATCACAATCTGCGAGATAATAGTGACGAAAATTAGCAAAATGACAAATCAGCATCGGAGATAATCATACTCATATTTTACGTTCAAAGTTCATAGTACTCTTACATAATCAGACTTAAAAGGTAATTATATCATTTAATATAATAGAGGGTAATTTAATTCATTAGCAAGCAACATTCTCTCCAGCTCTTTACTGTATTTCCATTGTTGTTGTCAACTGAGAAGCTTCTTTCTTTTGGAAAAATGAAAACCACCAAACCCAAGATGCCGATTTAATAAAGTCAATCTCTGCTCCAAAATATGTTTTTCCTCTTGTTCCTTTAGTGGGATGTTTGAGTGTTGCTATGCAAAGTTTCTATTCCCTTTCTTCTGCTGATTGAGAAACGTTGTAATTGTTATTTGGTTATATGGGTTAGGGTTAGCATTAGGGTTAGGGGGTTGGGGGTTGGGGGGTATTAGTTTTGGGGTTAGGGTTATGGTTAGGTTAGTGGGTTAAAAAAATCTCAATCCAATTATATTGCGATAACCAGCATTACCATAGAGTTTGAGTTAGGATAATGGGGTACAGAGTCACCATTCAAGCATGTTCCCTGATCAGGAATCAAACCCTGGCTGTGCAGAATTCTAGCCCCTAGACCACCAGGGATTGGTTGAGGTCAGGGTTAGGGTTAGTTTTAGGGTTAGAGGTCTGGTTATTGTTGATGTTAGGGTTAGGGTTGGGGGGTTAGGGGGGTTGGTCTCAATCCAATTATATTGAGATGAGCATCGGCCCTGGTATTAAAATAGAGGATCCTCGATTACTTCCATGTAAAGCAAAGAGGAGGAAGGATTATTTCTTCAATCCTCTCAATCTGGTGGGTGTCTGCTTAGTTTTTTATTTTATTTATGAGAAGAGGCCAGGGTTCAGAGTTGTGGTGGAGGTTCACATGAAATTAGGAGTCAATTTACAGTGAGCATCAGTTACAAGAGAGCTTTTTGGTTGCAGTCAGGATTACCATAGGTTTTGAGGTACCAAGTCAGCACTTAGGAAAGATGTTCCCTGACCAGGAATCGAACCCGCACCAAATCCTAGCCACAAGACCACGGTTTCCAGTAGGGTCAAGGGGTTAGGAGGTAGGGTTATGGTTGGGGTTAGGGGCTCAGGGTTGGGGTTACTATTGGGGTTAGGGTTACAGTTGGGGTTACAGTAGGGGATTATGGTTGGGGTTAGTATTGGGGTTATGAATAGTTTATGGGGTTAAAAAAAATCTCAATCCAATTATAATGAGATAAGCACAGGTCCAGGTATTATTATAATAAAAGCATCATATCCCCAATTACCTCTATGTAAAACAATAAAATAAAATAATAAAACAGTAAAACAAATTAAAAGAATAGGAGGGAGGATTATTACTATTATTACAATCAATATATTACTAGTATTATTACTCAATCCTCTCATTCTGGTGGGTGTCTTCATGTTTCTTTATTTATAAAGTAAGGCCAAGGGTCAGGGGTCAGAGTTGGGGTGGAGGTTCAGGTGATGTTGGGCGTCAGTTTAGGGTGAGGGTCAGGTTTAGGGTTGGTTACAAAAGAGGGTTAGGATTGCAGTCAGGATTACCATGGAGTTTGAGTTAAGGAAAGAGGGTAGAAAATCAGCAGTCTTAGTTAGGAAGCACATTCTCTGACCAGGAATCAAACACAGGCTGTGGTGGTGAAAGTGCCGAATCCTGGCCATGAGACCTCTATGGTTTGGGTTAGGTTCAGGGTTAGGGGGTTGGGGGTTAGAGTGAGGTCCAGGGCTGGAGGGTTGGAGGTTAAGATTCAGTGGTTAGAAAAGGACTGGAGGTAGATGTTTTCCCTCAATCTGCTGCTGCAGAAACAAACGCCTCCTGCTGTTGTCGTCTTGCAACACTGACAATACAACGTGTTACGTGTGATTATCCCTGCAAACATGTTGATACTCGTTTCTGCTGATTTCGTTAAATAAAGCCTTATCCCAGCTGTTCAGGATACACTGCATTAGTGTCACAGCAACACTGACAGTGAGTCACAGCTTCAGGCACATAAATAACACACCTTTGCCTTTCCTGTTACCTACTGCACAAAACAGGCCACCGCAAGACTTACGAGAAACAGACTGGGAGCAGACAAATGAGTAAGGAAGGCGTCATGGTGTACAGATGCATTCTAAACGCATTACCCACTGGGAAAAGGAAAAAAAAAGGAGTGGATTCCACGGCTGTGTGTTACTCAGATGTTGGATGTAAACAGGGCCCAGCAGTCAGCGGATGATGATGACAGGTTATTTGATGCACTCCCAAGTAGATGTAGAAACCTCTTCACAGGGAGCGTGGATAAGTAAGAGGTGGGAGGCGTTCAGAGCCACAGGTGGACCAGGCAGAAAACCGGGCCGTTAGTCCGGTCCATTTTGTACCTGCTGGGAGAGCCGGGGTGGGGATGTCCTGTGAGGGTTTGAGCTCCGGCATGTAGGGAATGTTCCGTAAACAGCTCTCGTCCTTCAGGCGGCTTCGCATCGGGCCGACCAGCAGCAAGCTCAAACAAACGGAGGAAGCCCTGTGGGAGGATGCTTATTCTCAGACAAACACAGCGTTCCTTACTGTAGGACTTCCTGAATGCCTCACAGCAGCAGGAGCACAGGCCAAGAGCTCCAGTCATATTCACATTTCATCATTTTATCAAAGTAGGGACAATTGACAAGTATTGCATTTGTGAACAGGGAATAATGTGGTTTTAAAAATCATTGAGTGATTTTTTAATTCCAATCACATACGTAGAATTTGCCAAATGGGAATAAAGTTATGACCTTTGTCAGCAAATACAATTATTCCAGTGATTTCTAATCATCTTCGAGGAAGCCCATATGACTTATACAATGTTCTCTTCCATCAGGCCAAATACAATATAGAAACAATTCATTATATAGAGCGAGAAAATACAAAAAAAAATTAAAATAGTAATAGTTAGATAGTTCAGTATTTTAGAAATATTTCCCAGGTGCCTGGCATGTATCTGAAGCATAGAGACAATCATTTCATTGATGCCTTCAGTTTTGAACTTTTTAGTGATTGTCAATATAATGGAAGTGCACAGGACAGGTTTCTGAGTGAATGATGTGGTTTTCAGTGTCATAGAGTGATTTTTCATTCCAAACACATATGTAGAATTTGCCAAATGGGAGTATAGCTGTCAGGAAATGCAATTAATCACAGTGATTTCTAATCTTCTCTGTGGTGTTTTACTGTAGTGCTGTTAACACTCATGTGAAAGTGGATATGAGGGGTAATACTAGCAGATATGACTGATTGTAGCCAAAATGCACAAAACACAACATATTCTGAAATATGTTTGCTTTAATTAAGTCTGAGTTCCCAAATTATAAATCCATAATAATCCATATATTATCAACATAAGTTGATAATGTGTTTTGAATTTTTATTTGCTATGGAGGGCCTGTAGACCTCTTTAACCTGAGCTTATTTTTGGAGTAAAACACAGCAAAATATCTGGATTATTTTGACTAAAAAAAGACTTGGATGGAAAATATGATGGTGTTTATCACAGATGACTGGGAGCCGGTTAGAGGAAGTCTGTCCATCTGATGAATGGACATTTGGCTGAACTCCATTTTATACACTCTTGCCCTTTCATTTCTAATGACCAGAAACACCACAGGTGGAACAAAAGTTAAATAAAAAACACTACATTTTATGAGAAAACAACTGTCCCAATGTTTCAAAACTATTTCAGAAACTGTGCTTTAAAACCAGCGGTCAGGACTTCTGTGAATTTCTGATGTCACAGCTATACAGTGGCATCCACCCCTTTCACAGCCATTCAAATCAACCAATCAGAGGTGAGGATGGTTAAAATTAATGAGACAATTTGTTCTTATGAGAACTCCAGAGAGAAATATAGTAAAACTATAGTAAGGATTTTACCAGAACATATCTTGTTTATATACATCACAACCATCAAACTATGGTTTGCATATTCATGTATATACGGATCATATCAATGTTTTTGATATATGCATGTTGTCACACCATATTGTGTTTCATGGTGTGACATTATGGTTAAGGTGCAGTCAGGTTTAGGCACAAAAAACACAGAGAAAGATCATGGTGTGGGTTAAAATGATCAAGCAAACATGTTATGTTGTTAACTTCCGGTTCACAGTGGTGTCAAGCAGTCGTCTCCTGCACAGCTCCAATCCAAGAAACAAAGCCTCCTGCTGCAATCCTACACTTTAAAGCTCAACAAATAGACTTTATCCTGGATGAGAATGTTGCTGAGCTATAAAAAGTGCTCTAACATATAAAGTGGAAAGCATCCAAGTAAAGCAAGCTGTCATCTGGCTTTCTTTGCCAAAGTCGGAGCTGTCGCTTCCAAATTTCATGCAATATATTAACCCAACTGTGGGTGTATAGCGTGTGTGTGTGTGTGTGTGTGTGTGTGTGTTTGTTGTGGGTGTTTCTTTCAGTATGAAACAGCAGAAATGGTCTAAATGGACACAACTCATACTTGTCATCTGAGAAGCTATTAGCTAAAAGAGAAGCACACAGAGGAGGCAGACTGCAGCACTTTAAAGTACATACAGGGAGCCACAGTGCTAATAAAACCTATAAAAAAAGCTTTTAGATGGAAATTGAATTAGTGTTTTTAATTGTGAAACATGATTAGCAGTTAATTAAATGTAAAGACCTCCTACACACATGTAATAAGACATAAAAAATACTCAGATCAGCAAAATATTGTATGTCTGATTTCTTCTACAATAAAAATTCCAGTGCTATGATAGACAGCTGAGGCTCAGGAGGCAGAGCGACACTCTGCCAATTGAAATATTGGCAGTTCAATTCCCAGCTCTGCTTGTATTTGTTTTTGTTTTATTTATTTGCACCACGATACAATAACAGAAACAATAATAATGCCATGTGAAAACAACACCGTTCCGGGAGAGAAAGTAAACCCAGACGACTTATACGATGTTCCATCAAGCCAAATACAATATAGAAACATTTTTTTATATACAGCTAGAAAGGAAAATGAAAAAACGTAAAAAAATAAAAAAATAAAAAACACATGAGTAAGACACTAAAATATATATCAGAGTGAAAAATATGAGGAAACTAAAACAAAAGAAAAAATTAAAGAATAAAAATAAGAATGAAAAATAGGAATATATATATAAACTAGAGTAAAAACACTTAAAGAGATAGCTCAGTATTTGGGAAACATAGGCCCAATTCCCAGGTGCCTGGTATGTATCTGAAGCATAATTTCACTGATCTTTCCAGATTTGAACTTTGTAGTGATTTTCAATATAATGGAAGTGCATAGGGTAGGTTCCTATGTGGTTTTAACCATCGCAGAGTGATTTTTTTATGATTTTTGTCAGCAAATGCAATTATATCAATATAAGTTCTTGTGATCATTACAAGTTTTAAATTTATATTTGCTATAGATGGCCTGTAGATGTCTTCAACCTGAGCCCATCAACTAGTTTTTGAGTAAAAAAAAATGAGGTAGACAATAAAACAGAGTGAAGAATATGAGGAAGGTTAAAGAAAATAAAGAATTAAAGAATAAAATTAGGTCATATGTAAACTAGAGTAAAACACTTAAAGAGATAGTTCAGTGTTTTGAAATATATTCCCAGGTGCCAGGCATGTATCTGAAGCTTAGAGACCATATTTTAAGTGATTCCTCCAGTTTTATAGTGATTTTCAGTTTAATGGAAGTGCACAGGACAGGTTTGAATCCTAGTAGAAAACCCTAATCATCTTTGTGAAACAGGAAAAGCCAGAGCGTTAAAGTCAAACAGGTTTACCCCACACGGATAAACCCTCTGGGAGCATTAATGTGCTCAGTAATCTCATTACAATCTCGATATTAGACTTTGAAACTTTATCCTGACAGTGATGCTTATAGAGCAGGTCAGAGGGGGTCATCAGGAATTGTCCTCTGGGGACCATTAAAGCCCGTCTCACGTTTCCCAACAATCTGGCCCATAGCTGCTGAGGTGTTTCGCTCTGGGTTGAACAGATGTACCGAATATCTGACCGTCCATCCATGGGCCGGGATTCAAATTTCCAAAAATGGGAAATAGATCGACGCATGTCTGAAGCTGAATTTGTATCCTGCTACGTTGCAATCACACCTCAGCCAACTGAGCCGCCGGGAAGTCTTACAAGTGCTCTCCATGCAGAGTTTGGCCCGTGCCCCCCTCAGAGTCCCTGGCATGAGAATAAGTGCTCAATTTCAGGTCTGAACAGCAGCTGAGCGGCTTTCTCAGCGTTCGCCAGGAAAATGAATTCCGCGGGGGAAGCGGTTGAAGCCGCAGCCTATGTATCTGCTCTAATTCTCGTGATGACAAACTGCAGGTAAAAATAAAGTCGACAGCAATCTGATGGAAAGTCTGAGCCGCTTAGTTCTGCAAGACATCAGAAAGATGAATGATGGTATGTGGCAGGTGTCAGAGTGGAATATGTGGAATTCTAAACAAATGATTATGAACTGCAGGGAGAGACGAGCAGGGACGGGAGAGAGAGAGAAGGTGAAAAACTCGACTAAAGTGTGTAGATTCCGTGGGTGTGACACACTCAGGGAAAAGGCGTCGCGCCCGCTCGCTCAGCATGGGCCTTCTTGGCTGAAGTCCCTGCATGACAGGTCATGAAAGGAAAGAATGCCGAGAGGGATATTTATCAGGATCTGAACGGCGAGAAATAATGACAACGGAGGAGGGAAGGAGGGAAGCGAAGAAGTTTTGTTAAAGGGGACATTTCATGACAGCAGGATTGCATTAAATTAAACAAAAAACAAGTTGGTGGAAGTGAATTCTGTTTCTCGACAAGGCAACTATCACTCGGGTTAGTTCAGACGCTACATTGCAGCATGTGTCAGCTTGTGACTGCACACAGTTTCACGTTTGGCTGAATTCTGAGAGGTGGTGCGATGGTCTGGTTACCTGCTGACTGATGACCGACTTTAACTTCAAATATGTTGTTGCTGTTGTTGTTGGAGATGCAACATGACTGGTAGACATGAAAGAAAAAAGCAGAGAAAAGCACCGACTCCAAACTACAGCTTATAATAGTCTATTGAAGTTGCAAAATTGCAGAGTAAATTTTTCAGTTTTTCTTGCAGTCATATTTTCCCCTTTTTATACTCAGTACCTTTACAGACACTATTCCTACTGCTCAATGTGATGTTGGTTCCAGTTTTGACGTCCAATTTTCGGTCTATTGAGTTGTTTTTTTTTACATTTACTAAACATCCAAGATGACGTCCATGGGGCCTTCAACCACTTAAGTAACTGAAATGGGACGGTGAAATTGGGACCAATGAACCCAATATGGACATGATCTACATGTCTATGTAACATCCAATGTCTTTTGGGTTTAGTTAATCTATAGTTATACAGTTGTGTTAAAATAATAACAGTGTGTTTAAAACATGTTTAAAACCCAAATTCTTGTAATTTTTATAATTCCTATTGCAAAATGTAAAGAAAAATATTTCAGTTTTTTAATTATTTTACAGAAAATGAAGAAGAATGAATATTAGGCTGTTCAAAAAATTAACAGTG
The DNA here is from genome assembly GCA_030544235.1 of Lepturacanthus savala. NCBI lineage: Eukaryota > Metazoa > Chordata > Actinopteri > Scombriformes > Trichiuridae > Lepturacanthus > Lepturacanthus savala. Next base: position 27,478,553 of record CM060477.1, on the reverse strand, counting down.
TCTGCATTTGTCTTTACAAAATCAAATGTTTATGATATAAACTGAGAAAGTCTTCAGGGTTTAACATTCCTCTGAATCAATAAACCAACATTTTGTTGTATAAACACGGTTTCTGAGAACTGTGTTGCATGGACTCGACCAACTTCTGGCTCCTATGGTTTTGCCTCAGAAACTCAGAAACAGCTTTTTTAAATGTCAGCCTGCAAGTTTTCAATGGGATTAAGTTTTGGGGGATTGTCTTGGCCACTCCAGAACTTTTATTATGTTGGTCTGGAATCAAGATGCTGCTGGTTTACTGGTGTGTTTGATGTCATTGTCTTGTTGAAACTTCCTCTTTGGCATAAGGCAACAGGACCTCTTCAAGTGTTTTTTGATATAGACAAATTGATCAGAGATTGGTGTGGATCTGTAGCGCTTGCTTCAAGGAACTTCAATTTTGAGTCAAGCTGATGTGCGTATAGTTTTCTAAAAAGTATTCTTTTAGATATCATGCAAACTTACTGAGAGAAATCCTGCAAGAACCCTCATTATATCGCCTTTGTGTCTTTTTTATACTAAACCAAAGCCGCTTTGAGGATTTGAATTTAACCTAATATGATATAATATGAGGAAATTACTAAGGCGGGTTTCTAAACGATGACACAAGCATTTTCTGACTATTATTATAGTTGATATAATCACAAGGAAATCTAATTCTGGTCTATTACAAAGTAAAATGTTCCCCCAGCAGTGGTCAGTGCTGACACTTCTGCTGCAGTATTAATGAACCACATCAGATTCCACCAGCGTCTCAATTAGCTGCATAGTTGTGGAGGCAACACTTTTTTCTCTCTATATATAAACTGCACAGCAGGGGAAAATGTCTCTTTACTGTATATGTGAGGTGCCTCCGTTTTACCGCTCAAAGACATGTGGATGGATGTGACCTGCATGCATATATTTCACAGAAGAAAAAAAAAGATCTCCTGACAAGCAACCAGAGAGGCAATCAACAAATGTAAAACCACTGTAAGACACTGTTTTGTTGTGCAAAAGTTGCAGATTATAAAAACATTGCAGCAGAGAGACTAATGGGATTATCATGAATATCATGTGGTGATGTGGCAGCTACACTGATGACTCGCCCAAGGGTGTGGAAAAACAATTATTGTGCAAAACCACCGAGGGGAAAAAAAAAAAACATAGAGGAAGCATTTTCAAAAGCTGTGCATTTTTTCCCCTCATCTTTTCATCAACCTGTGCAGAGGAGAGATGCTCCGTGCTTTAATCGCTGTCGCGGGACGTCACTCATGTTTCTGCAGCTTTTTGACAGGCCCAACATTGCCCCTCCAGCCACAGAAATGTAGAGCAGCTCGCACGCCGGTGGCTACCGTGAAGTTGATGAGCTGTTAAAGTGACTTATTATGATTTCAGATGCCTTATCTCTCACGTCAAGGGAACAGGATTTCAATTTAACGGCAAATATAACTTTACACCAGGCTCCAGCCCATAAAGTGTGTGTTTTTCACACTCCCTTTGTTATAGGGGGGGTCTTATTATTAAGCAAAGCTCTTGAAAGGGGGATATAAGTGATTCTCTTGTTCTTCGTAATCCTTCCGATGTTGTGGTGCATCTCGACTCCTTTGTGTGTCGGAGTGGCAGTTTCCATTTCACATGTTCGACTCGACATGTAAGAAGCACAATTGTTTTGAGATTCAATTATCTGATAGCATTGTATGAAGTATAGCATTTCCAATTATCGTAAATCCATGTATGTGTCCTGTCATGTCAAATCCCCATTCTGGTCTTTCCAGAGCATCTTTCAGATCATCAGGATCTCATAATCTGTGTTTGTGGTCAACATCAGATTCATCCTCTCAGTCACAAATCATACTGTCACTTTTTTATTGCTTTTGTGTCTTTTGATTGTCTGATTGTAGTTTTAGGGGCTGAGGTTGCAGTTTTATACAAGAAGGCGTTGTATCAATAACACATGAGGACCTTTTTTCTTCATTTCAATGCAATGATAAAATCAACAGATCAGTTTGATGCCACTTTTAAATGCAAAAAAAATGTAGGAATTATGATTTCAGTTCAAATTTAGAAAAACACCTCTGAGAGTTGACTTGACAGGCACCAAAACATGATAAACCAGGGGTTTTCAACATGTGGGATAGTGATCCTCCCCTAAGAGAACTCAAAAGCATGCATCCCTTTACCCCCCCTAATTATTATTACTATTTTTACTGTTATCATTGTTGCTTTGTATGTTCCAGACAGGCTAAAAAAGGCTTTAAGGTTTATTTTTCTAAACACATTTGTATGTTCTTAAACATATTTTAAAACATGTTAATCATCTTTGTCTGTGTATGTGCTTACACATCTTTTTAAAACACATTTTAAGATCTGTTTTTTAACATTTTTACTGTGTATATTATATTTTTGAATACATTCAACACAATCTCTTTGCCCAATTCCTCAAATCAAATAACAAACAGATTCACTGCACACCATGTACAACACTGTTTTTCATATCGTGGTCTCAACATCATGCATAAATCCTTTCCATGACAGCAATAAACCAATTGCCAACCTTGCCACCTTATTTTGCTCACCTCTGTTTTAGTGGTAACAATGAGTCTGTGTCTTTGATGCATACAGGCAGTTGATGCACTGTGGAAAGGAATAAACGCAGATCATTCTCTACCTGCAGCAGTGACCGGTACTTGCTTTTAATCATTGAAGGGGATGAACACCTTCACAGCCTTTTTGGTGAAGTGGGGGAACTCGGCCTCCACAGACAGCCAGAAGTGCGCAAGTGACACCTCACTCAACTTTTGTTTCAAGTCCATATTAGAATTCAGCTCGATAAGGGCCTCCTCCTCCTGTATGGTCAGTCTATCACAGGGTGTTGCTGGGAAAGAAAACGGATTTGTCACCCACTGATTTGCCAAGGGCTCATGCAACCGCTCCAAATATGCAATGACCACCTGTTGCACACAGTCAAGTTGCAGTCCTGTCTTCTCCACAACATCCTCCAAGGTTGGGAACATTTCCACCGAGCCTCGTTCAGCACAAGCACACCACAGATCAAACCTTTTCCTGAATGCAGAGACTTTATCGTGTGCCAAAAAGACATGGCACTCTTTGCCTTGAAGAGAGGTGTTCAGTCTGTTGATCCGGTCGAAGATATCAGACAGATAGGCCAGCATTGGAACCCACTTTGCGTCCTCCATAAGCTTCACCAGTGGGGAGTTGATTTCGGTGAGGAACATGAGGACTTCCTTGCACAGATCACACAAGCGGGTGAGGGGCGACATGGTGACAGTTGTTGAGCAATGTAGCCGGAATTGTCAGCATGCGAAGGATTTTCAGCCATGATTGTCAAATAAACGCTAGAGATAGAACTATGACGTGAAGTGAAAGGGAAGCGCGCCAGACGACTGGTTTACGACAGAGTTTACCTTAGAGCTGTTACATCATCATGAAATAACATGATAAAGAATTATCATGAAATAACAGGATAGTTGCATATCTCGAAATAACATGATATTTGTGTATCATGAAATAACATGATAGATTCTTATATCGTTATAACTTGATAATTTCACATCACGTTATAACGTGATAATTTCACATCACATTATAGCAAGATAATTTCACATTATAACATGAGAATACCACATCACGAAATAACGTAATAAGTATCACGTTGTAACATGATACATATTACATTATAACATGATACTGAGCCAAATATATTTTAGGGGTTGGCAGCTCTGAGCTTCCGTAGATCACAACCTATACTACCTGGCCAATCTAATTAGTGAGCTGATAATCCAGTAGTTCTTATACAGCCCTTTAAAGCCAATGAGAGATGATATAGAAAGTAAAGGTAGACGAATCCTATTTGAATGTCCTGTACTCTATTAATAGAAAGATCTAATTGACATTTTAGAAATCATTATCAAACTTCTCCTTTTGATTTCTTACATTTAGAACAAGACAATTGTTTTATATGAGAATTTTTGTGAATTTTCTAAGTACATATTTGCTAATTTGTATGCATTTAAGGAACAGAAATCAGATAATTGGAAAAAGCCTGGTTAAAAATGCATGTTTCATTTTAGAATGAAAAGGTTTTTACAGAGGGAATTTTGTCTTGTTATCTCTTCAAAAATCTGAGTCTGAGTCCTGCCCTGTATTTTTTCTTATTTCCAGACCAGCCTGAGGTCTCTGTCCTGGTGACACCTGGAAGCTGCCATGGATCCCTGCCACCTTATCCTCCACATATACTATAAATCCCTTTAATTCTGTTAGCCCATTTAATGCTGTACTCTGCAGTTTCTTCCCAGTTCTAATGTATTGTATTTCATCCTGTGCACACAACATCTATTGCAAGCCTGTCTGTCCTGGTAGAGAGATCCATCCACTATGACTCTTCCTGAGGTTTGTTCCTTTGTTTTGGGGCATTTTTCCTTGTATGATATGAAGGTCTAAGGATAGGGGATGTTATATTGCTGCCCTACAAACTGTAAAGCTGAGGCGATACTGTGATTTCTGATTGTAGCCTATACAAATAAAATTACCTTGACTTGAAAATACCATATATATTATAATAGTTTGTAGGGTCTGTTGGAGTTAGATGTTCAGACTACACTGTAAATTGTGTTTTTGCATGTTTGTTATTTCAACATATTATCCTAAGTCAGTAGAACAAATGATTTCCGAGGTTGTTATAATAACATGAAATTACTAGTTGAAAATGTTTCAACTACAAAATAAATGCTAAATTAAAAATTCAAGTCCAGTTAAATGAATAATGTATGTCAACCTGACTTTGGAGGCACTGTCGGGATAAAACGCATTATCACGTTTGAGTGAAATGCATTATGGGTAGCCGCGGGAGGAGGTCATGTGCTACTCAGTCCATGGACGTCGTCGTGTGTGTTTTGGAAGCGGTTGACCTTGGCTTTGAACGGTGCGGAATATGAGGTTACAATGGGGACAGATGAACAGAAAAAGAAAGTTCCACATTTCAGATCTGTTCTGAAACTGTTGGACCTCCAACATTTAATTAAGATGACCAGGTTCAACTGTTGCATCCTTTCGCACAACCTGTTGTATGAAGAGTGGTGTTTTCAAGAGTTTTATTGTTTCTGTGTCCCGAGGTTTTTCGGGAGGAGAAAGGTGAAAATCCGAAGTCCTTTGCTTCCTCATTTACTGCCCCTCTGAGTAAATGCCCAGTTCTCCAGCTGTGTATTGTCACTTCACACTTTGTTGTCTTGAAATGTATCATCCACATCCGTTCCCTGCCCTTGATGTCAAGGCAGAGGGGGGCAGGGGGTTGGACGAACACACTTGATTATAAGTGTTCACTTCTCGTTTATCCATAATGCCTGTTCTTGGGTTGGCAAGGTCATGCAATGCACCAATAAATGCTCATCTTGTTGCATGTTAATTGTTGTTTGTCATATTTCTCTTAAGTCAATGACATCTATTGTACTAAAAAGTTTTTCCAACAGGCAACATTAGTTATGTTGAAATGGACATGTAAGTTCCAAGAAATCTTGGATATGTTAAATAGACTCATTTAATTTAAATGACCTGTCACTTTTGATAAAGATAAAAATAGATTTGCAAATTAGAATAACAACCCTAAACAGTTCAGTCAATTAAGTCCAAGTCAACTTAACTGAAAAAAAAAAGTTTACTCAACGTAACACTTGAATTAAGCTGAAATACATTTACAAGTTCAGACAACTACCTTAAGTAGTTCAACCAACTAACAAATCCAATTCAACTTAACCGAAACAAAAGGTTTACACAACTGACCATTTTAAGTGAACTGAGATAGATTTGCAGGTTCAAACAACTACCTGAAGGAGTTAAGTCAATTCCGAAATCTAAATCAACGAAACTAATGCAGATGTTTACACAACAAGGAATATTTATTGAAGATGACAAATAATTATTTTTCACTTGACTTAGATTTTTAAGGCAGCCCTTTCACTCATATTTTTAAGTTGAAACGACATGTTACAATTTACAGTGTATGAATGATACATGAACAAACCCCTCCTTAAAACCCTTGGAGAATATATTTAGGAAGGAAACTGGAAAGTTTGGTGTCTGCTGATGCTAAAGAAGTGGAGAATTCTGGCTCAGAGTTTGCAAAAAAAAAACAAAAAAAACCCCAAAAAAACAAATGGTGCAGATGAGCTGAATACTTTTGAACTGAATAAACTGGTGAGAAAACTACAGCCGCGACATGGACAAAGTGAAACAAACAACTAGTCCTAAAGAATTGGATGTTATGAAAGCGAAATCTCAAAACTTGTGCCGTGTCTCGCCTTAACCAGCTGAAAAGGTATGTGTCAGGATTTATTCTGAAGGTGTTTACGGGCTGTAATGGCCTCAGCTCCTCTGGCAGGCGGTTCCAGATGCCAGGACCATAGACACTAAGTGCTGCCTCCCCAGAGTTCTTTGTCCTCACTCAAGGAACAACTAAAAGGCCGGTGCCAGACTAGGACCTGAGTGATCTAGAGGGAGCATACATTAAAAGCATGTCTGACAGGTATTCAGGCATTAATCCATTGAGTGATTTGAATACCAATAAAAGGATCTTAAAATCTTTTCTGAAAGTGACAGGCAGCTGATGAAAGGACTTTAGACTCCTTCTGGTCTTGGCCTGTATACATGTGCTGCTGCATTCTGAATGTATCTGAGTGAATCTGTAGCTTTTTTATAGCTTTTCTTAGGTAGAACCAGAAAGAAGAGCATTGTATCATGCTAGTTGATAAAAGAATTCTTAAGTCTCTTGGTATCTGCCAAGGAGAGAAACGGTTGCATTTAAGCAATATTTCTAAAAACAGAAGACTGGTGAGTGAGATTCAAAATACGGAATCAGGGAGTTTTGTGTTAAGGATTTTAAGTTCCTGCAAAATATCTTTCATTTGACCTTTGCTCTGATTATTAAAACCCAAAGGTGATATGGTCAACGCATTGAAGTAGTTCCTTAATGAGGCTCATTAGATGATAATGGGATGTAGAGTTAAGTGTCGTCAGCATAGCTATGACTTTGGTACCAAATTGGAGGGTTTTGTTTTTGTCGGGCCTTTCTTTATAGGACAACGGCAGTGATATCAGGGTCCAGAATAGAATCTTTTCATACAGCTAGTCATGATTATTGTGAAAACAATGGTGACATTGCTCCATAAGTAAACAACAACAACGGTGCCTTATTGGACCTGCTGTTTTTGCTCTAATGTTACAGAATATTTTATGTTTCCACTTCTTTTACAAAATGTTGATTTGGTGCTGGTTCTGTGATCAACAGAGACAAATTAATGGCATTCACCAAGTTCTTAATCCAGCCAAACACAGCCAGACAACTATAAAACATTTCTGGACATGTTAGTACAAATGTGTGTGGTGAAATTCAGTGGCGTTGTGTTGAAACATCAACCAACTACTGGCCTGGCAGCTTACTACAGCGGGGAGCATAGATTTCATGGTGCACGAGGACCAGTGTCTGAGATGGTTGTCGTCTATACAAGCCTTTAAACCAGATAGAAATTTCACCATTTAAATACTCATTTCTCAAGAATAGTACATAAAACAAAGTTGGAAACTGTTTTACACTAAAAGATCAGGGTTTCTTTTCATTAGGTGAGTTTTCACAGTAACAGTTTGCGGTTCCAGGAGGAAAACAGCAGTCAGCAGGGAGTGATTTACAATCACTAGCAGTACATCCTCCAGACAATTAAACACAGCTTTAAAGGTGGAGGGGAGAGGGTCAGGCTGGCTAGGTTTTAGTTGTATTACTTTGTCTCTCAGCATTTCTTTATCAACAGCAGCGAAATCATTCATTCAGCAGTCTTAGGCTGTGGGAGAGCGTCCAAACACCGCGGCTCAGGCACAGAGTCTGAATAACATGATTTACTGTAGATCCAGGCTGATTTTTGTGATCTTGTCTCTCAAAAATGGTGCAAACTCTACATTTTAACATCAACGTGATGAAAGAGTGTCTTTTGGAGCTAGATACATGAGGATGTCAATAGTTCAGAAGAGCATTCTGGGATTTATTATAATGAAATTAGCTTGTCCTGCATTTGTAATTGCTTTGTTGAAGATAGTGAGGTGTTCTTTAAGAATGACATAATAGACTTGCAGCTTAGTTTTTCCCCATAGACGCTCATCTGTTCTAGAGTCTTTCTGTCCCTGGTTTTCCATGGCAGTTTCTGTTTATATTTAAACTTTTTCATTTATTTAAACTGGCTGGAGCTTTAAAGTTGTCTTCACTTTATTATTAAATCTGTTGACTAAATCATCAGAGGCGTCTGTGGGGGTATGTTTGGTGGTGATGTTGCTGACATATTAGACAAGAACTATTGTTATTCTGAACAGGTCCAACATTTTTGTTTATATTATCTCTGAAAAGCTACAAGACATCCAAAAGTACACTGGAAAAAAAACAAACTTAACAAGTAATAAAAATATCTCAAATTTGGTATAAATTCTTCAATATTATCTTAAATTGTCTTAGTCCATTTGCAGGTTAAATTGCCTAAATATGATGTGTGATTAAAAGAAGATATACAATTTTAAATACAAAGTCCCAAATATGAAAAAAATATATGAGATAAAAACACAAAAAATATGAATTAAAAGTTCCAAAATATGATTTGAGAATAAAGACAAATATATTAAATTAAAAATCTAAATCATGAGATAAAATGTCACAAAAATACTAGGAAATATTTATATTATAATATAAAATTAAACAATGTAATCTTGCTTTTAAAACAAGAATAAACTGATCAAAGGAAAAACAAACCTTGAAAGTAGCAAAATTATCTGCCAATGGGAAAAGACACTTCTAATCAATATTGGACAAATTGATCTAAAAATAAGAAATCAGTGTTACTTTTGGTTCAGTAAAGTTAACACAGAGTAGCTTGTGTCAAACTTTATGGGCATTTATCCTAAACTGTGAACTTCTGAACACAAACTGAAATTGTATTTTTTTTCATAGAGAGTTTTGTTCATATATAACAATGAATACATGATGTATTATTTAGTGGTTCTTAAACCTCTTCATGTCACAAAAACTTGACCACAGGCTCCGTCTGATAGGATTTTTATTTTAGATGTTTATTTATTTATTTAATGTATTTATTTTTACCAGAATGTGTGGGAAACACGTGATCAAAATTATGGTAGAAATTAAACTGCCACATTTATTTGATTTTCCTTCTTGATTTTCTTCTTTTAAAAAATGATAAAAAAATAGTATTAATTCTTAATCATTTAAATTAAACTGCCTGAGCAAAAATTTTAAAAAAGAAAAAATAAATAAATGAATATGACAGTAAATGCACATATTTATTTAATTTTTCATTTCAGAATTTATTTGTGTATGTTTTCCTTTTGCATGTAATTGCCATATTTATTTGATTTTCCATTAAAAATAATAAAAAAATAGTATTAATTCTTAAATATTTTTATTGAAAATGAATAAATGATATTATTTGTTTTAAATATGTTCATTTATATTACATTTACAATATTTCACTCCACATTTATTTCTTATTAATAACATTTGAAACTAAATAAATTAATGAGCAAAGTGACAATACAAAAATAATAGGAAATACATATTTTAATGGGATTAAATGAAGGAATTTATTAGTAGTAGTAGTAGTAGTAGTATTATGTAACTGCAGTCCTTATGTCCTAATAGAATTATAGTGAAAATAAATGATTCTCCTTTTTTTTCTGGGGACCCATCGGCCCCTCTCAAGGACCCCTGGGGGTCCCTGGACCCCACTTTGAGAACCACTGTCCTAAACCTATGAAACAAATGCACCCTGGGCTTCAAACAGCTAAAGTGTCATTTTTGCATTTGTTTTCTACATGGAAAATTCCTAATGCAGTAATTTCTGTATTAAATAATGTGATGTGATAGCGATGGATTCCATACTGTGGATTTCTAATTTTAGATGGACCTGTCCAAGTAGTTTCCCTCTCTGCTCTCCTTCCTCCCCGACATCCCCTCAGCAGCCTTTAATGAAACCGATACTGCTTTCTCTTGGAAAAAAGCGCTTATTGGCGCAATGGAAGGATACATGGATGAAACCTGGGAGGTTACAGCCTTCACACTTATTCATAGCAGAGATGTTTGGTGACAGCCGGCTGTAATGGATTCAAAGGTGTGAATCCGCATGGATTCACTATAGGGAAGTAATAAACCATGTTGGCCATTCTTTTTTTTTTTTTTCAGATGGTGGGAGTTGGGAGACTTGGCTGCAGACCCTAGATGATGAATTAGTCTTTTTGGCTGGAAGGAAGAAAACTTCACATAATCAAAAATGTGCAACTTCCCTCCAATACATAAAAAAAATAAATAAATTAAAAAAAACACACCTGAAAAAAATTTACTGTCACTTTTTGCAACTTAATTTCCTATCAAAAAAGAAATATTGATAAAGATGTGTTTATATTATTCAATATTAGTAAGTATTGATTTTCTTTCAAATATTTGGGGGGGGATTTTTTGCTTAATGACATGATTTTAATACATAAATGTAGAATTTTTATTGTCATAAAATACTTCATATCAGCCAAAAACAATGATTAATGATCATTTTTAATTGCTCCATTGTCAAGGGAAATATGATGTTTATGAGTTAAAGTAGCAGCATTGATTTTCTTTTGTGAAACTATCAATATATTATAATGAATTGTGTTCTTACTGTATTGATGATGTGGATATTGATGATATATATTGATATTGTTTTATTGCCATGGACTAATTCTCAATAAGGTTCCTGCTGCTGTTTTCTTTTTTGCTCCTGCATTGTTTTTATTGACTGTGGAAAAAGACAATTCTCCACTTCTGTAATATATTTTTTTTCTCCATTACCTTTATCTCTGTTAATATCTGTTTAATCCCTCATCCCTTGACTGATTATTACATGTAATTTATTTTTCTTTCACTTTGATATTTCCTTTCAAAAGACCATTGTGGCGTCCCGCCCACACACTCTTCTTTCTTTCCTCGGAGCTCTGCTGCTATCAGCTGTGCACAATTAGCACGGAAAGCCGCCGATTCCGATGAGCTTTGAGCACGACTCGCGACTAGAAGATAGTCATCGTAACACTCTGGAGGGGGAGGGAACAGAAGTGGAAAAGTCTCCTGGGTTCAGTATAAAGGCCATTAACTGCTGGAAGATTTACTTCTGAAACAGCCGACCCGACCCATGAAATAAAAAGAGAAAGTAATGCCCTGCAGTAAAAATGCAACAATCCACTATAGGGTTTTTATGTCAACCGAGGAAACTCGTTACATCTTATAATCCAGCCTTTTCATGAATATTTTTGCCAGGAACGACTTTTTGTTGAAAGCAAAGCTCAGTTACAATAGATTCTTTATTGTATCTTTCAGACTGGGTGAACATCTCTCTCTCTCTCTTTATCTACATTGAACAACAACAATCAAAGTTTTGCTTCTGTGGTTCCAGCAGCTGCAAAATAATCCAAAGTCACTCAAGTTAACAAGTGGCGTATTTCCACATGCTAATTCAGTCGCTCCAGAGCACGCAACAGTGAGTCAAAGTACAGCAGCCCAGCATATTAATGACAACATGAACATCATCAGGCCTAAATCACAATGACACAACTGCATCCTCAACATTTTTAATATCAATGACAATGATCTGCTTTGTTTTTAATGCAGCGTTCGCTGAATCTCAAAGGTCAACGTGGTCACTCCGAAGCTCTAATTGTAAAAGAAGCTTAAGGGCACATCTTACGTATCTGTCAGAAGGAGTTCATGCAGGATGGTCACTGCATCAGCAAGGGAGTAGCACTTAAATACATGCACTGTAAAAAATGTTTATAAAGATGTTGATAATAAATAGAATACTTGCATGAAGTAAATAAAACACTCAGTACAGTACTGATGGATTTACTGTAAGTGTCATTTAAATCTCCTCCCACTTTGTCTAGATTCATGTTCCTGTTTGTTTTCATTTTTGATTTATTGAATAGGATTGAATAGGAATAGGCATTTCCTATTGTACTTGAATGCATCACTGGACAATGAACATCAGAGCTCAACAAAAGAAAGTAAAAAAAACAACTGTGCAAAACATGCAACAATTAAAGGTGTTTTGCATTGATTGACACCATGCACAAGCCAATGGCATCCAAACCTGTTAGCCAATAGCCAGGGCTTTAGAACGACATGTGACATGTGGGAATTGTGCTACTTACAACAGGTTTAGTCGGTTTCATGGTGTGAGTCCATGACATGACATCCTGGCTACCAATTAAATACCTGCAGATTCCCCATAGATCACTTTATACCAAGGACAGTTTTTTTGCTGTTTCCTGTGCCATCATCACAATAAAAAGCAACATTATTTGCCATGACAACATAAAAACCCCAAAAAAACTATCAACCTCTGCAGTGTTTTGGTGTCTGAACAGTTTTCAAAGTCACAATTCAGTTCTATAAACCTGACGCCCTGTGCTTTATTTCCACTGCTCGCTCGGCTTTAAACTCAGGGTCAATGTACAGAAAACTATATTTCACCAACTCCCCTGCAGATAGCAAACTAAACACCAGGCTTGTGTAAATCCCAATGCATTTCAAATACGGAGCAGCCAGACAGAATGTTTTTTTTTTTTTTTTAAATCAACCATGTTTAGACAGTGTATTGTGTGTTTATTGCATCCTGCCCTCAGATAGAATCCAAGACAGCCTTTACAAATCAATGTTGATCTCACATGAATTATAAGGAATTAACAAAACAATGGGAAATCCTGAAGAAAAACTGGCCCAGGGTTGAATTTAAATTGCTGACGACCGACTTACAGGCTAAACAGAAGAAAAGGGGAAATACAAGCGAAAAAATCAAAACCGCATTGAGGTAAACAGGCCAAAAACAAAAGATTAATTCGGGTTGAGAATTTCAAAACTCAGTCTTTACAGCAGTCCACCTCTGACCGATAATTATTCCAATCAGGAGATAAAAAGCAGCAGAAGAGTCGGGGCGAGATGTGGGCCGATCCCTCTAAATCTTACATAATCCCCTCTTGTCTTCCTGAAGGAGGAGAAGAACCCAATCTGGAGTCAAAAGTGCACATCGTGTGGTTTTAATGACAGAAACGAGGCAAAAAAAAGAAAAAGTTTGGAGCTGTAGCCAATGGCGTCTCATTAATATATAGACACAGCGGTTCAAGGATGACTACCTGCCTGACTGCAGGATCCAGCCTGAGTCGGTGCTGACGTGCCGTGAGGAGCTGGGCGGAGTGAGGAGGGAGTTTAGGAGCCGAGGCAGCGATTGATGTTGTAATGATAGCCAGGTTTCTGCTGCTCCGCTGCTGGAAAGCTGTGAGTAAAAAGCTGCTGAGGATCTGATTCCTCAGACCTGTCGGATGATAAAGATATTTTATGAATAGATGTAACACGTACAAGAACGGATTGAGGTGCTGTAGCACTTTATAAAATTCTCTCTGCTGTTTTTTTTGTCATATCAATGCAGCCTCCATTATTCAATTAGTCAGGGCAACATTTGTTAGACCCAGTTTCCTTGAACCAGGAGATTTAAGCAGCTTACATCATTAACCATTTTACCAAAACCAAAAAGGAATAATAATAATAATGAAAACAAAACGTATCATTGGATCAAGATGATCAAGAATGGTGATTTTTAATCACATTTCTTTGTCAGATTAAAAAAAATACAAAATACAACAAAATAAATGTGTCAGTGACAAATAATGTTTGTTAAGAACAAAAAACCCTTTTTAAAATACAGTTTTAAGAAGCATTCATCGGGTCAAACTATATCTTGTGTGTTCATGTTGGTTCCTTGTCATTTAAAAGTTCATTTGTGTATTTTTATTTTATGAAATTCATGATTTTGTGTGATTTTTTGACACAAAATATCAAACAGTGTATCCAAAGAATAATGATGAATTTCAAATATTTAATCCACCTAGAATATAAAACATAGCAAGTGTTTTTATTTTTTAAACATCTTTATACTGAAAACCACAGTTGGAAAGTAACAAACTACATTTACTTCAAGTATTGTAATTAAAGTACATTTTTGAGGTACTTCACTAGGTGCTATCTTGTAGTTCTACTAATCAAAACTTAGGAAGAAATTATTTTACTTTATACTCCACTGTATTTATTTGACAGCTATAGATACTTTTCAGATTAACATTTGACATGAAAAAAATGAGTGTGTAAATTACACTGCGTCTTTTAGGATTTAATCAGCAGTTCCAAAAACTTCTCATGAAATCAGTTTGTAGTTGTGTCTTCTCATCATGTTTCAGTATTTCTGAGTAGTTAGTTCCTCTAAACTTTGTTTGAAATACACAAAATTTAAAGCTTTAGAAAATGAATCTGAAGTTATTCAGCAGCACATTGTTTCTGATCATCTCACAGTTATACAGATTTACCTTTGACTCTTAACACTTGAACATCAAAAAATGACCAAAAAGCTCCACCGATTCATCAGTATTAATAATATAATGTAATAAACCCTGTGTCAACACGCTGCAATATGTAATAACATAACATTTTCACCTCATCATATAATAATCCCACATTTTATAAAAATCCATCTGCCTTATGTAATAAAATTCTTGAACACAATATATAATAAACTTTGCTGCATTTAACAATATTTTTTAAATATATTTCAGTTATTAAAAATAGAGGTGAAACAGTTTTTTATGAACAAAATATAATAATTTGCTGAAATATGTAATAATTCATTGACAACGCTGCAGAGTCATCTCATTATTACATAATGAGATGAAAATGTATTACATTATAACATATTGCACCATTATTACATAATGCGTTGCTCCAGGGTTTAATAGATATATTATGCTACAGACATATTTAATATACTTAAACCCCAATTTCCTGCAAGACAAGAACTTGAAAAGTACTGAAAGACCAATGATTGTGTTTGTTTTTTTTTTTGTTTACATCCAACATTTTTTTTCCCTACAATTTCTGAACATGATGGTGTGGTTAAAGTCAGGGAAAGATTATGTTTATGGTTTTTTAAAAACAGCAAACATTCATTTGAGTTGTGTGGAAGGAACAGTGATGTGAATGGAATTCCTCGAGAAGCTGCGTTTAACTCTGCCCACGACTCCACAATAAACTCCACCACAGTGTTTCCTGTTGCTACGACACGATGGGATAGAACGGATTGTTCTGAGTGGATCTGTAGGGAATAATATGGATGATTTTCAAATAAAAGAGAATAAATGTGAATTCTGCAGCTTTAATCCTAATGAACTTGTGACTGGAGTTTAAATGAATTAAAAGTTGGTTTTGATCTTGGTCCAGTTTAAACTAGAACTAAGTCTTAAAGGTTAGACATTCGTTGATTTTGTTCCCTTGACAACTCCAAGAGGTTCTTCATCCACTGATATAAAAGTATACTTAAAAAACAATTCTATGCAAGATTATTAGAAAATAACCACTTAAAGAATTCAGACGTTTTTCTCAGAATTTGAAAGTCAGAATTGTGACTTGGCTTTGAAATGCACTGCAAAGAAGAAATCTTAACAAATGAAAATAACTTGTTTTAGTTTTTGCTTATCTTTTGACAGATAAATATTGCTTGTTTCCATTTTTGTCTTACTTTAAGTCAATTTAGTCTTGTTTTTCTTAAAATAAATTAAATTATTTGACTTTTTATCCTAATGTCTGTCTTATTTCATATTTTTTTGGCTCATAATTCTTACTTTTTATATCAAATTTTTGAAAAACCTGAAATAAATAAAATTGAGAGCCAATGGAATAAAATAACACAAGATAATTCTACTCAATATTGGACTAATTGTACTAAATTGTACGAAATTTATTTAGATATTTCCCTCTGATGAGATTACATTTTTTTGCAGTGTGTTTTTAATGCACACGGTCTTTTAATTACGTTTCTCTTGAATGTTACTTTCAATATCAATTATTATTTAATGCCCCATATGCACTATGTTGTTCATACATTTTTGTGGATTTTTTTGTTGATAGATATTCAAACATCATTATTATCATTAAAAGATAAAATCATATCAACTTATGCATCACAATATGCGGCAGCAGTGATTTAGTTTGAGTGTAAAGCTCCACATCACGGCTCCTGCTCATGTTGCTTCCCAGCACTCGTTAATATTCAAAGTTCTGTTCTTTTTCTAACAGATAGTAACAGATTCATCATGAATCCAGTCTTACTTTGCCTACCAACACAATTTAAAAACCAATATACAGATTGACATCTGCACGTCACCTTTTTTTTATAACTGTATTTTCATGTCGGTCCTTATCTAAATGTACGTCCATGTCTTCCACATTAAAATGTGTCTGTTAAGACTATGTTCAACATCTCCTTATTTGGCCAAACATGAAAAATCTAGTTCTATTTCTACTTTCACTTTTCTATAGGAAAACAAAATTCCTACTGACGCTGCACTAGTGAAGACAAAGTTGTCATCATTATTATCATTAATGTTATTCTACACTGAACCAAATAGTCTGGCATGTGTGGCGGCTGTAGCAGCCAAGTCCTCCAGTAACATGTTGAAGTGTTTCTTGGGCAAGATTCTCAACCACAAATTGCTGAATGAGTGTGAATTAATCTTAAGGTATTTTCACATTGGTGCCTTTCATCCCTCCAAATCAACTCAGATTTATTAGTCAGCATTAATTACATTAATCACCAACTAGTTTTATAATCAAATAATCAATTTGAGTCATTTTTAAGAAGAAAATATCCAAATTCTTTGGTTCCAGCTTCTCAAATCTGATTACTTTCTGGATTCTTTAGACTTCTAAAATAGTAAATGATGATCTTTGGGTTGTGGACTGTTGGTCTGAACAAAGAAAAGACATTTTAGGTTGAACCAGTTTAACATTTTACATTTTATTAACCAAATAACTCATAGATTAATCATTTCAATGACCAATAAATTAATCGACCCTCAAAATAGCTGTTATTTGCAGGCCAGGTCAGCATGTTTTGCACATATGTGAACACTCAGACCACCTTTGAATCAGCGTTGTGGTTCCCTGAACCTTTGCATTCCAGGTTTGCGTTAACTTTTTCCTGCTGTATATCATCCTCCCAGGCTGTCCTCAGACAGTTCATATGCTATTCCACTGGCACGCACCAAAAAAACAAATAGATGGAACCATGGTAACACCAGCGAGCAGTAGTTTGAAATAATTTCACTTCTGGACACATCAAACAGCAACTGTCTACAACGCTGTAAGAAATGCTGAGCAGCGGTTTTGGCTTCTTGTAGTCCAATAATATTCAGTTGGTATGAATGCGAGGGTCTTTCAGGTGAACTGACAATGCGAATGAAATCAGCCTTAGTTAGATCCCCAGCTGCAGCACCGTGCAGCATCACTGTATAAATGTGAATGTTGGGATGTGTAAAGCACTAGAAAGGCTCTTTACAGATTCAGTCTATTGACCATTAACTTGTGTGCTTTAAGTTCCTACACAGTAGAATGATAAAGTGCAAAATATTAGTTGAGTTTAAGGTTATATTCGGACATCTTTGTGTTGAGAAAGCCTGCGTCCGAGAACAAATAGCATTTTTTTTTCTGCCCGTTTTTCATACTTTTGCGTGGACATTAATATATTTGGTTTGCTAATTCCCTGTGTTCACTACAGTGAAGTCATCTCCAAATGGCCTTTGCCCGGTGGATATTTCTCCAGCGGTAAAAATGCAACGAATTTCAGACATTAAAGGGAAGGGAGGAACACAGAATTTAATTTCCTCTTCTCTACAGCGGCTTCAGGTGCATGTTAAAATGCTCAGACTATTGTGCTGCAGCAGTGGAGTAAACAAAAACACTACTCATGTATGAGTAGAAGTAAAATAACCACTTGAATAAGTGCTAAAATTATCTCATAAAATAATTAATATCAATTTTATTTATTTGCATTTTTATATGCTATTTACTACATCAATCAATGCCTAATAGTCTTATTGTAGAAATGTAGGATTTATTCATTTTTTCATTATAAGAACCACTCAATCGACAGAAACACAGAGGAGTTGTGATGTCACAACTATGCAGTTGTCATCTATTCACAGAAATTCTAATCAGCCAATCAGAGGAAAGGCTCATTAATATTAATGAGCCAGACACAAAAGGTACTAAAAGCCACAGATATGTCACATCTTCAAAAAAACAGGAAAAGTGAAGGATATGAGACCTAAAAAACCTCCCTCACTGACAGTGAACCATGGAACAGCAGCAGAGGCTTGTCAGTCTGTGTCTTTATGTAACATCTTTATCTGTGTCACTGAGTGTGTCTTTGTGTGTCTGTTTAGGAAAAGGTTGATGTTCGTCTTAAAAAATCACTTGGTTGAGGTAACTGGCTCTTTGGCTCTTCCAGATTCTTCCTCGCTTGAGTCATGAAGAATAGAGTCAAGAAATGAACACATGCACCATTAAAAAGATGCTCCAGTCTCCAGAGGGAAATGAAAACCACAGGTATGTGGAATGTCAAAGATTCAGGCGTAGTGACGGAGCTCAGACGACGTTTCGTGTCTTTTTGCAGGAGGAGGACGGTTGGGCAGATGGTTCGGTGCTTGATGTTCAACGTTTCTGCAGAAACCAAAGCTGTCGACGTTCCCCTCTGATGACTCGGTTGGCACAAGACTGAGTGTCATTGATTCTGACCAACATCGTCTTTGTGGATGCAAATAAGCCATCCTTGTCAGTGGCTATCACCTCCTTTAGAAGATAGAAGAAGAAGCTCAAGCATCCATTGTCCTTGCTAATGGTGGAAAGACCTTTAATGCAGTAAAGCCCTGTGGAAAATTATCCTTCTGTGACTCACCACTGACATTAGAAGCCATGAAGTCCAACCTGTACATGTATATTAGTAGTCTAAACGAGAGCCAAACGTTACCCTCTTTTTCCCCACCAGTATTTTTGACCAAATTCACTGATCTTTCAACCATCCACAGAATTTTCAGTTAGATATGAATATGTAAACACAGAATATAGCAAGCATTCTTTTTTGTGTTACACTTGAACATAGATGTTTTTCATTAAAAAAATCCATATTTCATACAAAAAGCTGCAGAATATCCACTTCAAATGTTTATTTTTTTATGCATTCCATATTACATCTTTAAATCTTTTAAAAAAGAAGTTTTCATCAGTTTTCTATCATCTTTTTCACCATTTTTGGGGGTATGGTTGGTTAGTGGTACTCTGCGAGGTTAACATTAGCCGAGCTAAAGTGCAGCCTTATCCAATCTTTATCTGATAACCAAGTGAAAACACAGTCAGAATATTTTGTCTTTGGTGAGAATGAGGAACGATCTCCTCCTGCCAGGAATTCTAAACACCTTTAAGAAGTTCTTGCCACCGTTAGTTGTCCTGGTCGCCATTTGCCCGGTACTCTGGAAGTATTTCCTCTAAAACTGCAGCAAGGACATCAAACATGTGGGAGCATTTCATGCATCTGCAAACCAGCACAGCTGAGCACCTTTGCAAAAGAGGTCTGGTCTGGTCTATCCAGTGACATGTGACTCCCAAGTAACTTAGTAGTCTGGCAGTCCAGCAATCAGTGGCTGTTAGCGACAGAATGTCTTAGTAATCAAGCTCTGTTTGGTTTTGGCAGCTTCTTGTGTTTTCAAGACTTGACATTACTGTGCAGTGAGGCTAGAATGTTTGCGCCATGTACTTGAAAGAAGGTAATTTGCCCACAGAGAACGGCTGGCTGCCTCCACATATATAGTCAAGCAAAGCCTTGCCTATTTTACCTGAGGGACGGACAAAGAAAAGACCCTGGCGGGGGAGGGAGGGTATTTTCCTGCTGTTCTAAAGTCCTTGTCCTGCTTTAGCATGTTGGGGTGAACCTTCTGTTGAAAAGAAGTAAAAACATCTATAATAGAATATCACAAGAGTCAAAAAAAGACCTGTCGTATTCAAATAGCAGAACCTTCCCCATCCTGTGAACTTTTGTAAAGCTGTCTGCTTAAGGATGAGGATATTTTAGAACATTCCTACTCTAAAATATCCTCATTAACAATGGCCAGACATACGCTCATTTTCTCAGTAACTTTTGCATCTGAGTTCATGGACTTCTTGAAGGTCGAGATGTCCGCCGTTTGGGACCGACAAAGTAGGCAGCGCATTATGTGACTGTTGAAAGGCAAATGGGCTGGATGCATGTGCCTTTCCTGAAGGAGACGGAGGCGTTTCATCTTTTGCCATGATCTTGAACTGTAGTCAATTGAAGGGGGGTCGCGGAAGGGATAACATCTGTTCCATCTGTTCCAGCTGTGGTGCTATGATTAGCTAGTAGGCTATCTTATCTCTCGCAGTCGGACAATCGCTGCCGTGCGTGTGAGCTGATTATAAAAAAAAAAATCATAGCTACATGTATCACTAAAAGTAGTGAGAAGTTCATCTGATATTTGCCTGGTCCAAAGACCCCCCCCCCAATTTTTAACTTACCAAATTTGCATCTTCCAAATCCAGCACAGCAAAAAAAAAATCGGATCCTTCCTGAATCTTTGCTTATTGTTCTTTGCATAGCGTTGTTCTTCTTTAATTCTTATTCAGTCTATTTCTGCAATAATTTATATGAGTAATGTTTACTTCACAGGGTTGTTGCTTCCATCGCTGCCACTACTATTTTGCTCTAGACTGGCTTGTTTTTACGTCATTAGAGACCATGCAGTTCATGATTTATTTTGTTGATTTAGATGTCAGTTTCTGATTGACCTTGTTACATTGTATTTTATAGAAATAGTTGTGGGAAGTTGGAAGCTGCGGTTGAAGACAATATGGAGGCAAGTCTTGTTGTGCACAATTGGCAATTAGCAACAATTTTGCTAAAGTGGAACCCATCATTATGCACCACAGTGCTACAGAGTAGACGAAAAGAGCAAGTGGTACGTGATTGAACATGCCTTTTATTACAAATGAACAGGCCCCGCCCCCAACCCGCCCCTACCCACCCCCAACCCCTTCTATTCTTTGCGTCAGAATGCCTGATCCTGTGTAAATAAACCTTACTGGTTTTGAGTTTTGATTTTCACTAAGTTAATTAAGATTTTGATTTAATGGAACGTAATGAAGCATGGTATGGTTATTTTAACTTTTTTTTCTAGATTGTGATACTTTACTTTTTCTTACTTTGAAAATTCCAAGAAAAAAATTCCAAGAATATTTTGGTCATATCTTCCAGCCCTAGTTGGTGGGGTTATCCCTAAGTTCCATGTGTCCATGGCTTTTATCTATGACTGAAGAACAGCTTGAAGCTAGGGTTAGGGGTTAGGGGTTAGGGATTAGGGTTAGGGGTTAGGGGAATATGGGTTAGGGTTAGCAGGGAACATAAAGTGGGCATAGAACCCTTTTCTATAAACATGGTCCTATGTCCCCTGGTCACAGAATAAAATAGGGAACATAGGTATGCTAGGTATGCAGGTGCCCAGTGTAGCTACCTTGGCAGTGGACTGTTTTGCTGTTATGCATGATCCTTGCTGTATTTGTGTGTGTTTGTGCCCTTAGGCAGACACTTAACAGGCGACAGAGAAAAGACTGTGAGAGACCGAGGAGTTTTGTGGAGTGGACATGGAGTTTTCTTCTTTTATTTGTTTAACTAATTTTTGTTGTTTTTTGTTTACTTTTACAAAGACATTTTACTCTTTTAATTATTGTAATAAATATTGTTAAACTTTCAAGCACTGCTGCATCGTCATATACTTTTATTATGTTTGCCGATTCTTGTTTTTCTCATGTCTTACTCTAATATTTTTTAGTTTTATTCATCTTATTGACCAATCATCCTTGTACCATGTAGACCAATGTAACCAAGTAGAAGAACAAATGTACTTGAGTAAGAATACAAAGTATTCTGCAAAACCCTGCCTTTGAAATACACCCGCACCCAACACTGGTGGGCAGCTGATTACAGAGCAATTGTATGAAAAAAAGAAGAAGACATTTATTTCTCAGGGGTAGAGATTGCCAGACAGGCAGCGAGGCTGAAGGCTGTGTCTGTGTCTGTCGCCCGGGGGAAACGCTAGGCCAAACACCGACACGACTGGATGCTGTCAGCGTTGCAGCACAGGGCAGCTGGAGAAACAGTGAAATAAAACACCTTTCTTGCTGAGCATCTTTCAGATCCGAGGGGCGACCTTCTTCTCTTTCATGCCATGGAAACCCAGACTGCCTCGTTCACCCTGTACACCAAGCTCTAACCAAGGAAGTTCATTTATAGGAGACAGTTAAGTAACTCTACACTGTTACTACATTTGGATCTGGATGATATACAGTCTACCAAACAGTCTGTCATGTTAGTACCTGCGTTAGCAGCCCTGCGGAGCCTTGTTAATCCTATTTCACTTCATAAAAAGAGATTTATAGTGGAAAGAGCAGCTGAACAATCCTATCACTAAACTCCATTTCCAGTTCCAGATCACATCTCTAGAAGTATTAGATACAATTAAAACCAACTTTTAAAAAGTACATATGAAATAAATCATCATGTGAAAAAAGAAAGAAAAAATCTTATTGTAAAACTCTCTTTTTTATCAATTTTGCTGTTAATAACTTGTCCCCTTTTAAAGGCATTTTTTTGCTACTTCAGATGTGATCGGAGAATTAAAATTTTCTAAAGATGCTATAAGCCAGTGTAAGCAAATTTGCCATTGAAGCTAACGTAATTAGCAGAATTGTTGAGCCAAATGCTGATTAAAATGCTGATTAAAATGTCTATATGGAAAGTACCTGGTGAGTTCCAACCTATTAAGTGTTTGGGCTAAATGGCTCCTCCAACATGTTTTCAGGGGGATCCTTCAAACGTAGGGTTAATAGAATTTCCCATAATGCCTTGCAAATCATTAGCAAGATAGACAGCCACAAATGTAGTATTGTTCTTAAAAAGAGAGATAAATGAGATTATCTTTGTACAGTGTAATTAGATAAGAAGAGCACAATGGATTAGCTCCATTCCATCACCTTAACCACTTAGCCACCTTGTCCTATGGTTTCAGCATCTAAATCATAAAAAAATCACTAGACTTGTGTGTGTATGTCTTGTTATTGGCGGTTGGCAGCGATGCTGTAGGGAAACAACCACCTACTGGATTGGACTTATTCATGTCTTGAATATTAATATAATAATATATAACACCTATCTGTACCTACCTTGTAACACTGTTACAAGTGGTAGGGTTGAAATCACAGCAAAGGGGCATGTTGGGATCTGAAGAAAAACACAAGCTCACAATCCAACAAGCTACTTTGCAGGCTAGCTAAGCAGCATGTGTACCTCTGTTAAGCCAAACAAAACCAACTGCGGTTATTGTTTCTGTGCTAACAGGAGAAGTTAGCTGGCTAACTTTGCTAACATCTGTTGAGCACGGTGAGAGGGTGATGTAGCCATTTCACATTAATAACACTTTCATATTGGTGGATCTCACACTGTTTCATGTCAAGGACTACTAAACTGACACTGTTTGGACCACTGACCCACATCGGGCCTAGTGTCCCCTGTTTGATCAAATGTTTGAGATGTTTTATTACAAAAAGTGAATAAAACCCTTCATTCTGTCATTGTAGCATCTCAAATAATTGGAATTTTGGGAAAAGTTCACAAAGATCTTCAAAAACTCATTTCAAAGTTATACATAATATATGAGTTTCACTTTCTGAAAAGATTGACAACAAATATAGATATTTTTCACAATAGCACCTATAATTCTTTTTTCAGGGACCCCCTCAAGGACCCATTTTGAAAATTATGTGATTATGTTAGATTTTAAAAATTGTCCCTTTGACATGAAAGTATTATGAATGAAAGTCCACCCAAACAACAAATACATCATCAGAAATCATACAGTATAAAATTAAGATGAAGCAATTGGATAAGATCAACACTATGCCATAGAGGGTTAACATGGATCACAGTCAGAGCATGCACTCCCTCTACTTTGGTATAAATAATAGCAGTGAAAAGCGTCGCCCCTTCATGTCATATCGTATCACTGCAGACACGTTCATGTCGACTTCCTTCGCTCCTCATGTTTCACCAGGATCGTTTCCCGCGATTCCGTTTACACCAGTCTGGACGGGCTGCAGTGGACGCCATTATAATCATTCCTGAATAAACAAACAAATGCAATGATGGTGGAAGAAGCAGCCCCACCCCAACCAAACCCGCCCCACCCCCCTCGCCACCGCTGCGCATGAATGATGTCGGCTGAAATTGACCACATGTTTCCCATAAGTGCAGACGTCTGGATATCTTCATTTGTCAACACTGATTTGGATAATCCCACCGTCGCATTGACAAGATCCCCCCGACTCAAAGAAAACCGGAGCGGCTGTGTCACGGCGACACACGCCGCTGTGTTGTGACATTTCACTTAACTGGAAGTGGCGTTTGTCTAAAGCCTTTGTGTTAGTTTGTGTTTCTCGGGACCGTTTGAAAGATTTGGCTTCAAAAGCATCGTCTCATGCAAGTCAGGCTGATTAATTAGTGCTTTTATTTCCAGTTGCATGGAAATATCCATTAAAAAGGATCGTCTGTAAACGCCGTTGTCTTTTAATGTGGATACTTCAATTACAACGTCTCTGTGTTGTGAACAGTGAGAACGTTGAGTCATTTGAGGCTCCATTAGTCATGTTTGTGTCTCATTTTCCATTCTGGCTGCTGTAATTACAGGGGTAGGGGGGAAAAATAATATTTTTCTTCTGTTCTGCAGCAGTTAAATTAACTTGTTCACTCTGAAGTTGCAATTTCACACATCCTGTGACCTATTAACTAAGACACAACACACACCAAACTTTCATTTGCAGACTACCTCCACGACTGAAAACTGGAGCAACACGCCAGACAGGAACGTGCTTTATAAATACAAGCGCTGCACATCCCGCTCTTTGAATCGTTGAATCGTCTTAATTGGATCACGGAGAAATGTGGATTTCTGGTGTACTTCCTTGTCTCCTGATGAACCAATTTTCATAATTGCGACCCAAGGCGCATGTGAGATTTAAACACGGGGAAGTGGTGAGGGGAGGATGTTGTTGTGCGGAATGATTGCTCCTTCTCTTTCTCCGGTGCTTTGCATTTTCAAAACTTCACCGGGTGTCTCCGGCAGGAATGTGATTATAACAGTGTCAGGTGCAAATGGCTTCGAGCCCCCCCCACCCCCCATCACACATACACACACATACACACACAACAACACCGGTTGAATTTTCAACACTTGAGATTTCCTCTGGGACAGAGGCATTCCATATTACCGATCTATAAAAAGAAGCAAATTGCCCGCTTGCAACAACCAAAACCGCCATTTGACAGGGGCCTCTGGGCTGCTTCTCGTGGCCGCTATTAGAGCTCTGGGTGGTGTTTCTTTCCCTCCCGGGCCCTGGCAGGATCGACTTCAGATGGAGGCCCCCACCCTGCTGCTGCAAGCCAGGACCAGCCTCTGGTTGTTCACGACTTACCGACGCAGTCTGAAAGGTGCACGGGAACGAGATACAACCGTGTGTTACCAAGTATTTCTAACTCCACATCTCTGCCCATTCCATGGCACCTCATGCTCTTAAGTCGTGTAATTGGAGCCTGGAGGGCGAAGGCGCTGGGGAGAGGAGTTAAGTGCTGCCTGCTGATGAGGATACTTGGGTGAATGTTGAACAGATTTGCCTGGTTTAAGTGTTTGCGCGTTTTCAGATGTTTTTCGCACTCTTTCGGGAATTAAAAAGACTCTTGAGGCACGGGACACTCAAAGTTTCCACCAACATCCAGAGCTGTTGAGATCTAGCGTGGCGGGGGTTGGCGAGCTGAGCTGGTTCAGATGGAAACACTGGTACAGTGTGAAGGAGGATCCCCCCAAACCCCCACCTCCACCTCCATGAACACAGATATTCATTCAAACAAGTCAACTCGAGGCTCACTTACCAACCTTTTTTTAAGTTTTGTTTAAAGATGCTGAAGATAAAAATGTAGAATATACATTTCCATCCATGCTTTGCTTTAAAAGGTAGATTCAAAAGAAAGGAAAAGGAAAACATGAAAATACATCTGTGCAGAATAAATGCAGACTTCAAATAAAAAGGCCTAAATATAAACATAATGAGGTTGTATTAAATTAAATAGAAATATGATGCAGTATATTATAGTAAACCTAAAGCTAGCCTATTGTAGTGGCAATGAAAATAGTATAATAACAATTTAAGAAAACACTAAATTAAAATAAATTGAAATGAAATAAAAGTTAAAAAAAAGTTCAAAATAAATCTAACAGCTTTAGTTACTTTTCTATTGAATAATAATAATATTTTACACATTATTAATATACTTTAATATTCTGTTAAATTGTCACTTCTTTTTTAAACTTGCCTGAAATCTGCCAAATATTATGATGCAGTACTTTTACTAATAAATGTAAAGTATCTCAACATTAATGTTCCACATTAATGAGCTAAAACATTAAAGTGAAATCACATTATTTAGTAGAATACTAGTATATTATAATATACTGTACTAATATAACAATTTCTATAATGAGTAGTTTTACTTTTGCTAGTTTAAGTGTTGATGAAACTTCTGTACTTTTACTTAAGATGCATTTTCAATTCAGGACTTTTACTTGTTATTGAGTATTTTTAGACAATGGCATTTCTATTTTTACTTTAGTAAAGAATCTGAGTATCTACCAGACTGTTCATAGTTTGTGGCCTGTATTAAAAGTTTTACAGTGACGGTATGATTTCTCTTATAATTATTATTTGTTTTATACTTTTTATTATTTCATTGTCTCTTTTTTCATCAGTTTTTGCCTATTTTATAAAAGTTACACAATTTTGGGCAATGTTTCAGTGATATAACGACATAAGGAACTGAGTTAATCTAATTCATGGGAGTATTGTGGTGTGATGTAATTTAAACTACAAACTATCATTTGAGAAGATTGAGTGTCAACAGGTGTAAATTCTGAACCAATAAATAATAATAAAAAAGAGAAGTGAGCTGGTCCTGTGCCATCCATAAGTGACTGTGTCCATGTCAGTGATATCTGCACAACTGGGGGTCCTAGAAACACTAACTGGGTCTGTTTAATGGGTGTCAATCCACAGTTTGCCTCAGTGATCCTGGCTGCGACAGCTGCTTCTTCTGGGAGACACTCCCTCGTTATTGTTACCCGTTAGGACAGGCCGCCCACTGGAACCCAAATTAGCCTGAAATGCAAGGCCCAAGCCTTTATGGGCTCTTAACATAACTTAATTTCAATGTTGTCTATTGATCATTCACACACAGTCATCAATTCTATTATTTATTATTACAAATACCCTTCTTAAACTAGGTATGAGCTTGTTGTAGCTGGATTTTCACTCTAAATGTGGCGCTGCATTAACTCAGCAAACCAAACCAAGGATTAAGTGCATAAAACATACAATTATCCCATTGTTCCATAACATCTTACACAATGTACCCACAGCTGTCAGTGTTTCACATTTCTTATGTAGATTTCCACTTCTACTAACAGTTTAGTAACACTATCACTATCTGTATGTAAGTGAGCCGCTATATTGATATAGACTTGTACAAGTTACAGCAATCCTCCACCTTATTTAAAACAAGCAGCATCTATTTTGCAATGATTCTAAATGACACACTTAATGTATACAAAACTGTCACCCAGACAAATATAAATGGTGTTCTATTAACACAGTTGCTCTGTAGCTCTGTAACTTTAAACAAATTTCAATATAAGACACTTAAATTAACGAAAAACATGTTCCCTTCCTGTAAGACTGTTCTCCAGTAAAAGAATCCCTAAATCAGCCTGCAAGACCGAGCATTGTTAAAATAAACCTCATATCACCTTGTAAGAAATACAACCTATATCAGCCTATAAGGCTGTACTCAAATGTGAAAAACCCCAAACTATGGTGCAGCAGCAGTGTTTCTCTCTGCTCCAGAAGGATAATGTGCTTTTTTGTGACATTACTTTTTTGCTGCTGTTGTTTGCATCAACATAGTCAGAGAAGATGTCTGTAGCCTACATTCATGTGTCTGCATCAATCCATGTCCAAAGGGCATTGTCATGAGTTGTGACAGCAGCTCTCACAGTTAGGGCAGAGGAAGTAGGAGGAATTGGTTAAACTAGGGTCGCAGGGGTCTGCTGGAGCCAATCCCAGCGCGTTACGGCGTGAGGCAGGGATACACCCCAGATGGTCGCCAGCCAATCATGGGGCACACACACCATTCACTCACACACTCACACCTACGGGCAATTTAGAGTCGCCAATTAACCTCAGCATGTTTTTGGACTGTGGGAGTAAGCCAGAGTACCTGGTGAAAACCCACACAGACACGGGGAGAACATGCAAACTCCACACAGAAAGGTCCCAGACCCAAGACGCAAGGCGGTCTTGAACCTGCGACCTTCTTGCTGTGAGGCAACAGCGCTAACCCCTGCACCACCGTGTCGCCCACCATTGGCTTAATACTATAATAATTCACACTCACACATGAAAAAAATGAATACAAATGTTCCCTAATTGAAAGATTCCACTGGAGCTTGTGCACGATGAAGATTTCACAGCTCTAACTAACTATCTCCCAACGACCTTTCCACATGTCACACACTTACACTTTTCCCCGTTAGCCAATCAATTTGGCAACAACAAGGCAAGACGATGCCAGCTTCATTACTGCCAGAGTGCCACATAATACCTCTAATACTATGTCACTTTCATATGAAGATAACAGGAAGGCTTTAATTAGAGAATCCCATGGCAAGACTGGACATGTTTAGGTTAAGTATAATGACGCAGTGCTGACTGCTTCCAATTGGTGAGATATCTCACAGTAGTCAAGCAGTTAGAGCATTCAGAGAATAGTAGTTAGGACGCACAGGCACTGGGATTTTAATATTGAAGAAATAATGAAACACCACAATGTTAAAATATTCCAATACAAGGCTTCCATTAGAAATCCTACTTAAGTAAAAATACACATGCATTATCAGCTAACTTTACTCAAAGTATTAAAGGAAAAGCCCTTGTTTTGCAGAACCTTAAAAGAACAAAAAGAGTGTATGAGCCACAACTACATTTCAACGCAATAAAAACAGCATTTGTGAAAATATGCTTATAAACACTGATATGATACTTTGACGTTCAACATATCTGCACAATTGTAAACTGATAATGTTTCCTTATGGTGACTGTGTTGGTATGTTGCTGTGCCGTTGGAAAGAGGAGACCAGCTGCTCCGAACAGCTGATATATCAATTGACGGCCTGGGAAATGACAGCGAGGAATTGATGAGAGCCTCATGAAAGATGTGAATGCAGGATGAGATATAAACTTATGGCCTAAACAGACTGTCTCCCTATCTGAACTTTAAACCAAGAGCCATTTCTTACAACTTGCATCTCACTTTTATAGATCTGGCCATCATGTCCATCCTATTGAACACTGTAATTGTGTCATGTCCTTTATTCCTATTCCAAGCTGACATAAGTGTTTTTATAAAACCTGTACGGTCATTTAGCTCTGATACAGAACTGTCATGACAGACTGGAATAGTGCAGAAACTATTACAGAACCAGAGTTGACGTCATGGTCCATCTTAACCCCTAATCCACAAGGGTGTTGCCAGCAAGATAATTATCCATAATTCTGGTGCTGTAATGAGTTTTTAAACCTATAAAAAAGACACTGACCATTAAGAATATCTGGCATATCCATGAACTAGACTGAGACCTGAGACCAATGTTGTTTGGAGTGGAAAAATTGAAATTTCCCATAAAGCCTTGCAAATCCAAAGCAAGAAACCCCAGGAACAGAGAATGAGAGACACTACAGATGTAATTTATTCATGAAAAACCATTTATAAAACACAAGAATCTTAGTGTAATCAACTCTAAACCTCCAATCACTTTAGCACACAACTACTTTCAGAATTTCACCCAGGAAGTACTCAACAGATCACACGTTTGTTAAAAGAGGGGGAGCAGAGAAAGGTTTTCTTATTTTCGGGAAATCATGTTGATTTTCAACTTCTAAAATGCACCAGTAAAGGGTGATAAAACTAAAATGTTATCACATAACTAAGTTAGAAAATCAACAGAACACAACAGAATCTAGGCTACAGGTGTTAGCACCGGTAATGGTGGATGGGTGCTAGGGAGACCTCCACCACAAAGGCACCTCCATCAGGATGCTAGCAACATTACAAATGGAAACACACAATTAGTCCAGGATACACTCATTAAAATGAATGCAATGGTTAGAAATCGTTGGCTCTACAAGAGAAAGGTCATGCAAGAAGAAGCACAGCAGAGGCCTCCACCCTGTGACCAGCCATCAATAGACCTATAGCTACCCACAGCTTGTTCAACCCAGTATGGTTGAGCAAGCCAACACAAACAAATGGAATTACAGAGAGGAGTAATTAAGGGATGAGAAACCACCAAATAAATTAATTCGATTAGTACCAAACAAATGAGCAAAGTCAAAAACTAAAAAAGACAAAAAATGTAGAAGCACAAAGCTCCTCATTGGGCAAAAAGACAATATTACAAATCAAATAAACATGGGCAAGTGATGGCTTGTTGGTAATGAGCTTTGCTGCATTACCTTGGCAGTGGCCTACAAGATTAAATCATAATACCAAGCAGCCTCGTCAGGGACCTTGCTCCTATTGAAAAGTATATGACATAATAAATCATAAACAAGAAACGGACCATAAAAGAATGAAATGATAGCACACCTTCAATCAGGTGACAACAACTCACTCTTGACACTAACTCCAACTTGATCGAAGCAGCGGTAGCTTTTTTATACAGCAGTCTAATGACTGATGACCTGCACCTGAGCTCCCACTCTATGAGGTCTGGCTCAGGAAAAGAAGGTCAGTCCATTATATTACTTTAATGATGTGCCAATGTACTGCACTTTTTTCTTATAAATATTAAATAACAAAAAATCTCTATTTTTTTTTTGTGCGTGTGTGTGTGTGTGTGTGTGTGCATATGTCTTGTATACTAGACTGGACCTATCATTCAGTATGTTTACATGACACCTAAAACAATCAATTTATTGTTAAGCTGACTAAACCCAGACTTTTAAAGTACATGTAAACACACGTTTAGTATAATGTTTGTGTTAGCATGCTAACATGTCCTAGGCTGACAGGAGCATAAATAATATTTGGAAATTTCTGAACCACATTGCCAAACTTTTGTTGCTAGAGAAAAAGTCAAAGGTTGAGATATTTAATTAATTAACAAAAATGAACAACATGACCTCAGTGTCTAAATGCTCTCTCCAGTATGCTAATATGTTCAGAATGACAATGTTAGCATGCTAGTGTTTAGCAGGAATGATGTTGTGTGTTAGCATAGTTAACATTTCCTAATGTTAACTATGCTAACATAAATTACAGCTGAGGCCGACAGGAATGTAAATGATAATAATTCAACATTTCTGAACCACATGTGCCAAACTTCTGGTGCTAGAGGAAAAGTTGAGTTGAGATATTTTACTTTGAAACAAAGGTGACTAACAAAGGCTATCAGTTTCACAATGATAACGTTAGCATGCTACCCTTTAGCTTTAGCAGGTATGATGTTTGTGTTACTATAGTTAACATTTTCTAGTTTAGCACTAATCATAAAGTACAACTGAGGACATTTGTGAATTTGTGAACCACAAATGTGAAACTTAGAAGTTCTGATATTTCACTTTGAAACAAAGGTGACGTCTCCTCACAAAACTGAGGACATGACCTCATTGTCAGTCCGTGAATCAGTAGCTTCATGCTACAATGTCAGCATAATTGATAGAAATTATGTCCTAAGGTACTACCTAAGCTAAATGCTCTCACCAGCATGCTAACATATTCACGATGACAACGTTAGCATGCTAGTGTTTTGTAGGTATGGTGTTTGTGTGAGCATAGTTAACATTCTCTAATTAGCGCTAAACATAAAGTAAGACTGAGGCTGACAGGGACATTTGTGAATTTCTGAACCACAAATGTCAACCTTAGAGGATGAGATATTTCACTTAACTGAAGGAAAGGTGACGTCTCCTGACAAAACTGAGGACATGACCTCATTGTCAGTCCGTGAAGCCGGAGCTACAACCCTGCTACAATGACTGACAGAAATTATGTCCAAAGCTGCTATAATAAGACACAAGTTGTAATAACCTATAATTATCCTTTAAGGGAGGGGAGAACAGGCTTAAAGCGTCTTGTCCTTAACTTTTAGGAAACACATTCCAGAGAGGATGAAACATGTCACAGAGGAAGCGACGCCAGCTGAGAGGGGAAGAACAAAAAAAAAAAAAAGAAAGCAATTATGAATATTCACGCCGCACTGATTGAAAACCTGAAACGTGGAGCAGGAAGTACGTGTCTGCGCAGTTTAACCAAAACACTCATAAATCCTGTTTCTGCTGGAGTGATGCTTTCATGCAGACAGTTTATGATAAAGGAAACATTAATCCAGATTAATTCAACAATCATTAGTAATACAGTTCGTGCAGGACTTGACTGTGTATCAAGGGCAAAAAGGATTAGTTTCAATTTGCATAATAAACAGGCCAAACAAACAAACAGGGGGAAAAAAGCAAAGGTAAATAAACCTTGAAGTGAGTCCTTGTCTGCCTCTGTCCATTTTTATGTACACAGTTTATTAATCAATATTTGTGGGCCATAATTACAGCTGTTTTGCTTGTTGGGAGGTAATGGAGATTAATTAGTGGCATGCAACAAAAGCTGTATGTGTAGAGGGATAATGAGCTTCACTTTATGCTTTAATTTTGGAGCGATTTGCCAAGTCATCTGAGAAAGTGGAAAATTAACTTTAGACGTTTTATTTTATTATTACTATTTTTTGTTAAATGTGTTGTGTTGATGGTTTTCTGCTGTTTCTCCACTGGTTCTGTCTTTATGGAGCAAAAGTGTCTCAAGCAGCAGCGAGATAATGAATCATGGTCGCGTGAATGGCTGGTCTCAGTGGGACTTTCTCTTATTTAAGGTGACCTTCCACAGATATAAAGGAAAAAAAAGAAAAAAAAAACACTATTTAATGTCTCTATATCCAAGTTGAATCCAACATTAAAGGGAACTGAATGAAAGCCTTTAATACGCTGCCAGAAATGTTTCAGCTTGTTAATTGGTATTAGATCTGTGTACTTTATTTTCTTCACCCGTTCTCCATTCAAGGTTCATGCACATCAAAATTAAAAAGACATAGAACTTCATATGATTGTACAGGTTGTAAAGCATTCATAGACAAATTTATGATTTTGACAGCAAAATATGATTTACCTGACTTGACTTTTTTTTTCTTTTGGATTGTATTGTGAGAATCTCCAGTGTCCAGAGGTGGACGCGCCATTCCAGCCGATTACCACGGATTAACTTACAATTTATACTAGGCTTTAGTGTTCTTCTCTAAAGGTCTCACATATTTCATTTCTCATGGGTTTTATTTGAAGTTGTGATATATCCAGGAAGATATATTTGTGTTTTAAATACCTAAAAGTCACCTCAGTCTATTTTTACCCCTCCTCCTCTCTACAGCTCTATAAAAGAACAGGTGGTTTTAGTGTCTGTCTCATTTATATTAATGAGCCTCTCCTCTGATTGGCTGATTCGAATGGCTGTGAATGGGTGGTGACTGTATAGTTGTGACATCACAACTTCATGGACCATCCTGATGGCTCTTCTTATAATCAGAAATATATTATTATTATATATAATATATTATTTTTTTCTAATATGCTAAAATAGGTTTGTTGCCATATGGCAACAATATGCAAATACGGAAAATTCCTAGTATATACAACCTAACGGAGGCCCATTGACTTACATAGCATGAAACTATCTGAGACTATAGACTATATTTATGACTTTTTCTTATACATTTTTAATATATCTGTTATTTAGGCCATTTTAAGTAGTAAAAGCATTCAAAACATGTTTACCATGTCCAAGTAACATTTCATGTAATAGAGGGTTAAGTGAATGGAACATTAGGAGTTAGAAAGTTTTGTGATTTTTTTTTTTTTTTTTAAATTGGTCCAATATCGGCTGTAAAAAAGTGTGATATCAAGTTTCTATTTGCTCAAACTCCAACCAGTGAGCACTGCTCCCTCCACTCCACTTCTACTTGAGAAACATTCAGATTCTCCACTTTTACTCACACTTTAAGACAATGAAGCCTCAGGAGTCCACACAGTATAGAATTTTTTGAAATGAGTCCAGTATTGGCTTCAAAAAAGAACATAAATGCGATCCAAAGCGATCCACACAGAGCAAAGATCCCAGGCAGATAAACACTGGGCTGATGTCTGAGCTTCTGGTCTCAATGTTTACTAGTTTGTTGGAGAAAATCCTTAAAATAAGGTTTAACATCCAAAAACCTTCACTTATGTTTTAAATACAGTGTTGTCACACCAGAAAATAGTATTTCTGTCAAAAACATTGATGTGACCCCAACGCTAACATATAGATTTTAAAGCTGCTGCTCTATAATCCTGCATAAAGTGTGTTTAAATCTACTTTTTTCTCATCAAAACCCCTAAACTGACACCAATTAGACCACAGCCTCATCTGGTAAGGTTTTTGCTTTTAGATGTTTTATTATAGTGTATAAGTGTATAAAAACCCAACACCAAAATAGTTAGATATAGTAACATTCTCAATCAGAATTATAAGTCGAAAAGTCCAAAATATGAGATAAAAAGACAACATTAAGATAAAAAGTCAAACAGTACAATCTTATTAAAAAAACCAAAACAAAACAAAACATGATGATCATCTTCCAGTTGGGATAAGACGTGAGTCATAAATTGTTTTATTAATTGCTTCCACTATTTATTCTAGAGCAAAATCACCTGAAGGATCCCTTAGATTCAAATATATGAAACATGTATAGTTCATATAATAGTTTAACATTCCCACCCCCTGGAGTCCACACTGGTGGACTCCAGGGGTCCCTGGACCTCACTTTGAGAACCACCAGTGACCGCACTGACTATTCTGTGTTATATAAGCAGTGTTATGAAATAAAATGCTAACAGTGGACATGACGTCACACCTCAGAAATAAAAATCTTTCTTGGTTTTCTTTTGTTTGGCCACTAGCTGGATGTTTATCTGCTGTCCTGGATCACATCAGACCAGCACCACAGGCTGCACCTGTCATCACAAGCTATGACAGGGATATGACTTTCACAAGATTCTACACTGCAAATTGTAGGAAAAATATCTTGTTTTTAGTACAATTAATCCAATATTGAGTAGAATTTTCTTGAAATATCTTATTCCATTGGCATTTTTCTTGATTTTGGTCAATTTAGTCTTATTTAATTAAAGAAGAAGAAGAATACATTGTTTGATTTGTTATCTTAATATAGCATTTAATATCTCATAGTTTGGACTTTGTGTCTTATATTTATAATATAATAAAAAACAAACATTTAAACAAGTAAAATCTTCTGCCAACAGAATGAAATAAATCCATATAATTCTACTCAGTATTGAACTAATTGTGCTAAATACAAGATATTTCCCCTTGGTAGGGTTTCAAATGTCATTTTTTGCAGTGTAGTATTATTTGTGTCAAATATTTCACATATGACATATAAACAGTATTTTAATAATAATAATGTGCTATTAAATGCAGCTTTTGCATCAGGATCCCTATAGAAAGTTGTAAATGAAATCTTACCAGGGGGAACGACACTGAAAAAAAGATATATTGAACCAACTCAATTGAATTGTTTCAAGTAGTTAAACTTAATTGAATTGTTTGAATCAGTAACACCTAAATGAGTACATTCGTATATGTTCAATTAATAAGTTGGAGTAGCTCCAATTGTGCTAAAGTAACTCCAACTTACTTATGCATTTAATTTCAATGAACATATTCATTTACTTGTAATGAATAATTAATTGAAATAATTCAATTAATTAGTTTTATTATATTTTTTCAAAAAAATATGAAAAAAGTCCAAAATATGAGATAAAAAGACATTATGATAAAAAGTCAAACAATTCAATCCTATTTAAAAACAAGACTACACTTACTAAAATCAAGTAAAACAATGAAATAAGCTAATTTATCTGCCAGTTGGAGTAAGCTATTTCAAGATAGTTCTACTCAATGTTGGATTAATTGCACCAAAAAATAAGATATTTTAACAGATTTCATTTATTTTTGCTGTGTATTGCTTAACAATCTGAAAGTGAGTCATACATCATTCTGATTCTAGAGCAAAAACGCCTCAAGGATCCATTAGATTCAGATAAATATATGGCATGTTCTTGATTTCATTTTTAATCAAGTTACTGACTAAGATACCAAATTGAAATACAGAAATGAAAATGTGACTATCCGCATCAACACAGTGTCATCATCTTCTAGTCTTCTTGATCTCCTAGAAATTCCACAGAAGGAATGAACACAATTAAAGCAGTTTGTCCATCTCACATCCAGCTGTGAACACCTGCCTCTCACATGGCGACAGTAACAGGATGACGTCTGACACCAGCAGCAGCAGCAGCAGCAGCAGCAGCAGCAGCAGCAGCAGCAGCAACGTTCTTATGGAAATGTCCCGGCTGTATTATTTAGCGTGTTTGTGATTTTCCTGATCACAGCAAAACCACAAGAAAAGAAGAGCAGGACGACCGGAGGCTGCCGGAGACCAGACGAGTTAATGAGGTCACAACCACGCATTTGTAATCTTTGATCCAGGAGGCGCTGAGATCTCTGTAAAACATGAGATCTAAACATGGGGAAATAACTTTGTACAATTAGTCCAAAATTGGGTAGAATTGTCTTGAATGATCTCAGTCCATTGGTAGATCACTTTGCTTTTTTCATGTTTTTTTCTTGATTTCAGTCAATTTAATACAAGATTCAACTTTGTTTTATTGAAACAAGATGAAATTGAAATAGAGAAGAAAAACTAAATATAATAAAAAAGTCACTATTATGAGATAAAAAGGTCATTACGACAGTGTAATAAACAAACATGTAATACATCGTATTTATGGGTCAGTGACAAATAATGTTGTCATGATGCATTCATCAGTACAATTTTAAACATGAAATGTCAAATGATGTAACCAAAAAAGAACATTTTAAACATATAATCCAGCTGGAATATAAAGAACTAGTTGATAGCATGTGCTTTTATTTTTTTCAAATACTCTCATGTGTGAGTTAGTGATAAAACATGTAGTACAACATACTAACAGCCTGTATAATAAGTACTTTTACTTACTTTTAAGTACATTTAGCTGATAATACTGCTGTACTTTTACTTAGGTGACATTTTCAATTCATGACTTTTACAAGTAATTCGTATTTTTATATTAGCTGAGGTGTCAAGTAATGAAATACAAATACTTTGTTACTTTACTTAAGTAGAAATTACGTGTATCTATACTTTACTGGAGTAATTATTTTCCAGTCGACTTTTTACTTCTACTCCTGACATTTAAAAAAAAACAGCCTTATTACTCCTATTTCATCCTGGCTTGTTTTCCTGAAAACTGTCAAGCTAGAAAGTGATTTTCTGCCATGAAGTGCATTATTTCACCTGCTCTGTTCTTTTATTATATTATATTATAACCAATCCAGGATTTTTTTCTCTGTTAAAATGCCTTTAAAAAGATAACACAATGCATAACACATTTTTTCTCTTGCCAAAAAGTGATGACAGCTCATATATTGAAACTTAAAGGTTGTTTTTGCCTAAAAAATCACTTGTTCTCATTCTTGAGTGTTATATTTAATAGTTTTTAAGTCACTCGCCCACTATTACCTGTTTAAATCCTCTTAAAGGGACAATACAACACATAAACAATTTCTGTGTACAGAAAGTGATCACAGCTCATATATTTTTACTGATCTGCAACTTATTCTTTTTTCATTGTTGTTACTATTGTACTTTAAGTAGAAATTACTTTGACTTGATACTTTAACTTCTACAGAAGTGTTTTAAACCCTGTAACTGTACATCTACCTGAGTATTAAATGTGAAGTCGTTGGATACCTCTGACTACTAATGAAACTGATTTTTTAAGCTTTAAGGATCGTGGAGCTCGTATTGTGTGCGTGCGCACGCGCGTGCATGTGTGGAGCATCCCTTGCCCCTTTTTTGCGCCTAAGGCTCACTGCGCTCCGTCCCACATGAAGACCGGAAGTTGGCATGTGGAATCGCTCCTCCTCCCCTCCGCCCCTTCCCAAACCCGCGCTCCCATTGGTCCCGTGCTTCCGTGACGTTTCCCCGTCTCGCCTCCTATTGGTCCAGCCCCGCGCCCGTCGCCTTGACTGACGTCCCCGGAGCCCCAGTCTCCTCCCAGCGGCGGCGGACGCTATTTGAGTGGGGGAACCAGCGGATTGTTGTACACAGAG
Organism: Lepturacanthus savala; assembly: GCA_030544235.1. Taxonomy (NCBI): domain Eukaryota; kingdom Metazoa; phylum Chordata; class Actinopteri; order Scombriformes; family Trichiuridae; genus Lepturacanthus; species Lepturacanthus savala. The sequence goes on along the minus strand of CM060477.1, from coordinate 27,440,088 downwards.
CCGGCTCAGCGTCGTCAATGGGAAGCGGGCGAGACGGTGGCGAAGCGAGTTACGGTCCAGATCGAAATCCGCGGCTTGCACCATGCTCTCCACGTCCCTCCCGTGTCTGTGGATTACGTTTTGCCTTCACGTCTGCTGCCGTTTAGACGCCGCGGAGGCGCAGAACGCGAAAGAAGGTAAGTTCTTTAAAGTTTGGACTCTTCCATCCCGCCGCGTTCGGACACGCACCGGAATGAAGCGAGGCGCGTCCACATCCAGGATTTTATTATTATACCACATATAATATATATTGCATATATTTTTTTTCAAATTATTATTATTTTTGAATAATTCCCTAAATAAAAGTGTGTGTGGATGACAGCGCTTGTCCGCAGCTTTGCTGGCTGTTGTCTTTTACGCACGGAGATTAAAACGCGGTGGACACGCGAGGATTTTTACGCGGACGCTTCGGTTTCCGTCGGCGGCGCTAAACAGCCTCGCTCCACGATAGATCCGCGATCAATCAGGCCAAAAAACAAGGTAATATCTGTGGAATCAATCGATCGTCCCGAGCAGGGGTCTGTCCGCGTCCGGAGAGAGAGAGAGAAAGAGAGAGAAAGAGTGGTGAAGTCCAGTCCATCTGGACGCAGGTTTCTTTTCTTTTTTTTCCCGAAGATTATTTCCTTTCAAAAAAGTGGCCTCGGTCCTGTCCGGTATATTCTCGAAAATGAAAAAAAAATCCAGCAGATTGACGCGTCGCCGGGATCCGTCTCATCCTGTCTCACACTGATAAAACACACAGAAATAAACGTGTTTTTTTTATTACTCAAATGGCTTTTTTGAACACTTTTAATTGAGCAGGTTGCCTTTTAGGTTCATGATATAAAGCTGATGCGTAAAAGCGAGAAAATCGGACGACAGGTCTCATCTCGTCGCCAAACCGACGCTGTTCGGCGTTTCGAGCCGCGCGCGGTGCGGTGATGATGTGACGCTGATGTGAACTGCGAATTCTCAGATTTTCGCAGCTTTTTAACCTCCCTCAGTCTCCCGTTTGAGACAGAACCGGAGCGTTGGTGTTTGTTTTGCGGCGGTGCGTCCTGATCCCGGCGGCCCCCTTCTCCTCCCCCTCTCCTTCCCTTTTCTCTATCTCTGAGCCGTCTGATGATAAATGAACACAAAATAAAACAACTTCATTTATTTGAATTAAATATTTAAAATAAAAAAAACCCGCCGCGTTCGTTCTCGTCGCTTTTGCGCACTCGCAACAGAGAAAACACAGGCTGCGTTGACAAAAAAGGCTCGATTAGGAGGTTTCACTGTAGTTTTATGACCCTCTTCGAGCTGAAAATATCCCTCAGTTTAAACACATGTAGCGTTGTGTACGTGCGTGTGTGCGTGCGTTTTGACCTTAACGCAACTCAAAAAAAATCTCAAATTGGTGCGTAAAAAATAAACGCATCTACAAATAACATAAATGCGCGTAAATCCCACGTGTAATGATGCGTCTGTGTGTCTCAACTCTTTTTTTTATCATTATTCTTTCCCTCCGTGTCTCATTTTGCGCCGCAAAAAAAAGTTCCCCCCGCAGACACGAGGACCTGTCTGCTGCAGCATCCAGTATGTCTTCTTATTGCATGCCGTTTTTTTTTTGCTTTAGCTGCTGCTGCTGTTGCTAGAAATTAGGTCAGTACTATATGCTATAGATGTGTGGTGGCCTCTATCAGTTAATACCCAGCCCCGGTGCCCGGTGAGATTTAACCACCTGCCTCTCGGTTTCCTGTCACTAGTGATTCTGCTGGACTCCAAGGCGCAGCAGACAGAACTGGAGTGGATCTCCTATCCTCCCAATGGGGTAAGTCTGCAGAATCTCTGCATCGCTGGCAAACAGACTGACTCCATATCTCTAAATATATATATATATACATATATATGTCTCTGGCTTTCTGTGATGTCCCACATCTGTGATAGGAAGATGTTAACATATCCGAAGCACAGATTTCTCTGCTCTCGTGAGCCTTTCCCATGAAAACTGGATTAAAAAAGCTGTGCAACCTTTTTTTTTATTAAATATATATTTTATTGTTCATTATTTCTCCCCTAATAATTGTTTATAAGTTGTTTTTAAAAGGTCTGAAAATGTTAAATAAATGTCCAAGACGGCATCCTCAAACGTCGTGTCCCGGTCAAACGTGGATATTCAGTTTTAGGACGAAAGAAACTGTATTGTTCTTTTAAAAAATATTTTTTTGGGGCTTCATTTTGTGCCTTTTATTTTCTAATTGAAAGCAGAGCGACAAGAAAAGGAGGAAAAATAGAAGAGGGATGACATGCAGTAAAAGTGCAGCCAACCGGGACTTGAACCAGCAACTTGTTGCTCAGGGACATGTTTTTCCTTTGTGGTTCGTGCCCCAACCTTTCAGCTGTTACACCACCACAAGAAACCGGAATAATTTAAGAGAAGAGAAGATCATATTTTTCTTTTAAAAAAATGACCCAAAGTGATTAATTGTTGCTAACAATTTGAAACTAGCCAAACATTTTTTGTGCCTTTTATTTGTTTTTCAAAGCAGAGACAGGAAAAAGGGGGAAAAGAGTAGGGGCTGACATCCAGTAAGAGTCTGACAAAGTAGGATTTGAACTGGAAACTACATGCTCAGGACATGTTTTTCCCATTTACTTTGACTATAAGATCGCTTCAAGACAGAAAATTTAAAGAGTAGAGAAGATCTTTTATTTTTCGTTAAAAAAAATTACTCAAAGTGATTAATCGATTACCAAAGTTACAGACTAATCGATAAATCGTCCAATGGTTGCAGCCTGATGTAACATGCATAGAAGCAGATAAACCTGCAAGTGCTGATCAGTCTCCTACAGAAGTGACTAGTATAACTCCATGTCTAATACTTCTGTTATCTTCACTGCATTCTAATGGCTTCCAGTCAAGGATTGCTGATTGTTAGGCGTCTGGTTCCCGGTCACATTCTAAATGTAATGTGATGACGTTTCTCTTCATATATGAACGTGGTCTTCTCTCTTTTTTCAGTGGGAAGAGATCAGCGGTTTGGATGAGAACTATACGCCCATTCGCACTTACCAGGTTTGCCAAGTCATGGAGCCCAATCAGAATAACTGGCTTCGGACTAACTGGATAGAGAAGGGCGATGCTCAGAGAATTTTTGTGGAGCTGAAGTTCACCTTGAGGGATTGTAACAGCCTACCCGGAGTGGTGGGCACGTGCAAGGAGACGTTCAACCTGTACTACCAGGAAACGGATTCCGAGGTGGGCAGGAGCCTCCGGGAGAACCAGTACGTGAAGATCGACACGATCGCTGCGGACGAGAGCTTCACGCAGGGCGACCTGGGCGAGCGGAAGATGAAGCTGAACACCGAGGTGCGCATCATCGGCCCGCTGTCCCGCCGGGGCTTTTACCTGGCGTTCCAGGACGTGGGGGCGTGCATCGCCCTGGTCTCCGTCAAGGTGTACTACAAGAAGTGCTGGTCCATCATCGAGAACCTGGCCACGTTCCCGGACACCGTGACGGGGTCGGAGTTCTCCTCGCTGGTGGAGGTGGAGGGGGCGTGCGTGAGCGACGCCGAGGAAGAGGCCGACAACTCTCCCAAGATGCACTGCAGCGCCGAAGGGGAATGGCTGGTGCCCATTGGGAAATGTATATGCAAAGCAGGATTTCATCAGAAAGGAGACGCATGTGAACGTGAGTGCCTCTACTTTTTCCTCTTCTCGTTTTTCCCCGGCGGTCGGAGTGAAATTTTTTATCCGTACTTTAATTACTCATTAGAGTTGTTTTCTTGTTGAACTAACTTTTAGACTTTAGACTTTCAGTCAGGAGCAACCAAAGGTTTGCCAAGAGGAAAAAAAAAACAAGGCAATAAACCAGGGGAGTATTTGTGATTTGATTATGCAAAGCAGGTAAATGACAATTTAGGTGTTGTCGGCAGAATACTTGTGTTGGCAAATGGGATTAAAGCGGCTGATTTGACAGCAGCAAAGATGGATAAAGTATTGAGGCTGGGCATCCGTGGTGTGATAATTGGAATCCGTGTTAATTGATTACAAGGCTTTTAATTTATAGTCACGATTCTGTTGACACTGGGATTAAATAATAACTAGAGTTTAGTTCCATCGGCTCGAGCACACACACCTCTCTCTCTCTTCTTACACTGGCAGAGATCCAAGACAATCACCAGCAGAATACACAGGTCTGAGAGGAAGTCCAGCCAGTCCTTCAGTATCTCCCTCTATACAAGTGACCCTGACAGAGAAGGAAAACAAATAGCCGCCGTACTGTGGCATTTTAGGCCCCGGGATATTTATGAAGGAGCTCAACAGGAAGGGCAAACGCTGCCTCGGCGAGGGGCTCGCAGCTTTCGCCGCCGCTACAATTAACAATAACATGGATTATTTTCGGCAGGCCACCTGACTTGAAAGATAAAAATCACTATGGATTAAAGGGGTGGGGGTGGGGGGCGACTTAGGTCACAGAACTTAAGTAGCCCGCCTGTCAGCCGAGCCTTTTTTTCTTTTTGCAAAGTGGGCAACCGCAATCTAAGCAGCTTACAAGAAGCAGCCGCCCTGTAATAATTGAAGGGAATGCTGTGTCTAAGAACAAATTAGTGTGCCTGGCAGACACACTGTCATCCATTAGGGACCCCACTCAGGGAAGGGGGTGTTAATGAAATATGTTAGGCCATGTAATTTAGAGAAGGGAGTCTTCAACATTGGGTCCCAAACTCTCAGGGGAGTCCTCAGAGTTAATGTCAAATTCCCCCCCCCCCCCCCCCCCCCCCTTCAAAAAAAAGTAATCAAATAGGTTCTCTGGTTAGTTTAGTTATTTTATGCACAATAAAAAAAGGTATGTTTATATTTCAATTCAATTTATATTACAATGTCCAAATTCTCTAGTTCCAGCTTCTCTTCTCTGATTAGTTCCTGGTTTTCTTTACTCTTCTATAATATAAACTGATGGTCTTTGGGTGGTTGGGTTGGTCTGGACAAAAACAGACATTTTGGGTTGAATCTTCAGCTTTAAGGAACACATTTGACACCATTTTATGAACCAAACAACAGTTCAATGTGCAACACAATTGTCTACAACATATGTAGTTTCCCTGCTCTGTCTCTATCAGCTAAGAGGTCCGAGACCTGAAAAACACTGAAGATCGTTGATTTAGAGCGATCCAGCCCTCCTCGAATTGTCCTGTCGCTATTTCAACCCCACAGAGTTCCGTTCTATTGTTCCTATTGTTTTAATATGCATAGCGTGGATGGAAGATCCAGCTGTGCCCTTCGGTGGTAAAGAAATATTCATTTTCCATAGGGAGAGAGCGATGCTGCGGAACAGCCTAAAGTGACGGTTTGTCAAACCAAATGTGCCTTTTTTCTTTCTTATGTCCCGGTGAATGGCCCTCGGAACACAAGGCTGATTAATTCATTTGTCACTTAAACTCGTACCTGTGGATATCGGCAGCACTGGTCCCCCTTAGGTTGTTTAAAGCTTGAAGAGAAGGAGGAAGAATAGAAGGAGAAGCTGCTGCTTCATGTATGTGTGGATCAGATTCCAGTCTTGTCACTGCACCTTTATGAGCTTTATCTCCACTGAGGCATGATGAGCCTTTGTATTAAGGGATAGTTAATCTAAATAAAATGAGAATCACGGTGCACTATCAGCAGTTTCTTCCAGCAGCTCCACTGACATTAAATTGTCCATTCAGTAGTTTCCCCTCGGAACAATCTAAAAGCAATTCTCGGTATTTCTATCAGCTGAACAGCAGAGCAATAAGTCCAAGTGGCTGTGACTGTTAAAAATGTGAGATCCTGCAATTCTCTGAAATGTAGTGGAGTGGAAGTAGCATCAAATGGAGCTACTCCTTGAAATTGTACTCAAGTAAAGTACTTAGTTACCCTCCACTATTAGAAAAAGGGGTTTAGATAGAACATTATTTGATTATACTGAGGCCTTTAAGGCAGTGGTTTTTCAAAGTGCGGTCCGGAGACCCTCAGGGGTCCTTGAGGGGGTTCAGTTGTGGCCTCAGTAAAAAGGTGAATGATTAATTTACACTATAATTTCATCCATAACTAAGACAGTGACACAGTTTATTTTGGTCATTGGTTTCATAAATTTCCAAAAGATAAAATCTCATCTTATTAAATGGGAGACCAGGGTCTATTTTGTGTCAGTTTTGGAGGAAAAATCAAACTAAGAACCGCTGAGCTGAAGGTGTTGGCTGTAGCCAGAAATTTGACATTTTTGAAAAGCCACCAAGAAGAACATATTTACTGTTCAAACAAATTGTTTGCAGATGACCTAATGGCTATAAAACCTCCAAACTGACAGATGTAGCGTTCCAAATTCCATGTCGGAATTTGTAAGTTCGGGGGTGGGAAGTGTTTTCAGATGCTGTTGACTGATCTGACAGTTTCCATCTGACTCTTTAACCCGTTAAGATCTCCTGTTTGTTGTAATTTTGTCATTAACATACTCAAATAAAACAGATGGTAAAAGAAAAGTTGTGAGGCCAAAAAAGCAACTTGAAACACAGTCGACACTACATCAGCTCCAACATGAAGGGGAGAATTATTCGGCTGGAATTTGAATAGCGTTAACGAGGCCTATTGTGATAATCACCACATACCTTTAACATCATGTCAACTTTTTTTGGAGTTTGCCACTTGTGTCCCTAAAAACTTCAACCTGTTGGACTTCAACAGGTTAAAGACTAAAACGACTGATCTCTGTCAAAGTGAGAGTAAATGAATGATTCACACCAGTAATGGGTGTTATTCAATAACCAAAGCATTTTGTAGGGAAGTAATATTCAATATATATGCTCAATAATATTCCCATTTTTTCATTTAATAGTTCTTCTTTTATTGCAATTATGTAATCAGGACAATACAGGTTTATCATTTAACCTGTATTAACCTGTAATACAGGTTAAATGATAAACCTGTAACCTGTATCATTTAACCCTTCCTCCATTGTATATCTTTGATAGTGTTTAATAACCACATTTGAGAGATATTCTATACCAGAATTCCTCACTCCCCAATATCTGTACCGGCAGAATCCAGTATCGGTCGGGCTCTATTGAAGACAGACAGACCTCGGCTGGCCTATTTTAGTATCTGCAGTGTGCTATGTGTGCTATGATTATGACACGTCTGTATATTCAGCTACTGGGTTGGTGCAGTGCAGGTGGAATAAGTGAGGGGAGCTGTCAGTCATGTCATTTGAGGAGCCCCCTGCGTGGACTCGGACCCCCCCCCCCTCCGAAACGTGTTGTGATCCACTCATTCATCACCGTCAATGAAGAGGGACCCCTTGTCTTCCCCCCCACCGACCCACCCGCCCTCCCCCGTCTCTCTTTAACTCTTTGTGTGGCAATCCTCGGTAGTAAATGTCACTCTTCTTCTCCCTGCCCTGCATTTCAGTGGCCTCAGTGTAATGGGCGTTGGGGGGGAAAAGGCTAGCTGAAGTGTCCCCGCAGCCTGTGCTGGGGGTTCATTTTTTTGCAAAAAGAAGAAGTGCGTGTTGTGAAAATAGCGCCCATTCATCTGCCGGTCCTGGTTTTGCGCCGGCTTCTGGTTGCATTGGAGCCACGGAGTCGTCCAGGCAGAGAAGAGGGCCCTTGTGGGAGGACATTGGCGCCTTTGTCTCGCCCAATCCCGGGAATGTATGTTGTCCGATTTTGACACATCACATCATTGTTTGGACTAAGTAACCAGTGCCTGAGAAATGATTAACTATTGACCTTAGCCAACTCCCCCATCCCAAAAAAAGCGAAAAGCGTCTATCTGGTAGACGACAGATAAAACTGCCCGTATCTGGCTGCTATCGGTGTATGCTAACCAGAGAATTAATGAGAGGATACAGCATCCTGTAGACGCTGACACCATCTATCTTGGCTGTCAGAGAGTTGGACAGAAGTTAGTTGGAGACTGATTGATGACTGAGCCCCTGAGGGAAGGGACCGAGCATTCAGGGGTTTTGACCACGACAGCTATAGCGTGTAAGCCACCAGGCGGTGTGGGCAGGCTCCAGGCCTGGAGGAGGAAAAAAAAGCTGCACTTAGCATTTCAAATGAAGCCAGGAAGCCGGGAGTCAGGAGGTCCTCATACAACTTGACGCTCCGCCTGATTGATAAGGTGTGAATTTAATACACCACATCTTTTACAACTGCTCCAGAGCTTAATTATGCAAATGACAGGTGTGTGCTCTGAATCCACAGGAGAATCCAAATGGACCTAAATCACTCAACAATTGAAATAAATTGGTGATGGATGGGTGCTTGTCCCGTCACTGCCAGTGTTGTGCTGGCTGTGAATAGCAGCATTCTTCCACTGCCCGGGGCTTTTCCTCCTTGTCATCCTAGCAGTCAGGCTCACAGATGTGGTATTCTCTGCTTAGGACGAAGTTGGCAGTTTCATACGAATTGATCACTAGGGGGGAGTCGGACAAAACGAAACAAAAAAAAAAAAACAGCAATTCAAAGACACCATCTTGACCTGTGGACATGTGGAGCTCATGTGTGGAGCGAACTCAACTTGACGTTTAAAAATGTCTTTTTTGGTCCAAACCAGTGAGGCTATTCACTCAGCCACCAAAGAGAAAAGCAGGAATTATTTGCCATTCGTGCTAAAAATGTCAACGTGTATTGAGGCTCTGATCTATTTGTATATGAAGGTAGATGGAACAACAGAAATAGTGATTGCAAAGCAAGTTTCTGCAGGAAAATGAAAAAATAGTTTGAAAAAAGAGCGTCAGGTTCCAGTTGATGCCACTAAAACAGATTCTGGCCAGGTAGACTTCTAGAGATCACTATTAGAGCTCCAACGATTAATCAATCAGTTGAATAACTATTACATAAATCACCAACTATTTTGATGGAATTGATGGATTGAATAATCAGTTGGAGTCACTTTTAGGTTCTTTGGTTCCAGCTTCTCAAATATGATTATTTTCTGCTTCCATTAGTCATCTATAGATGACTGAATAAATCAATCAATCAAAAACTGATTAATCAAGTTGATGCTATTATAAACAGATCATGTAGACATTTAGCGATAACTATTATAGATGCAACAATTAATCAATTAGTCACCAATTATTAAATTAATTACCAACATTCTTGATAGTCAATTGGTTTGAGTCCTTTTTAAGAAGAAAATTCTCTGGTTCCAGCTTCTCAAAAAACTACATTTTAGGTTAAGTCTTAAGCTTTGGGAAACAATGATCATCATTTTATACCATTTTAGGAACCAAACAACTAATCGATTAATTGTTTGAATAATCAATAGATTAATCAACTATCAAACTAGTCATTAGTTGCAGCTCCAATAACTACACTACCTAATTAATTTGCATTAGCAGAGACTAAGTCAAAGTTGTGTCTTCAGAGGATAAAGAGATGGCAGAATGTTTGATTTAGTATTTATTTTCCACATCCAACACCCCCCTTACAAAAATGTAAAATCCAGAATGAGTCGTTTCCCAGGATACAAGGACGTCTTGCTTGAGCCTGTGCCAGCAGCGCTTTCTGTGGGATCCGGCTGCCCTGTCAGCACATCAAATTAAGTACAAATGCCTCATTTTACATGCTGGGAGGCTCATTCACAAAGTTGTTTGGCTCGGTAAATATTTGTCTCAAAAGTTCTATATTCATACAAGGCGCTCTAATTCATATGCTGAGGCAACGAAAACCTTGTCATGACTAATTATTTGCTCTGACTGTTTTTTTTTTCATGTTTATTGATATCACAATGAAGTATATGGCTGGATCTAAAGCACAGGGAACTGAGCTTTAAGGAGGACAAGAGGCTGCCAGCGTCTGGTCACTGGTAATAGGCTTGTCTCTCACCTCTGCTGATAAGCTACAGCAACTGAATGCATACATGAATAACAAGTAGCTGATGAAAAAGCTCAATCCACTCAGCTGTTGGAGGTGCACAAACCATGTGAAGCATCAACAAACTTATTTTCCTAAATACAAGTAACCTTAGGGTTGTTTACACTTAGCCCATTGAACCCCAGCATCTTTTCACTCCCTTTATTTACAGACCGATTAGATACATATCATATAGTCATATATCAAACTTAGAATGTCGCGCTACTCAGAAATGCATTTAAAGGTACAGCTTGTGAGATTTAGTTACTTATTGTATTGATGGTGAGGATATTGATGATATATATCAATATTGTTTTATTGCCCAAACCTAGGATATTTTAGGTGGGCTGCAAGTAATGGTTATTTTGATAGTTGATTAATTTGTCATTATTGAAATGATGCAACCTAAGATGGAACAAGAGATTGTAGATATTTTTTTCTTAAAATTGAGGAAAATCAATTATCAAAATAGCAGGTGATTAACGTAATTGTTGGCAACTAGTCAATTAATTGATTAATCATTGCAGCTAGAATTATAAGCATTAAAGATGCTATGTGGAGGGAAGTTGTGTGTGCTGGAGCTCAGAAAATGAGGCTGATATTCCAATAGGGCTGACTAACTAATAACTAACTAATGACTATTTTAATAATTGATGAATCAATTAATTATTGAAAAAAATGTATTGAGTTGTTTGGTTTATAAAATGATGTGAAGTGTTGTAAACTGTTTCTCAAAACCGAAGATGCAACCTAAAATGACTTTTCCTTCCTTCTTAAAAAATGATTCAAACCAGATCAATTATAAAAATCGTTGGTGATTAATATAATAGTTAACAACTAACCTATTAATTGTTGCAGCTTTAATCGTGTTCTCTATTAAATCTACATCTCCAAATTCAGTTTTTAGTAATGTCAACTGAAATCTGATGAGAATTTTGACATGTTCTTCCTAAAAACAAGCCGTTGTTTCATCAATTAATCAAAATAGTCAGCAACTAATTGTTGCAGCGCTAACTTTAACCATTAAAAAAATCCTAGGACATTTAGTATGTGGAGGTCTGACTCTCAGAAAACAGGGCTTTGATTCCAATCAGTTCTTTTGTGCTATTTCAAGTAGCCGAGCAACAACCAGAGAGAGTGACGGCTTATCAGTATCCAGGTCTTGGAATCTGACCCGCCGGTCCAAATTTGAGACCTTCTGTCGCGCCACGTGAATGGACGGAATCCGTGCAAACACTGGCCGCTTCTCGCACAAACAAAAGGCATATGGTCAGCTATACCCGCAACTTTGTCAACCCCCTAAAAGCAGGAGACCTCTGTGACTCTCTGTCAGATAGCGTTATTTCCAAGGTGACGGTGGTGGTGAGGGGGTTCACGTTTTACCGCGTATGAGGCCAGTGGATATTAACTTCATTTACACATGGCTGCAGACCGCCACAGCGCCACAATGGAGGCCTGCCTGTTGTGTTTAGTAACGTGAGCGCACCGGCTGACAGGACACTGTCAAGACGGGAAGATGGATGATCGCAGCAGTTGACCCCTGATCGCCAGCAGAGTCACCTCTCCGCCCCCCCCTCCCTGCATGACAAAGCAGCCCTCCCCCCTGGGCAGCGGCCCTCATCTCCACTTGCACTAACAGGTTCAGACGTCTTCATTGATCCCTGGCTTCCATACCCCTTGCAATTCTAAGCTTTTGGCCTTTTTTAGGTATCCAAACTGAGGCGTGGACATCTTTTCCGTTTTAGCTCGACCCACAAGCTGCTCTGGGAGGGATGTGACCGGACAGGCCAGTTGTTGTGTGTCCGTGCGGTGTTAAGGGGTGAAAGTGATATGCGACCGGGGGCCCGCCGTCTTAAGTGGCGGCGCCGAGGGGCCCTGTTTGCCAGCGGAGCTGCTCCTCTGGGAGGCTTCAAGACCAAGACTTCAATCTTCCTTTAAGGGGGAAATCGATAACTTATTACATAACTTCACACTGGGGGGAAGCAGAAGTTAAAATGTGCTCAGAGTGGCTGCTGGTTCTTCAACTCAGAGCTCAGAAAGGCTTTTTCTATCTATCTATCTATCTATCTATCTGTCTATCTCCAATTGATTAGTTGATTAATCAGCAACTATCTTATTTCAGCTCCTCATTTTCTTAAAAATAAGTCAAATTGATTGTTAAAATAGTTAGTGAATAATGTAATTGTTGGCATCGGTACAGCTTGAATTCTAGACACTAAAAGACGCAATGTGGAGGGAATTCATGCATCCTGGTTTGATAGTGGTCTGATTCTCAGATAATGTGGTTGATATTCCAATAGAGCTGTGACTAACAACTTTTTTGATAGTTCATTAATCAATCAATTATTGACACGAATAATTGATTAGTTGTTTCATAAAATGGCGTAACGTGTTGTAAACCAAAATGGAAGATGCAACCTAAAGTATCTTTTCCTTCCTTCTTATAAAATGTGATTCAATATATGGAATAGTTGGTGATTAATGTAATAGTTGGTAATGAATCTATTAATTGTTGTGGCTCTAACAGTAATCTCGAGAAATCTAGATGTGATGATCAGATGTGGTGAACTATTGCTTTTATTTGTGAAACATGATGATAAACTGAATATCTTTGTGGTTTGACCTGTTAATCAGCCAACGTTTGAAGGTGTTAACATCAACTTTTTTCACTACCCGCTTACATTGTATGGACAAAACAATGAACTAGTTTATCATCAGGAATTTATCCTCTGGTATAAATGGTACACCGTGCTGGTCTTTGTGTGTTTTTTTTTTTTTTTTTTTTGGGGGGGGGGGGCACCATGGGCGGTGATGGGCCACCATTTTCTTTTTTTTTATTTGACATTGCTCTATTCCTTTCTGTTGCAGCTCTGGGACCAGCAGGGTGGGGTGGGGTGTTGGATTGTGGGTTGTAGGCTGGGTTCAGGAGGGGTTGGTAGGCGTTGGCACAATTCAGAGATAATGCTGGGTTGCTGACTGGGGACATTTTCGCTGCCGATTTCGCTTGGGCTGCAGGGGGCTTTTTGGATCTGTCAGACCTTTGGACCCCAGTGCTTTCATCCCCCAGAATGCAGAGCCCTCGCCTCATCTGCCGCGTCTTTTAGCAGGGCCCTCTCATCCCTTTTTAGAGCCGACCACCTCATCCATTAAAAGGTAGCCGCCTGGCTGGCCTTAAGGGCCCTCTCTCCTGTTTCCATGTGAGTTAAATGAACTAAACAAAAGGCGATTAGGCAGGGACATTTTCCATGTCACTGAGAATCCATTTCAGAAAGCTCACTTGTGCGGAGTGACTTAAAGAAGCAGAGAAACCTCTCAGGAGGATTTTTTTTTTTTTTGCACAGACTCATGACACGGCTCCTGCTTGGGGGGTGCAGAGGGGATTCTTTGATGGAAGCGGGTTTCATTTAAAAAAAAAAAGCCTTTTATTTCCCATGCACCAAAAAATCAGCAGGAAATGCCCGAAAGCACAGACCAGGTGTTTTCCAAGTTTGTTGTTTTGTAATTTGTATGGATGTCAGCGGTCGGCTCTAATGGAGCCGGAGCTGTTGTCTTTTGTGAGATCACGTTACTTACTCCTGTGTTTTCCACAAACTTTGTAGATGCATCGATTCCGTTTTCTCCATGACAATCTATTACACAGATAAATGCTGCCTGTTGATATAATCATTTACAGCTTTCCATGATTATTTCACATTAAATTTTACATTTTCCCCACATCTGAACATTAGATTGAGAATAAATGAATAAATGAGAATAAAGTGACAGCTTTATTGCAGAGGTTCACACTAATGCTAAAAAAATGTTTCTATCTCTTACCTCAAGTACTATCAAACCATGCAGACAGGGTAGAGATGAATTCATGTTGTCTTCAAATATGTTTTTTTATAGCTGGCGTACGGTGGCCCCTGATGGGCAAAACACAACATTTTACAAAACAAGACGTTTAAAGAAATAAACAATATTTTACAAAATACAACATTCATTCATTCATGAAACAGAACAACATGTGAGAAAATACAACATTTTAGGAATCAACGTTTGACAAAACAATAAAGCATGTGTTTTTTCAAATGTTGTGTTTTGCACCTTAAGGACACCATACTATTATCCTGGTTATTCTAGATGGTTGACAAAACACTTTCTATAGGGACTTTTTTTTCAGAAGTAATCTCATAAAAAGACACTTTCAAATCCGACCAGCTTAGACTAAACCTAGAATTATTTAGTTTTTTCATATTATTGGGTTGAACCGACCTCTACCAGTTTTGTCAAAGGCATAGCAAGGCTAAAGTCCTTTGTTTCATGTTGAGAGTAACCTAAATGGCGATTATCGTAAATGACGTTAATCTTGAACATGTTCATTAGTTTTCTGAGTCCAAACAGTCCCACTTCAGGCTGAATCTGGTGAAGCCGCAGCAGTCGCAGCACCGCGAGCGCAGCTTTAGCTTACGATAGAGTAAAACTTAATCAGTGGCCCACTTTGATCTTTGCCGTGTACGACCAATCAGACACTTCCTTCGGGTTTTCTCCGCTTAGAGGGCAAAGCTGCGTGCCCTCCAACACAGTGTAAGGGAATGCTAATCTTCTCTTTGTTTCTCATGGAAAGCTACTTATCTCCCGCTAAGCACAGGTACCTCGGATGAATGGGCCGGTTGTCTGTATGTGTGGAGTGCAGCGGCAGCCAGGCACAGCCATTCCAAGTATGTGTGGGGTAGAGGGAGGCGCAATATGGCATCAGAGTTTTTTTAACCGTATGTTTTGGCAGCTCCCGTTCCTGCTTTTTGACCTTATTGTAGCCACGTCCGAGCTTTTTTCCCCCGCTTCCTACCAGAAAAACCCACGGGAGGCGCTGGTGTTGTTTGACCCTGAAACTCTATCTCTGTCCTGTGAAAAGGTTTTTTCGGCCTCGGTTCTTTTTCCTCTCTTCTTTGTGTGTTTCCGCCACTGTTTCCAGGAGCTGGGTAGGCGCCTGGACTCTCATAGGTGGGAGATTAACATGTCTGCGGGCAGAAACCCAGCTGCTGAGCGTCTCCTTCTTTGTTGAAAGGAGGAATAAAAGAGATTCAGGGCTGCATTCACGCAAGATCAGGCGGGGAACAGCGGGAGGTGTCCGCCGGTGTGTGTATGTGCACCGTAGATATTCCTGCTTAACGCTCGCTCTCTTCATTCACCCTACAACTCACTCGACCACTGCAGCGAGTGATGTCAGGTTGCGTTTTTTTGTGAAAGTTGAATCTGTCTCAACTCTCTTGTTTGTGTTTTTTTCTTTTTTTCCGGCACCCTGTGTGGTGTGACGCGTGAGGGTCATCCCTAATCATTTGAATGAGGAAACACCTTGATTTATAGATTTATTGATTTATATTATATATACATGGCCTGGTAATGTGCGATTTAAGCGATTTAAGAGCAGTGCAGCAGGCTCAGAGGAGAAAGAAGAATCCTTCTATCAATCATTACTTGATTCCTTAGATTAAATAGAACTGCAAAGATTTGATTAATCGATTAGTTGCCAACTATTATATTTTATATCGTCAACTATTTTGATAATCGATTTGAGTCATTTTGAAGAAGAAAATGTGCAAATTCTCTGGTTCCAGTTTCTCTGATTATTCTCTGGTTTCTGTAATCTTCTACAGTCAACTGATGATCTTTGGGTTGATTAGCAGGATGTATTGGTACTGAATACTAATAAATGGTTAAGATCAGGGGCTCTAACAATTATTTTTGATTGGTGTGACAAAAAGTTTGTTGGAAATGACCTAAACTATCCACTATCAGACATGTAATCTTGATATAATTCCAGGAATCTCTGTCAGTCCTGTATTTTCCTCCCATATCTTAAGAACCATTCCCCTGATCCATTTTAAATTTGGCGGGTGCATTGCTGAGGACCTGAGTGAGGGCCGTATCATGTGTGTCCATCGGATGAGTGGTTCACAAGAATGCTGCATGCACCACTTCTGGGGGGGTCAAGAAGTAATTGCTCCAAACAGTTGCTGGACATGAGGGCGACCCACTCCCCCATGTAGATAAAAGTAGCTCAATTTGAGATTGAGTCGCTTATTGTGTACTAGATAAAACATACTTATGGATGTTATAATGCATTTAAGTACATATATATTTTGGGCTTTTCATGCCTTTTGAGGGGGGATGGGATGCAGGAGGGGGCTGCCCTGATACAGGATCCAAACCGGGGCCCCTTGTGGTGAGGACTGTAGCCTCTGTACACAGGGCACGCTCCACTGTGCCACTTGCTGCCCCCTTATAATAGATATCTGCCCACACTGTACCTTTAATCAGCAGGTGGCATTTATTCATTGACAAATAGCCTGAACTGTACACACACTGCACTGCTACATACACAGCTGTACTATTAACTAGCAGCCCCCCCCCCCCACACACACACACACTCTCTCTCATACATGCCGAGCTATCCCTCACGTAGGTCCCCTGCTTTGGATTCCAAACAGCCACTGGTTGAGAACGCCTGGTCGAGATGATGCAAAGGTTTTAAACAAAATGTGAGGCAGTGCCGCTGTAAGCTTAATAAATAACTCATGTCTCCCTTCAAGGTGCACTTGAATTCTCCAAAAACCTTTGCAGCTACAAAAGTCCACACATCAAGATGAGATCAATTGAACTGTCCTGTGGCTTTTCAAGTAGAAGAAATACACTCAGCCTTTTTCTCGGGTCTGCCTGCCTGTGTTGCTCCGAAATTACTCACAAGATGTACTGCCTCTTACTCATTTCTGTGGAAAACACTAAAGGCTTTAGTCCATAAAAGAGACGCAGCTCTAGTTCAGCATGCATAAAAGGTAGTAAACAGTGGCTGATGAATGTACCGAGACCTACTATTTATTGAGCCAAAGAACATAAGTCACATCTAATCAGAGCTACACACATAGGCCTCAGGCTACATTAATGCATAAGGAATAAGCTCAGTGTGAGCTATCGACATCCTTCTCCATAGTCTTAAAGGCCGGTCACGCTGCTAATCGTACCACCTGAAAGTAAAACTGAAAAACATAAAAGACAGGAGCTGGATTCTTTTTAAATGGCATTTCATGGTTGTCTGAACATCCAGCCAGATGCAGAGCTTTTGAAATAGCTGACAGATCATTTTTATAGCAGAATTAGCATCGGATCGCTGTGTAATAGAAGTGATCAGACAGGTTTTGATGGAGAAAACGTAGAGCATTTCTGATCATATTCCAGCAACAGTCCTAAATGTGGTCAGATTAACCTGCTTGGTCCCTATGAACCCTTGTTCTTATTGCATTCTGTAGGAAACCCTTGAAATGAAGCAAAATCCACTTGGACTCCTCTTCACATGTTGTCTACCACTTTAGTTATGATTCTTTATTTGATTCAGTTATTTTTTGGTCATAAAATATAAGAAAATAGTATAAGATCAGTTTATCTTCACTTTATGAAGAAGAGCAACAAATCATCTAGAGCTGCAATGATCCAGTCGATTAATTGATTATTGATTTGAGTTATTATTAAAAAGAAAATGTCCAAATTCTCTGGTTCCAGCTTCTAAAATCTGACAATTTTCTTTCTTTAGTCGTCTATAATCGTAAACTGATATTTTTATGGGTTGTGGACCATCGATCAGGACAAAATAAGACATTTTAGGTTGGAAAATAATTATCAACTTATTATGAACTAAATAACGTTGTTTTTATAATCAATAGATTAATCGACTATCAAAATGGTCATTAGTTGCAGCCCTAAATCCTGCAAACTCTAATGGACTAATCGAACAGTTAGATGCAGCCCTAGAATCATCACATAAAACTGGTTGATTTTTTTTTACATTTTTGCTTTTGAAACTACTAAAACTATTATTCAATCATCAAAATAGGTGCTGCTTTGATCGATCGAGTGATTAATCGATTAACCTCGCAGCTGGAAATACTAAATCTGGAAACCACAAGAAATAAAGCAGAAATAATAAGAAAAGCTTAAATGTGCTGTGTCTTTGTGTCCCTGTGACCCCTTTGATTAGTCTAGTGACCCCTACGTGGGGTCCTCGACCTCCAGTTTGGGAAACACTGCTGTATGCTAACATGGTTTGACACAATAATTCAGGAATATAGAACATATAAGTGACACAAGGAGTGAAGTCAGGGCCTCAAGACACAGGAAACACAGGAAAGCTGCAGCCACCTGGGGATTTCTGTCGCTTTGAGTAATTTGTCACCAAAAAGTTCTGTTTTCGCTGCCTGTACCAAAAGTGGTATCAGCAAATAACAGTGTAGACAAATGATCACTATCCATGGGTTCAATGTGTGTGGAGGACCGCACAGCGCTGGATGTCAGAATCAAGCAGGCAGAGGAAAAGACACTGGGAGGAAACATACTCATGTAAACCACAGGCGACAGACTCCACATCTCACCAGGCCTGTGTTTACAGTTGATATTTAAAGACATTTCCCTATCGGAGCGACAGCAGCCATGGTGACTGTATTTTTTTTTTTTTCCGGGAAAAGGCAACGGTGCCTTTTCTTTAAAATAAGAAAATAAACTGTTTCCTTTATCACGCTTGACCCGGTCCACCTGGCATTCATCAGTGGCGGGTCCTGCATGTTGGTCCTGTCGGCTGCTCTCCTCCCTCTGCCTCTTTTATCACTCTAATGGGGTGCTATCTCCAGGCTGCTCTCCCCGGGTCTCCGCAGCCCCGTCAGCGTGCATTCTTTCCACATCCACCCCGACACATGGGCGGATTTAACACATAATCAGGCCGGACGGGAGGGCAGCCGGAGAAAAAAGGGGGGGAGGCACGGCCCTGACAGGACTCATCACGCTAGGGGCTGTGGAGACAGAAAGGTCCACACTAGTCACTCTCACTCCAACTCTGTCAGCATCCAAAAAAAAAAAAGAGAAAAGGAGGGAATCTCCCACGTTCCCACACTGCAGCCCACCTTGAACCCGGTCCATAGGAATATTGAGACAGATGGGTAGCAACTCAATATCCCAGCTGCCCTGTTTGGGCCAGATACTCCCCTCTGCGCTTAGTTGTAATAAGGATTGTAACCTTGATTAGATTTGTGGGTTGTAAGCAAGCGAGGAAGGTTGTTTCCCAGCTTCTGAGAGTACTAAATCAAAGTATTGTCTGAAGCAGTTTTACAGCAGGAACCAGTATAACACAGTGGTGAAATATCTGATACTTTACTTTCAGACATTTAAAAGCTTGAATCACATAGTGGTTTGTAAAAGTAGGTTTGGATGTCTGGCCGTACATCAGACCCGCATAGAGTCATCAACCGCCAAGGCCAGGACTTAAAGAATCACCTCCACATAACAGAAACAGGAAAATGCTGAAAAGTGCGGTCTGGTTGGAAAACAAATAAACATAAATCCAGACGACACTCAGCCTAATGCTGCCCGGTGACTCATCATTTGGATGGAGGGAGGCTATGGGCTAAAGCTGCATGACGGCTGACCGATCAACCTTCATTTATTAAGCTATCGGGAACACTCGAGGTTCAGGCAAGGTAGCAGAATCATTACCAGATATGTATGAAACAAAGCTTTGGATAACAATGTTGACTGTACACATGGACCATTCTTGTTCATGTTTGATACATGGCAAGTTTTGAACAGATTGAGGTCAACTCTGACACTCCCATAGATTTGGGATTCAGTAAATGGCTGTAATGTATAACTGCACAGAAACAGAACAGGTGCCATGGTGTCACTCCACAGCAATTAGTGAGCTCAGGGACCTAAATTGAATTTGTGGGTTGTGGTCCCAATACCAAAATAATTACTTTTTGATATCTAAGGGCTCCTTCACACCTGCCCAATTTGGTACATTCTCTCAACCCAAATTACACATTTTGGTCCAATAAACCAGACTTACAATGAAAGCGAAGTGATCTGAGTCCAGATCAAACTGGACCAAACTGGACCGTGGTTCATTTCTTTTGTAGCATAGCATTTTTTGGATGGTTTAGACTTTTGAACTATTTACAGGAAGTGAAATTTTTAGAGATGATGATGACAATGAAATGCATCAGTTCATTCATTTTCTTCATTCTGGGAATACTCATGAAATCCTAAATTGACAGCAGGCCCTGACATTCATTAGTTGTTATAGGGACACACCAATCACAAAGATGATGACAACAGGACATTGGTATATTATGTGGGGTCCGCCCTATGTTCCCTGGATTCTATGTTCCCCACTGTGTTCTGTAACCAGGCAACATCGTACTTTTTTCTGAAAAAGGGTCCTATGTTCCACGTTTTATTAGGGTTAGGGGTTAGGGTTTGGTGTTGGGATTAGGGTTAGTGGGGAACACAAAGGGGAACTGAGGATCTAGGGAACCTAGGAACCCTTTCTGGTTCAGACCTTGGAATTGTCTTGAAGCTCAAATGATACTTTCTGGATCTGCGTGGCTATGAGGATATGCATGCACAAATGTTGTTACCTGCATGTCTATATGGGTCCAAGGAATGAATCTGAAAAATCCTGTTCAGATTCCAGATTGGTCAGTTTGGATGTTGAACTTCAAGATCTTCAATAAGATCCACTAACCAGCTAGAAAACCAAAAGACTGTGTGTAGGACACGAAAGGACAAATTTGGAATCTGAACTGTCAGCAAAGGCACAAGATTAACTCACGCACAAGAAGAAAGGGGGGGAAAAAAGAACCACGAGTGCCACAGCATCACCCCAGACAAGGGAAATAATTATCTTCTATTTTGGCCCGGGAAAGGGATATGTCAGACGGTCGTATAAGGAGTCGCTGCCGCTCGCCCCCCCCCCTCCCGTCTGTCCCTCACCCAGAGTGTCATGACACTGGCAGAGCGTGAGAGAAACTGGATGTAATTCAAGAATGTTAAGAAGCTCAGCTCGGAAGGAAAAATAAATAAACCAAGATCTTAGAAAAATACAGAAATCTCTTCCCCCCCTCTTTTTGTGTGTATGCGTGTCTGCTTAAGATAAGGAGACTTTGTTTTACTCTCTGGGCTGTGATGGAGACACCAAAGTCACAGGAGCGTTTGATTATCTCTATCCCACTGCTCTCAGGGCCACTCCTTTCTCAGCCTCCTTTTCCTCCCTGTGTATAAAAACTGCTGACTGCAGCTCCCCCCCAACACACACACACACACACACACACACACACACACACACACACACACACACACACACACACACACACACACACACACACACACACACACACACACACACACACACACACACACATCACTGAATGAAAGTGCTTGACCACTGGAAGAGAAATTACAGATGCAGGCTCTTGCCGATCTGGCTGGAATGTAGGACTTGTATTTCTTTTTTCTTCCCTCTTTCTCTCTTAGACCTTAACCCGCTTCTGTGGGGGACTGACTAATTTCTTAGCGTCTTAAATAAGCTGGCTGTTGTGTCTGCCACTGAGCTTTCTGTAGCTGAGGCCCCGCGACAACGAGCACCGAGCTATTAGTTGGCCTTTATCTGCGCCAGAAGACGACCAGACTCGCATAAATTGGCCTTTTTTCAAGAAGCCACTCTTGTACACTTCATTCTTACAAGCGCAATTACAAGTTTGTCTGTAAGTTCACTTGTCAATGTTGGCCTGAGTTGAAAGGGGGTGTTGGGTTTCGTACAGTGTTTTAACATGTTTGTGTGTCAGCGTTTGTCAGTGAGCTGTCAGTCATCCAGTCAGGTAGGAAAGCCGCCGGATGAGCAGACTTGGTGTAATTGCTTCGTAGATATTTCCGCCTGCTAGAAAAGTGTTGCTGTGGGGAGTCAATGAAGAAGCTCTGACTCACTATCATCTCATCTTCTGCAGCTGATGGCAGAGGGGAACCAGCCGGCAGCAGCGCCGCCACCGCCGCTGGGGCAGGAATGCCGCGCCGGGGACATCCATGTTTGTACTTGTCACTCAATGCACTGGCAGTTGTGGGTAATGCTGCAGAAACACTTAGTTTCCCGTGTCATACAGGCATTTTGATTTTTGAGGCCTCATTTGCCGCTCCGTTGCTCCTGTAAACATTTCCGGGTGCCAAACCCCCGTCGGAGGCACTGATAAACACATCTGTCACCGGGAAAAGCAGGGAAATTTATCCGTGTTTTGCTCACAAGGTTTGAGTCAAAGGAATGGTCCGTTACAACAGAGGTGTGGTTTCTGGAGATTTGGTTATGGATCTGGGAAAATGGCGATAAAAGAACAGTCTCTGAACGCTTCACTCAACCAGAGATTGAACAATCTCCCAGTTGTTGGTAAAACTACGTGAGAATTTTTGAGAGTTAAAAGAAAACTGCATCATAGAATAGAGCTGCAAAGATTAGTCGATTAATCGATTAGTTTCTAACACTAATTGTCAACTAATTCAATCATCAAATTTAGTTATTTTTAAGTAATTTTTAATGTTCAAATCAAATCTGATTATTTTAAGGTTTCTTTTGACTTTTATAATAGTAAACTGATGATCTTTGGGTTGTTGACTGTTGGTCTGACACTTTAGGTTGAATCTGCAACTTTAGGAAACAGTGACCAATATTTTACAGCTTTTTATGAACCACATAACTAATGGATTTATCATTTCAATAACTGATAGATCAATCAATTATTGATGGTCGTTGGTTGCAACCCAACCAGAACCAATCCATGTCTTTAAAACTCCTTCAGTTGTGACAAGTGATTTCCATTGGTTAAAAGAATGAAATGGACTCATCCATCCAAATACTTTGAAAGACATTACAGGAATTGGAAGTTTTACTATAAACTAGTGGGCATCATTTCTGCTAAGGTGTGTTCTTGGCGTAACATGAGGGTTTGTAGGCTTCTGTTCTCTGAACCAAGCAACTATCTTATATTTCTTGTATTGTGAGACTAGATCAGAGCTGGCTACTTGTTTGGTTTAGTTTTCTGTTCACGTGCTCCATTTGGGTAACTGCATCAACTGGGGGTCAGTATATCCCTTTGCTATGCCTCTAAACAATCACAAATCACTATTATGTTAATTAGGTTCATTGTAATGATACTTTATGATGTTGCAAAACTGTGGTTAAGGTCCAGTTAGGTTTAGGGTAAAATCCTGTTTGTATGTGGTTTAGAATGCTGCTTCTGCAACTTTACAACTTTTTGCATTTCTGCTGTCTAACCAGCACCAAACCACCATCACCTCCAAATGAGGACATTTATCACCTCATACATACGCCGCCAGTCTAATTGCATCTATTTCAGACATTGTGGGAGTCTTATAAAGTCTATGGGACGACCCCGCACATGGAAAATTGATGGTAAAGGGGTAGAATAGAATAGAACAGAAAGCTGTTATTGTCATTGTATTCAGAATACAACAAAATTAACGACCAAGGGGGATGAGGGACGTGACAAAATGGCGATATTTGACGCCTGGGGAATGAGAATGAGCTGAAACTGCTGATACAAACCACTTGCATTTTAATGTGAATGCAGTAATAATGCAGCTAATGTTACCTGCCCAGCAACTGCAGATGGTACAAAGCATCTCTTCCCCCTTTTCTGCCAAATACACGTCAGGCCAGAACTAACTGCACATTTACTGCACTTTTTCCACAACGAGATTTGTCATTCATGCATTTTGTTTAGCAGTTTTTTTCTTTTGTTTTTTCTCACGGAGAACTGATATTACTTATCTTCCTAATGATGAATTCTTAGCAACTGCGACAAGCTGCTTCGTGCGGCGGCCCGGTTTTGATGAAACAGTTTGTCGGAGACCTGCGGCATCACGCAAGTGCTGAGCAAAGGCTTTTCTCTTAAATATAATTTAACATTTCCACACGGCAAAAAAAAAAGGATCAGGATGCTGGTGGTTGAAAGTCATCACACACTAAGAAAAGCACGGTTAGTGCTTTGAGTTGTTTTTGGGGTGTTCTAAGGAAAAAAAAAAACAACCACAGCCAGTAGAAATCACAGTGAAAGCTCCACAAAGGACTTGCAATAAACTGGACTTTTTCCTTCATTACAAAGTTGTGTTGACTTGAGGAAGCCCTCCTCTCCTGGGATCTTCTACTCGTAATCTGTCCCGTGGATCCTCTGATTCTGGTGGTGGTCACGGTGGGATACAACTCCGGTACCTGACGGGATTTTCCCATCCCCCCATCCACGTCTCGGCCCACCCGGCAGATGAGCTCTCAGAAAAAATAACCCAAAAGGCAAACACCCACGTTTATCAGAATGTTTAAACAGCCCCGGCGCAGGCGTCTTAAACCGGATCTGGACAATCTTTAACCTGCCGGAGAACGAACAGGCGGCTTCATTGTCATTATCAACAACCGTGGGGGGTGGTGTTGACACAGCCTATCAGATAACTGCAGCAAGACGGCCGTTTACTTTGCTGTTTGTTCGAACGTTATCGCTCATCAGAACTGTACATACGCTCAAATCTGCTAAATATGATGAGTAAGCACTCGTGAGACACCGCGTGAGCGATTCGCCTGGTCAGCATTCGAGAGCCTGCCGCTCACAGCCTCCTCCGTGGCTCTGTTTTCAATTACCGGCTCAAAAAAAGGTAAAGAAAGATTAGAGATAAAATCGTGTCTTTTTTTTCCACCTCCTCTCTGGGAGGAAAAAAAAAGGTCTTGTTTCACAAGGCTGCGGCAGTGCGATAAATGGAGAATGACAGGGCTTTTATGTCGCTGAAATAGGGATACCCCTGCGCCGCAGCCTCCTCTTCACGCCGCCGTGGAAGCGTAAAAAAACTCCCAAGAACTCTGATCCCTCTATGATTCTTATTCCGGCCCTGTCGCAAGAGGTAGTGTGGCCAATATATTTAAATCCCCCCCTGTTCAAGGAAAAAAAGGAAATAATAAAAAAAAAAAAAACATCAGAATTGAGATCTGAAAATCGGGTAGGGACCCAGGGATGGAAAATCACAGCTCATTCCCCCCCGTGACTCATGAAAAATACATTTTTCGGTATAATTTGATAGTTTGTATGCAGAGCTATTCGCAGAAGTATAGATTTCCTGCAGATTGTTGAAGAAATCATGTGGCCTAGATTGCAGTTATTCACCAGGCTTAGCTCCTTTTGGCACACACACAGTGGGTCAGTGAGGATAAGCCGTCTTGGAGGCGAAAATAGAAAGACCCAGAATAGATGTTTTACTCCTTACTAGTGTTTAAACATTAACTCAACAAGCGCGTGTGATTCACAGAGGGTTGTTTCTTTCTGTATTGCAGAGTACATCCATCAAGTACTGTACATAAGGAC
Source organism: Lepturacanthus savala (assembly GCA_030544235.1). Classification (NCBI taxonomy): domain Eukaryota; kingdom Metazoa; phylum Chordata; class Actinopteri; order Scombriformes; family Trichiuridae; genus Lepturacanthus; species Lepturacanthus savala. Next base: position 27,414,994 of record CM060477.1, on the reverse strand, counting down.
AATTTTAAGCCACTTGTATTTGAGTATTTCCATTTGATGCCAATTTATACATCACTCCACTACATTTCAGAGGGAAATATATTCTTTATTTTGCACTTCATTTACCTGACAGCTTCAGTTACTTTAAAATGGATATTTTAAGACTGTATACACAATTAATCTTACTTAATGTAATATTCTATTAAACTGTCTCTTTCCTTATTTTTACAATATGCACTTTATGTGAAAAGTGCCAAATATGATGATGCAGTACTACTTCAAGTATCGCAAATGATCTCTCATGTATTATAGTAATTAAAAACTAGTACTTTATTATACTATAATAATATTACACAGTCTGTATAATGAGTACTTTTACTTTTGATACTCAAATTACATTTTGCATTGTACTTCTACTTACGTAATATTTTCAGTTCAGTAGTTTTACTTGTTGTTGAGCATTTCAGAGTATTTCTACTTTCCTATGTCCACCGCCGTATCTTCTGTCTCTTCTTCTGTTTTTTTTAGAGCTGACCAATCATTTGTCATTTTATAAAATGGTGGGTGGGTTAGTGGAGTAAATTAATTGACTGTCTCACCACACAGGCAGTGGAAGCGTTTTTCATGATTAAACACATCAGTCTTAGATTTGTTTATGCACCTGGTCAAAGGTAAAATGTTGAATGACCCTCATGCCTGATGTACACTTATCTCTCTCCCAGAGATGAGACGCAATATAAACAACACAGACCTTCATTGACCCGAGGATTCCTCAGAATAAAAATAGCCTTGTTATCAGAGGTCAGAGGTTGAAGTTTATCCCTCAGCTAATACTTCAATATAAGATCTTTTTCCTCTTGTCTCACGGCTCCGCCTGCCTGATGAAGCCTGAGGGAGGCAGGTTCATTCAGATAGCGTCTGCCTCTAAGACGTTAACATGGTGGTTTGTTCAGTCATGCCCTGCTCATGATGGGAATCCAGGTGGAAAGTGAACACTCATTCACATGGTGTTTACACAGGACTGATATCACCTGGAGACATCCACTGATTTCTCTTTAATTGCTGAGATCATCAATGAATATAATCTTGTGTGAACTGGATCAACTGGGCTTTAAATAATAAAAAAAAAAAACTGAATTCCAAGTTGAATTTCTAGTTATTGGATATCCTAGCATGGCCGTATGAAGCCATTAGGGGGGCCAGGAGCAAGAATGAGCCCCCACTCCTCCTTCTTTAGTGATGGAATATTAATTTTGTTTTCAGTCTGAATGACTACAACAACAATCATCTGGACCTGAAACGATTATGCGATAAGTTGCAGACTATTACATTAATTGTCAACAATTTAGATTATTGTTTTAGAATTTATTAATCTCCTAATTCTGATTCCAGCTTCTCTTCTCTGGTTATTGTCTGGTTTCTTTAGTCTCTATAATAGTAAATTGATGATTTTTGGGTTGTGGACTGTTGGGCTGGAGAAAAAAATAAGCTGTTTTAGGTTCTATCTTCAGCCTTAGAAAACTGTGATTGACATCTTACACCATTTTATGAACCAAATAGCTAATTGATTGTTTCAATAATCAATAGATAATCAATATCATCATTAATTGCAGCTGTAGTTTATGATACTAGCAGGATAACCTCCAGAAATGAACATATTTATTGAAAATGTCGCTCTACAGAACTAAGGAATCCTTAACAAAAACAGTCTAACATCAGCCAGTTTCTAATAACTAGTTATGCAGTAAATCTGGGATCTTTATGGGGTCTGGGGCCACAGACTCATGCTGCAATTTAGTAACCACAGAGTAGATAATGTGCTTCCTGTTTACACATGGCCCAGTGTACATGAGTGGGCATGTGATGTGTGTTTCCAGGCGTGGACAGAGATATCCCTCTTGATGGAATCACAATTAAAATGGTCATCTCTCTGTTGCCCAGATCCTATGTTCCCCATTTCTGTGACCTTCTATCAGAAGAACCTTTTTTTGTAAAAAGGGTCCTAAGTATCCTGCATTGTTAGGATTTAGGTTTAGGATTTTTATGAAACGGGTCTTTTATTTCCTGTTCACAGAACAATGTGGGAAACCACTCCTAAGTTAAAGGTACACTCCTGTCTATGATACATGACAGGAGTTTTTGTAATTATAACAAAATTATACGTTTTTCAAGTATGAAGTTCAGTGAATGTCAACACGCTTTTTCGTGAAATATCTACTTATAAACATGTCAAAATTCTGTGTTTTTGTTTTGACACAAGCAGTTGGATGATTTTTTTTTTCCATAAAAAAACATGTGAAATATAGAATAGGTAGACAAGCCTTGACAGGTTTCAACATTTTTCAAGTGAAGTCAATTTTCTTCTTACGGGCCAATATCACAGATCACAAATTTGCCTCAGGAGGGTTTTGCAGTTTGCAGAGCAATACCTCATCCTCTACCGTTAGACCCTGGAGACAGATGAGGACAAAGTCCCCAAAATAGCTCTTTACCGAGGAAAGATAAATCTTTGATTAATGAGACAGGGAGGAAGAAAAAAACAAGTTGTGCTAAACAAATTATTTTCTTTCTTTATTTTTTTTTAAGCCTGAGTTTTCTCTAAACCTATACTGGCCTCAATAATTATTCAAATGAAGCAATCCTAAGATGTTTTTGAAAGGGAAAATCACTCATAGACGTGCTAACTGTAGGAAGCAGCCACTGAATCATTTAAAATGACCACAAATGACGCTCTATTCATCTCTTTTTATTCTAGTGTATTCAAAATAAAGAAATAATTGAGCGCTGTAATTAATTAACTTCTGTTTCTTTTTCCATAAATGTCACTCTGCATGAACGTGGGCCGACTGGTAAACGGCATGACACCCCCGCTTTATTCCCTACGTTTCTGTCTTTGTCTTCCTGGTTTTTCCCTTGATCTTACCCTTTGTTTTTAATTCTCTTTTTCCGCAGCATGCGGCCGTGGTTTCTACAAATCTTCCTCCCAGGACCTCCAGTGTTCTCGCTGTCCGGCGCACAGCTTCAACGACCGGGAGGGCTCCTGGCGCTGCGACTGCGAGGACGGCTACTACCGGGCGCTGTCCGACCCGCCATCTGTGGCCTGCACGAGTAAGTTCCCGTAAAGCCTTGCTAAGCTGTTGCTAAGGTAACCACGGTGGCGTGATCATGCTCGAATCATGGATGTATTAACCTGTTCCCCCCTAGGTCCCTGCCAGCAGGAGATTTCATTTATAAATAATTAATCCTTCTTGTTATGTAACACACCAAAATGTCGACAAGAAACTCAGCTACAAGATTAGATTAACAAAACATCATTTCAACCCAGGTTGAAAGGTCCGCCTGGACATACCTGTACTTAAACGTCTCTAAAATTGGTCAGATTTTTTTGCGCAATTACTTATACAACTTTACTTTAATGCTCTATAGATGAATTTGGCTACTAATGCATAATTTTCAGGCGGTTTTCAACCCGGGGGGTGGAGCTAATTTTTTCACTTTTTGGTTTATTCCAGCTGGATGTACTACACGACGTACAACACTGCACATTTTAAATTGATTCTGGCACGTGTACAACTATCTCACAGGTGCTAGCTTTATATAAAACCCAAGATCATTCAAAAAAACCCTGTTGTTGTGGACATATACTACATGAAGTCTTGGCATGCAATTTTCAAGAGGTAGGTAGCGGACTAAAAATTGGCCGCAATTCATTTCAATGGAAGTTCTCAATGGAAAAAAGTTCCTGACTTCCGGGTTTATTTCGGTGTTATGCGACCGATAGAGACTGATCAGTAGAGTCACCTTTGAGTTGTTTAATCCACTTGCTGACCACATTAAAAACCATTCGAAGAAAAATAAATAAGTAATAAAAAATAAATTAATAAATAAAAAACCTGTCCTCCCTCCCAAGACAGAGCACGACCACGCTGCATCACACAGCTGTGACGTCACGCTGCGAATAGAGAACTGTCCAGAGCCTTTCTGGACATTAGAAACATTTTCCATGACTTAAAAATATGGAATACAATGATTTGTAATCAACAGAGTTATAGAAGGGCTTGTCCTGTTTCTTTTTTTTTTCTTTTACTATTGTGTTCTATGGGCTTTTGGGTCGAATGGGATTTTTGTTGCAGTACCACAAGTGGCCACTGGGGTAAAATCGACATGTCTGCTAAGAGGCGGTACCCTATCCATGTTTTATAATACATCCATGGCTCGAATAGGAATTTAAAGCCATAAATGGGGGAGGTGGGGACAAAAAAACATGCCAGACCTGCTCAATGAGTCTGGACTCATGAAAGCCATGAAAGCCCCAGCAGATGTGTTCCATAGCAGTTCCTCTGCCTCCCCTAGCATGTCATTGTAATTATGTTTGCAGGCTCGCGTGTCTGTTTTCTGTCTTAGCTGCTTTGCTAATGATGAGAGGAGCAATTTGCCGTTTCCCGTCTGAAAGATTTGCAATTACAGTCGAGCCGCGGCAGCTTGGGCAGCGCCCCGCGTCTTCATTTGTCCTGGTCAGTGTAGCAGTTATGCGACAGCCATTGACGGCTTATTTACACAGGCTGGGGGGTGGGGATTCAGCCTGAAAACAGCGAGGCTCATTTGCTGCTAAATCCATTCTCAATTACGTATATTTCTTAGTGGTTGTTTTTTTTCTTTCTGTTTCACCCGTTGCTTTGTCTGCATTAGCTAATGTGAATGGGGAGCGACGTTAGCGAGGTAAACAGAACCCTTAAACATCGTCTGAGCACCTTTTATCTACTGATAATGTATCACAGGACTGATGGATAGACCCACAGGCTTCTTCTGCACAGCTGTGTCATTCCTCTTTTTTTGTTTGACAAATCTATTAAGACACAAGAAAATTAACAATTCAGATAGGGCTCATTTATTTTGTACCATTTTCTGTTGATTTGAACACATCAAAAAACACACGCGGGAAATCAGCAGCAGCATTGCCTCTGGTTCACATCCTGCTTTTCTTTTTTTCCCTGAACACCTAAAGTAGGGCAAGTCAGAATCTCTAATGTGTGTGTGTGCATGTGTGTGTGTGTGTGTGACACAGAGAGAGAAAGAGACTGCTGATATTATGCTAATATTACAATTTTATAGTACCGCATTAGCTTGTCTATGCATTAAATCAGAGAATGAACGTGAGGATTATACGTTTAAGAGTTTGGATTTAATGTTGTTTCATTTCATACTAGAAGTGATTCTTTGTCATTTTGAGAGTCGGTAAATCGGCGTTGAGCGACGGCTCCGCCTCGCCAAGGCTCCGCCTCCGCCTCGCCACGGCTCCGCCTCGCCACGGCTCCACCTCCACCTCGCCACGGCTCCGCCTCGCCACGGCTTCGCCTCGCCAGTCTTCCCGTTAATTTTAACATAGCGTCATTGCACAGGTGTGTGTGTCTGTCTGTGTGTGTGTGTTGCCACAAGTGTGTGTGTGTGAGTCAGTCAGTCGTGAATGATTCGAAACAAATTTTCACCTTTTGTTATATGCGGAAGAAAAACGTTTCTGTGGGTTGTAGCGTTATTTTATAATAATTATAGAATATATTGCCAGTAAAGAATATTTAAATTAAACAATGGCTTAGGTAGAAGTGTTACAAGAAAAAAAACATGACTGTGACTTGAATTGGAAAGTTTGAGCTATGGTTTCCTACAAACTGGATCCGTCATTATAACATCAGTCAATGTGGAAGAAATGTTCTCAGCGACAGCTTGTTTATGAGAATACTCTGGTTTTAAATAGCTCCAAAGTGCCACAATCGTTTGTCATTTCAGGAATGACGGTGTCACTTTTGAAAAAAGCAGGTAGGTAATGAGGCATTATCTGAGTAAATGTGCGCTAATTTGCAAACGTTTCCAGAAGAGCAATGTAAACATCGGTTAAAGTCAGGTTCATTATTCTTGTTTCATTTTGTTGACATTACAGGTTTTTACAAAGAGGAATTTATGAATTGACTTTTTATTTTATCATTCAGACATATTAAAATAAAGTGAACAATTAGATTTTCTCCCTGTTTTTTTTTTTAATAGAATGTTCTATGGGTCAGGCTGTGAATGATATATGAACAAAACCTTCAGAATATAGTCAGGAATAAAAATGCAGTCTGGTGTGTGTTAGAGCTGCTGAAATGGAGATTACTGGCTCATAATGAGAAAGAACTCATTTTGAGAAATCATTGTCAGAAATCGACACCAGCCAATGAGATTTTCCCCTTTGTCCTATCATGATTGGCTGCTAATAGAAAGGAAATGATCATATTTGGGTCCAAAATGTATTTGTGCAAGAGCAAAGCAGCTTTACAATGAGATCTCATATGAAGAATACTAGCAGTGCTGCCTGGCTGCTGCTAGAATCTGCAGATGAAACACAGACCGTCATTTAAAATAAGCATTTGAAGATTCTATATGTAACTTTTTGAAGCAGCAACTCAATGCACGTTCATGCTCATTTGCTCTCTCACTATGAGGAGGAGCAGCTATATGTATTATTGTAGGATATTGTAGATATTGTTTGACAAAATGGGCCACAGGTTATAGATTCCAGTCAAATATTGGCTTATTTAAATCATGAATGCAGCAACAACACCACTTATTTCACCCTGGCTCAAGAAGTGTGGCTGAATCAGAACGAGTGAGTTTAGCTGAAGCACCACATTGCAGGAAAAAAAGAACAAAAGGGTAATAATACTCTGCTTGATGTGGTTTCTGTGGAAATGTTAACTGACCAAAGTGAATTAGCTTACTGTAGTGGTAAAATGCTGGTAGAAAGGCTAACAACAACATACTATTGAGTGAAAGCAATGCACACAGGCAACAAAGAATCAAAGATTCATGGTGATTGTGGAGGCAACACTGCAAACAAATAAATCTTATCAGGGGGAAACACCTTGTATTTAATACAGTTAGTCCAATATTGAGTAGAATTATCCTTTTCCATGGTCATTTATTTTTATGTATTTCAAATTTTAAAAATAAATTGAGATAAAAAGTGATAATTAACCAAGTCTAAAATATGAAATAAAAAGACATTAAGATAAAAAAGTAAAATTAATGGAATCTTAATTTCACAAAACAAGACTAAATTGACCAAAATCAAAAAAAAAAAAACTTATTTAAATTATCTGTGCAAATTTGACAGTTTTGCCAAATGGTTTCACGCATAAAAGAAGTTTGGGATGTTCTCACGCAGCCAAACACCAGGCCATATTATAGTCTTCCTTTACCAAATTCCTCTTTTTTTAACTCCATTCCCAGAACCGTCTGACACAAACTAGGACCTAACTCTAGCCGAGCATATTTTGAGGCCGACCAAAGACCACAAATCACCAATCTCTCCATGTAGCGCGGAGGCAAACGCACAGATCTTGTTCGAAACGACAGGTCCATTACTCACTTCTCCAACCATCCTAATCGGATGTTAACGCTTCACTCGAACATATCCCGCTGATCAAGGACAGGACACACACGCTGGGGTAGGACTGAGAAAGTTCTCACTTCTTCACGCCGTCCTCTGGCTGTTCCCTTTGGGTAATCACCTTGGCCAGTAATTACTGAAGTTGCCTAATACGCACTTTCCATTATTCATTTTCATTAACTTCGGGTCTACACTCGGTGACCCCATACCATTATATGTAAATATGTATTTTTAACTTGTATGAATAGTTTTGCCCTCCGCCTGGTCCGCCTGCTACGAGCCTTCTGTGCGTGCATTTCCTCATTCATCTCTGGATTAAGTCAGTGTGACCAATAGTCGCTGCGATTTCCTTTTTTTTTCCCCGAGCCTCATCCAGGCCAGGAGTGAATAGTAATTGAAAATGAATTTATACTGCCTGAACAAACAGCTTGATTGACAGATTTTTTTTTTTTTTCCTTTTTTGAAACAGGGGTTTGTAAAGCTACCCTATCGTAAGGCCTTAGCAAAACACTGAGATGGATCTCTGGCACACAGAGATTAAGGACGTGTCTACTAGGATTGGGGAGAAAATGAGATGAAGATGTAATGTGTGGGGACATGAAAAGACAAATCCGTGCTGAATAAAGATGAGGGGAAGAAGTTCCAAAAAAACAGAGCTCCGAATACATTGTTTCCCATATGTGCTGCTGTGTATCGGAGAGTGGGCGGAAGGAAGAGATGCTTTTATTTGTCCAATGTTTGTCCAAGGCCATTCATATGCAAATTATATGAGAAAATATTATAAAAAACATCCTGTCTAAACATATATTTTAGGGTTCCAAAATTCGGGTAATTTTCAAACATAGAAACTTAAAGGGAATATATGGGAATAAACAGGAATTATCCACAATTTACATAATGGAAGGTTGGCCCCTTTAACAGGAAACTTAAATATAGATAGAATATAGATATAGATAGTTGCTGGAAATGGGCCTCTATACACCTATTTAGATATTGATGCACCAAAAACCAGACATTAGCAGCTACAATAGTCATTTACCACATTAGTGATGTATAGAGTGTATTTCTGATTAGTTTAAAGTTATTGTCATTGATAAAAAACAGTGCTTTTCTTTCAAAAATAAGGACATTTCTAAGTGACCCCAAACCTTTGATTGGTGTGTATGTGTGTGTGTATATATATGTATATATATATATATATATATATATATATATATATATACATATATATATATCGGGACGGCTGCAGGGAGTGTTTTTTCTCCAGAGGCAGGGTGCAGACTGGAGCTGTTGACAGGTTGGGGAGTGGGCATCAATCATGCAACAGCTGTGAGCAGCGCTCAGGGCTGAAAAAGGGCAGCGGCGAGTAGTCGTCTTCTCCTCCCCACCACCCCCGCTCCAAAAATGTGCCACATCAACAAGTGGACGTCCGTCAGAAGGTCCAGAGTTGTTGCTGGGGGCAGGGGGGTAGAATGCAGAGGCTCCTGTTGCTAACCAGATAAGTTTTTGTTTGGCGCAAAAAACCTTAAAATACATCCACACACACTCCTTATTCCATTTGATCCCGCCGAAGCTTGCAGCCGGATCCACTTCACTGGCTCCAGAAGTAAAGTGGATCTAAATTGTTGGCTTGTTTACAACCTGCCTGATTGTTTACTGTCAGACTTCATTGTAGTGATGTTACCATCTACCCAGATCTCACTAATTACTTTGGTCAGCACTGAATTAACCCGCCAGGAGTGCTGCCCGCCCCGAATTCCCTTACCTGGTTTCTGCAAGTTAGTTTGGGTAAAATTTTACACATTTGTTGAACATTATCTGTTAATAGTTGGTATTAAGTATATCAACTGATATTAAAGGGCCCTTCTGTATGACAGGGTAGAATGTAAATTATAGTAAAATATAGTTGGAATATGTTTTCAAAATAACCACGTTACAGTCCATGATTATATGAATACATTCTTTGTCAAATTCAGCAATGAAACAAAAAGTCATGTGTTATAAATTGTGATGAACCACCTTTTCACACTGTGCTACAATGACGGTTGAGCGACCTTGGTCACTTTCCTCCTTTCCTGTATATGAGATATGCAGCAGCTTACCTTGATGAAGGTAACATTACTTCACCATGTAAGAGGACATTGCATTGGTGCCACAATCATCAAGGACACATTATATTGTATAGAGTCAGAGTATTTTGTACATCTATGTCCCATGTTCCTGGCATATATCTGAAGCATCTGGGATTGAGCTTCGCCGGATTTTCAATATAATGGAACTTCATAGGGCAAATTTGACTCCTAGTAAAAAAAAATATTTAACTTTGTGTTTCTTGCTTTAAAAAACTTGGAAATAAGCATTGGTCCTATTTGGGCCAAAGAGGCGGAGGTTTACTAGAGCCGTACTGTGACAAACCAGTTCCAGAACAAACCTAGCTCCAGTTAGCAAGTCATCCAAAAATTGCAGGATGACATATTGACAACAAGTAAGATTAAACCATGAGCTTTGAGTTGCGCTTCCTGAGCTACTGAAAATCTGCCCTGTGCACTTCCATTATATTGAAAATCCAGCCAGAGGCAAATCATTACAAAGGTCAATACTGGTGGGATGAGTGAAATCATGGCCTCTGTGGTTCAGATACATAGCAGGGACATGGGAAATGGGACTAGATGTACGAAATAATGAATTATCCCTTAAAGTTGGTTAATGTTAGCAAAAACCCTAGCTTACAGGCCAGCAAAGGAATTACCACTAATGTCAGTGAGGTTTCCTTGGTGACGTTACAGAGATTTGGAAAAAAGACAAATAGTTTTGTTGCTAACATACTTTTAGGATGACACTAAGAAAGGATAGCAACACTAACTAAGGGGGGTGGGGCTTATGACTTCTCCTGTAAGGTGAATAATGGGAAAAACACAATGACACTGTCCTTCCCGTCCTCATCATGTAAATACACTGTAAATGAGTGCATTATATTTGGTCCTGGTTATAGGAGGAATCCATGCAGCCAGTAAACTCAGATCAATTCACAAACCACCACATATAAGGCAACCGAGGAGTTTGTGTAAACACATCACACATTGTTTGACCATTGACAAGACTCATTGTTATACAGACGTGACAAGGGAGGCGCCGAGCGGCTCCACAACGCTCTCATCAAATGTGCTTTGGCATCAGGACTTCATATCTGTAGACTTGTTTGCATACTTTGAGTTGTTGACTGAATGGCAAATACAAAACACACAAGAAAAAAAAAACACAGGAAATGTTTTATCGTTCGAGTCTGAAAGCGACTCCTTTTCACTTCAAATTTTTTATTCCTGTCCGTGTGCCATCGTGCGCTCTCTGGAGAGCAGGAGGCTGAGATGGAATTTCAGCTTGCAGCAGACATTTCGTGCGAGCAGCAAATCCAATATTGAATTCAGTGCGGCGGTATTGAAATTGTTGGTTTACAGGGGGGGTTGCGCAGCAACGGCCAAAATCTCTTCTCCGAGCTTCTTCTGCATGGTTTCCCTGCCTCGTACAAGTTTTTTTTCCCTTTTTCTTTTTTTTTTTTTTTTTTGCTGCAGCCCCATCATTAGAGGCTGGGTCACAGGGTCACAACACACATTTGTAGAGTGAGGATTACCTCATGGGTGATTTGAATACCGTTCACCCCCCCACCCCTTCAGCTCCCCCAATTAGAGCCCAGCCAGCTAATAGGCTGCGGAGGGTTAAGGCAGCCCCGAGCACCTCTCAAGGCCGATAAGCACCGGATTCTTCTCTCCTAAGCTTGGATTTACTCAGGTCTCACAACTCTGCACAGAGTTGAGGTTAGCTTTGAAACATGACCTAAAAACTATCAGCTACTATACCTATGTTTTCTATATGGTAGATTATTGGATGTAGTGGATGTTCTGGCGCATTTTTTGTCTATTCCCGCAAACAAATGCCTTGAAGTCTCTGACATGTTTGAGAAGAAACATAAACGGTGCGTGCACATGGTTCATATTTATGCACAACACAAATACATTGACAAACACACACACATGCAAGTACGAACCCATGGTCACAGTGGCAGCGTTACGGAGTGAGTGATTGAGACGTTTCAGGCTGTGGGGGCTCTGGCAGGCTAATCCGTGAAATGAAACTTGACTGGAAGGAGGGGTGAGAGGAGAGAACATGGAAAGATAAGACAGAGTGGGGGGCTGGGAGGGAAAAAATGTCGGGGGGGGGGGGGGAAAAGTCGGGAGAGCGACAAGCCCTTGAGCTGGGAGGAGGATGAGCAGACAGACAGACAGACAGCGAGGGATCAGGATGTGCTGCAGATCTGTGCTGCAGGTGAAGCAGGGCCAGAGGAGTTTGGTGTTCCTCAGTCCAGACAGAGTATATACACAGATACAAAGACATGCCAGGGAAGGAGGAGAGGAAGAAAAGAAGGACCGGAGGATTTGGTGTATTTTTCAAAATAGTCCAAAGTAGGTCGTATGACGTGTTGTCTGACCACGTCTAAAGACAAAAAAAAGTGTTCTCTTCATCCGTAGCCTTCTCCCGGCTGCTTACCGCTGCCCTGATTTCTCTCCGGAGGAATGTTTCAAGAAGAACGCTGTCAGGCAGACACGAAAGCATTCACCATGTTGTGGTGTTGTACATATAAAAAAAAGACTGTTTTTTGGAAAAGGGCGTTTTTCAGTTTTCATGATCTGATGAGCGACTTGTTGAAAACAAACAGAGAGGAGGAAGAGTCCCACGAAGCAGCAGAAGACACAAGGAGCTTTTTTAGCTTCTGGCTCCTCCAAAATAAAACACAATGCTAATCATATTTAGTATCATATCATTTAACTTAAAAAAGTAATAAAACAATATAATTCATGTAAACCAGGGATTTTCAGCCGAGGGTTTGCAACGTTACTGCAGGGAGGGCCACAAAATTATAGTTTGATAATATTTTGAAAAAAGTCTGAAAAAAGTCATTAATTTGACTACTATTATATATTGACAAATATTTTGACAGTCAATTAATCTATTGATTATTGAAACAATCAGTGGATTTGTTTCTTGGTTCATTAAATGGTGTAAAATGTCAATCAACTTGTCGATTAAAAGACTAAGATCCAACCTAAAATGTCTTTTTTGTCCAGACCAATAGTTCACAATACAAAGACCATCATTTTACTATTACAGATGACTAAAACCAGGAAATAATCAGATTTGAGTAGCTAGAACCAGAGAATTTCACCTGACTCAAATCAATTATCAAAATAGTTGGTGTTTAATGCAATAGCTGATTAATTGACTAATCATTGCAGCTCTTCCCTACATGTTACTGTAGACCCGATTTAATCTGCAGCACAGTTTTATACATACACACATACTGTAGGGGGTCCCTGCTCCGTCTCTATTAGCTAAGTGGTCCTTGGCATGAAAATCTTTGAAGGCCCCCAATATAACTGTTGCAAAAAAAGCTATCGGCGTGTAGAGTTCATCTCCAAAACAAGACAAAAAGACAAAGGTCACTGAGATCACAGGGTCAGTCTAATCTTATCTAATTTCCTTTTCGCCTCTTGTTGCAGAGAAATCACCTCTTTGATCTTTTGTGGCACCTGAGACCAAAATAAGAGAAGCACAGGGCCAAATGAGATGTTATCATCGCCTGCCATGGCCATGGAAATGCTAGAATAAAAGATCCCAGAGGTTGGGGGGGGGCTGAAAGTGTGTGTGTGTTTTCGTGCACACACCTTCCTCCCTTTTGTCTGCGAGGAAGATTGAAAGCGTGGGTCGAGTGTCAAAGCCAAGGCTGAAGTCGAGTGTCGCTATCAGCAGTCACTCATCTCCACTTCACCTGCCACAGGTGGCTCTTTCATCTCCCAGGTCCACAGCCTGCTTCTTATCTCACCCAACACTCATGAATATGGATGTCTCCATCGAGCCCCTCAGTTCTAATGGGTGGTTCAGGGGGAAAAACAACAACTAAGTGCTACATTAATGAACCCGAATATTGCAATAGCGGTTCTGGCTCCACGCGTACGCCTACAACCTATTTTCTTAGTTAAAGTGACAAATTTAATGAGTCAAGAGGTCCCTGCCCAAGATCCTCGGAAAGAATATTTCCTGAGCAAACAGAGCCTGTTTTCAATCTCCCAGTGAACCGAATGAAGAAGTCATGTAATATTTACTGCGTTTCGGGGGGAGTTTATTTATATCAACATCTGGGCCATAAAAGCCACCAGCCTGGAATTTTGAAAGATGAAAGCAGCAATTTGTTATTCATTGTTTTACAAGATGAGCTAATCTCTCCGTCATTACATGGAAATGGTCCCATGCACTTCTGATGCCGCGGAGCTCGCTGTTATTGTATGTCAAGTGAAACTCTATATACAGCAGCTACAGGGTGCTGATAATCCAGCTTTAAATCTTCTTCATAAATTGTGTGGGTGAGCCAGGCTTTAAGTCTTTTTCGGAGGCTTTAAGTGTCCCGCTGTCGACGTGATATACCTTCAGAAGGAAACCCGGTGTCTCCAGCTGGGATAGTGCAATATTTTCAGAGAGCAGGAAGACTTAAGAGGCCGTTTCTGGCTCCTGAATCCAGGCTCAGCATTTGTCCGACCATGTAGCCGTGTCTCAATCACACCAAGATCAGCTGCAGGTTTCTTACAAAAAGACAAAAGCCCGTCTAGATGAATCATCGGCCGTGTTTGTGAGCCATAAAAACAAACCAAATGACCATGATACTTAAAAGGAGTTTAAAATCAGGGGTTGTGTCACGCACATCAGGAGAAACTACACAGATGTTCTTCTCTCTAAACTTAAAACATGCAAACACCACAGCAATACTATTTAATACTAAATACTACAAAATCAAAGCAGAAAGCAGTCAGAGTATGGATTTAACAATGTTTGGGGACCTCAGGAGCTACAACATTTACGGTTCCAGTCTAGACATGCTCGCCTGTCTAGACTGCTTGGTTGTGTCCAAAATCACTCAATCGCTACACTGCAAAAAGATGAAATCTTAACATGTTAAAATGTCTTTTATTTGGTACAATTAGTCGAATATTTTGTAGAAATATCTTATTCTATTGATAGTAATTGTTTTCTTTAAACAAGACCAAATTGACCCAAATCCAAAAAACAAAACAAAACAAAAAAACAAGGCATATTAACTTGTTCAGATGTTTTCTGGAGTGTGTAGTTTGTGCTGTTTAACATATTTGTGATACACTGAGCTGTAATTATTAACATAATTATCAAACCTATAAGCTTAATTAATTATGTATGTGTATATATATATATATATATATATATATATATATATATATATATATATACATATATATATATATATATATATATACATATATATATATATATATATATATAGCGAAGCGTAAAGTATTTAGTGTTATTGATGAGAGAGCTGCCTTCATCGCTGTCTGCCATCATCTGTTATGTTATGTGGGATATATAGTTTCACAAACTGTAATAATTGTCTGGTAATATTCTGACAAACTATTGGGTTCACTAAATTCTTACATGCTGTTAGTGTGGAATTTCAGACACAGCCCTTGTTTCTCTCATCTTGGTCCCCCTCAGAAAAGAAGTGACATAACTCCTCCACTTCTGGAGGTTCCAGATTGGATCAGTAAAGCTCTCACATTACCAGATAATCTGGACCAAGCATCAGTAATGACCAACGTCTCACACCAGATGTCTCAGGGGTAAATCAGCTCCAGAACTCCTGTAGTCGCAGCCCGGCTTTACAGCTTCACTTTATCAGTGCTGTTATATGTATGTTTGATTTACCTCCCGACTCTGTAGGTCCCCTCGGCGTCTGTATTAGATCATTGTTCTGGGGTTCAGGCCCACATATTTATGTTCAGTCTCACAGCTCATCAGCCCAATTTCCAGCAGTCAGATATTATCAGCAAAAAGCTCCAATAAACTGACTGTATGCTACCTGCTCAGGTCCAAGCAGCAGGCGGACCAGTTACCGACCAGCTGGTGAACAGAGGAGCATCAGCACAGCCACATATTGGACACATGTATAAAATGTCAAGATAATTGTGGGAGAAACGAATGCATCCTGGGTGGATTAGTCAATTAATTGATTAGTTGTCAACTATTGCTGTCAATACTATTTGTATTATTGTTTGTGAACAGAACATCAATGTCCATTTCCATTGTCAAAAAGCCTGTAGGATTTTTGATTATTTCAGAAAATATGTATGTATAAGATTTAAGTCATTTTTAAGAAAAAAAAAATGTCATGTCAAGTCAAAGCAATTTTATTTGTATAGCATAAAATCAGCCTCAATGGGCTCAGTTAGAGTTTGTACAACAGAAACACATCTCCTGTCCTTAGACCCTCACATCATACAAGAAAAATCCCCCTAAAATAACCCTTTAAAGAAGAAGAAACCTCAGGAAGAGAAACAGAGGAGGGATCACTCTTCCAGGACGGACAGGCATGAATAGATAATGAGAGCACAGGATGGAATACAATACATTTAGAACAGGAAAAGAGTTGAGTATGACATTAATTAAAATAACAGAAATATATTGATTCATGGTGTATGTGGGAGATGAGGTGACAGGATCCATTGCAGGTTTCAGGTGCCACAAGGACAGAGTAAGATCCTCCAAATACCAAAGGCTCCTTGCAGCGGCTGCACTGCAGCATATCTGTGGATGAACAAACACAGGACATGACTCCAGAACAGATTTAGAAGGTACATCAGTAGATCATAAATGTGAGAAGCTCAGAGTATCTCATAAGGTCCCATCAGACTAAACCTAGTCAGGACCAGCCCTAACTATAAGCTTCATAATAAAGGGACGTTTTTTGTTTTGGCCCTGCTTGCCATTTTAATTTTAAAACTTCTGGGAAGCTTTACTAAGCTGTGTTTTAGGAAAGCAGTGTTCTTGATGGATGATGGATGAGCTATTCTTGATTTCACAGGAAGCCAGTGCAGAAAGGTGAATACTGGTGATAAATGGTCCCTTTTTGGAGCAGAACGTTATCAGGTCATCCAGGATTTATGTCTGTAAGACATGCTTGAAGTTGTACGAGCTGGTTGGGTTTCTTTGGCTTAATTGAAAGATAGTTAGTTGTATATCATCCAAAAAACGATTAAAATTAAGTGTGTTTCCTAATAATTTTACCTAAAGGAAGCATATAAAAGGTGAAAAGTATTGGTCCAGTCACACACGTGTTTGGCAACATTTTTTTCTTAGAAAGAAGTTTTTTTTTGGTACATAACCAGATAAGAAGGAGATGTTGAGCATTTCTACCTAGGAAGAGCTAATCAAAGGAATAATTTCTTTAAGCAGTCCCGCTGGTATAGGATCCAAAAACAGGTTGATGTTTGGGTTAAAGAAATGATTGAAGCTAGTTCAGAAAGGTTGATTTAAGAAACGGAGTCTGGATAGATGTTAGCATTTTCATCTGTTTCTACAATCCCTGTGTTTGTGCCAGTTGTTGGCAAGAGGTGATGAATTCTATCTCTAATTGTCAGAATTTTGTCATTAAAAAAAAACAAAGTCGTTGCTACTGAGAGCTGCAGGAATTTGTGGATCAATAGAGTACTGACTTTTTGTCAGTGTAGCTAAAGTGCTGAAAAGGAACTTAGTGTTTTTTCCCTTTTCTATTAGTGAGAAGTAATAGCATTAAATGCATCTGGCATTACACAGGGCCTTCCTGTAAGTTCTGAGATTCGCTTTCCATGTGCAGAGTGATTATTTCAGTTTGCTGGAAGTGTTCAAGTGTTCGTGAAGTTAGCTTCAATTTATGGGTTTGAGACTTATACCAGGGAGTGACTCTTTTGTGTTTAACTATCCTCTTTTTTAGAGGAACGATGGTGTCAGGTTGGGTTGTTCGCAGTGAACCTGCAGTGCTCTGAACAACATGATCTATTTCACATGGACAAGCAGCAGCATAGAAGTCTGCAGCTGTGGTGAGACAGGACAGTGAATTAAATACAGATGGAATCACTTCCTTAGATTCAGATATAGCACATTGATTAGACAGCTTGTCAATATATTCTTGTCAGGCGGTGTGTAGTTCAATAAGAGGAATTCAAAAGTTATCAAATAATGGTCTGGTAGGAGGGGATTCTGTTGAAAGGCAAATAAGTGTTAAACTTTGATGCTGTATGTTAGAACGAGGTTGTGGATGTGGTCAAATCAATGGTTAAAGCAAACATCTACTTTGTGAGAGAACCAACGTCAAAGTGAATATTAAAATCACCTGCAATCATTTTATCTTCGTCCTAAGAACTAGACTCAACAGGAACTAGAATTTAGATAAAAATTCAGACTACGTGCCAGGACGATGGTACACTGTGACATACAGGACGTTCAAAGGATGTGTATTTACCCCTCAGCTCAGGGCCGATCAAATTTGAGTTGAAAATAACTGCAACTACCACCGTGAGGAATATGAGTATTAAGATGACTAGGAGGAGATGATTCATTCAGGCTAACATATTCCTCAGGATGCAGAAAGGTTTGAGTAAGGCAGAATCAATCAATATTATAATCTGATATCAGATCCTTTATTAACACAGTGTTGGATGACAGAGATCTGATCTTTAAAAGTCGACATTTCACTCTCCAATGCTGCTGCACATTAGCTGTATTGGTGCCGATTTGAATTAAGTTACTACGTATAGCTCATCTCAAGTTTGATATAGATGAGTTGAATAAAATGGTTGGGAGACAGACACCATCTCTATGAGGTTCTGAGTGGATGACTGCTCTGAAGGAAGTTCAGAGAAGTGTGTAGGACTGTGACTCCATCTCCTGGAGTCAACTCTTGGATTTTCAGAGATTTGGGGTGATAAAGTCCACCATGTTCCTAGATAAGAGAGGCACTGGCCAAAGTTGGATGTCTGCCGTCTCTCGCTATCTGACCAGGTTTCTCCCAGAACGTTGCACAATTATCTACGAAGCCCACATTATTATCTTAAATGTCCAAATTCTCTGGTTCCAGCATCTCAAATGAATATTTTCTGTTTTTTTTTGGTCTTCTATAATAGTAAACTAAAGTTCTCTGGGTTGTGGACTGTTGGTGGAAGCAACAAAAATACATTTTAAGTTGAATCCTCAGATTTTGGAAACAGTGATTGACATTTTACAGCATTTTATGAACTGAACCAAACAACATTTATAGATAAATCGAAAATAGTTGTTAGTTGCAGCTGTAATCCTGGGAAGTATTGCGGGTTGTGAAGTGAAATGTTTGTTAAGAGAATAGTGCCTTAGGAGTACAAATGTTTTGTATTTTGTTTTGTATTTTGGTTTAGCAATGGCTTCAAAAAATGAGCTTAAATGGAATGCAATGTTCCAGATGGAGCGTTTGTGATGTGTTGGACATCAAACGTCTCACAAATCATATGGAAATTCCAGAGAAGATCTCACAGATAATCACTGGGTTGATGTCTATCATTGTTCTTAATGTTTAAAATCCTTATAATCGGGTTTAACATCCAAAAACCTTCACTTTATACTTTTAAGTAACAAGACTGAGTTCTGAAAGACTTTAAACAGAAAAAGCTGGTAATGAAACACATTATGGGCTTTGACAGTGTATAGAGTGGTGACGGCGCGTGGAGATGGAAGTGGAGTGGAGGGGTTAGACGGGTACACTGCCTCTTTAATGGCAATTCATAAAAACATTGACATAAAACTGTGTTGCATGAACTCTGACGATGACATTACTCTCCCTTTGAAACTCTGGGCTCCACTCTTTGATTTCACAGCCTTCTAACACTGACCTTGGCGCCTGCCAGAGCTGACTTCCTTTCAGTGTACCTGTACCACTTTTTCTGGGTCTGAGTCTTATTATAATTGAGTGTCAGTGTTTGGCTCTAGGGCTGGAGCTGGCATGTCCCGTAGTGGCTTTTTTTTTTTTTTTTTTTCGCTCTCTCTCTCTCTGAGAACAGTGAAAGCACAGATCCAGTCAATGCACACTCTTGGCTGTCACTTGCCTTGGCATTCAGTTATTTAATTCTGGCTTCCTCCTGTGTCCACCTCTGACAGGACCTCCCTCTGCGCCGCAGAACCTGGTCTACAACATCAACCAGACCACTGTCAGCCTGGAGTGGAGCCCGCCGGCGGACACGGGCGGCCGCAACGACGTCACCTACAGAGTGATATGCCGGCGCTGCAGCTGGGAACCTGAGGAGTGTGTGCCGTGTGGGCCTAACGTGGGATACTCCCCAGCTCCATCGGGATTAGTGGACACTTATCTGACCATCATGGACCTGCTGGCACACGCCAACTACACTTTCGAGGTGGAGGCCGTCAACGGGGTGTCGGACCTGAGCCGCACCCAGAGGCTGTTCGCCGCCGTTAGCATCGCCACGGGTCAAGCAGGTAAGGAGGCCTCCTGATAATGTGTCTTTGGGGGTGGAAGCCCCGTCTGGTTTAACTGCTGTGAAAGGAAATGTGAACTCGTAAAAGTTTTTTATGAGGCTTCAGTTTAAAGGAATAGTGTAGCACTTTGGAAAATATGTTATTTTTTTTCCACACTTCTTTTACTGGGAGGTTGAGGAGAAGATGGTTGAACTGATCTGAAGCTATTGGCCACTGGTGCATTTTAAGCAGGAGAACTAGTCTGGCTCTGACCAAATACCAAATACGGTACTTGTACTTGAGTATTTCAATTTGATGCTCATTCTACTTCTCTAAATTTCAGAAGGAAATACTTTCTCTACCAGGACATTTATCTGACAGCTTTGGTTACTTTTCAGATGTAGATTATACAAGCTTTTAAAATACAAGATAAAACTAGTAGTTTTAACCTTTCTGTCATATTTCACATCTATGAATTGTTAACAGCTCCATCATGTAGTGATTGTTTCCCTCTACACTAATCACATGCTGTCATTTCAATAAATGTTCAAATGATCCAATATTTCACCAAAAGTCAAACATCAGAGGAAAAGTTTTTGTTGTTTTTGTTCTTCTTCTCTCTCCCATTAATCATCTCACAACCCCTGCATTTATCTGATGACCATTTGGAGGGTCCCCAACCCCTAGTTTGGAACCACTAGATTAATCTATTATGAAGTATATGAACCCGTATAAGTAATTCACACTAGCTCCACATTGATGGAGGTAAAAACTTCTATTTTAGTAAATTATGTGCATTTATTTATAATACTTTGCTTTTCACTTAAATCATTTTATAGGCAGGACTTTTACTTCTAATGGAGAATTTTTTACAATGTATTGGTACTTTTACTTAAGTAAAGAATCTGAATATTTTAGTTTAGTTTAAAAATACAGCTTCCTTAACATGTCCTATTTTATTCACTTAATTCATATCGTGGTTTCAGGATTACATGGTATACACTGTAGGGCACACTCCAGCCTGTATGGCAAGCTTGTTTAAGCAAATCCTGCATCCTGCTGTAAAGGCACTGACATGTGGCTGGTATTGATCTTCTTATCTCTCAGAAGCCCCCACACACACATATTTTTTTCTTGAAGTGCTAAACTATATCTCTAAAGCTTCTTTTGGAAAGTGTTTGGCTCACGGCGAACGTCGCGTGATATATGGCGAGCTCATCTGGTGCTGCAGCTGAGAGAGCATTAGGCATTAAGGAACACACCGATTGACAGTTTAATTTTGAAACCCTCTCAAATGCAAACTACAGTAATGATTCCCCATTAGCATTAATGACCATAGTTTGATATGATCCATAATATTTCCAGTATGAATATTACCCAGATTATTTTAATGTGTGTATCAGCACCGCAGTGGCAAACATTATTAGCTCATCACTGATGCCGACTCCCAGTGGTCCCTCATGAGCCTATACTGTATTTGCAGGCTGGTCTCTGGGGAATCCGCCGTAATTAAAATGCCGTATTTTGCAGCGACAACTTCCAAAGCTCTTTTTATTCATTATTTCTATGGATCCACCCAACAAGATTCCTCTTTCATGCTTGAGCATCCATGAAACACAGTCGGCCCAAAAGAGTGTAGCTGCCGACTTTGGTGATTAAAAGACGCCCAGCTGCAACGGGAGCACTGAAGCTTTCTGCTGAATGTTTTATTATAACCTCTGGCTAATTACACCTGTCCTCTTCCATGTGACAACCAGACAGGTCCAAGTTGCTTCACTGTTATATAAACATTGCAAAAAAATTAAATCATATCTGGGGAAAATACTTTATATGTAGCACAAATAGTCCAGTATTAATGAAAATTATTTTAAATTATCTAAAGTTTATATATTTCTTTTAAAAAAACATAAGTTAAAAAAGTCCAAAATATGAGGTAAAGAGACAACATTAGGATAAAAAGTTATTGGTAATTTAATCTTATTTTGAGAAAACAAAACCAAAATCGAGAAAAATTTTAAATGAACAAACGTATTTACTTGACAATGGAATCAGGTATTTTACGATAATTATACTCTATATTGGATAAATTCTTGTATTGAAGCTGTTAGCCAGCTTTTCCCCTTCAAAGTACAAATGCTGTGTTTTATTACCAAAACTGAGTAATATAAGAACCTAATCTATCATCTCATTAACTTACTTGATATAAACACTGACTTTTCAGAGAAATGATTTAATACTAGTGGAATTATCTTGAAATTAAATCTTAAAATAAGACATATTCATAATAACCTTAAGGACATACCATGAATTCAAAGCTAAATAACTTTTAAAACTTACCTCTAAATCTGAGATCTTATCTCCTGGCAAGTCCAGAACAGTTCAGTATAGATCAGTCTGTGGGACATGTACAGAGAGGAAGAGGCTGAGTTGTGTGGTGGAGGTGGATGCAGCATCTGGGGGGATGATATATTTCGTGAGGCTCGGTTCGTGACAGAGATGCGAGCTGGAGAGCGCTGAGGGGTCACTCCGGTCCAAGGACACGGGGACGTGGAAAGGCAGAAGACCTGCCGGGGGGGTAGGAAAAGTGAGGGAGAACAATTAACACATGCTCTTTGAGAGTCACTCATAATTATACGTGGCATGTTGACAACGGACAATTACTCAGTTAACCCGACGGAATATCCAGTCGTCAGCTATTGTGGAACGGAGCGCCCGGCCAAGATGATGTCATGTTTACCGTTGTGAGTAAGTGGAGGTCCTAAATAGAGCCATAATAGAGTGATCAGTGTAACAGATCAACACTTTGCTGATTCAATACGGGATTCTGATTGATTGATTCACCCTGAGTATGACACTATATCAGGCTGGTACAGGCTCTGAAACAATGATGCAATACTATGATGCAATACCAAAACGGCTCTTTGAAACCCAGACTAATCAAATTCCTTCAGGGTTAGCGGCTCTCCGAGGCAGGGTGACCCGCTCCATCTGTTCAATGAGAGGACAGCTCTTTCAATGAAGGCTGAAATTACAGAAGCTCGCATTGAAGAGAATACACTTACCTGATAAGATGTCACTATCAGCCTTATAGTGATCTATATCTATGGATCTATCCCTGGATGGATGTGAGCCAACTAGTTTGTTTCTTTACACAGACTAACAGAAAACCTGCATCCTACAAACTAATTTCTTGTCAAGACATTTTCAGTTATGTAATTAATATCATGTGAAAACACACAAATATATACCATTCTTTAATATAAACTATAAACTAACTAACTATAAACTATTGACTATTTTAATAGTTGGTTTATCTATTGATTATTTAAACAATTGATTGAATAGTTTGGTTCATGAAACTTGTTCCCTGACCTGAAGATTTTTTTTTTTTTTTTTGCTTTTTTGTCCAGACCAACAGTCCATAACCAAAAGATCAACAGTTTACTATTATAGAATACTAAAGAAACCAGAACATTGACAACTAATGTAATAGTTAGCAACAAATCAATTATTCAACAGATTGTTGTCGCTCTACATCTAACCACCTTGATCAAGGTCCGAGGTTTCTCTGCTTTGCAGAAACCAGTCCCCCCTTTGCTTCTTGGGCAAAGAACCAATGCAATGTGAAAGAAATAAATGTTTGATCATCTATTTATCTCCAGAGAAAAAGAGGGCTACACACTGAAAAGGTCCCTGTTATTCTGTTTGCTTGTGGCCTTGTGAACACTCCATCTTCTTTCCCATCAGACATCAGCTCCACTCCTGTCCTGCTCTCTGCGTTCTCCATTGTCCGGCACGGGCTGTAAGGGATTGTTAGGGACTGCTCGAGTGCTTTGTAATTGGGATGTAGGCGCATCCTAAAACAATCGTCCCTTCCCGAGTGAGTGTGCAGGCCCACTCGTTAGAGAATGACTGCATTATTAAAGCCTTTATGGCTCATCATTCAGAATTGATTAACCTTTCGCGATGTGAGGTGCCGGAGCCCCGTAGCAGTGAAAGAACCTTAAAGTCTCCCTGCACCACCTCCTGCATGATAATCAGCACGTATATATTCTCTTAGCTGTGGACCAGGGGAACGAACACGCGCCAACGTGTGAATGCAGATGGCGATCCATCTGATGAGGAATTCACACCTCTACTAATTACACCAAAGGAAATGTCTGAAGTGAGGCAGGAGCCACGCAAGGTGTTGAGTGCTTATTGTTCCCAGAAACCTAATTACCTCTCAGCTCTGTCTTAAACGAGTTTAAGTAGCGGCAGAGAGTTTGTCAGCTTGATTCCTCCATCTCCAGGCCCAGCACCGGTTGAATGGGAATCCGTTGCGTGGAGGCCTTTTCCCTGCCTGTGCCTTTGCCGCCATGAGCCGGAGGTTAAAAGCGTGATTTTCAATCAGCGCTCCATTGTGAGCCGACAGCGCTGCAGAGCCGCCCTCGGAGGCCCCTCCGCACCTTAGCGCTCCTCAAGCGCACTTGTAAACAAGGCTTTTGTTCTTCCAGCACGCTGGTGAGTGGGCACCGCTCATAGCATAACCATTAATATTTATTCAAGCGGGTTCACATCTCTGAGCCAGAAAAAATCACTGCGGAGAAGGGCACAGAAATAGGATTTTGAATTGGTTATGGGGAAAGGCTACAGGACCTATGTTGGTGCATGTGTGTGTGTATGCACGTGTGTGTACAGCTTGAGACCAGTGCAGTGGGGTTTAGGTGCAATCAGCAAGAGGTATAAACAATGTAATGAGCCTGTGGAAATTGATTTTATTGTTGACTGCTTGCATTAGCCGGCAGCACAAAGCCTGTTACACTCAGATAGCAACTTGAGCTAATAGTTGAGCCGCGCTCTGAAGTATTCACGGAGGGTGAGTCAGAGCAGAAAACAGGGGGTGTGACTTTACCCCTGGGTTTAGGCTGTGGCAAGATGGACTAGAAATGCCTCAGAATGCAGAGAATACCACAGCAGTCATTTAAAATGCATCTAATGGATAGAGATGTCATTTCAAGTTTTGGATATAAAGCCCCTTTTCTGGCGTTGGGTGAGTAACATTTATCTGATAAAGTATTAAGACACAGCTGTCCATTACATCTTGATTCAGACATGACACGGCTGTTATTGGGACAGATCCGCCATGCTTGTGGGGTATTTGGCACCCGGGGCCTGAGAGGGAGTGGTGGTGGTGCTACAGCTGGAGAAGAGATTCCGAGGATTTTTTGCCCTCATACAGATGGACAGTTGGAATTTGCTCTTAAAGCCTTAATAGATGACCATCATAAATTTGATGGTCACTAGTGAGTGCAATAATAAAATGTCTGAGAGCGCACAAGGAAAGAAGGATAAGATGTTTAGTTTTCTACTTACTATTTGTGTACAAGCAGTTCAACTTCCTGTTCTGTTCCATGGTTCATAAAATAGTGTAAATTGTTGACTCCTGTTGTTTCCCCAAGCAGAGAGATGTTTCAGACCGACAAACAACCCAAAGATCATCAGTTTACTGTTATAGAAGATGAAAAAAAACAGAAAATAATCCGATTTGAGAAGCTGGAACCGGAGTATTTGGAACCCTTTCTTCTCAAAAATGACTCAAATCAATAAATTGATTGAAAGTTGTTTGGTTTATAGAATGGTGTAAAATCAATCACTGTTTCCTGAAGCTAAAGATGCAAATTAAAATGTCTTTTTTGTCCAGACCAACAGTCCACAACCCAAAGATCATTTAGATCGTTTAATGTTATAAAAGACTAAAGAAATCAGAAAATAATCTGGTTTGATAAACTGGAACCAGAAAATTTCGACATTTTCTTTCGTCGATAATCAAAATAGTTGATAATTAATCAATTAATTGACTAATCATTATAGCTCTGGTCAGGACTTTACAGTCATTTTACTGTCTGTCCAAATTAAAACAAATCATTAAAGATTTCTCCATTTTCTCTTTGATAACTGATGAGCAGCACTCTATTTCTTCTACTGTTTATGGGTAATTTATCCTTTGCCTCCATTTTCTGACCAAACTACTTACTGTTACTTGCATCAAACCAGTTGATGGAAACATGAAAACACAATTTCAATTCAATCATAAATTTGTGTTTAGTTTTTTGCAAGACTCTTATGCTTAAAATCCACTTGAAACACAGCTACTGTGACAACAGAGATATCGCTTAAGGTTTGGATCTGACAGTTTAACATCAGAAGGAATTTCATAATCCACAAAGCAGGTTATTTATAGTCTTCCTCCATGTCATTTGTTGTGCAGCATTGTGAATGCAGGATGTTGTTGTAGTTCCCCTCAAGTACAACCCTACTTAAACATTCAAAGCGAACAACAGGCTTTATTCCCTTCAGTGCAATCTATGCAATAGAAGAAAAAAATGTCGAGGCACATGAATGTAAACTAAGCATTTTACTTTGATCTGAAGAAGCCTCTATGTCTGCGTCGCGTGCGTGAGTCGCAGATTTTCCTGTTTAGTTTGGCTGCTTCAGTCGAATGTGGAGTTCAAAGAGGAAGATGGCAGAGTTTGATCATTATTTATGTCGACAAGACGGCAACGATCATAAAGAAAATTATAAAAAAAAATGTTGAGGGGTGAAACCATGGATGTATTATAAAACCTTGATAGGGCACCACCTCTATGCAGATTTTTCCCAGTGGCCACTCGTGTTACTGCAACAAAAAATCCCATTCAAAAAGCATTTTTTTTATCCGTCAAAAAACCTTTCTAGAAAAGAAATATCTGGAAAAGTCTCCATTCCCAGTTAAACGACTGATTTTATTTTTTTGCACTTTACACATTCTTATCACCTCCCAGCATGCCCCAGGGCATCATGGGAGGTTACTCTACTGATCAGTTTATATAAGTGGCATAACACAGAAATAAACCCGGAAGTCTGGAACATTTTCAGCATATGCACCAGTGGCCACAAATGGCAGCCATTTTTCAAACTGTTATCCAGTTCTAAAATACATCCATGAGTGAACCTGTAATACTGATACACCCTCAGAGATACTCTACACTAACACCGTATTGAAACCATAATCAGACGCTGTCCAGTGGGTTTTTGTGAAGGTAACACTTTATGGGGGGGACAATACGTCCATTGATTGATCCCCTTTTTGTGCTCCGATCTGCCGCGGCGGCCTTAAACAGAGGGATCGATTGATCCGGAGGAGTCCCCTACCAGCCAGTGTAATTTTCTAGTTAAGCGGATCCTCCTTTGCAGCATTTGTCCCTGGTTTTATGTTACCTGGGAGCCCCTCCATTCCCCCCCTCCGAACTGCCGTAATTTGATGAGAGCCGGGCAAAGCGTCGAGATTCAACAGCTGCAATAAAAAAAAAAAAAAAGAAAAAAAAAACCTCGGTGGTCTCAGAGCAGCAGCTCGGAGCACTTAACCTGTAGCTTTTCTGTAAATGCCTCCTGATTTGTCTGTCACCCAATCCGTCAGCAATGAATAATTTTCATGGAAGGTGCACTTTAATTACTTTCCCATTTAAATGGCATTATCGTGGCCTATCTAGGTAATTAATCTCGCCAAGTATCCTGTTTCAGCCTTTTATTGCTGGCAGACGAGCTCCCTAAATCCCCCTGAATCTGCCGCGCTTGAATGAGCCCTCCCTCAGAGAAGCTGGCGTTGCCTCTTTCCCCTTCACTCGTTCCCTATTGCAGCCATCGGACGGCCCCCTTTTTTTTATTTTGTCAGAGCAACGGGGGCCGTTTCACTGCTTTATAAAGGAGAGGCACATCCGTAAAGGGCTGTAGCCAGGTCCGTTGTTGTGCTGATATCCGGAGTGTTTGGGTGATATTTAATGTCTGCCTTATTGTCGACAAATCCCGGGAAAACTCCGAACCAACAAAGAGTGGATCCACTAATAAGTAGTGTCTGTGTGTGTCCTCTGCGCTGTAGAGCTCCACTGTCGTCAAAAAACTATTAAAAACACATCAGTGAGTCACACTGTAGCACTGGAGGACATGTTCCTTTATTATTACCAGTCACACACACACACTCTCACACACACACACACACACACACACACACACACACACACACAGTAGTTTAATTTGACTCTCCCACACACTCTTGTCCTACTGCCAGAAATACTCACTCGAGCACGGTTGTGGAAAAAAAAAACTGAAACTGAAATACATTTACTTGAGTATGTATGTATAATTTTGAGGTACTCATACTTTCCCTGACTATTTCTATTTGAGTATTTCCATGCTTTAATAAAATACTTTATTTTATTTAATAAAATACTTAACTACATTTCAGAGGGAAATATTGTACATAAAATTAATATAGTTTCATATTCTGTTATCTATATTCTATTAATTTGTCATCTTTTCCTTTTAACATTTGCACTTTGCTGCCTCTAAGAATTATATTGATTTATGATATTGATTTTGACTACTGATTTTATTGATTTACTATTAATGTGCCAACAATATCTCAAATTGGCAAAAATGTCCTTGTGCATGTATTTTCTGATTAAAAGAAGTTATATAACATACTATAACAATGGTTCTTAAACTTTTTCACATCAAGGAATCTTAAAATCACAAAAACTAGACCACAGACCCCATCTGATTTGAAAATCGAATGATTCTTTTGCTGTTTTATAACAGAACGTGGCCAAAAATTATGGAGGACTGAAACTGCTATGATCAAAAATATGAACATAAATGAATATGCTAGTAAATGCCAAATTTTCCATTTAATTAATTAATTAAATACTTTTGTATATTATTTCCCCTTTACACATAAATACCCCTTCAATCTGGGGACCCCCTGGCACCCTCTTAGGACCACCACTGTACTATAACACAGTCTGCATATTGAGTACTTTTATTTTTGATGCTTGAAAATAGTTAACTGCTTGCATCTCGATCTGGAAAAGCAATATAAGCATAATTTATGAAGCATCTTATTTTGAAAAGGTGTTTTTTTTTCTTATACTAAAGAAAAGATCATATAGAATGTGTTGCTCTTGGCAGCAGGAATGAGATCAGTGATCTTTAGAGGAATCTTCATACATCTTTGTATTGTCACTATCAAATAGTGGCAGAGAAGTTCCCTTTTTGCATCTTTTCACATCTGAACAGTAATATAGCAGAGATTTAGATGATGTGTGGTGGAGCTCCGTACTGGAGCCTGCATGATTATTACAGAGGATCCGGGGGAAAAAGGGAAAAAAGGCAAGTCAGCATTCTGTAGTGGACCAAAGAAATCCAAGACCTCAGCAAAAAAACGTCTGAAGATTGAAGAGCTGCGGGGAAACAGGTTAATTTGTCCCAACAGCTAAAACAACAACAACAACAACAACAGGTGTTTCTACTGGTTGGTTGCTTCAAATATTCAGTTAAACAAACTCAATGGAAAGAAAGAGTTAATATTGAAACTAAAATCAAGATAATATTTAACAAATGTGTTTATTTTTACCCTTGCTGGTATAAAGCCAAACATATCCTCAATCAGATTATTTCTAATAGTCCCAGTATTACTATTATTACTATAATTGCTCTTCCAGTAAGTCCTTATTAATTTCCTGGTTTTTCTTCGACTTTCCGTTGATTATGTTTGTTTCCTTCCAATAGAAGCTCTTGTCTGTGTTTGGACGCTTTTGTTATTAAATTCGGAACATTTTGCAGAGAACGATACCATTTCATTTCATAAGAAAAAAAAACTGCCTGCAAAGTTGCAGCATTTCTGATGTTTCCCGGTCTCAGCTGGGAATAACGTGGAAGTTAAAAAGGGAGCGGCTGATTCGCATTCGGCTTCATCCTACAGGCTGTTCCCCCGGAGCATACACACAGACACGGCTTTAATTATTCACACCTCTGCCAGGCACCAAAAAAAAAAAAGCGAGAGATTGAGGGAAGGAATTTTCTTTTTTTTGGCAGTCAATCTGCTGTTTACCTTCCGCAGAGCAGCTTTTTCTGTCAGACCCTCACCTTTCTGGAATCTTTTTTTTTTTTTTTTACTCACTCTCTCTCTTGCAAAATGTCAGAGTCTCTCATTTATCAGGCGAGACGTTTGACAACTCACTTCTGGCAGGAGTTGGACTCTAAACAAGCTTCCTGGAGAATTGTTGCACTTATCAATGTTTGCAGGATATTAAATTTGTGTGTGTGTTTGTGTATTTTACCAAATCCAACCCCCCCATCCCCGGTAAACAAATAAAGATTCTTCTGCAGGCGTAAAGATGGAAGCTGGGACACTGAGGAAGGTCTGAATGGACTCCTGCTTGTTTACTTGTTGGAGACAAGTTGGCGGAGCTCGACTGACAGGCCTCAGAGTTACAGGAAGAAAGTTCAGACTCTCAGATTTACTTTGTGGTTTTAACCATCGAGGAACCACTGTCGACTTAATTTGACAAGATGCCACACTGAATAAAATGGACGAATTTGCCAAAAGTTATTCAAACCATTTTATCAGAGCGATATTGTCAACGGCAGCAAGTGAATGCATCGTATTATCATCTAATGTCAAAAAACAAGTTTACCTGCAGTAAACTGTTGCTGTATCTGCCCCATACATGGAATCTGAGTGGCTAATTTTCGTGAAAATTCTGTAATCCAAGATGGCTCCCGCCCTATGACGTCATGATATGCAAATTAGATGGGTCAATTTAACCCCTACATAAACTCTTCCTTAAGATTTCTCTACAGAGATTTCTCTCTATCTCTTATCACTTTTAAATTACAGCTTTTAGATGTCAAAACCAAACACTTTAGAAAAAACCCTCCGTTGCCTAAAGGGTTAAAGAAGACGGTGAGCTGTTCAGCTGCTTTGTTGCTGTGAGTCACTGTGGATCAACCGATCAGGCAAAATTAACAAAATTAATCACAATAACAACAATATCAGCATATATGTCTATGTATATCAGGGTAGATAAGGCTGCCGTTTCTACAACAAAAGGCCCCTGTCTTGTCTGTGTCCATCTGAAAAAAAATAATTAAAAAAACAACATAAAAACATTCCACATCCCTGCTCTTATTAGTTGTATTAGTCTACCAATGCATATAGTGTTTCAGGTGTGTGAGAGCCCTGCAACCTGTAGCAGCCGATAACATAATAACACCCAATAACCTCATAAATCTGCCCTCTTTAAAATGTAATAGGCCAATAATGTAACATTTGGCCAATAATGTAATAAATGTCCTGAACTGATAAGGTAATAACTTTTTGCCAATAATATATTAACTTATTAGGTTATTGGCTCAGTCATGACATTTGCAACATTTTTTTAATTCACCAGGTCAATAACATAATAACCATAATACCATAATAATGTTATCGGCCAAAAAGTTAATATGTTATTGTTTTATTTTATTATTGGACAGTTGTTGCCTTATTGGCCTATTACATGTTTTTTGTATGTATAAAATTTCATTCTTGGTGAAACAAAACAGGAATTTTCACCACAAACGAGCACCCGGAATCAACCACCACCATAATTGGTTATAATAATCCCTTTTAAAAATGAGTTTCGAGGTGGATCTTCAAGGTCAGAGGAGCACGACGCCCCACACGGCTGACATTTTGATACAGAAAGTAATCACAGCTTCAAAGTTCATCCATTTTATATTTCCCTAATAACAGTGTTTCAAGGTCAGTTATAGTATATAGCTACAGCAGTTAATGAGGTGAAGAAGAACATGATAGTCTTTAGTTTGTGCATTTTTCAACGCCACAGGCAACACAAACGCTGTCATATCAGGGCGAAGCTGATATATGACACATGGAAGACGGGCGAATGAAACTAAAACCATGATGCCACCGGGGTAAGCAAGAAATCCCGTTTCTGGGATTTGGGTGAACTGACCCTTTAAAGCGTATGAGTGAACTGTGTAAACAAGCCTCGGCTAATGTTGATAAAGGAGGCGACAGATACACGCTCCCGCCTGAACTCCAATAGTAATTTCTATGTAAATAGAAAAAAAAAAAAAACACATACATGAGCAGATTAAGGTGTGAGCGGCGGGGCCTTATCCACGGGGTGATTACGAGCTGGGAATATTCCTTCAGTGAAATTACAGACCTGAGGGGTAGTTGATGAGAAATGTCACCGTCGACAAAAATGGAACTTTAATATATTCCATCTCAGGTTTTGTTGGACACTTATTAATGTCTCTCAGTGAGTGCCACTAATTAAGGTAGTCAGTCTGGTGCAGCAGACGAAGCGTGGGACAAATAACAGCGTGACCCGGGAACCAATGAGCCGTGATGAGAATCCGCCGATTTAGAAGCGCGATGAGGGCCTCAGAGCGCACGCTGATCTCAAGTTGAGCAACAGAAAACCTGTTTGAGGCAGAGCGACGCCGGCGATTATTCATCCTCCCACTTTCAACGTTGATGGTCTTTTTCACAGCTTGTGATAGTTTCATTTCTAGCGGCACAATTGGATGATAATAATATTCGGGGATGATGAAGCTGTGAAGGTTTTACAGGTTATAAGTTGGTTAGTGCGTCAGGTGCAAGCTAACAACATTAAAGTGAGCAAGTTTAAAAAAACCACAACAAACACTGGATGAAAATTCACAAACAATAATTCACTTTCTCAGCTGTACTGGGTCTGGTATTACCAGTAGGCTACTAGCTTATGTTAGCTAACGTTAGCTACTGTTACGACCCTTTCACATTGGACAAAAAAACAGATAACACCAACTACAACCATTAGGTGGAAGTGGCACACCCATATGTTTATGTAGCATTAGCATGCTAGGCTAGCAGTCAGCTTTGTGACTTCCTATGTCATCTTTAGAGTATATAAACACTGTTAACACACCTGGCACTTAGCCCAGCAGTGTTCACCTTTTCTTATCATAGTTATAGGTTTACCTATATAGGTTTACCTATAGGTACATGCTAATTTTGGTGTAAAATGAACATAATTTCATGCAAAAAATTAGGTGTCTGTTGTTCCTGCTAACACACAAACTGGGAAATAAGACCACCCACTCATTCTGTTGTGGTCTCGCCCATATTTTGTTGCTGAAAGTTAATAGTTAGTTTTAGTTTTAAAGAGTGAATGTGTAAGAAGGCAGACTGTATTGCTGCTACAGGTCTAACGAGGTGCTTTTTGACAATGAGAGCAGCTATTTTTTTGTAAATTGACCATGAAAATTAAATATTAAACTGTGAAAATGGCAAACCTGGGCCCCTTCAATTGAAACTGATTTCCTCTTTTCTACTTTGTACTGAAGTACCGCTGTCACACACGTATGTTTCAGCAGTTTTTATCACAAAAGTAAAACACAATACTTCAACAAGAAGCGTGTTTGTTGTTTCCTGTGTGTGGTTTTACTCTTTGAAGTAAGTGGCCCAGGAGAATCTCAGGGAAATGAGGGGAAATTCCACTTGTGGCAATAGTGGCCGTTGTTTAGGAAGTCACATCGACTCACTTTAAACAGGATCATATTGCAGCTTTCCAATGTTTGGATATGTCTGTGCCAAAGATAAAATGAAATAAAAAACATCTTTTGAAGATTTATGTGTTTTGCCTGAGTACAACAGTTGAATAAATCATGAGTGTGATTTATATTATGTGTGTTCTTTGCACACATTAAACATATCATGGTGTATATTGACTTGATTTGTGTGTAGAAGTTCAGTCTTGTCACAGGAAGCAGTAGTTTTGACAATAAACTCTAAAAGAGCCATGGCCAACTCATGCTGAAACAGTGTATTAGTTGATTATTAGGAGACAATATTACTGAATAATCAATTATAACTGAGGTCATTTATCAAACAGAAGTGGGAGGATTTGCACGTGCACCTTTGGTTTTAGAGTGTTAATCAAAACAAAACCAGTAACTTCTTGATTTCCCCAATTTTCTGACACTTTGAATTGCTCAGTCTTGAACTGAGCAACAGATCAGTAAACAATGAAAGGTAATTGTTAGTTGCAGCGTTGCAGCCAGTGATGAATCACAGGGGAAAAAAAAACAAAAAAATCAGCCATCAGCGACGTCTCGGGAAAGAGCTCCGACTAAAATGTGAACTTCAGCCTCCTTATTTAAAGTCGCACCGTGTGATTTGGTCTCTAACCGGTCAGCGGAGGCAGCTGGCTTTGGCTCTGGAATGCAGCCGCTCTCCATTTTACTGCCCACGGGTGACTGTAAGGCCTCAGTAAACACCAAAATACTTTCTTTCCTTCTCTCTCTTTATCGGCTCCCTCCCGACTCGCATATACAGTCATACACACACACACACACACACACACACACACACACACACACACACACACACACACACACACACACACACACACACAAACACATACATACCACACGCACCCTACCAGCATGCACCTGTGACTCCCTGAGCCTCTCTTTATATGGAACACATGCTCGGGAATGTCACGGCCCCGGCTGCAAATGGCTCCAGCACTTTGCAATAGAGCCATTCGAGTGTTTCATTTCCTGCCGAAGGAGTTAAAAGGACTTCCAAGGGTAATAAAAGCCAAGCGGGGATGCATGCCATAGGTGCCCAATAGGAGTGAATTCCCTGGTTTAAAAAATGGACAAACACACACACACACACACACACACACGCATAAGAGCCCCCAGTCAATCAGTAAACTTTGATCACTGTTTCCTGTAGACGATGCTATTTTTCTGGGAGATTGCTTATATCCCAGAGAGTGTTAGCATGCTAGCTGCAGAGGGAGCATTTCATTTATCGCGTGAGACTGTTTTTTTCAAAATTTGAAACTTGAAGTGAAAATAATGTTGTATTTGGTGTATTACTTTGCTTAATTCAAGTGTATCTTAATAAAACAAAATTAGCATTTTCTTAAAGCAAAATCAAAATTGACCAAAATCCCCCAAACTTGCAAATACGATAAAACTGTCATATGATGTAATCCTAAACACTTGCCAAATATTTTAACTCTCTTAAAAACCTTTTTTTTAATAATTAAAAAATACATGCTATCAACTAGTTTTATATTCTGGGTGGATTGAAATATTTAAAATTGATCATTCTTTCTTTTTGTTTCACCATTTGATATTTCATGTATGAAATCAGGATTTAAAAAAAAAAAACAAAAAAAAAACTTTTAAACAGTATCTTGTTTTTAATATAATGGTCCAGTATTGAGCAGAATTATCTTGAATTACCTGATTCCAGTGGCAGATCATTTTGTTCAAGTTTTTTTTTCTTTTTTTTTTTTACTTGATTTTGGTCAATTTCATTTATTTTCTTAAAATAAGATATATTTTTTTATTATATTAATTTATTTTCACATGTCATCTTAATGTTGACTATTTTATCTCATATTAGGGGAATTCTATTCCATAATTCTGAATTTTTTAACAAGTGCAATTATCTGAACGAGACAATTCAAGATAATTCTGCACAATATCGGATTTCCCCCTAATGAAATTTCATGTTTTACAGTGTAAGCAACAACGTTTGCTTTAAATAAAACCAGGAATAAATTATACAGAATGGGACCTTTAAATTTAAAGCTGTACAAACCAATATTTCTATACAACCAGCACATGTGAAATGAGTCACTTGTAGAGAATTTCCCCCGTGATTCTGCAGTTCCTCTCGGCTCTGTGGAGCTTTTTAGCCTCATCCAGACAAAAGACAGGAAAAAAAAGAAAACCTCACTCTGTTAAGTGGCCCCAGGGCAAAACTGAGCAACTGGCCCCTACAGGTGTTGACACCAGGCCCCTTGATAAAACTGGGCTATTTTACTTTATACTCTTCATTTGCAGTTTATATCCACATGTCAACAATCTGTTTGAGGCATGGTGAAGCTGTGGCCCCTTGTTGGTCATCCAGCCTCACTTGTGAGACCTGATTTGGAGCTGGACCATGCAGTAAAGATAATATATGTTATCCCAAAGCAACATGCATAAATCAGAATAGGGCTGTTCAACCTTAGAACATGGTAATTACTACTGGAGATATTAAAAAGATTCCCCACAAATGAATTCTCTTTACAAAATGAAAAGCACACAGAGGCATTTATAGAAGAATAATCTCTGGGAAAATGGAAAAAAAGAATGAGAATGAGGGCAGATATGGATGAAATCCCTGCGTCTTATTGGCTGCTGTAATACACGTGATTAATCACAGTATCTGGAAAGCCGCTCTTAAAGGTTACTCCTACACGCAGCTTTAAGGCTCTTGATAAATGTCCTGGTGTTAACTTTTAGTGAAGAAACGTTCCCAAAGAATTATCAGACAATTGAGTATTTTGACCCTCGTTTCAGATACATTTGATATGTATTTGTGTGTTTGACCTGGATCGTGTTTGCTAGAAAGCCTCCCTTCACCAAACAGTTTGTTTTTCTTCCTCGTCGAGGTCTGTAAAATGGTTTATGGTTGTACGATTGGCAGAGGGTTAGCGTTGTGTAACACAATTGTGGTTGCAGGGTGTGTGGAGGTTTTTTTTTTGTGGGGGGGGTTGTGAACATTACTCACTGGTGCTTTGTGGAGATGAAAGAATCCAAGGAGATTGACAGCTGGGCTTTTTTTTTTCCTCCCTGTCTTTCATTGTCTCATCAGCATACTGTCTCCTGCAGTGAGGAAAACTAATTATGTCTTCAACTCCCTGCTTCACCCCCCAACCCTCCCTCTCCCCTTTTATTCAGATCATCACACTTGGAAATCATAATGAGTTTATGTGGCAGACCACTTTGGCTCTGGAGAAAGGAAGGGGTAAAAAAGAAAAAAAATCCGGCAAGTCCATTCGCCTCCACTCAAACAGGCCACTGGCAATTACGGACGACCTTTTAACCCTGCAAAGCTGTCGCCTCAAATTCTTTCAGGGCCTGACCAGGACTTAGTTTAGCCCTGTACACCTGCTAGCTTCCTCAGCTCTACTACGTCTAATGCGTTTAAACCAGCCTTGTACCAAAACCTTTTGTTATTATCAAAGCAGAGGCATCCATCTGGTCGGGCGCTTTTAATGATTTGGTATAAAATAACAGAAAAAAAAGATTATGGCAGAAAAAAAGGTTGGTATCGTCTACCGGAGCAGATGGGCTTCAACATCTGGGCCCGGCGGAGTTAGCGAGGACGTTAGCGATGCTGTGACAAGGGCTTGTCTCGAGTCTCTTGGTATGGGACGGTCTCCTTCACCCCGCCGGTCCTCTCTGTTCGTTCCGCCACAGCCGGTGACAAAGAAAGGTGGCGGGGAGTGTTTTCTGTCTGACTGATGCAACGTGGGTCCTGCTGTGAGAAAATAGTCGCCTACAGAGTGCTGCAGGGGAGACAGTGTTTTTGTAGGCCAGCTTCACCCCGGTTCCCTCGTCGGAAAAGCCGATGGGATGTTTCCCTTAGATTTTGGATCACTGCAGAAAATAAGCCCAAACAATTCATGATGCTTGGACGTTTTGTTCAGAGAGATAATCTCCACAAATAAACAGTAAATGTGAATGCATCAAAGTATAAAAGCTAAGCTTAAAGGGACAGTTCAGTATTTTGGACATTTAGCCCCATTTCCCATATTTCTAGCCTGTATCTGAAGCATAGAGACCATAGTTTCACTGATCCTTCCAGTATTGAGCTTTGTTGCAATTTCCCTTCCAACTGGATTTTCAATATAATGAAAGTGCACAGTGCTATTTGTGAAAAATTGAATTCTGGAATTCCTTTGAAAAGGCTCAGAAATAAGCGTTGCATTCTTATTTGTGACAGAGCGGTGCAGGTTTACTAGAGCTGTAGACAAACAACAGATCTAGCTCCGGTTTCAATATTCAGTTAGCAAGTCGTCTATAAATTGCAGGACAACATATTGACTACAAACCAGAATATACCACAACTTTCCTGTTGTGCTTCCTGTTTGGGAAAGGGCACTTCCATTATATTAGAAGTCCAGTGGGAGGGAAGCTACATAGTTCAATACTGCCTTTGAACTCATCTGATTTATCCCTGCCTTTTCCCTTCCATACCACCTCACACACTACTATTGATGATCATGTGAGGCTATTGTTGGAGTAGACATCCTCTCCTCTTCTTTGATGCATTTCTTCTTGTTTTATCACCATCATAAGAACGTATTGTTTTATTGTTTTAAGAAATACGGAAAAACTACTGAGCCAATTTTTCGTAAAATTTGATGAACTTTGATGAAATTTTGGGGAGAATCGCTCTCATGTTTGGTTGCGCCACACAGTGCACCCTGGTCTTCTAGATGAATGATGCGATGTACAATGTAGTCTGGAAACAGAAGAAGAATCTACTTTTGGCCAATTACTTTTAAAGATAAGAAATCCTATTTAAAAAAATAAATGAATAAAAAATATATATATCAGCTTCAGTTGTTTTTAACTGTGTAGAAGGTTTCAAACGTGTATTTTGTCTTTATCAGCATTTTGTCCTAAATTAGCTTTATACACTTTAGTGCTGGAAGTCGTCTTTTAGCACTTACCCAACTGTAAATTCTACATCTTTGGCAGTAGTTGTTTTCTGTTGTTGATTTATTTTTTGGAAATATTTCAGCTTTCTATTGCATTGGCTC
The DNA here is from genome assembly GCA_030544235.1 of Lepturacanthus savala. NCBI lineage: Eukaryota > Metazoa > Chordata > Actinopteri > Scombriformes > Trichiuridae > Lepturacanthus > Lepturacanthus savala. The sequence goes on along the minus strand of CM060477.1, from coordinate 27,376,786 downwards.
TCCCTGGATGGGGGGAGACAAAATGTCTGCATTTCTGTTCTTTTTTCCCCCCAGCTGCATTTAAAATGTACCAAACCTTGAATCGTATAAACCCTTGAATCATTCACATCTTTTGCTGCATTTTCCGCGCTCTTGTTATTTTCACTATTTATTTTGACAGTAGGCTACACTCTCTGGAAACGAGCAGCCGGCGTCTTGCTGCATGTTGTCAAGAAGCGGGGCCCGAGGATAGCGTGTTCTTCTGTGGGAACTGAAATTTACTCTCCAAAGAAAGATTATATCTAAATGAAAGTTGGAAGAGCCGGTGTCCTCGGAGACTGAGCTAATTCAATTTGCAAATTCCGCCCAAACCGTATCCCGATCACACTCGTGGCTCGCTGTCATTTACTGCCAAAAAAAGTATGTCACAATGTGTTAAGACCAGCATACTTTGGCAGTAACGTCTCGATGAGAGATGAAATCGAAGGCATGCAGAGACCCCCCGTGTTTTTTTTTGTTTTTTTTGTGAAAACACTATAGTGGCCGGCAAGAGAGATAATCACTTATTAATGTCATGATGTTATTTGATTTTGTCTCCTATTGTAAATTAAATTACAGCTCGCTGGTGAGATTCCGCAACTTAATGCATTGGCTGGATGTATTTCAGCTGTATGGGCTTGTTAATCTGACAGATTACAGATAACATCCGCTGCTTTCTGGCTGAAATTAAATCGCGGTTGATAACACAGAATGAATTGGACGAATTTAAAGCGTGTGGCGTCTGACAGCTGCTGGAAACGAGCAGTGCCTCTGACACATTGGAGGAAGGGAAGACTTTTCCCCCTGACTGCCAACGTGTTTTTTTTTCTTTTCTTTTCTCTTTTTTTTTTTTGTCACCTTAACCTAACTGAAGGTAGCTCCAATTAACTGGTGACAAAGTGGATTGGAGATACGCTAAGTAAACACACTGGACGTCTGACACAAAGAGGCGAGAAACTGCTGTCTATCATTGTTCAAGGGGTAATTGGGATGGGGTTTGGGAGAAGCTCGGCGCCCTGAAAAAGCAAAACTCTCGTCCGGGTCCCTCCCACTAAGTCTTAAGATTTGTCTCCCTCGCCGCCTATCACACACAAATCACCAATTACCGTAATAGCAAATCCCGCGGCCAATACACACAGGCTGACAGCGTGACACCTTCCCAGGCTTTAATCAGGATGTCGGGCTTCATCTCTCCATTTGCCACTGTCACTGCCGTTCTTATGCAATCTTAAGCCTCTTTCGCCCAGATTCAAATGGCAACCTTATCCTTTATGGATTTTTGTTAGTAGAGAAACCATCTATAAGGGAGTTTAGTCTGTGTGTGTGTATACTCACAGTCATTAAATCAGATTTATACTTCTTGCATGAAAATCTTGACACCAAAACTGTCCGAGAGCTGCCATAATATTCTGGGGTTGAGGTGAATTTGGAGGATAATTTAAGATAAACTGTGGTTGGTCAGCACAGTGTCTGTGTGTGTTGTGACTGAACTAGAATGTGATTAAAGCTACTGTGCTGATAATTGACCCGTTTATTATGTTTGCATGTTTTTTCATGTTATTCATAGCTTTTATGTACACCAGCATTTTATACATATTCACATGAATCTTTTTGTGTTAGGGTCATGTTTTGTGATCTTTAAGAAACCAAGGTCTTGTGTACTCAGTCTTGAATGAATGGAATTCTTCAAAACAAAGAATCTTTAGTTAGTTATCTTTACCTGTCAGCAGGTTCAAAGCCAGGGTCATCCCTATGTTTCCCACGTCCTGTGTTTCCTGTAACCATTTTACAGGAAACCATTGCATAGGACCATTTTTCAGAAAAGGGGTTAGGGGTTAAAGTTGGGGTTAAGGTTGGGGTTAAGGGTTAGCAGGAACCAAAAGGGAAACATAGTTATGGTCACAAAACATAGACCCCAGCAAAACTTGAAACACGTAAAACTGGGCATGCATAAAACTATTGTTCGGCTTTTCTCGGTGTCACCATTTTTGTTGTCATTGAAAGGGTCAGAGTGTTGAAGGATTCCAACCTGGAGCCTGGTATGTAAAGATTGTGTGTTCAGGACCCTGCAATGCTGACACACTCAAATGCGACAAGGGTTCCTGCAGTTGTTGGCATATAGATGGCTAATGGCTCTTAGCATAGCTTAGCTTGTAGAGCTGTTTTTGACTGGTTTGTAGAAGGTTGGGGCTAGATGGCTAACCCTAACCCTGACCTAAGGCTTAATTGAAATTTAATCACAATTTCGATTTGCATTTCAAACGATCTCCAAGATCATATAATTGAGTTAAAACAATATTTGACATTTTTTATTACACAGTTTCTAGAAGAGAGAGAGGGAGTGCAGGGGGTGCTATACACTAGTGTTTGGGGTCACTTAGATTTCCTTATTTTTGAAAGAAAAGCATTGCTTTTTCATTGAAGATATCTAAACTAATCAGAAATACACTCTATACATTGCTAATGTGGTAAATGACTATTGTAGCTGCAAATGTCTGGTTTTTGCTGCATCAATATCTACATAGGTGTATAGAGGCCCGTTTCCAGCAACTATCACTCCAGTGTTCTAATGGTACAATGTGTTTGCTCATTGTGTCAGAAGGTTAATGTAATAAAGTTTTATATTCATTTTACAACTCAAGGTAAATGGTCTTATTATGACCCCAAACTATGGAGCAACATAACCTGTAAGATTTGCTATAAGATGATATATATGTGGCAACACAACAATTCTGTTTAACATCTCAATCAAAAGCACAGTCACTCATGCTGAATCAATGCATTGTGTAACTAAAAAACATTATAATAATTTTGATTTTAAATATTGACCAATAACCCATCCAACCAGCGATGATATCAGCAGGCTTGTAGCACCACAGTGCAGACGACCTTTACTGTGCCACTTCCTGCTATTGCTACGACTTTCTAGCACCTCGCCTTGGTATCTCGAAACACAAACAAAAACCTTAATTTAAACACACACACCAGTACTTGACAGTGTGTACCGAGGGTTGACTTCCGACCCTAATTAACGCTGATATAAATGAAAATCTTTAAGCAGTTTGCTGACGCGGGCCGAGGTGAGTCAGCAATCGAGTAGAATCCTGAACCTGCTTCCATCACATCAGCAGGGGACAACAGTGACTTGCTGATATGTGACTTTTAGCTCAGTCTGATATACTGACGAACTAACGTACTGTATATATATGTGTGTGTGTGTGTGTGTGCTCCACACTGCTGGTGGTCCTCTGCTGGTGGGGAATCTGCATCACAAACAGCCAGCAGCATCCCACCACCCCCCATCACCCCCACCACCCCCTGCTGCTGCTGCTTTCTGAGCCTGCTCGGCCACAGCCTGGATGGATATGAATGGTCCCACCAACTATTCCAGAGTTTAATAAGGGAGGATTAAGGCAATTCAGACAGATTTACAAAGGCAGCTTTTTTTAATTGTCCCTGTGTGACTAATGGCGGCTGGGTTAGTCCGGCTGTTTTAGGAGACAACACAATGTGCTGGAGGCATTGACTGCTGATTATTTCCATGTGGAGGCTGAGAATTCTTTTTTGACCAGAGCGTGGTATTTGCAGGCGGGGGAAGATTAAGAAATAGCTTTTTTTTTCTCTTTCTTTTCTGTAGAGAACCACTTTGACAGCTTCTCTCCGCACCTTACCTGCTTCTTTTCCCTCTTAAAGAAAATAGAAATATGATTCCCAGCTACAGAAAAAGAGGAAAAAAAGAAGCAGTTAAGTACATATTAGGTTTTTTTTTTTTTTCCTTTTGCTTTCAGTCTGGCCAATCTCCAACCAAACTTTAATCAGTCTGCTGACTTCAAGGAGCTACAGCACTTTCCACAGGCGTCTTTCTCACCCAGTAGGGAAGGCGCTTCATCTGCTCAGGCCGCAGTTTTATTTGACCGTTCCCCCACTTCTGTCGTTTCTAAGCGGCTCTCCACGAAGCCATGAAACAGCCGAAATGGGAAAACATTACACGGCTAATAGAGCCGTTACATAAACTACCTTTTCGGGATTGCTTAATGCCACGAGGTGCCACGTGGAGCGTGCCGCGTGAATTACGTTGCACCGAATCGTGTTTGGAAGTCCCTTCCCCCGCGTCGCCGTTATTCTCCCTCCATCTTTCCTGATGAGCCCTGACACCTCATTAGACTGTCTGTTATCCCTGTTTCCAGCACTAAAGCGAACGTGATCGCAGCAGATATTGTGGAGTTCTTTTCCGTGGAAAATAGTCGTCACAGGTTCCTACGTATAGATGGGAGCAAAACAAAGGCATTTTACTTTGAAAAGGGAACGAGCGACAAGATTGTTTCCCAAGATACATTTTCAGGGCTAATTATGTCCCAATAATGACATCATTATAATGATAGTGAGTCAGGGCTCAGACTGTTGGAGAATGAAAGCTTTGTACACAGAAATCACACACATTCCCTTCAATAGGCAGGTTTAGTTTGTTCACTTGGATGGCTAATTAGCAAATAATGAATTTAAATAATAAAGAAGCTGCAGGTGTGTTCAATCAAAAGTCACACTTCCACACTTTTATTTACCACCATGAGTTATAAAATGAATAGGAAATATAGTCAAGACATTGACAAGAATTTGAAATATTTTTTTACTTCAAACTTTACTTCCATCAAAGGAAGGTCAGTTTTCTATCTTCTCTAAGCGGCTAAACTGTTTCCAGCTGTGCTAACATGATAGCATCAAGGGTTTTCTAATCATCCATTAACCTTCTGATCAATGATCAAACACATTTTTACATCTATACACCTATGTAGATATTGATGCACCAAAAACCAGCCATTAGCAGCTAGAATAGTCATTTACCACATTAGTGATGTATAGAGTGGATTTCTGATTGGTTTAAAGTTATCTTCATTGAAAGAGAGTATTTTTCTTTCAAAAGTAAGGAAATTTCTAATTATCAGTATATATATATATATATATATATATATATATATATATATATATATTATATATATATATATACGTATGTGTATGTGTATATATATATATATATATACATATAAATATGTATGTATATTCAAAATAATATATATATATGTTTGCTATGATTTTATGATTTTTATGATTTTGACAGAAACTTTTATGAGCAACTCAATTATATGGGGAAATATTGTTGTTTATCCGTCTGCATTTCCCTCAAGAAGAGTAAGTCGTTTCCCAGACTTTTGACAGTTGCTGCTGTGATCTTACAGCTGTCAGCCGTGGGTTTTATGCACAGGTGGAGAGAGCAGCAGCAAAGTGAAAAAAAGTCGAGTCAAGAGAAAGTGGAAGTCACGACCCTGATGGAAATAGTCTTGTAGCTGCGAGGGGATTCTGGTCGGCTTCTGTCGCTGGAGAAACCAGGAGCTGCTGTTTCTTGTCTGGGTTGGAGTTTCTCCCTCCAGAGTATTTTTTCATCCATTGTTATTGTCATAACTTTTGTCAGTTTTTTCTTTGGAATAGTACGAATAAGCCACCTGATAGACATGTACTGGAATAATATGAATAATCCCACTTTTGGCAGCATTTATTAGTTTGTGGTTGTATGATAAAAACACAGATTTATTTAGAAGTATGACATTTGGGTAATATGACAATATTGTCAATGTCAATTAGAACCTCCAGGGTAATGTTTCTGTATGATTTTGCTTCATTTTGATGAGCTATATTAACTCTAGCTCTCAGAAGCAAAAGCTGTCCTAAAAATATTATATTTTATTATAATTTACCACTTTTTTTTTGGTGAACTTTTAAAACATCACTTTTAAACTCCCATGTATTCATACGTTTTCAGAATTTATTATTTGATAATACTATTTATTTGTTTCATTTTTATATATATTTTAAATATAGTAAACAGGGTTAATGTCCCTAGTGGAAACAAGGAGAATATCATGTTAATGAGATAATTCAGAATAATTTTAATTGTATTTTTTATAATTTTTAGTATAGTAATTAGTACAATATTGAGCATAATTATCTGGAAGATTGACAGATGATTTTGCTTGTTTCAAGTTTTTTTTTTTTTTCTTGATTTTGGTCAATTTATTCTTGTTTTACTTTTTATATTAGACAAATATATATTGACTAATTTCCTTTTTTGCAGTGTACAGTCTATATTGTTGCATTATATGTTAATGGTACCAATTTCCCAACAAGTTGGACTAAAATCCAAGAAATAATTGAACTCTGGCTTGTGCAGTTTATTTTACTTGAATTTAATTTCATCATCCCATAGAGAGTTTAGGCTGGATTAACCCGGAGCGAGCAGAGCAGCTTCTGTCCGCGTCGTATCGAGGTCGTATTTCGGGTCTCTTACAGAAGTTGGTGTCCATTATCGTCTTCTTCCTCCAGAACTGAACTGGGGAAAAGAGGGTTTCAGGCTCTTCTTTCTGTCCCACACCATGAATCTTCATTGGTATTTACAGCCAGTGGCTTTACCCTGGAAGCCAGCGGTGGCAGGACAGGGCGTAGGCGGGCTAAGGACATCCAGGTCTCTGTAGGGCAGCGGGAGCCGGAGGCCGATCCGAGTTCAGCGCTGGGGCGACCCGAGACCTGGCCTCGTCTCCACAAAGCAGCCGATCACTCAGCCCGGCTTCGGTTGAGGACAGTTTGGCGAGGCAGAGGCCGGGCGCCGCCGTCCTGAACTTGAGATTAATCAGCGACTCGTTAGACTCTGTTGCTTTTTAGCGCCACAAACAGCTTTTACATGACACATGATAATAAATCACAGTTACCAATCTGATGCAAACAGATTGCTATGGGCAGCGAGTTGTGACAAACTCAACTCTGAAACTGTTTCGAAAGCATGTGATATTTTTTTTCTGTTTTAAAGATCCCACAGTTTCCATGAGCCTGTCTCTTCCTCTCCACATCATTAATCATAATCAGTTAGCCGCTGAGCTAACTCACTGAAATAAATGAAACCTTAGCAAGTGAGAATATATTGTTTTTGGTACAAGTAGTCCAATATTGAGTGGAATTATATAGAATAATATAATGATAATGATAACTGATAATTGAGCTTATTTTAGTCCAGAAAGTTTTACCCTTGTTTTCTTTAAACAAGGCCAGATTGACCAAAATCAGAGAAAAAAATAAATAAATAAAACAAGATAAATTATCTGTCAATGGAATTCAGATTCGACTCATGGACTAATTGTACCAAATTTTCATATGTTAAGATGCACTTTAATACAATTTGTCCAATATTGAGTAGAATAATCTTTGAATATCTTATGTAATTGGAAGATTATTTAGCATATTTAAAGTTATTTTTTCTTTATGGTGATTTTAGTTGTGTTTTCTTAAGTAAAATGAAATTGTTTCTCCTTGTATTGTCTTTTTATCTCATGTTATGGACTTTTTATCTTAGAATTCCCGGGTTCAAGTCCTGGCTCAGGCGTTGCATGTCTGTCACGTCACCCTCTTTCTCTCCCATCACTTCCTGTCAGGCTAATGTATAATAAAAAAACATCTATGCCACGAAAAAAATCATTTACAGAAAAAGAAAAAAGTAAAAATAAAAATCCCATAGACTTATAGTATATCACAGCAGTGTCCTGCAGCAGCATGTATCCTGTTCTATGACTCCTCCTCTTGTTGCTTCACAGCAGCAATTCAAAGCTCCATTGTCCTGTTTCTTTCTGCACCGATTGTGCAGCCAATGTCAAGAAAGTATTGTAACGTCTCAAAAATCTACTAACACAGGTCTTACTCCAAGATGCGTTCACAGACAGTCAGGAAATGCCAGAAATTCATTTATGTATAAACACGCATAACAGTATCCTGCCCAGGTTGTTACACTAAACAGGAAAAAGTACGAAGTAAGAATTCATCGTGAGTCTGGTTTAACTTGGCCTATCAACATAACTGAATATCATAAATTATAGCTTTTTTCTACAATAACTGTATTTGCGCGTCTCTCCTTATCTCAATATATGTCCATTTCTTAGTCAATGTACAGTTTTTCTGTTCTGACTATGTAACTATCCAAAACACTCTAATTTAAAGAGAAAAAAACCTGCTTCCACTTTTCTATAGGAATATAAAGGGCACTGCACTAGTACTAAATAGATATTCCCTCCCTGATAAGATTCCTATTGTTGCAGTGTAAAAAAAAAAAAAAAAAAAAAAAACAAGAAAAGCTATGAAGTCATTTAAAGGATCAATGCTGCTACGTGGAGGTTCACATGAGCTAATCACCGTAGTGAAGTTGTTCCTCGAGGACAAACGCGCCTGGCGGGGTTTTCCGATGGCGTGTGAGGCGACACGCCCCGGGTGTGAGTGTGAGCGTGCCGCCGTCTGGCTCCCTTCACGTCCTGTCATTCGCTGTTTTTCTTTTTTTTGTCTGAGCATAAAGAAGACGTCAAGCGAGCTCACGGCAGACAGATGAGTGATAGAAGAGCTCACCGCTGATGACAGACGCAGAAAAGCCAATCCCCAAAACTACAGTCAGCCACTAAGTGGGCTTTTGTGCAACATTTTTTTCTCTCTCTCTCTCTCCCACATGCCGTCTGGCTGGAGGCCTGTCTGGAGTGTCTGGCCTGGGGGGTTTACTCACCACCAGCTCGCCCGCCAGCATCAGGTCATCCCCTTGATTACAGGGCTGCTGCTGAGCCGGCTGGGCGTTCCGGTCTTATCCCTTATCTCCAGGTGCATTTACTCCCCGGCTCTGCACTGCTTGATTTTCTCCCTGCAGATGTACCCTGAGTTTTTTAAACTCACTCCGACATAAGGTCGTTACCGCCGCCCATTTTCTGTTTTTGAAATTAGGTGGTTAGCTAGGCGGGGTTTGGAACGAGGCGTTTATCGGATTAGTGTGGTATTTATGTATTTGTTGAGCATGCATCAGAAGTACCAGTGTGAATGTGGCCTGGGCATTAATATCTTAGGAATGAGGTATTTTTAGAATAGATACACTGCAAAAAATATATATATATCTGCCAATGGAATTCAATATTTCAACCAGAGCTGCAATGATTAGTCAATTAAATGATTGGTAGCCAACTATTACATTAATCACCAACTATTCTGATAATCAGTGAATTGATTTTTGATTTTTAAGAAGAAAATGTCCAAATTCTCTGGTTCCAATTTCTCAAATCTAATTATTTCCTGGTTTCTTTAGTCTTCTATGATAGTAAACTGATGATCTTTGGATTGTGCATCATCAGCTTTGGGACACAGTGATCACCATTTTATGAACCTGAAGCTAATCAATTAATAGTTTTTGTAATAAATCGGTTAATCAACTTTCAAAATAACCATTAGTTACAGCCCTAATTTCAAGATACTCAAGATATTGGAGTAATTGTACCAAAAACAAGATAATTTTTAACACTTGTTAAATGCATCAGGAGGTGCTGCTTCATTACTCTTTAATTTGCCATCTTTACTATAAATGGTGAACACCTGTTTAAAAAATATTCAATTTAATTTCTGTGGGCAGGCAAAACCACTTTTTTTGTCCACATTGAACAATTTAGAGATGAGTGAGAGAAAAAAAATGATAAAAAACCTGCTCAAAATTCACATTTAGGTGTTTATTGCACTTCACTTTGTCCATGTTGCGTCACCAACACTGAGCTGTCAGCTCTCATTATAAAGCTCTTTTTCTCCTGCACAAATCTGTCACATCCAAATATGGTAATATGCATGGTATTATTACAACCAATCGTGAAAGCACAAAGAGGGATTGAAAGCTTATCTTGAAATCTGATTGGATGGTGTCGATTTCTGACAGTTTTCTCCAATGAGGTTCCTTTTTCTCGCTTGAAGCCAGAAATCGCCACTTAACCAAACTTTCCAGTTTTATTCCTAACTATATTCTGAAGTTTGTTCTTTTTTTAATGGAGGAGTTTGCTCATATATCATTCATAGCCCAATTTATCAACATTTTATTCATAAAAACATGGAAAAATAGATTTTTTGGACTGTTGAACAGCATTTTCAGATTTTTGTAAAAATATATCAACAAATTAAAGCAAGAACGTTGTCTGATTGTATCCAATGTCAGTCAGTCATTTTCTATACCTGCTTATTCCTCATTAGGGTCACAAGGGTCTGCTGGAGCCAATCCCAGCGCATTACGGTGAGAGGCAGGGATACACCCCAGATGGTCGCCAGCCAATCATGGGGCACACACACCATTCACACAATTTAGAGTCTCCAATTAACCTCAGCATGTTTTTGGACTGTGGGAGGAAGCTGGAGTACCCGGTGAAAACCCACACAGACACAGGGAGAACATGCAAACTCCACACAGAAAGGTCCCAGACCCAGGACCAAGGAGGTCTTGAACCTGTGACCTTCTTGTGGTGAGGCAACAACGCTAACCCCAACATTGGATACGTGTCGCCCTGTATCCAATGTTCACATTTCTATTCTGGATGTATGGAAATTACTGAATATTTACTTAGATAATGCCACATTTACATATTTAAACATTGCATTTTGAAAAACTTCTAATACAAAACCATCTTGATGTTAGCTTCAACATACATGAGATCAACATTAAAAACATGTTCAAGAAAGGATTATAAAAGGAAATTAATATGGGAGAGAAATGATACATATTCACATATATCATAACCCTTCATTCTCCACTTAACCACTTGCCTTACAGGTGGTGTGGTTATTGAAGTGATCTAAAACCCTGTTGGCACATCTGCCTATAGATCATTTGAATAGTAAACAGCCAGTGATGACAAATAGTAATATAATTTTTGGAGCATTTCCCATCAGTATAGATCAGTATACAGTGTCTGACATGTTTAAAAACTTGGATATCCAGTATAATTTTAGATAAAGTTGTGTATTGTTTAGAGTGGCAATGATTATTTGCCAAATTTTGCGTTAATCACCAACTATTTTGATAATCACTTTCATTTTTAAGAAGAATAATGTCCAAGTTCTCTGGTTCTAGCTAGTCAAATCTGATTATTTTCAGGTCTTCTTGGTTTCTATAGTCTTCAATAAAATCTTTGGGTTGGAATTGTTCATCTTGTGGTTTTCAAAGTATAAATGCAACAGCTAATGTTGGGCTATACAAACTACAAACTAGATGGCACTTTATGGTCATGACTAGAGATGTAACGATTTTGACTATTTTGATAATTAATTAATCGATTTGGTTCATTTTAACAAGAAAATGTCCAAATTCTCTGGTTTCAGCTTCTCAAACATTATGTTTTAGATTCTTAGTCTTCTACAATAGTAAAGTGATCTTTGGGTTGTGAACTGTTGGTCTGAAGACTAAAGAAACCAGAAAATAATCAGAGAAAAGAACCTGGAATCAAAGAATTTAAGCATTTTCTTCTCAAAAAATAACTTGATAAATAGCTGATTAATTGACTAATGGCTGCAGCTCTAAGACCTAGTGTTGTTTAACAAGGCTCTGCTGCTCAGAATGAGTCACAATGACTCAGTGGGGATTTGTGTTTTTTTTTCCCGTTGCCTCTGAACTAGTTTATTTTCAGTATCGAGATGAAGGCGTCCCCTCCCCGCCGTGAAAACGAGGCGTGTTTGCACCCTTGCTGATTTGTCCCGCTCGCTGTTGCTCGCAGATTGTTTTTCTGTCCTCTTGCAAAAAAATGAAAATATCAACCTGAAGTTGGAACGCGCCGGCCACCACTTCATCTGGAGGCGGACGGAAACCTGTCGACAGATTCCAGGCACTCGACTCCTGAGAGGGGGGTGGGATAGGGGGGTGGGTGGGTGGGTGCATTCTGCACCTTACGAAACTGTCCGCAAGTCCCCGGCGTGAGCGGGGTCATTTTCAGACGGATCTGATTTAAGCGTGCGAACGCCGCAGGCCTGGCCTGGATCTGTTGGCAATCAACGGAGGGGTGTGTGTGTGTGTGTGTGTGTGTGTGTGTGTGTGTGTTGGGGGGTGTTGGAGCTGTCTGCTCCGTATGAAAATTACAGCGGCGGCTGGAGGGGCCCTGGATACGATTTCCCCGGGATGGAGCCTGTCCAAGGCTGTGATTAAAGAGCATATGAGCGCTGATTAATATGATCCTCCTCCTGATGACAGAGGTATTCCTATAATAAATGGATGTTTATGATGCCAGCCCCTCAGCGATCGTATGTCCCCGGAGCGTTCCTGCAAAAAAAAAAGAGAAACGGTGACGGCGAGGTTTAATTTGGAATTTTTAATATTTCTCCCGCCCCGGATGCCAAAAACATTAGATTTATTCACGGATAATAAGGGGAGGGGAGGCGTATCGCGTATTAGGAGCAGCTGCAGATAAGTGCCACTGCAGGGGTTGGAACCTCAAAATAATAGCAGGCGCCTCAGGTTTGTGACCCCGGTGTGTGCATCATCAGTCAGTGTTTTCTCTCTTTTTCTTTTTTCTCAGCGGCTTATCTCGCTTATCAATCCCCGTAGAGCTCGGACATCCAATCAGAGAATCGGAACGGGAGCGTCGAAGGCCTCGGGAGTTTGCGCTTTTGACATTTAAGGGAAACAAGAGAGTCGGTTTCAGGCTGTTTTTTGGCCTCTTCGCGGCTCCTGTAAATATCCGCCGTCACAGCGCCATAATCGGCCCTGTGCCGATGTGGGTCTTTTTTCACCCTCCCCCGGTTCTTTGTTTTATTAAGATAAACGATAAAGCCACTGTGTATGCAAACACATATCCTCTGCTTAGCTCGGCCCGTGTATTTGAAAAGACATGCCTCGCAGCTGCTGGCGGTTGGAAAAAAGGTCAGCGAGGCGGCGGATAAGCAAAGCCGAGCGTGTTCATTATAACAAGTACCGGAGCTTTCATTTCTCATCTGGCCCGCGCCTGTTTGTTTCGCGGTGGACTCTCTCTCTGACGGTCCATGGGCCCGGTTAGATAGCATCATTATAACACGGCTCACCGGCAAACAAGGGGATTTAGATGAGCAGGATTTTTGCGGGTTTTTATTATTATTTTTTTTTTACGACTTCGTCAGGCTGTCTGGGCGACGCGTTTCGCACGTCTCGGGAGATTCTGCAATTAGGAACAAGGACACTGGGCTGTGCGTCTCATTCTCGGGGATTTACTCTGATTAAGAGTATCCAGAGGTTTATTTACAAGCTCCTTCTGTTTCTGACCCTCGCTGTCTTTTTTTTTTTTATTTCCAGCGACCTCCCTGAAACAAGTCGAAAGCATTTACCTCCGTTCCAGCACGCCGCCTCACGTTACAGCACACCCAACACACACATGCTGCTCCGCTGTGTATTGTCACTATAATTATGATTGCCAGAAGAAGTCAACAAATGTTCTTATTTGGCAGCCTGGACGTTTATTACTAACAAGCGGGCCCTTATGTGAACGTTTAAGTTTTTTTTTTTTTTTTAATCTGGAGGGGTAAATACACTTTTTTCAAACTGCAGGACACATTTAGTTTATGCTCCGCATCCCCCTTCTTCACTGTTTCCCATCTGTCCAAGTAATCATCATGACCTTCTAAAAAAAAACACCGCCGTGGCTCCGTGAGACAGAGGAGGAAATTACAGCTCGCACCTGGCATTATTAAAAATGGCTCCCGACTAAATGCTTGTGATCAGACTTGCTTCCCTGCTCCGATTTAATGTCGTGTGACAAGAAACAGTGGAACGATAAAGCGTGCTCAGGCATAGAAGGAGAAGGATTGTGGATGTACGTGGTCACACGTGTCCTTGAGAAGCCGTGAATGTGGCTCGGACCATCGAGTCCAAACGAGTCCTCGGGGCTCAGTATCGCTACGAGGCTAAATTTGGGGGTAATTCTCTCTTGTTCTGTAGGATAATAAGCGGCTCTTCACATTTTATCTGTGCTGTTTAAACTGAGATAGTTTATATAACACTATAGCGGGTTATGGTTATTATTTATTCACTTGTATTTATTATTACTGAGGTGCTGCAGGAATGAGTCCTCAAACCCAGATATGAGTTAGCATCTCAGCACGTCAGGTTCCCATGTCTGGAAGTCAATGGATTGTTGGTTGAAGGCATGAAATCAGGTCTGTGGCTTAATAAAACAAGCTGAAGTGATTTCAGAGTTTTGTCCTACAACATAAAATTCGTCATACATCATAATCTAATGATTATTGAAATGATTAATTAATTAGTTGTTTGCTTCATAAAAAGGTGCAAAATATTGATCTTGACTTGATTCCCAAAGTCAAGGTTTAACCTAAAATTTATTTTTTTTGTCCAGACCAACAGTCCACAAGCCAAAGATCATCTGTTTACTATTATACAAGACTAAAGAAAACAGAAAATAATCAGATTTGAGCAGCTAGAACCAGAGAATTTGGACATGTTCTTGTTAAGGTGACTTAAATTGATTAATTATCAAAACAGTTGGAGAATAAAGTAATAATCCACAACTAATAGATTAATCATTGCAGGTCTAGTGGTGTTAGATTACCTTGCTGAACAAAATATACTATCATAAACTTTTTTTTTATTTTTTTTTGCTAGAGTTATTTTCTGCAATAGAAAAGTTGGCTTTTTTGCTGAGGCAACCGACTTCTGTTGGCCTACAAAAAATACTTCTTCTTCTTCATCCTTGAAGCACTCTGTGCTGAAAATGACTTTAAATGGTGTTTAAAAAAAAGTCTGTTTACGGTGAAAAACACATCCTGTCAGCTTTATATCCTATCACTGTGTTTCGAGTAGACCACTGTGTAGAAACATCCAGTTGAGACACAATCACCGCAAGATGCATTTCAGCAAGGCGTGCGAACGGGGCCATCATTCCACCATTACTGCTATATGATTATGTAAATTTAGACGACGACACAGTGGAGTCAAGACGACTCTCAGTCTTGCCCCACATGAGGGGAAAATAAGCATGGCCACGGCTGCTACAGCCGATCCCAAGGAATCAGGAAGCGTGCCATGAGCCGCTGATGATAGGCTGCCAGTTCCCCGGCTCCATAATTTGGACACTGACACAGGGAAAACGCTGAGAAGTAACAAAGCAGACCAGTGACTTCTGTATCTGTTACGACACCGTTTTCGATATTATACAAGCATGCTGCGTGGAACGGCACCGTGGGTCAAAAATGAAGTCGCTGTCAGGAGGCATCGGAGGGGCAATCATGCACAGTGTGCCTTGTGTGTGCATGTCAGTGTAGCATGAATGCAATTTCCCCCCGCTGACCTTCCACTGTGATTCTGTTTCCTGGCTTCATAGCAGTACATAGAGGGGGGTGCTATACTTAAGCTGTTAGGTGCGACTGATGCGCTCAGAAAATTGCAAGCTTGTTCCAGGGGGGATTCAAGGAAGAGGATTCTATTATCTGCAGAAATGCTTGTATAGACGTCTTAACGCCATCACTTGACGAGCATGTCTCCATCACGCTTCACTGTTGACTTTTACACTAAAGAACAAAGCTCCAAGGCAACGAGAAGTGTGTTTCATACCTCTCTGTTGATCCAAAGAATAATATATGACAGCGGGGTCCTTGAACCGGGAAATAATGAGGGGAAACTTGATGGCTGTGTTGAGCTGTCATCGGCGAACGCATCAGATATGTATTAATAATCATCCCATCACCTCTGCAGCTGTCAGCCCTATAGAACATGAAAGACCCCGACTCGGTCTCCTTCAAATCAGGCCTTGCTAATTGCTTTCAAGCGGAGCCGCCTTTGACCTCCCCGCATGGCCACTAAAGGTGTCCCCCCGCCTCGGCCGGCATTGTTATGCAGTGAGCGCGCTGTCCTCTGCCAGGCTCTTAAAAAACTCTACTTTCAAAAACGGCTCTTTGGTTCAAGGGCGTTTCGCGTGCCCCTCTCACCGAAGTGTTCACGGTGAATAGGAATCACTGTTTCAGGGATGACAGAGACTCTGAAGGGAAAGACATGCTACAGCATCTGGCCAAAATCCACATGGTCAAAGTCCACATGGGGATGAATGAGATCGATCAGAATGATTATGAAAGACAGTCGGTTGGTTTGAAATTGCGGGATATGAATATAGTTGGGTCCATCAACACGTTTTTTTTTTTTATCTTTTTGGCACCGTACACAACCACAGTGGATTTGAAATGAAACAAACAAGATGATAAGAGTGTAGAATTTCAGCTTTAATATGGAGGTATATACATCCAAATATAAACTACAATAGTTTCTATATGTCCATCCCTCTTTTTAAGAGACCAAAGTAAATGGAGAATTTCTGCTCAGTTGTTCCATCACCCAGCGTCTTCAGGCTGTCATTAACTGGAATGGACTTGCAACCAATTATTAAAAAGTAGGGCTACAACTGAACTTTGATAGTTCATTAATCTATTGATTATTAACCAGTTAGTTGTTTGATTCATGAAATGGTGTAAAATGTTGATCCCAAAGCTGAAGATACAATCTAAAATGTCTTTTATTTTCTCCAGGACAACACTCTAAAACCCAAAGATCAAGAGAGAGAAAGAGAGATCTTAAAAATGATTCAAATTGAATAATCTATTATCAAAATAGTTGGCGATTAATCTTTTCAATTACTGGTTAATTGCTGCTCTGTTTAAAAAGTGACAGTTTGATTTATGATGTTTAGTTTGTCCAATTACCTTTGGCCCCTTAAAAAAGTGAGAGGCACGTGTATAAACTGTTGGAGTTCCTCAGCTGATTTGGATCTAAATACATGTAAATCAAATTAAAGCTGAAAGTCTGAGCTCTCATCATCATTTTGTTTGTTTCATTTCAAATCCATTGTGATGGTGTACAGAGCCAGGAAATATGAAAATTGTGTCAAAGTACAAATATTTACGGGCCTGGCTGTATATTATGGGTTTATCAGGCTTTTCTGGCTGAAAACAGCTTCCTACAGCACATGAGAAGAGGTTGATGAGAGCGGAGTTAGCGGGCCGGAAAACCAGAACAATGAGCTGAAAGAGGCTAAAAGCTGCCGGGGAAACTGCAGAGTCATTGATCCTCCGATGTGAGTTCATCACCTTTAGCATTGTCCACATGTCGATCAGCCACAAAAGTACGGTTTACGTCTTTGGACGAGGCCTTTAAACTGCTGTTGGATGCTGTCTGTATGTAAGTTAAAGTGTAAGTGAAGGTTTTTGGATGTTGAACACTATATTAAAGGGGCCATATCGTGAAAAAACAACCTTTTAGTGTCTTTGTGTAAATATTTAGGACAAGCCCAGTTAAAACAATGGGCTCATGTAAAACCATGTGGATTCCTGACGCTTCATGTTCTTAAAGTGTACATGAAAGCATGAACTATGTTGTTGACATATGGCAACAAATCAATTTTTTTTAGCATTTTAGAAAAGAAATAGAACATTGAAAGGTTGACATTTTTTTTAATTCTGAATAAAAGACAACCTGATGACAGTGATGCTCACATGTCAAATGTGACCTCATAAATTGCCTGTCCTTCAAAATAAAAGCCCCCTTTTCACGCCTAACTGTAAAAAACATAGATTTTATATCACAGTGCCATATGGCAACACTATGCAATAGAGGGTGAACAGAGCCTGGGACTCTATCAGACTCATTAAGTTTGCTTGCAGTTTGGATAAAACTCTAATTGAAAAGGGAATTGTGCTTTAAATTCGGAGTGTGCACAAGTCACATCGCGCAGTCGAGAGTCTGTTTCAGTCCGACCAGCTCCACAGCCAGAGACAGGTGGAGGATAGCCTGGAGGCAGATTACATCCACCCACAGTCACACACACTTGCTGCTGGGTTTACACAGGCAGGCAGCCACCCGCACACCCATCACATACACACACAAGCATTCCATATGTTGGGTGGGGAAAAAAAAGCTTGGGTGGCATGAAATTTGGCAAAATGAGGACTCTCACTCTTAAAACAGAAACTGGCCTCAGCAACAGTTTAACACTGGAGCAGAGTGGTGAGGGTGCAGAGGTTGGGGGGTGAGGGTGGGGGCTCACATACATTTTCTTTTGGATTCAATGACCCACGTTTTAATTCTCAACTCATGCAGACAAAGTTTCTGAGCCAGTGAAGCCTTTATTTTCCCACTCAAGTGGTTTCCATTTAACCGTAAGCAAAACTTATCCAAACCGCCTGAAGCCCTGACCTTAAAGGGGAATTCCACCAGGTTTTGCGCATTAAACTGGGTTTACTAGTGATGAGGCGGGGCACTGTGGCCTGTGAAAACAGCGGTTTCTGTTTTCTGGCTCTCATTAAATATAACTTTATGATTTTTTTCAGGATTACATTGACATGGCCGAATTTTTTATTTTTTTTTCCAACGTAAAACCAACGTGAAACCACTGTATATGTTATAGATGTTCAGTTTGTTTTACAGTGTATAGATATTTCTAAAACAGTGGTTCTCTGGGGACCCCCAATGGTCTTTAAGGGGGTTCCAGGAGGTCCCCAGCAAAAAGGGTAATAATTTATTTTCACTATAATTCCATGCTTTACAATTGACAATTTTAATTTTAATCATTTAATTGTTTGAATAATCAATAGACTGTAGAAAATTGATGTTAAGTTGCATCGTGGGAAATTTGAGATCCAAACATTCAGGATACAACAAATCTCAGGCTATCTAAAAACTGGATCTGGCTTCCAGGCCAGTACCTGTTTCTCCTGAGCTGCAAACATTTAACAGCAGTCACTTTTCGCCCTGTTACAGGAGTCACAACATCAAGTAGAAGCAATCTTGATTATGTCATACCTCGTTAGAGTCAACCCAGCTGGGGACCGTGGTGTCGCCAGTTCTGTGTTTCACAGGCTGCTGGAGATGATGTGTTAAAAAGGCTCCGGTCTAATAGCTTTTCCTATAGCTGAAAATATTTAACCCCGCTGTGGCCAAAGAGCAAAGTGAATAAAGCCACAGTATGTTATCCCTCTGTAGCATAATGTTGCCATATGGCAGCAATTACTTTATCTCATTTTTTCTAAAAAGCTGTGATTTAAAATCAGAAATGGTTTTACAGTTAGGTGTGAAAAGGGGGCTTTTATTTTGAAGGACATACAATTTATGAGGTCACATAACCAGGATATCCTGTTTGCTCATGGACATTTGACATGTGAACATCACTGTCTCACAACTAAAGGTTGTCTTTTATTCAGAATTTGAAAACATTTTCACCAAATAAAGAAATAAACTTAAATTTAATTCAATTTTGATGTTACAAGTTTTTTTTTTTTTTCTAATATGCTGAAATAAATTTGTTGCCACATGGCAACAATATGCAAATATGGAAAATTTCTAGTCCATAAAGTCCAGAAACTCAGCTGAGACTGTGCTTTTTCTTATATTTATTAAATAAATCTATTATTTAAGCCATTTTATGTCATAAAATTATTCCAAACATTATTTTACCTTGTCTAAATAATATTTTACGCAACTGACGGTTAAAGACACCGATAGCTGTTAATGTGTGAAACACCATTTAGTTTCCCCTGTTTGATACTGTAAGGTAGATGTGTTCTAAACCTGTGCACATGTTTGTATTGAGCCCAGAAGATTTGTCTTTTCTTTTGTTTGTTTCTCATCATTTTCTCAAGGAGATGTTATATCTCCTGTTTAAAAAAACCCTTTCAAACACTGTTAAGTCTGCAGCAATCTTGTGCACTTCAACACAGATGGAGCTGTAGGCGTTCAGATACACAAGCACCTCTTGAAAACAACGGTAATTAATATAAGTTTATAGCATTGATACAGTCCATGAGGCGAGCACGGAGGCAGACAAAGGCGCTTTATGTAATGAACTACCTCCGCTTTCACCGTTCAGCCATGCAGTCCAAATCAGCCGGCTGAGTGAAAAGAAGAGGATATTAAAATAAAAAACACACACACACACACACACACTGTCTAATATATTCATAAGATATTCAAATGCAGAGCACGGTGGCGGAGGTTGGCGGCCGTCTTCTGGATCAGTTAGCCGTACCAGGAAGAGGTGTTTTCGGGGTCATGAACACGTTTTTCTAATATCGCAAAATGAACGCGCGCCCGCCCTCACCAAATAGTCTCTTTTAAGAGCAGCATAACAATTATACAATTTTCCGCCGCGCTGAACCCCCACAGGTATGTCGGGGGAGGGAGAAGTCTCGACTGGTTCTGGTCTCGCCGATATCCAGTCAGTCATTAACGACTGTCACGCAGCGCCGCCTGAGCGAACCGCGGGGGAGGCGGACGGAGCCGGAGGAGCAGGGATTTTTTTTTTCTTCGAATTAACGCTCAACTCTGGACTTCAATCACAGCCCCGAGAAATGGAGAGTGACTGCTCTTTCCATTGTGGAAATCACCTTCCTGGAATGATCACCTTTGAACGCCAGCGTCTCCTAATGCCGTCCACTGATCTCATGATCTCTCCCAGGCTCTCCGTCATGTGGCGGGTTGGGGGGGTGGGAGGATGGGGGGTCGTTGCTACACAGCTCTGGGGCCGAAGGGAGGTAAATGTCGGGCTAGAGCTCTGGTGCCTGTCGGTGTCGTGTTGTGGAGGGAGAAGAAGCTGTGTGGGAAAGTGGAGTATCACTGCTGTTTGTTGCTGCTTGGAAAAGCACATGTCTTTAAGGCCAGACACTCCAGAATTTGTATTTTTATCATAAAATTGTCAATTGTCTGACTCTTTTTGGGATGTTTTGCATTAATGACTACTATACTTTCATCAAATGTACAAAAAAATGCAAACTATTTTTACAAATACCTCTTTTCATTACTTTAGCCCATGAACGTCAACTACAGCTATAGGATTCAAATTTAGTGTTTTCCATAGGAAGTCGCACTTTTATTTACCACTACGAGTTGTAAAATAAATAGAAGATAGGACAGTTAAGACAGTGGCAAGGTTAGAAATAATGATTTGTATTTTAAATATTTGTTTAATTATGTTTTCTAGCTTCTCTAAGCAGTTAAACTGTTTCCAGCTGTGCTAACATGATAGCATCAAGGGTTTTCTAATCATCCATTAACCTTCTGATCAATGATCAAACACATTGATCCATTTACCACATTAGCAATGTATAGTGTATTTCTGATTAGTTTAAAGTTATTTTCATTGAATTTGCCATCCGCCACTAATCATTTTTTTTCAGACTCCAAAGGAGGCACATGCATTGCAATATTTAAATGTGTTGATTCACAACCTCGTAATACAAGGAAATGTTTATTCTGTCTATGATGTAAAGTTCCATTATGAAGAAAAAATTCACTCCGTTCTGAAGCGGCTTCTGGCCTTAAGGCCTGACGAGTGCTTCCTCTCTCACCAAGAAACCTGCTTGTACATATAGTTTATGACATTTTTGACTTTTATCTCAGTTAAAGGCCAAAGCTGCAGGCACAATAGACCAAATATAAGTTGACTTACTTACAGAAAACAATAAGTACTGGCCCCTTGGGCAGCATTAAGACCTTTGTTCTGATTAAAGTCACAGAAGTGCATTGTGGGAAGTGTAGGATCCAACATATTTGGTCCTTAACCAAAACCAACAGTTTAAAGGTCAGTATATGACAAATATGTCATTCTTCAAATCTGGCTTTTAGGGTTTGTAGTATGAGACCATTGAGGTGGATTCGCTGTTTATTTGAACACTGTTTTGTGAACCGTTTTGAGTGGAGTGATAATAAGATCTGCGGTTAAATATGAGCTGAAAGGATTTCAAAGTTTTGTTCTACATCAGTCAATACCTCACTTGAATTTTGAAGTTATTTACTTGCCTTTAACAAGGCGGTTGGCTAGCAAGTGGCTGAAATGAGAGAACAGAGGTTTTAAATGTCATAGAATTGCAAATTCAAATTGGAAGCTCAGTGGTGGTGACTAGGGCTTTGCTAGTTGATTAATCTATTGATTATTGAAATGAGTAATCGATTAGTTATTTGGTTCATGAAATGGTGTTAAATGTAGGCACATCCCATATGGACAAAACACATCCTGAGTATCATGTCCCCAGTTCAACTCCTGGTTGGCCAGACCATAAAATAAATAAAGGTGAAAATGCCAAAACTAATAAAAGAAAGATGTGAGTTGCTCATGATAGAAATATTCCAATAATGTAGGCGTGAGGCCTTCTGACAAACTTCAATGTTTGATCAAAGGTAAACTAGCTGACTGTTTTATTAGTTGATACTATCAGCTTTGATAGTCGATTAATCTATTGATTATTGAAACATGGACGGTCCACACCACAAAGATCTTCAGTTCACTATTCCATTATCATAATAGTTGGTGATTATTGTAATAGTTGGCAACTAATCAATTAATCATCCCAGTTGTATTGTAAATGTTAACTACTAGCGTACTGGCTTGTTGAATGCACCTCATACTGTAACTTAACTGAGTTGTATTATGGGAAGTGTAGGATCCAATATCTCTTGTTAGTCTTCCCAACTTAATGGAAGTACAATAATAAAGTGAGGATATAAAGGTGTGTAAACATGACCAGTTTCTGGTCATGTTTCTCTTTCCTTTTTAAATGAATTTGAAAGTCCCAAAGTGAAAAGCCGTCTAGCCTCCCCCTTCCAACGGATCCCATGGGACATTATTTTAGATAAAAAGAACATGTATGGTTGTGAGACACAAACCATTGTTTGAATTGCAACTTGAATTACATGTGACGAAGTTGACGGCAAATTCTCTTCCTGTGATGTATTCAGCCACATAGTAATTATTATTTTCCAGTTCAGATCTTAAGCATAGAATAGGCCGAGCGTGACCGTTTGGGCCTTTTGTCCGAGTCCAAGAGTTCCTCACAGAGTAAATATAGATCCTGAAGCCTCTGGTCGCGCATGCAGGGGTTGCAGAAGACATCCTAAAGGGATGAAAGCAAATGTTAGATTAAAGCAGTAAATACAGACAAGAAGCATCATTTAGTGCCTATAAACCAGAACCAGAATTAGAATCGGGAAGAGAAAGGTCCATATTTCACGGACGCCGTCTGGACGGAGGCAGCGAGAGCAGCCAAATTGGATGAAGTTAAGCTGCACTAACCGCTTGTTGTGACTCGAGAGGGAGAACTCAATCGTCCCTTTGACCGGGCCGACTGTGCTGGTGAAAAAAGGGAAACATTGTTCTGTGTTTTGGGCGGATTATGAGGGGACATGTCACAACAGCAGGTTTTTGACAAGGTCTTGGGTGTCCGCTGTCGTGCACATTACTGTCAGGAATGCCGATGAGGCCTAATGAGGTTTTAATCCAGCCAGAGTCATTAGTGGAGGGTCATTTTAAAACAATCTGGGGTCAGGCTGCATTGAGGCTACAGAGGTCCACTCCCAACGGGTCACTGAGCATGGCACAGACACTTCAGCACTTCAGCTGCTTCAGTCCGGAGGGGAAGGCGTTTGTTTCTTGTTGCTTCTTGTGTCATATTAAAAAAATTGTATCAGTTGACACTCTGCCATTAATTGAAACTGATTGTGTAATTTAAAGTGACATAATTGAGTAATCTGATCATTTACTCAACTCAAAGTAGAAATACTAATGTTCTGAATTCAAAATGTTACATCAGTAAAAAGTACAGTGAAAGTCACTCTTAAAAACATAGATTAACGGAGCTTTGAAGTTATATTTTCTTAGAACAAGTACGATATATGATATATCTACCTGTGCAGGTGAGAGGTGGAAGAAGTACTCAGATTTTTTACTTCAGTAAAGTTGCATAACCTCAATGAAAACATCTTAATTTACAAGTAAAAGTCTTACATTCAAAATGTTACTCAAGCTAAATTACACGTTTTACTGGCAAAAGTATCAGAAGTAAAAGTACTCGTATCTATGTAATCCACCAGAAAAGATTATAATTGTCTTATAAAGAAAAGAACAAAATGTGATTGGTTTTATGTACCAGTTTGAACTTTGTCCAAAAACACCCTGAAATAAAACTATTATTGAAAAAAGTATGTATTATTATACAGACTTTGTGTTATATTATTATAATAGACTGTACTATTAGTTTCAATCATTAGGAAAATACATGTGACTACATGTACAAGTGACTAAAGCTGTCAGATAAATGTAGTGGAGTAGAAGTATAAAGTAGCATCAAATAGAAATATTCAAGTAAAGTTTGTCACAAGTAAAGTGTACTACTATCTACTACTTAGATACTTTCCGTCACTGATCAGGCTCTTTTACCAACTCCAACATGTAAGCTTGTTTCATCCTCTGTAAATTGCTCAAAATGAGATCAACACAGTTATTTCAATCATTACAGCACCATTCACGTTTTCTTCTTGGGTTTAAATTCCTCATTCAGAAGCTTTTCCTTTCATTTGGAAGCTCTTTGCTGATCCGTGAAAGACCCCGGAAACAAATCAGCGCAGCTTTGACAAGTGGCTTTTTACCTCCGAGTTAAAGTCGGCCCAGAGACGGCGTTTCAAACTTGCTAAGACGTGTTAATTAATATGTTGCACCCCAGGAGCCGCAGAGTCATCAAAATTTCACAGTTTGTTTACAGAAAGGGATTTTCGGCATGTTTAAGAGTGCAGATTTGCAGTAAGCATATTTTTTTGGTGAGCGTCATCTCCTTTGGGTGAGGTTTAGTAAATCCAAAAAGCTCCTTTTTTTCCCTCCCTCACCGGAGTCTTTAAGAAAAGTGCTGTAAATGATGATGATTATAATCCACATGATGATAATGATGTAAAGATAATGGAAGTCAAAGCAGCAGGAGCAGCTGCAGAACTAGAAGCAGTAATGACACCCTGCAAAAACTTTATCAGGTCTTTATCAAGACCCAAAAAAGTATATATATATATATATATATATATATATATATATATATATATATATATATATATATATATATATATATATATATATATATATATATATATATATATGTGATACATAAAGTTTATTAAACAAACATGTGATACACATATATAATATACTATAATGTCATGCAGTACTTTTGCTATTAATCTACCCAAAGTATCTAAAAGTGTCTCCACATTGATGAACCACACCATTAAAATTCCCTTTATGTGTTTGTTAATGATAACAACAAATAATATAATTAACTACAATAATATAACAAAGTCTGTAGAATAAATACTTTTTTAAAGAATATTTTTTATTGCAGGACGTTACATAAAAGCAATTGTATATTTTGTAATGTCTTTAGAAGACAATTATAATTGTTTGGTGGGTTACATACACTTGAGTATTTTTGCTTTTGATACTTCAAGTACATTTTGCTTAGAGTACTTCAGTACTTTTAGAGAAGTAATATTTTGAATATAAGACTTTTACTTACACAAGATGTTTTCATTGTGTTTATACTACTTCTTCCACCTCTGACCTGCGAAGGTATATATATTGTATGTTGTACTTGTTCTAAGAAAATATAACTCCAAACCTGCATTAATCATCATTTTTGAATTAGTGTGTAAGGTGAAATTTGTTGCTCCAGTGATCCATCCAGATAATTACCACCATAGCATTGTAGCATCTATCAGCTAGCAATTTTAACTTCATTTATACAACAAGCAACTGTTTTTCTTTCTCTTTTTTTGTAATCTCTGATAAACCCACTATACATTTTGTGTTGGCACCAAACAACAGACCCAGTTAGCGTCTGGCTGTAAATTCCTGTGTAGGTGGACAGAAACACGGCTCCAAATGAGTGGCGCTCTGTCTGGGAGCTGCGTGCTAACAGGTCTGCCATGGCAGCATAATGAGGTGCTAATATGTCGATGTGTGTTTACAGCTTGTTTCTCCCCAAGTGGCCAAAAAAACATCAATACAAGATCTTTAACTGTGGAGAACAATTGTGTCTTCTGCTTTAATGACGTTTAGCATTTGGTTCTATGCAGCACTCTTCTTTGCTTCTTTGATTTGTAATTTTATGCAGATGCAGCAGCAACAATAAGCCAATAATACACATAATACAATTGAAAATATAATGATGCAACACCACAGCCTCAGGCAAAAACTAAAGAAAAAAAAACGATTGGGGAAAACAGACACAATTGAAAATCAGAGGCAAAATGGAATGAATAGGAACCACCTCAGTAATTTATAATAATTAGCAGCAGTACTTTTAGTGGGTTGTTTTATGTTTTATTTTTTTATTGCATTGTTTTATCCTCGAACAACTCTTTTGTTCCTTCTTTGGTCATCTCATTTATTTTTTATTGTTACTTGAGAAAATACTTGTTTAAATTTCAGCTTGTTTATAGCCTGTACCTCCATTGAATTTTCATTTTTCTTCAGTACTCCATCTGTGTTTTCAATATATTCGTATGACACATATTTACCCATCCAATCAGCGAACTAAGGGCATGGCTGAGAATGATAAAAATCAGTATGAAAAATTGTGTTAATCAGCCTACTGTTGGATTATAAAAATGCTTACACATTAGATGGATTGAAATCAGACCGAGTTGGTCTTCTCTACCTAATTAATGTGACTGTAATTTGATTTTCTGCAGCATGTACGCACTTTAGTTGGACTAAAGCTGGACGGTGAATGAGCGGCTGCTCAACAACAGTAGAGACGGGATAAAGTGGAGCAGAGAAGCTGCTAGAAGCAGCCAAACAATGAGAAAAAAAATGTGATAGCACAGATTCAATGCATTTTCACAGAATGCAACCAGCAAGTATGATTATTAAAAAGAGAGAGAGAGAAACACAAGATAACATGGTCAGAATAAGTATTTGAGAATTTATAAAGCTTTTTAAGTTGTTTATATTCAGTATTTTACAAGGTGACAGAAAAGTCAACAGATATGTGTATATATCTATGGCCGTGTTAACTCGCTGTGATTGGTTATGGCAGTTCTAGAGTGTCTGTGGGCAGATCCAATAGTTCTAATCTTTAATAGAATACCCATCTTCAAATGATTTAACATTTGTATGTGTGAGGACCAGGCTAGCTTGTTTGGAGACAAATATTAATCCTAAAATCAAAAGCATTAGCATCAGTGGTTGCACAGTAGTTCTATTAGGTACAATAGCAGCACTAGCTGCTGCAACAGCAGTACAGGGAGTAATTATAGTAAATACAGATATGCAGAGACGTTCCAGCTCCTCCTGTCACTCGGTTGTTAGTTCAGCACCGTCGCTTAGCTTTGGGTATTGACAGGTAATGCGTTAAATGTCTATGTGCAGTAGCACTTAATCCAGGCAGCCAGACGTATAAAATGAGTCACACAAAGAGCCAGAGATAATTGTTGTGCATAAGATGTGTGTCAGAAGGTTGCAGCCGCGCCCCCCTCCCTCTGTCTCTGAATAGCTCAGGGAGAGTGAGTGTCTGCTAATTCCACCACTGGAAATGTTGGAAACAATCAAACCTGAATTGTCATTTGTAATCCCACATGATGCAGTAGGGGGTGTTTGTGCCGGAATTGAAATTTCGATCATGAGGTGTAAACATTTCGAAGCGTTATCCATGAATAATCATTAGATAGGAGGAGTCGCTGTATGTGTGTGTGTGTTTAGAGGATCCTGACCTCCACCTATTGACTTCTTCTTGTCCAAACAGCTCCGTCCCAGGTCAGCGAGGTCATCAAGGAGAAGGTGCAGCAACGCAGCATCCAGCTCTCGTGGCAGGAGCCTCACCAGCCCAACGGCGTCATCACCGAATACGAAATCAAGTACTACGAAAAAGTGAGTCTGTCTGTTTGTCTTTCTGTGAAAAAAAAAAAAAACAACCTCCATGTCTCGGCTTTCGCTCCTCGTTTCATATTCCATCTGCACGCTACAATTCACATGATTGTGCAAGTACCTTCTTTGTCTCATAATTGCAATAATGAATGAGATGCTCATAAGATTTTAATCAGGCTGTTAGTCCTTCACAGCCACCACCACCCCCCATGCACGTTAGCACACACACACACACACACGATCTGAAGCTGCTGCATTGCCAGAATTAGCAATCTGTTACCGTTATCTCCTTCCTCTCTTCCTCATAGATTACACCGCCGCTTCTTCTTGTGTTTCAAGTCTGAACACATCAGCTTTTTACAGTGAGGTTTAATGGAGCGAATTTAACCCAGCAAATCAAAGGCAGGGTAGCAGAGCTCTGATGCCAGTCCTGCTGGCCACAGCCTCTCACACACACACACACACACACACACACACACACACACACACACACACACACACACACACACACACACACACACACACACACACACACACACACATACACACACACATACACTGAGGAATCAGTCTCCTGTGTCACGTACTGTGGCTGTGGTCTGCCCAGCTGTAAAAGTGGAAAATTGGAAACAACGACTACACCCCTAACAGACCTTGGCATTCCATTTGGGCTTTTGCCGAGCAAAACATTTACAGATCAACAACAAAGTACACAATGTGTGCAGCCTGTGCATCCAAATGGATCCTTTGATGGAGAAGATATTTTTGCGCGGTTTATGTTGTCTGTGCGGCCGAGTCCTGGAGCGACATCGGAACATTTCACTCCCAGGCAGAGATTAGAGATCTGCTTTATTCAGCGATCCGTACAAAGCGTTATCAGAACAAATGCGCGGCTACAATTACTGTCATCCTTTAACGTCACCGGTTCGCAAATAAAAGCCTAATAATGGTTTAAAAAAAAAAAGAAAAGAAAACTGCAGGTGTGATATGACCTGCCTCATTCTGCTTAATGTACATTTCCACATAATTACAACAGTCCATCAGCCGTCTGCCTAAAGTTATGTTAATTTCTTAAAGTATATTCAAATGCTGCATATACCTAAAATCTGTACAACCTAAGCCAAAAGGTTATACAAGTCAATAAACCATAATAATTGATAAGAGTGTGTGTTTGGATTGTTGGGTTTCCATTGGTTACATGACCCAAACGATTGCTGTTGAGATGCATTAATGATCCACTCACGCTGATATATGACACAAATATGGTAGTGCACAAGTTCTATGTGGAAACAGTGTGTCATGTAGCCATTTGTAGCTGTTAGCTTAGCTTAACTTAGCAAAGTTAGTCTGGTTAACCAACAAGAGACACAGAACAATGACCAAGTACAACACTATTATTTAAATTTACTCATTTATCTCTCTAGCCATCTTCCCCTCTCTGTGATGATTGGCTTCTCACCATAAATCGGCCTTTAACACTATTATAAAAATCACATTTTCAATCAGTGTGTATTTAAGTGTCTGTTGCTCCTGGTAACACACAAACTATGAAATAAAACCACCCCCTCATTCCTTTCTGGCTTCCTCTGTAGTGCTGCTGAAACCTGGCTGTAAGCCATTTACAAACAGCTCCTGTTGTGATGTCACAACCGGGGTGGACGTTGATTATATGTGACTATATGACTATAAAGTGCCTTTAGTGTCCTCATTAGAATCACTCACTTATCATTAAAATGTAGCAGAATAATTAAACTCTGAGGTTATTATAAGTGACCAACTATATGCACACATCAGCAAAATAATAAGCAAAACTAATGCCTATTAAACTATATTTCCTTCATTTTATACCATTTTTTTTCTTTGGATGTACATGCATTTGGTATGTCCCCCACACACATGTGGTACATGGTTTTATTGTTACAACAAGTAACTTTAACCATGTATATTATATTTTACAAATATTTGACAATCACACAGAGTGGGCACTTTGGTAGGGAGGGGAGGGGGGTAACAGGGTTTTTTAGAGTGAGTGTCTGAGAAGGCAGACTGTATTGCTGCTACAGAAAGGAGGAGCTTTTGGACATGTAGACCATGAAAATATAAATATTAAACTCTGGAAATGACAAAATAGGGCCATTTTGTCTACCAGAAAATCCCCTTGACAGTAAATTAACAAGTATTTTTAAAAAAAAAAAAATCTTTTATCTGTTAAGAAAAATTATTAAATATAAATTCAGGGTACATTAGAAATAGGAGCCTGCCTCTAATATAACCTTGTTTCAAAGACCTACTTTTCTTTGTATGCGCTATAAATAAAGGCCACTATTTAGTCTACATCCCATAAAAGTAAATAGTAAAATGAATTCATTCCAAATCAGCATATTATGGATCCATTTGGATGAAATGTGGTAGAATCACATTCATTCCATTTACAGAGTGCAGGTAATTACATCCTCTGAAGTAGAGCTGCAGTATTTTTCAAGCACTTCAACAGGACTCATTGATGAAGTGGACTTTTACGGTTTTCCCCTTACACGGTGGACTAAAAGGCCATTTGTTCCCTGCTACAGGATCAGAAGGACAGGATCTACTCCACGGTCAGGTCCAAGTCTACCTCGGCCACCGTGAACAACCTGAAGCCCAGCACGGCGTACGTGTTCCAGATCCGGGCCTTCACCCAGGCAGGTTACGGCACCTACGGCCCCAGACTGGAGATAACCACCAAGGAAGAAGCCACGGGTAGGCGGCTGCTGATAACTTTACTGCAAAAACATCACATTTAAATCAATGTTACAGTTTAGAAAAATGTGCCTTTTTCATCACTTAAGTGTTTTTCATTGATTTTATGACAAATTTCAATCAATTTTGCATGTTTAATCCTAATATTGCAAAAAAGAAAATAATTTAAAGGAACAGCGTGTAGTTGTTGGCACCATCTAGTGGTGGGGTTGCAGATTGTAATCGAAGGGCACCCAATGGAAAAGGATAACCTTAAATGCCATCTCTATATACACCACTCACACTAAGTCAGGGGTATTGTTATTTACATGAGCAAACTGAAAAAGTAAAATAATGAGTAAAGTAATTGAAAAAGTAAAATTTGAAATTGAAAATTCAATCCGGACGTTTGAAAAACAAAACTATGAATTCAAACTATACATGAGCGGAGGAAAAGTGTACTTCTTTTCAATTAAATGTTTTCCTTTCATTTAGGATATATCATATCATATATATTTTGATATTTGAGGTCTTGTGTGTTTCAGTTGTAGATTTTATACTTTCAGATTCAGATCTTATCGTCGTTTGGTTTCAGATTTCCTTTTTTCAAACCAAGTGTCATGCTGCCTTCAGGAAATGTAGGTTGTACAAGTTATCACTAGAAATATGATCCAACAGTTTACATAACATACACCATATTCATGTGATTGGCAAATACCGACACTAGTGACGCATCTCTGCTCCCCTTGGAAATATAAATGGGTCAATCTCAGTTAATAAAACCACAAGAGTTCTTATTTCAATTGAATTATGTACTAATTAATGCATATTTATGAATATTATTTTCCATTTGTGTTAAGTCTGTTCTTCCAGATGCTAAAACAAAAATGTAAAAGCTTGTATGGTGCAGATTCACCAGTAAAGTATTAGTAAGAGTATTCCAGCTGGTGTCTTACAGCATAGCTATAAACTCTGCTTATTTGTCTGCTGCAGAGTTGTCCATTGATGAATTGAAAGCCCACTAAGGCGATTAGTGTTAGTTTGACCACAGCGGTATTTCAGCACGCCATTTTTTATTTTTTTGGGGGGAGCTTTCAACCTCCAAATGTGTGCACAACCTGCTAATGTTCCCTGCTACTGTAGCATAATAGCCCAGGGAAATTATTTGCTTTCAAGCGAAAGCAAACACAAATTGCCTCGACTTTACTCTGACAAAACGTCATGAGGAGAAAAAAAAAAATCACTGAGCACAAGGACAAGCTGCTGTAGCGTCGTGAGGATAAACTCATTTAAATCTAATCACTTACGTTAGCGTTGCCCCCGAGTGTCACAGCGTGCTACTGTGTGACTTTAGTCGAGGGACAGTGCTGCGAGGTGTTTGTGTTATGGATCATAATGTGAGGTGTTATTAGGGGATTGTAAATGTGGACACGTGTGAGGTTAGACAGAATGTTCTGCACTTCCAGGCTTCTATGAACAGAGCTAAAACTGCTGCACCTGGTAACCAAGAAACCAAATATATACCAGATCTATACTTAGTGAACCATATTAAAGATTACATGAAATTTAAAGAAAATTCCCAGTTTAATCCCTGTCTTAATTGTTCATGTATATCATGATATCTGGAGTTTTTTTTTCCATCAAAATCAATCCAATATATGTTTTCCTCTTCGTGTAAAAATGGTTTTAATGGTTGGATGAGTCATCCTGCACCCAGGGGGGCTAACGTACAAAAGTTCACATACGAAACTTCATCCGATCAACTTTATTTGTTGTTATTGGACTTGAGTATGTGACTTTCCTGATTCACTGGGAAATACCTCACAAAAGAATTTGTAGGCCTGGTAAATAAAGCAATATCAATATATATCATCAATATAGTTCAATACAATATTGATAGTTTCACAAGGTTTGTGTAAAAAAATGTGGTTCCCTCCTTGACTCATAAACATCTTATATCTATTGATAATAACAGTGATTTAACAGACAAATCAAGTTCAGCCTTTTTCCCTTGGTCCTTGGTCATTAACAATAGATAATTAAAAAATATCAATAAGCATTGTTAGTGACTGATTAAAAGTAGGTCATTAAGCATAAAATGTCCCCCAAATATTTAAAGCAAATGTATTTGCTAGTATCAATATCGATCAATAGAAACCAATTGGATAAGTGTTAATTGGATGACTCACAGGTTTCACAGGAAGAGAAAAGGTATTTATTCGATTTTAATGTAAAAAAAATATATATATAGTGTAATGTTGATTTTTCTGATGGTGATAAATGAACACTTAACAGAGATTAAAAGTGGAAAAATGTTTTTCATTTCATGTTTTTCATTTCATGGGGCCTTTAAGTATGAATACAGTCATTATAAAGGCGCCTGGTAATTACTATTATTTATATTTGTCTCATTCTCTGTATGTCTTTACATTCTGATTTGTGTTCCAATTCATTTCTCTTTAGTTCAGAGCCCACCATTCCTGCCTCGACCCACCACCACCACCACCCTCTTTACATCCCACATTTCTGCATAAAAGGACGCTAATTACTCATGCAGAGTGTGTCCTGTAACAAGGTTAGAAGTTTGCAGTCCAGTCAGCGTGTCCTTGAACCCGCCAGCCGCCTCCGCCGTGACGGTCTCAGGAGGTTGTGGGATATGACACGTCAGAGAGCGAGCGGGCGAGCGAGCGCCTCGTAGTTCCTCCCAAAAATAGACAATTGGTCAGATATCCGAGCCCCCCCCCGAATGAGGAAACAGCTGATCGGGTGTCGGGACATTTGTCATCCGTGATAAGGCCTCCTCCCCACCCACCCATCCTCGTTAAATAGCATTTAAACAGCACAAATCCACTTTATCTAAAATGCATGATCCCCCCTCCTCTTATAATCACGTTGACTTTGACGGATTTGACGATCGTCAGTTTGTCAACGTAAACAGCGTGTTAGCTCACCGTGAGAGAACAAGAGAGAGGAAAGACAGAAAGAGGGAAAGAGAGAGAGCTCCGAACGGGAAACCGTCCAACCTGAATGTGTCTTTGTTTGAGATGAAGGGCATCGCCGTCGCCGTCTGGGACTATTAAGCCCACTTTCTGAAACAGTAGAGCCGTGTGTATAAGGACGGCTCAAAAATAGCAGCGTCCCCTCCTCCTGTTCCCTCCGAGGGATGGAGAGGAGGTGGGGGGGTGGTGGTGGGTATGGGGGGGGGGGGGGGGGGGGGGGGGTTATCAATCTAACCACGCCGCTCATTGGGCTCAGTTGTGTCCTGCAGATTTTATTTTATTATTATTATTTTTTTTAAAGTGCTGAAGTTCACATTTCTGTCTTTTCTTGCATGTCTGTCTTTGTGCGTGTCCCCCCCTCCTCCCCCTCTCATCATCAGCTGCGATCGTCTCCAGCGAACAGAACCCCGTCATCATCATAGCGGTGGTGGCCGTGGCGGGGACCATCATCCTGGTGTTCATGGTGTTCGGCTTCATCATCGGGAGAAGGTACGCTCTCGCGGGCCCCATTGACTCTCCGCTCCTGTGAGTCTGCGCTTGTCAATTAGCTTCTATGTCACTCACAGGCCTCCACGTCTGTTGGAGTCAGTCACACGCGCGCACGCACACGTGCACACCCATCATCTTCGTCGTGGCATGCTGTGCTAATGGGTTGTGATGTGATCATTTTTATACATATATATATATATATATTTTTTTATATATTTTTTTTCTCCTCTCCTCCCCCCCTAAAAAAAATAAA
Source organism: Lepturacanthus savala (assembly GCA_030544235.1). Lineage (NCBI taxonomy): Eukaryota > Metazoa > Chordata > Actinopteri > Scombriformes > Trichiuridae > Lepturacanthus > Lepturacanthus savala. Next base: position 27,342,797 of record CM060477.1, on the reverse strand, counting down.
AAAATTAACCTATTTCTGCAGAGCCATTATGAGACAAGTACTCCACAGCCACAAAGCTTTGGTTCCTGTGTGGGTGTGAGTGTGTGTGAAATCCTGAGGGCAGGATGAAGTATAGCGCTGCTTTTTTCCTTTTTTTTATTTTTTCTCTCACCACCATAAACCACCCTGCCCGCTGTCATTATCACCGTTCCCCTCGCATACTTCACTGGTGTTTTTCATCTTGCACGGAGATGGCACTTCATCAGAGCTCCGGTGTTCACGGTGGTTTCATCAGAATTTTCCCACTGATGCTGACATGCGATTTGCAGTTGTTTTTTTCAAGAAGAGTGTGAAGTATAACTCAGGAGGAGCCAGATTGAACATCCATACGTCCCTGTTTTGCCATTTTGATTTGAATTTTGTGGGCTATTTAACAAAATGATCATGTTTTCATGGTCCAAAAACACCTAATTATACCTGTAGCTGCAAGGCAGTCTGCCTTCACACACACTAACTTTTAAAAAAACACCATGTTGCCCCTCCCCCTCCCTACAGACACGCCCACTCTGATCTGATTGGCTAATCACTGTCAGAAATGTCCCGCCCCTCAGAGAGCTGGGGTCGGACAGAGAAACAAAAGTCAGATATATATACAAGCACTCATGTTGTGACATCACAAAACAGGAGTAGAAGTTTATTTTATTTATTATTCATTTATTATATGTTTATTTGAATCTATATATTGGATATTAGCTTGTATCTAATGCAAAATAATGAGTTTCTTCTCAATAAAATATTTGAATACTATATAAATGTGCACTCAGGAATAGTCCACCACATTAAAATTCCTGTTGGAAACACAATAGAATGGAAGAATGGATTTGTTTTCGAATTTGGACGATAAAGTGGAAATGTGGAGAATAAACTTAACATTTTGGGATTCAAGTCAAACTCTTTTGAAAGTAAAGCAAACACTAGCACATGTGAAATTGTATTTTAGAATCTGTTTTATTATTATTTAGTGTTAGTCTTGTCGAAGAGATTTTCCCAAGAATAGCGGCCAGAAGGCAGAAAACCACAGAAAGTTGGAATAGGTCACACTGTGCAAAGTAAAAAAAAAAAACTGTCACGAACAGATGCGAGGGTTTCCATGGTTACACAAGCAACAGAGATGAGTTATATTGCAAGACACGATAAAACAATTGATCAAGATGATTGATCATGAACCCAGGCAGCTCTCCAAGGGTTTAACATTACAACACTGACTCATGACAGGAATCCACTTTGTTTCCACATTTCCACTTTATTCTAAAACAAAATAAAAAGATATAAAAAAAACTCTTCTATTTTTTCTTTTATATTTTAGGCTTGGCCCTAATGATCCATCACACGATGAGTCCTGCAGCAATAAAACACAAAACACATTCATCCCATATTAGAAATTCAAGTTGCACACACGAGATGCTGCTTAGAGGGTGAATGTTACTGTAAATTCACACATAGTTTAAAATATATACAAAGATATATATATATATATATATATATATATATATATATATATATATATATATATATATATATATAGGTTCTTTTTTTTGTAGATACGATTTATCCAGGCTTTAACGTTGACTATGTTATGATTTAATGAGACAAAAAAATAGATTGAATACTTGAAAATATTTTTTTTTTACTTTTATTATTATTTTTGTTTTATTCACACATAAGAAAAATATCCAGACAATGCAAATAAAATGTATATATCAGGAGAGATGAAGAAACTTATAGAAAGAACCTTCACAAAACATATTTTCTTCTTAAACTTATCCAAGGAGAGATCTGTAGTCATAGTATACACTGAGAAAAGAACCCACTTCATTGAATCGTTGCAATTGGTAATACCTGAATGAATTACGTTCATTGAAATTCAATTAATAAGTTGGAGTAACTCCCATTTCATGTCAATGAATTTATTTTATTTAGGTGTTACCAATTGAAACAATTAAGTGGGTTCAACTATTTTCTTGTATCAGTGTCCGTGAGGACCGAAGCCTGAGGATGCAGCCGTTAAATCTGCAGCTACACATGCATCATGTTGTGTACAGTTATTGCATGTTCATCCATTGCATCTTACATCCCGCCTTCTTTTTATTTTTTTTTACAGTTTGACCTGTGCAGCGGGGGTCACCTTTAACATTTGAATATTACACACCTGGCATGTTGAGGAGTCCTCTACCGTGCACGTTCTTATTTGATATTTGACATGATTAGATGCTCCAGCTCTTTATTTCCCAGGCGACGCTGCTGGGTTCAGCAGCTCGTGCTGCTCAGCTGGGTTTCTTAACAGATTTGTCATGCACGCCATTAGTTGCCACATTAGAATTCTTGTAATTTAGGGCATTTATTTCCTGCATACAATCAGTTGATTCTGATACTTCTCTTCCTCTCCCTCTGTTCAGGCACTGCGGGTACAGCAAAGCGGATCAGGAGGGAGACGAGGAGCTCTACTTCCAGTGTGAGTGCCTGCCTGCATCAGCTCACACACACACACACACACACACACACACATATAAATATATTTAAGTACACACACACTTACAGAGGCATCTCAATTGCTGCATACTGAAGAGGAAGTTCCTTAAAACCCATTAGCACCCACAGGCATGACTGTTTTATCCCAGTTAATTTGATTTGAGTCAAAGCCGGGAACAATCAGGCTAACATCTGCTACTGATTGGTTAGACTCATGCTGTCGAGAGATGAAGAAGTCAGGAATCTACAGACGCGTGAATGTGACAGCTGCAGCGCTGGGAAGTAGCACCCAGATCCTGTACTTTGGTAAAAGTGTCGACACTGGAATGTAAAAAAAATACTTTATAAAGTCCTGTATTCATAATCCTCCTTAAGATATAGTATAGAAGTATTTAGTAAAATCTACTTAAAAGTACTAAAAGTATTTGTTTTGTAAGAAATAGTGTCGTGAGTAAGCTATTAAATATATTTAACACTTAATGAATGAAATGAGCAGAGTTTTAATTATTGCAGCTGTGGAGCTGTTTTGAGATGATCGATTATAATCCTGCTACATAAATTTGTATTCATTTTTCCAGCATTTTCATAATCTTCATGATATTTTGAAAAATTTCAGAGCTTGACCTCTTTGGGCCTGGAACACTTAGTTATTTGAAACCATGTGAGGGAAAATCCAGAGGATAAATATGTATTTGGTGGAATCGATGACAGCTCTGACATCTGAAACAATGATGTGATTTATAAAATCCTTGTTATATTCAGGGTCATAAAAAACTGGAAAAATCGTTGAATTTGAAAATAACAGTTTCCAGGCCTGGAGAAATTTTGCTAATAAATAAATAAACCCAGAAGGTTTGATAGACTGAGAAAAGGCCAATATGCCTCATAACACACATAAAATATTCACGTTGAAAAAATAATACAGAGAATGTGTAGGAAAAATAAAGTAAAACAAAAAAAATTCGATAAGAACATTTTCATTCATCAACTATGTTGGTAAAAATGCTGAATACATATGAATGGATGGTCCCTGTTAGTGCATGTAAAAATGTAACATGAACAGCTATAAATTAAATGTAGTGGAAATATAAAGTAGCATAAAATTCTCAAGCACAAGTACCTTAAAATTGTACTCAAGTACTTGAGTAAATGTACTTAGTTACTTTCAGGCACTGCACTGCTGTCTCAGAAATGTAAAAACTGCATGACACAATGTTTTGCTTTGTCGTGATCCTGCTTCTCGGCTCCTTCTATCAGTAAGATTTTTTTTTTTTTTTTTTATCACTGATTCACTGATACACCTCCTCCCCTCTAATGATGCCCCTGGAGATACAGCTGCCAGAGCGGAGCCGCGATGATCCACACTGTAGGCAAACCGCTGATTTAGAAACAAAGGGTCTGGGGGCGTGCTGCTAACGTGGAGGCGAGTGCCTCGACGTGGGTTGGCTACGGCTAAATATCTGACAGATCCGCCTCACTTCCACCTGCGGAAGAACAAAAGAAGAAGGACCCTGAGAAAACGGGGGCCGGTGCTGGGCTTTAATGGAGGGGACGGGGTCCGCCTTGCCGTATCAAATGGAGAGACGACGCGACAGAAGCTAGATAGTGCTTCCAATTCAACAAGTACACCCAATTTGTCTGCCATGTAGCGGGACGGGGAAGTCTCGATAAGACATCTGCTATCAGATCCGCTGACATCTCGGATGGACGAAGCAATTATGGGAGCAAGTGGAGGGAAATCTCAGCTGTGAGCTGGAGAACAGCGGATTTGTTGTATTTATGCTGCTGGGTTTCCCTCATAACGGCACTTTCACACCAACAGTGGTTGGCCTGCACCGAACGGCATATTGGAACCAAATGCACTTAGTTTGGTTAGTTTTCATTGGTGTAAAAGCATCAGTCACACTTGGGTGAACTAAATCAGGTGGACCGAGACCTCCAAAATGAGGTGGTCCCGGTCCACTTGACTCCCCACCAAATTATGAATTTTGGTGCGGTCCCTCTTGTGAGAACGTGAATTTGAGTCCAAATGAGGAGATGCTAATGCTGCCTCTATGCTATGGGAAAGATGATCTCTTCCACTTGTGAAGTGGAAATTACAAGCATGTTGCCTACAAGTGCTTTTGTTGTCATGTCATTGACAATAACGGTATTTTTAAAAAAATGACAATAAGTGTAAACGGTGACGTTATTAAAATGACATAACGCCACAGCGTTATGTGTGCTACACGCTAACCAACTAACAGCAACAGAGAACGTTTAACAGAACGCAACGCTTGCAGTTCACGACAATTTGGCTGCTCTGCGCCATGTTGAAAGGTTAAAGGTCATGTATTATAAAACTCTTCAAGTGGAAATTATGTGAGTGAGTGTTTATGTGGAATTATATATGTTTTTTGTTTTTTAACGATAATTACCATAGGACATTGAAGGCACAATAATTACATGTATGCTACCTGTTTATCCCATACAGTCTTAATATTTGTGAAAATAGCATGTCTCCTCTGCCTGAAATGATGCGCTATGCATCTTCTGCGACTCCAGATTGTTCTCCAGACTTATTTTGGAATTGGATTTTTTCCAAAAAATGGCTAATACAGAGGATGTAATACATATCTATGAGCCAACGTTTCACTCCATAATGAGCCAGAATTGGTGATTATTTTTACCAGGAGATAAATATTGATGAAACTTCAGTTGGACCAATTTTGGTTGGTTTGCAGGTGTGAAAGTGGAGTTTATTTGCTAATCAGTCAACATTTTATTGCCTGTTGCAGACCAAATAATCAAACTAGTGGTGTGAAAGTGGCCTAAGTGTCCAACCAACTTGTCTTGTTTTGGTGCCTTGGTTCCAATCTTGTTCAAAGTTGAGGGGTTAGGTTGTTGTCACCATGATTTCATCAATATAAATATATTCAATATCCATATTATAAGAACAATAAGAAAATAGTTCATTGTAATAATCGATAGTTTCACTCAAGGTTTGCTTAAAGAAAACTAGCTGCTCCCTCCTCAGCTCATAAACATCTTATTTCACTTGATAATGGATCAATCATTGAATCAAACAGTCATTTAACAGACAACACCAAATCAAGTTTAATATAAAGTGGTTACGTTTAGCCTTTTTTCTCCTGGTTGTAGATAATTAAAAATGATCGTTTGATTTTTATCCACTGATGTGACATTTTTGACATTTTTATGAATTAAAACTAGGTCATTAGGCATGAAATGATAAATATTTAAAATAAAATCATTAATAATTATCAGTATCGATCAATATATATTTTTTTTAGCAATGGTCTTTTTTTGCTTTTGTTTTTAAATCTACCAGCACTATATGATTGATCTGTTAATGCCAGGGCATGTAATACTAATGCTGTATTACTAATACTTTAATCTGCTGTTAAAACTAAGACTTCCTACCCTGCATCTGGCCTTTTTTCAATTTTTCATTTCCCACAAACTGCTGCCTGTTGCACTTCTTGGATATTCATTGTTATTAGAAATTACACAGACTCCAATTTGAAAAAAAAAAAAAAATCCCAAACTCTTACCTGAAGTAGTGAAATTTGCATGAGAGAAACACATTGAAGTCAGGAAAGTCACTTTAGTTCTTCATCTAAAAGAAAGTCAGATGGAAATCATGTGAATCATCTTCTATATCTGCTTATTCCTCTGATCGTGCAGTAGTCTGAAGAAAGAATTAAAGATTCATGATATAACATAATGCATTTTGCATTTGTTTTGGAACAAACATCATGTACTGTCCTGCTTTAGACTGAAGTTTAATTGGCATTTTCTTTTTTAAAGAATATGAATTCTCATGACAAACACATTCATTTTAAGCCCTGATAGTTATAATTATACTGCAGCTGCAACGATTAATTGATTAGTTGCTAATGATTATATTAATTACTAACTAGTTTGATAATTGATCGATTTAGGTCATTTTTTAAGAAGAAAATGTCCAAATTCTCTGGTTCCAGCTTCTCTTCTCTGATTATTTCCTGGTTTGTTTAGTCTCTATAATAGTAAACTGATGATCTTTGGGTTGTGGACAAAAAAAGACATTTTAGTTTGAATCTCCAACTTTTTGGAAACATTTTACAATCATTTGGTTAATCGTTTGAATTATAGATTAATCCACTATCAAAATGTTTGTTACTTGCAGCCCAAAATCATACAGATATTAAAATTTCACTTCACATGATATGGAATCTCTAATAGAATCCTTGAGACTTTTGTACATCAGTAGAATTTTTTTTTTTTTTTTAATTACCTTGTGGAACCTTTATGTAAAAATGTTATTTCACGTTTTTACAAGAAACATTTAATTTATTTATTTATTTTGGTTCTTGTCTTTTTTTAATTGGCATCGATGAGGCTGCACTAAACTGTGATGAAGTCTGAAACAAACAATTATTTTGATAGTTGATTAATCTACTATTCATTGAAATGATTATTCAAATAGTTATTTGCTTCATAAAATGGTGTAAAATGTCAACTTTTCAACCTAAAATGTAAAATGTTTTTTTTCATCCAGACCTACAGTCCACAACCCAAAGATCATCAGTTTACTTGTTATTATAGACTAAAGAAACCAGAAGATAATAAAAAAAACACTCAAATCAAATTGATTGTCAAATTAGTTAGCGACTAATCAAGTAATCGTTTGAGCTCTAGTGATAATTCAGTCTTACCGTTAACATCCTGTCAGCTCTGTCCGTATAATTCCAGACCTCACTCACCAAACTTTCTAAGTGAGTTTTGAATTTTGTGGATTTGAAACAGGTGAAGAGAGTAAACCCAAACTGAAAAATGGAAACACAGAAAAGTATATAAAAAATATAATAAACAAATATATAAAAAAAGAAAGTCATCTTACTTTAGGATGAGGAGTGTGATAAATGCATGAACCAACACATATTATTCCTGTCAGTGACGTTAGCCTCAGCTGCAGGGGAGGTGACAGGGAATAAAAGCAGCAGGCACCGGTTACTCAAACCTTGGCTTCCCACTTTTTTTGTGATGAATGTTCCTGTGTGAGCAAAACCAACCTTTTTTCTGACGTGGGCTCACTGACTGTTCAAGCAATTTCCTGTGAATCACCTGCTCTTCGTTAAACTAATCATTTGCCTGTCAAGCGCCCGCTGGTGCGCCGTGTGCATATTTAATCGTAACAGTAATCCTCTTACTTTTCTACAGTTAAATTTCCAGGCACCAAAACCTATATCGACCCTGAAACCTACGAGGACCCCAACAGGGCCGTCCACCAGTTCGCCAAGGAGCTGGACGCCTCCTGCATTAAAATCGAGCGGGTTATCGGAGCAGGTGAGCCCATCCTCCATCTCTAACCTCTCCCTGTTACTCATACATCACCCTGACAGACAAATATTTACACCTTGATTAGGGGACACAGCCTCATGCATTGTGTATTGATGGCGGCGTTTCAAAGAGGGGTTCGTGGAAAAAGTTCAATTAACGCGTGGGCGGCGTTTCTCTTGGAAAGACGACGGCAGCAAGGTTTCCCACAGCTGAAAAATTGCTGCCACATGGGTTTTCCAGAGGTGGTCAATGACAGTGTCTCTGCATCTCCAGCATGTCTTATTATAGGTCTGGGTTACACTCCCCCGAGTATAACAAGATGTCGCACTCCAATTTGTATTCCGCCGCAGCACAGCTGCTTTGTCTCAAAATACACTAATAAATTTGTCATTGTGTGACGCTTGATTCTTTTTTTTTTTTTTTTGTTCCTTTACCCCGTACTACCCCCGCTCGTGAACGCTCGCCACCCAGGAGAGTTCGGGGAGGTGTGCAGCGGGCGGCTGAAGCTGCCGGGGAAGCGGGACGTGTCGGTCGCCATCAAGACGCTGAAAGTGGGCTACACGGAGAAGCAGCGGCGGGAGTTCCTGTGCGAGGCCAGCATCATGGGGCAGTTTGACCACCCCAACGTCGTTCACCTGGAGGGCGTCGTCACACGAGGTAACATCGCTCCAAAGGTTGTAGTGACAAAAAACGTACACCAGAGACCGTTTAGAAATCCAATAACATGCTTTTTAACCACCTATTGCATGAAACATTTCTTAGACACATTTAAAACTAACTTTAATTACTTAATATGGCCTAAAAAATGGGTATATTTAAGAAATAAAAAAATAAAAAGTTGTGAACAGAGTCTCAGGATAGTTTTATGCCATGTAATTCAATAGGACTTTAGGTTTTATACACTAGGAATTTTCCTTGTTTGCATATTTTATACATATGGCAACAAATCTATTTTAGCATATTAGAAAAAAAAAGTATAACATCACAATTCAATTATAAGTAAAAAAAAAAACAGCTTACTTATCCCAGATAGTGAGTCAAGCTTTTATTTGGTATTTTTTTGATGATGTTCACATGTCAAATGTCCATGAGCAAACAGGATATCCTGGTCATGTGACCTCATAAATTGTATGTCCTTCCGAAATAAAAGCCCCCTTTTCACACCTAGCTGTAAAAATATAGATTTTATATCATGGTGTTTTAGAAAAGTGAAGATAAATGAAGATATGATTGTTGCCAAATGACAACACTATCACTACCCAGAGGATGGAAGAGCGTAAATGACAGCATCTCACCAACACACTGCAAAAAACGAAATATTAACAAATAAAATAATCCAATGAATCCAATACTGAGTAGGATTGTTTTGAACTATCTTATCGCATTGGCAGATCATTTGGCTAATTTAATTTTTTTCCTTCATTCCATTTTGGTCAATTAAGTCTTGTTTTCTTAAAATAAGACTTTGTTTGACTTTTCATCTTAATATTGTCTTTTTATTAGGGGTGGGACTTGATTAAAAATAATAATCTAATTAATCACAGTTTACAGTTACATTGTGTAATTAATTAATCACAATTGCCCCAAAAGCAACGTTTATTTTATGTAAATTAAGGTAAAATTTCAATTTCTGTCTCATGTTAGACAAGTCTGGGGAGAATTATTATAACTTCTGTAATAGTTGTTAATGCAGCAGCTGACTTGATTAAAAAATATTCGAATTAATTACAGGTTTTTTAATTAATTGCAATTAATCACATAACATTATTTGCCCCAAATGCAACATTTATTTTATGTAAATCTTAGTCGTCATCTATAGCACATTTTCTAAACCCTTATCTTCAACCACTGATTGTGGTCTACAGTCCTGGGAAATGCACCACAACCAGAACCACAACCAGAACCACAACCAGAACCAGAACCAGAACTGCCAGCAGAGGGTTCTGCAATGTTTGACTTGCAGACTGCAAAAAAATACGTTAATATTTTTAATCCATTATTTTCTTTGTGATTAATTAATCACAATTAACATATTAACATCCCACTTGTACTTATCTCATATTTTAGACTTTCTGTCCAAAATAAATTGATAATGTATTTAATAAAAGTATTATTAAACTGTCTGCCAATAGAATAAGATATGTCAAGATAATTTTACTCAATGACCAACTATACTAAATAAAAGATATTTTTTTCATTTTTAACAGAGCCTTGCTATTATAAAGAGTGATTGAAATCTGTGAATTAATTGTAACATAATTGTAACATAATTTGAGACCCTGTCCTTCTCATATATATATATATATATATATATATATATATATATATATATATATATATATATATATATATATATATATATATATATATATATATATATATATATATATATATACACACACACATCTCATAAAAAAGGGGATTTAAAGTAACAATCTACATTTAAATTGTAAATTTACAGTAATAGAAACATACATTTACATGTTGGGAGATGATACTGCAAAAAAGATCAAATAAAAAAATACAAGACAAGCTTTGAATTTAAGGAGAAAATGGCTTATTACAAGTCATATTATTTGTCCATACAGAAAGATACTTTAGTTGACAATAATTCTTAAAATAATAATAATACAAAATTTAGGATCACTAGAGTGAGAGAAACTAATAAATAAGGCTGAAACAAGATATTTTCATATCTAAGATTTGATATCTTGACAGTTACTTAACAATTTGCAGAGAATCCACAAAGTTAATAATCTTAATATGTTAAAACCAGACTATTATGATATACTATTATAAAACTATTATTTTACCGAGACGGTAGAACTCGATAACAAATAATTTTCAGAAATAATAAAAAATAATAAATAATATATAGTATTTTTTAACAAAATCCCAAAGTGAGATGAAGATAAAGAAAAAAACACACTGTGGCTTTGACTGCTGTAACACAACAACACAGCTTGTTCATTTAAAGTGAAAAAGTATTTCCATTCATACATTCAATCAGTATCAGTACAGTGAATAAATCTAAGGTGAAACACCTGGTTGGATGTGGTTGTGAGATTCTCTCATCAGATTTTGACTTAGAGTGACATCACATCTGATTAAATCATCCGCCCTCTCTGTTTAACATCTTTCCATCTAGACACCGTAATAAAAGCAGCAGATGGTAACTTTTTTCAATTAAAAGCTGATGAAACACGGCGCTAAAAATAACCGGGGAAGCGATGGTGGCGCAGTTGTTTGTTGTGGAAGCTTTGTGTAAGCAAACAAAAAAATTGGGTATCAATTAATCATCTACTCCTGTATCCACCTTTTTTTTACCTTTACTTTTACCTGCAGGAAAACCGGTGATGATTGTCATCGAGTACATGGAGAACGGCTCATTAGACGCTTTCCTCCGGGTGAGTGTCACCTTCAAAGCACAAGAGGATTAACGCAGCGTTTTTTTCTTGTTGTTGTTGTTTTTTTTGCAAACTTTTCTTTACATTTTCTAGATATTGTCCCTGAGAGCAGCCTACAGCCTGTGCTGTAGGAGCAGTACATGGCATAAATATCATAAATCTTGTGCTAGAGCTGCTGCAGTGCTGTGACCTACATTTCCCTCATGGTCAGTGAAGATGGCTGACCCGCCTGTGTGTTTTTTTGTTCTTTTTCCCTCTGTGCAGAAACACGATGGTCAGTTCACAGTCATCCAGCTGGTCGGGATGCTGCGGGGCATAGCGGCGGGGATGCGATACCTCTCCGATATGGGATACGTCCACCGGGACCTGGCGGCGAGAAACATCCTCGTCAACAGCAATCTCGTATGCAAAGTGTCTGACTTCGGTCTGTCCAGGGTGATAGACGACGATCCAGAGGCCGTCTACACCACCACGGTGAGGCCATTAACACTCAGGCTGTGTTGGTTTCATGTTCATCAATGTGGTGTTCCTGGTCTAATACTGCTCTATTAACTCATTATAAAATCTGTAATAATACATATATTATCACCTCTTGTTGTGTTAGATTTATCAACATAACTTCTTGTGAACATTACAAGTTTTAAACTACTTGTTATTTATGGCCTGTATGTCTCATTGATCTGAACTTACATCTTAAATTCAAGTTCTAAAAAGCACAATTTCTGGATTATTTTGACTATGAGAAATAATCAGATGGAAAAATAATCTACTGTTTATCACAGAATACTTTGGGTCAAAGTTACCAAGGACAACCATTTACAAAATGGTTTAAAATGTGTGTGTGTGTGTGTGTGTGTGTGTGTGTGTGTGTGTGTGTGTGTGTGTGTCCATCTGACAAATGTAGATGTACACGAGTTGACTTTCTTACATTAATTCTGTTCTCCTCCATTTATTTCTAGTTTTCAGTTTTTACCAGGAACATTAAGAATGTACAAAAGTTGAATAAAACACACAAAACTATGTATAAAGTAATACAATTTATCTTTTGTGCTGAAATCCTCTTTGTCCACAAAGAGGATTTCAGCACAAAAGATCTTAGGTGAATCTTAGGTGAATAATAATGCCAAAAATACATTAAACATTAAAAGTTTAAACATTAAAAACTGTTTTAAAATGATGGGTTTTGCTGAGTGATTTCAACTTGTGGTCCCAGGATCAGTGCATGAATGTTTTGATAGTCAATTAATCTATTGATTTTTGAAATAATTGATTATTATACAAACAAGTACAAAAAAGCTGTAAAACAGCAAAATTTCCATTATCCAGGCAGTGTACACTGAAATTGTCTGAGTGTTTAATGCATGGAACTATTCCTATATGACATCTAGATCTTGTATAGAATTAAAAAAAAATGATATTGGACCTTAAAGGAAATATAGACTAAAAAGTTCAAAATTACACTTACAAGCAAATCACAGTAAAAAACCTGTTCTTTTCCATTTTACAGTTGATCTATAAATCAGAAATAACTTACAAAGATTTTAGCTTTTATAAATGCTGCATTATTAAAAACTGGCAACAATTTCTCTGCTTAAATGTTTTGTAAAAAGTTCTGTTATATGTGTTATGTGCTGACCCTGTGTGTACCTGTAAAACTCTCTGATGTCTCAGACACAGATTATAATAAATTAGATCTTTACTCCAGTCACTGACCTGCATTTTCCTGAACAGGGTGGCAAAATCCCCGTCCGGTGGACCGCGCCAGAAGCCATCCAGTACCGTAAATTCACGTCAGCGAGCGACGTGTGGAGTTACGGCGTCGTCATGTGGGAGGTCATGTCCTACGGGGAGCGGCCTTACTGGGACATGTCCAATCAAGATGTGAGTTACTGCCTCATATAAAGTTTTTCCTCTGCTAACAAAACACAGTATGTTGTTTATTCAGCTGCCACATCATTAAAGCCTCTATTTAAAAAAAGACCATTTAACCTGGAGATATATTAGATCTTCACATTATTAGTTTTGCTGTTTGGTTTAACATGACATGTGACAACAACAACATGCATTGGTATTATATTATCCTCATTTTATCTGTTTTATATAGTTATAAATTTCATATCTTTGAGTTTTAGTTATACAAATAAATTACAAAAGTAATATGGACACATTGTATTGCACTCGGGGGGGTTGTAATGGGCATTTTCCCCATTATTTTTTAGATTTTTTTCAAAACTATGAATCATTTAATGCTCACAAATAATAAACAAATATCAAGAGCATTATTCCAGTCCAGTAGAAGTTATATTATATTACTTCCAATCCTGAAAAATGTATATCTCCAGATTCATCTCTAATTATCCTGAATGAAGTCATCCCACTAAAACACAGAAAATCCCAGACAAAAATCCCAGTTCTTCTTTGAAGAGCCTCGTGAGAACAGTAGAACGGTGGGAACAGTAACCTTGGGTTTAATTAGTTCAAGATGTCTTTCTACTGTGTGAATCCATTTGAAGGAGAAACAGGAGTCCTGAAATGGGACACGTCCTGAAAAATGAGATTTTATTTGCTGCATTTACTAATATAAACAACAGAAGTGGAAAACAGAATTATTTTAATTTACATGCCTTTAAAACTTTAGAATGACTTATATAGATGAACAGTGTGAATAGTGACATGCATACAGTGTCTTTCATATTGCACGTATTGCTTTGTTTTTAACACACACATCAAAACATGTATGTAGATGAGCTCTCATCTTACCATTTTACATGACTTGTGATAGCAGTTGAATAACACTCAACACTTTATAAAGTGAGAAAACAACACAGATGTCAGAGTGATGTCATTGGGTGAATCTCGGCCAACGTCAAAAAACGGGGCCGAATTTCTGAGCGGTGGGAATTCACCAAGCAGGGAGGGTCTAATGAAGTGATGCAATCAAGTTACTTTAAAAAGGGCCTAATTTTTCAATTTCCTTTGTTTAATTTGTAAATTGTCATGGTCTCTTTATAAAAATTAGCATGCTTTTATGAGCTAAAACCGCCTAGTTAGACCTGTAGTAGCAAGACAATGCACTATCACTCTGAAAAAACCTGTTTCTCCCCTCCAATCCATGCTAAAAACACCCACTCTGTTGTGATTTAGCCTAGAGCTTTTTCAAATGTGCCACGCCTCAGAGAGCTGTGGTTGTTTGGAGATACAAAAGACATAAACAAGTAGTCTGGAATTAGGGGGCGGCTACATAGATCTAGGGGCTGATACTATTAAGTTCCACTCCTGTTGTGACATCATATCAGGAGCCATTTCTAAACAGCTTGTGTTTTGGCAAAACTGCAGATGAAGCCAGAAAAACAAAATGAGTGGGTGGTCTGACTTCATAGTTTATGTTAGCAAGAATATCAGACTTAAATATTTACACACAAGCACAGAAAAGGTTTTTTTTTTTTTTTTTTTTTTTTTCCACAATAGGAAACCTTTAGCCTCTTAAGACACACCCCTTTTTAATTTGATTTGTGAAAATGGTATGCCCAAGTTATAAGTAGCACAGTTCCCACATGTCCCGTCATTTGAAGGCCCTGGTTATTCACTATTAGATGTGGATGGTCTCGTCATGGGAAATTTCTATTGCTCCTTCACTGTCTATCAAACCAAAGATGGTCAAACTTTCATAGTCATATGGCTTTAAAGCTGGCTATCTTCCAACCCCATGCTTCCATTGGCTCACGCAAGCTGTCAATCGATGTGAAACAATTTCGAGACCATAATTTTCGTGTTATTTGTAAATAGAAACCAATGACTGAAGCGCTCACGGTACCGTGTGGAGAGGGACAGGAAATATGTGGGTAGAGACTAAGGGAACAATGAGTCCAGTCAGGAATCCAACCAGGGACTCAGTGTTTAGGGCGATGCCCACATGGTCGGTGCCCTGACCACTTGGCTATCGGGTCGCCCCGATAGCCACAACTTTGTGGAAGTCCTTTTTCTACCTCTGGAGTTCCCCTTTAAATGAAACACATGAAAGCTTCAATACTTAAAGACTTTGTGTTAGTCATACATCAATTATAGAAATACAGCACTACAAGATTCATATTGGATGCGTGAGGAAAGAAATGAATATGTAATGTTTCTAAAGTGGTGACTCTATAGGTTGGATCTGTATCCCGTAGTCATAAATAGCAATAATCAACTGCATAAATGTATAGATAAATATCAATACGATCAACTAGAAAACAGCTCTCTGGAAAGCTGTCTACCTTTTCTCACGAATCCACAGCTCTGAAAACACTGGAACAAAATAAAAACTGCACACACACAGTACAAACAGTATAAACAACCAGGGTGCTTCCATTTCAACAAAGAACTCTCACCTTTCTGCTGATGGTTTAAATCTCAACACACTTGAGCTATAAGGGATGTTTGGAAACTTTTTAAAAAGTCACACACTTATTTTTTTTCTACAAATGTCACAAATTGCTATAATGATTGGCTCACCCACCGTTCTCTTGAGTGCTTTTGCGTGCTTTAGCTGCCAGCTCCTGCTGAGGGAGTCCAGCTGTGCCAGACCACTCCAAGCTTGCTCCTTATTGTCAGACACTTGACACATTTTGATTGATGGCAGCCTTAAAAAATTCCTATATGGTGCCCAAAGTGTGTGATTAAGATTCTTAAGCAGAGGCCTGCGCGAACAATCGGATGTTAAAGATGCTAAACAACACATGGCCGGGCATTAAAGGGCGAACACAGTGTTCTGACATCCCACTACTTGACAGACATCAATGTCAGAATTTTTCCTTTTTTTCGCTTTGTCAAGACATCAGCAAACATCCTTCGGGGATGCAGGAAGAACATTATTTGCATTTTTTCTCCCCAAGTTTCAGTGTTTTGACACCTTTTCCCTCTGTGACTCATTCTTGTCTGAGTGGTTCTGACAGGAATAGCTGATGAATTATATGCAGAAACGTACGCAAGCTCCATATCCGTACAATAAAGGAAGGGGGGGTTAGGGGCTCAAATCAAGGTGCCCGCTGCACCGACCGTTCTCACGGCATTGACTTTCAATAAACTCTGTGCTAAACTGCATGCGTGATGCACAATAGAATAGAATTAAAGGCTCTGCAGAAAGATCTCTTCTATTATTCAGACCTGTATAAATATAGCCCTATTGTTTATATGAACACTGTTGGAAATGAACCTCAAGGAAACAAACCGAGTCTGCACCGTGACACATAAACAACATATCCATGACTGGCTCTGGTGTGCATAAAAATGTTGTCAGTGAGATCTTGAAATCAATTCTGAAACTCACAGTTATCCAGTGAAGAGGGATAAGAATGAGCGTAATATGAACCTGTCTCCTCCAAAGGTTGGTTAAAAGCCTTAAAAGCAACACTGAGCACTTAACTAAAGGCAGGAGCCCAGTGAAAGAAAAGCCTCAACAATCAAGCCTGAGACTAAATAAAAACATGTGGATCAGAAAATGGGAGAAAAAGCTCTGATTTTGGTGATGTGCCTGAGCTGAATAAATTACATGATATTATATTACCATCCAAGGAGGGTTTATTCATTCATTACATTCTGAAACTCATTAATTTTGATTTGTAATAACACTTTGTGCTGATGTAGGGAAGTGGTGACTGTGTTAGACATACTGTAGCTTTCCAGCAGACCACATGGAGCATAAGTGGTTTTTGATAATGGATGAACCAGGGATTTGTTTGAAATGTGTCCTCATGTTGCTTGTCCTGATTGGGCCCGTTTTGGACTGTTAAGCCACCATTTGTCATTGTGTCTCTAGGTCTTAGCAATCAATCAAACCGATGAGCTAAGTATTGGTACAGATGATAGGAAGCATGGACAACATTGCATTTTCATAACATCGGAGGAATGGTGGAAATGTGTGAAGCAGAGACTCCGATATCATGACTTTTTCGCTTGCTCCAACATATTGGATCCTACATTTCCCATGATGCCACTTGGCACATCTCTTTGGTACTCTGGTAAATTCCCATGTCTTTCTAACAGTTTGATTCCAGTTTAAACACAGTATTTCTGTTATTGATTTGTAGCTTTCACACTCTGAGTAGTCCCAGAACGAGTTAATTGAATTTGACAAGTAAAATCAGTGGAGTGTCCCTTTAAAACTCTATTTTTTTCAGACAGGACTTTGCCATAGAGCTCCCCAGATAGAACTAAAGATCATTGATGTAGGAGGGGCAAAGGGAAGCCTCATTTCTATAGAGAAAGTCATTGGATGTGAAATATTGGATATCTGAGTGGCATCAGTATGATGGAATGGGGTGTAATGAGAAACCTGTTGTTCCACAATTAGTGCTCAAAGCTCATCAGCTGCTTTGAATCACTCGGCTTTGTGTCCTCATGTTCCCATTTACTGCAACAAAACTGGCACACAACCATCAAATGTGGTTGGGCCCCAAAGTCCTTGATGCACGACATGTGTGGTAGGTAACCATGAAAAGATTAAACACTGTTTACAGAGTTGCTGCTTAAAGGATGAAAGGGTCATGAAGGGTAGAACCTTATTTACTTTGTGAGAAAGAGTCAGAGTTAGGGGGGGAACTAAAGCATAAAAGACTGGGTTAGTGTGATACAAGAAGTTTTACCTCAAACTAACCCTAACCATGATATTAAATGTAACTGATGGTAATAATAAAGGATAAGAGTTAGTGCTTAGTGTTAGAGTTATACTAAAACCTAATAATAAATAGTTAGGGGTTGGTGTCCAGGTTATAATAAGACCTAATAGTAAACAGATAGAGGTTTGTGTTAGGGTTATACTAAAGTTTAATACTAAAAATTTAGTGGTTGGAGACAGGGTCAGACTAAAGTATAATACTAAAGAGTTAGGGGTTGGTGTTAGGGTTATACTAAGAGCCAATAGTAAAGAGATAGAGGTTGGTGTTTGGTTTATATTAAGGAGACAGGGGTTTGTGTTAGGGTTTTACTAAAGAGACAGCAGTGATGCTAGCTAAAGCCTAATTAAAACCCAAACAGCTACAGTAGGGGTTGTGGTTTAGGGTTAAGGCGAGGGGTCTGGGGACTGTAATACTGAAGGTCGATAATAAAAGGGTTCATAGTTAGATTTAGGCTTAGACTAAAAAGACTTAAGAGGTTTTGGTTACAGTTCAGATTAGGCCAATCACGAAATCTATTGTCTGATGAGGGATTAGCCTCTGGGGGTGAGCTCCGATATTTCTGTGCTTCCGGTGCATCTATCAGATATACTTCCATTTGTCTGCCATTTCTTACTCTCTGACAAACAACACAACAAAACAAAACAAGATAAAAAGCTAAAGTAAACACTCATCAGACTCCAGTAAGTCCCAAGATACCATTTGGCCAATGGAGCCGCCTCAAACGTGATCAGACTGCAAACTGTTTCCGGGGACAAAACAGTCGTCCCTCACCTACAGATTCTGCAGATTAACATGCAGATAACTGTTTTTAAAGATTAGGATAATGGCTGGTATTCAATTCTGATACTAATGGCTTGTTCTGTTTTATATTCTCCAGGTCATTAAGGCTATAGAGGAGGGCTACCGTCTTCCAGCTCCCATGGACTGTCCTCCAGGCCTGCATCAGCTAATGCTGGACTGCTGGCAGAAAGACAGGGCCGAACGGCCCAAGTTTGATCAGATAGTCGGCATCCTTGATAAGATGATCCGCAATCCCAACACATTGAAAACGCCAGTGGGAACATGTACAAGGTGAGGGAATATAAAACCCAGAATTAATCTATTTTTTTTTAAATGCGGTGTCATACAATAAAGAAGTTTTACTTTCATTTCAGCACATTAGTGGATGATCCAATGTGTCCGAGGGAGGATTTAGCCTCTGTAGTTCAGAGATGAAAGATAAATCCTGGGGATCGATACCCTCAAAGCAGCTTCCATGGCTTTATGGTCAATACCGGGGCTTTTAAATCAATCTCTATAATGAGTTGCTGGCACTTTAAAGTGCAGTGGGAACTCCAGACCTCACGCTGACGTTTGTCAAATGAATTCTATTTTCACTACTCACTATTTTCACTCAACATATACATTCATGAGAGTGGGAGTCAGCGGTTACAGTGGGTTAAAAAGCAATTTATCATATGGGGACTATATGGGGACGAATGTATTCGGATAGAAAAGATATTGACAAAGATGCTATTTTTCACCAGCATGAAGCATGCTGTATATGTTTGTGAATTTCATATTGATTGGGGATCAATCAGCCTCCAATCAGCTGCCTTTTCCTTCCCCCCACATTCAATTTGCCGCACTGCTGGATGCCGGTTCTCCGGTCGCCGGTTCTCCGGTCGCCGCCTTTGTTTCGTCTCCCGCTTGATTTTGTTTTCACCGGAACATTTCCTTTTCACATAAGACATAAACATCTCTCTGTGCTCATCCCGCAGACCAATTAGTCCACTGTTAGATCAGAGCACACCAGACTTCACTGCTTTCCGCTCAGTGGGAGAGTGGCTGGAAGCCATCAAGATGGAGCGATACAGAGACAACTTCACAGCAGCTGGCTACAGTTCCTTGGAATCTGTGGCCAGGATGTCAATTGAGTAAGTAGATGTGAAGCCCTCAAGGGGTTAAGCATGAGTGGGAGACATTAAAACGGGCCACTTCCAGACCATGATCTCACCTACGCATTAACTTTCTTCCTTCCGAACCTGAGTAAACAAGTCAACTCTATCGCATTGTCGTCCCACAAGGTTTACGAGTTTCTGTAACCTTTCCTTTTTATTTTTTAGTAGTGGTCTGAACCTTTATTTACCTCAATAACAAGAGAGAACCATACAGTCTCATACACTACAAAAAACCTTAACAAGTGAACATATCTTGTTTTTGGTACATTTAGTCCAATATTGTATTTTTCTTTTTCTTAATTTTGTTCAATTTAGTTTTCTTAAAATATGGTTAAATAGCCTTTTTCATCTCCTATTATGGACTCTTTCTTTGAAAAACTTGAAATAAGTAAAACCATCTACCATTGGAATAAGGTCATTCAAGATAAGTTTACTCAATATTAGACCAATCCTGTTGAAATACAAGATATTTCCTACCTATAAGATTTCATTTTTTGCAGTGTATTACAAATCTTCCCTTATGTTCATTAATATACATTTACTATAACCTGAATCACATGAAATATTGTTTTACATTCACTTATTTCCAATTACTTCCACTGCCATTATTGTAATTCACAAATTAGAAGTAGACACCTGTTTTTTCATTATGTTGATTTCACATCGTGATGGCTGTTAATAACGATGCTGATAATGACACCATCTGCGTTTAGATTGGCTCTCCATAACACTTTCACTATTCACTCCTGTCTGCCACCAGCCAGGCTCTCCTGGGGAAAAAAGAAGGCTGGAATCAAAATTTAATATCAAATTGTGACAATTTCATTTGACCTCTTCAGTCGACATGCTTCTTTTTTCTCTCTCTCTCTTATTTCTAAAGTGGGGTTGATCATTTTTTCACTGAGCTGGACATTGGGGAAAACATCCAGTGTTGTGTAGAAGTTTGTTCCCAGTTCAATTAATGTTCCTCCCCTGGTAGATATTGTGTTTTCTGTAGCACAGCCTCTGTGGTTGGGGTTAGGCCTTCCAGTTCTAGTTCTGGTTCTGGTTCTGATTAAATGTAGCAAATATAAGTGGTTGGCTGCACATTGATGGGGAAACAGATTTCAACACAACACCTGTTCCTGTTGCCTTTGCAACACAAGCACAAATAATAATAGGCTACTACTTTTAAAAAGCTGGAGGGGAAAAGTTGTCTTCTTCAGCTTTTAAGCTACTGTTGATGAGGCTCAACATTTCCAAACACAAAATCTCTCCAGTGGATCAAAGGGCACAATAGCTCTTTTCCTGTTTGGCTCCATGTGAAACATCTGCATAATGTTACACTTCAGTTGACAGCTGAACTCCAATTGGAATCAAATGAGAACAGTGTGTTTTTTAAAAGGTGAAACATTGATGTGGAGCCAATCCAGCACGGAATAACAATAACAAAAAAAAATAATAACAATAACAAAAAAACAAATTCCTACAAGATGATTCAAGTTTGATGCTCTGGGGTTAATTGGGACTTATTTTCATGTGGTGTGAGGATTTTACAAATGTAAAGACAAGATCTCTAAAGAAACTCATTACTTATAGTGGCTCCAATTATAATACATCATAGAATATAACACGTGTAGTTTGTAGTATATATATATATATATATATATATATATATATATATATATAATTAATGACTAATACGTTTTATCTTACCCCTTTTATATTATTTAATAATTTAATTGAATCAATTATTAAGTTTTCCATTACAATGATGATATACAACTTTCTCCAAATTGACCATGATCAATTTTATTATTGAAATTCACAAACAAGGGTGGTTTTGCTCTTTTTTTCTCCTCTTTTACTCCCAATAATGAAAGAAAAGCCCAGAGGCTGTAAATCTCCCTTGTTTTTTGCCCCGTGTTTGATTGATGTGTCGTCCTGTCTTTCAGGGACGTGATGAGCTTGGGGATCACGCTGGTGGGACATCAGAAAAAGATCATGAGCAGCATACAGACTATGAGAGCCCAGATGCTGCACCTCCACGGCACGGGAGTCCAGGTGTGACGGGGCTCGCCGATGGGGACGCCTTTTGGACAAGGGCGGAAACTCGGAAACAAAAAAAAAAAAAAACGGAACTTAACCCGGAGCAGACCCGG
This sequence comes from Lepturacanthus savala, assembly GCA_030544235.1. Lineage (NCBI taxonomy): Eukaryota > Metazoa > Chordata > Actinopteri > Scombriformes > Trichiuridae > Lepturacanthus > Lepturacanthus savala. The sequence continues at coordinate 27,320,823 of CM060477.1, read as the reverse complement.
CCTGGGACAGAACCCCCTCCCGGGGATCCTAATCAAAGGAAACCCGATGCCTGTCATGTCTGACTCTTCCGGCTGCGTCTGGAGTGAAATCATTCCTTTGTTCCTCAGTGAAGGATTGTGGTCCGCCTCTTCCAAGGGCACGAGAGAGAGGAAAAGGGCAAAAAACAACAACAACAAAAAAAATGAAACTACCTGGATGAGACAACTTTTTTTTTCTTCTCCTTTTTAGAAGCGCTTACAAACTTTACCACATATCAAACGGTGCACTGGAAAGGAGTTTTATCTTTTTAAATGAATGATTTACGTGCACACGATAGCTATGAATCTTTTTCAAACGAACATGAAACTAATCGTCTACTTGCAGTGTTTTTTTTCTTTCACTTGTCTTGATTATTTTTTGAATTTGTTTTTGTGTGTGTGTGTGTGTGTCTGCCACACACATGTGGCGCATACAAGAGTTCCTTTTTTTTTATTTCTTCTCTTTGGACTTGACAACAGGGTAAACTCTCTCTTATCCATCTCTTATCCAAACACACAGGACTCTTTTTTTCCACGCAGTGTCACGGGTTCATTTCGTGGCCGAGACGCGCCGAGCCCTTTTTGAACAGTTTGCAGTTTGTTTGGGAGAAAAAAAACGGGAAACGGTATCTCCTCACACACTTATACCGGAGTGGATTTTTTTGAGATGGTTTCGACCGTTTTCGTGTTTTTTAATCAAGCCTGTTGTTTGGAAAGAGTGCAACACTACAGAGACACCGGAGGCGAAATCCTTCTTCAAATCACCAGACTTTTATATCAAGAGTAGCAATATCCTTTGTCTTAGTGTTCACTACAGGAAGACGGCGATATGGTTAATGAGTAGAATGTTTCAGGCACTGCTGAAAGATTGTATTAAAGCTGCCGCACATTGTTTTGCCGTCATTTTGCCTAAAATGTTGCACATGGTGTTTGTTTTCAGAAAATTTTCAAGGGTGGATCTGAGAAAGGTGAACGACGCGTTTAGACGCGTTACTGCCTTAAAACGTGTTTGACTAAGTTTTGCCACTATTTTAGGCACCTGACTGGCAATGCCTTCTGCGGCTCATTCTGAGGTCGGACGTGTTAGTGTCGTTTTCCTCGTTGACAGCGTGATGTCTTTTTATCTGGAACCTGAACAGGTTGAAATCAAGTGCAAGGACACTGTTTTAACGAGTATCACAGTCAGTGAAGAAGAAGAGCTGGACTAAACAGAGCAATAATTACCAGGTAGAAATGGTCCTCACCTGAGATTTTTTTTTGTTTTTTGTTTTTTTTTTGAAGTGCTAGGTATTTTTGTGTGTGTGTGCTGTGCTGAGACGAACCCATTTTGGGAAAAAAAAAAAAAAAAAAAAAGATCCAGTCGCCGGCCCAAAAGTATAGGAATGTACCTCTTTGACCTAAAAAAAAAAAGAAAGGCTTTGAGAAGTGCTCGGAAAACTGCCGTGCCGGGTCATCAAACGAAATAATCATGTCGTGTTTCTTTGCCGCTATGATATGCTAAACGCTTGATGAAAATCTAACGCGGTGAGGAAATGTTGAACTGAGCGGCTGCAGAGATGAAAGGAGGGAGGGGATAAAAAAATCTAGAAAGGCGTCCGCTCAGCCGCTCGTTGACGTCATCTTCTGTCGCCGCTCGGAAATCAAAGAGCCCCCCCTTCAGGGTTGGGCTGTGAAAATGCAGGACCAAACAATCGGGCCGGAGTCAGATGTGGACCGTGGCGTCAGAAATCCGTGAGCTCCCTCGTTTATTCATGCTCCTCGGCCGCTCATCCCTCACAGCCGAAGATGTGACGGAACATGCATTAAAGTGTCTCTTAAGATTGCTCCTCTTTTCTTCCGTATGTAAAAGAACCGAAATTTCCATGTTGAGTGCAGGTCTGAGTGGTTACTGCTGCTGTAACCTCAGAGATAAATCTACAGTTAAAGCAACGTTCATTTACTTTGGCTTTTTTTTTTTTCCCCATCTCAAAATTACAGATGAAGCATAGCCAGCTTTAGAAATGAACTCTGAGCTCACTGAGAAGCAGTAAAACCATTAGTAGCTTCCTGCTAATGGACGTGGTACGTCGTGTCCACATTAAGCCAGATGCATTTAAAACAAAGGTTGTTTTTTTCTTTCTCCTTTCGTTGTGACCCTCTGTCCACAAAACCTTTTAGAAAAAAAATGTTCTCCAGGGAGGATAAACCTGGAATAAAACAAGGAAGTGGATCACACAAGTTGAATGTTTTTGAGTTTCAGTTAACCTGCTGGTTGTTATTTCAATTCATTTAGTCCTATAAAATGCCAGGAAAAAACAACCTTCCAGAATCCATATATATATATATATATATATATATATATATATATATATATATATATATATATATATATATATATATATATATATATATATATATATATATATATATATATATATATATATATATATGGTCTGCATCATATATAACTAAGAAAACTATATAATAAGAATAATATAATATTCATAATTATGTTTTAATTCAATCAGAATAAGAATCATTGTGTTTTTATTACCTTAGATTAAGCTATATGGGGAGCAGGTTCCATCATGTGAAACCTGCCATGTTTCTACCAAACAGGGGCTCTTTAACATGCTTCGATACTCAGTTTGTTGCAGTCTGCAACCTCACATCTAGATGGCGACAGAAAACTACTCGCTGTACCTTTAAATCTCCCTCTAAAACAGCAAACTGTGTTTTAAAACCTGTTCTAAATGAACTTTTAAGTGCGTTTCCGAGGTGTTGGTTGAATTATTTTTAAACTTCTGACAAGAGCCAGGCTAGCTGAACTCAGCATCATGCTAAGATAGGCTAGCAACATCCATGTTGTTTTTTTTAAACACATATATGGTGTCTTCAAATGCAGCCGGCTTAGTGTGGATGTCTCTTTGGATCTATTTTCACTGTGGGACTCACCTTTGTAAGGAGACACCAGGAATTAGACCTGACCAGCTCTGAGCCCCAGTGAAACACACACACTCACACACACACTCACACGAATACACACTTTATCCATACAGCAAAGCTCAGCAATTGGACCTTGGCCAGACCTTTGAATTGAATACAGGCATAAAGTCATTCAGTCAGCACAAAACTCCTCAGTTCACAGGCAGCACTTGGTCTCCTCCCCACCACCACCCTGCTCTGATTTTAAAAAGGTGAGCCCCTGGAGGCCCCTCAGACCCTGAGGTAGAATGCCGATGTCCCTTTTTTTTTCCTGTGCTGGGGAAACAGCAGTTTGAGCCAAATTGAGATTAAGGCCAGGATACAATCGATTCAGCGTTCAAATCACCTGTAACCTTCACCGACAAAAGTCACTTTACTGTCTGTTTCAGCTTGTTTCACAAACCATCTTGGAACTTCAGGTTGCTCAGCTCTGGACAAAAAAAAAAAGATTAAAAAAAAAGAAAAAAAAATGTTTTGTTTGTCTCTATTTCAGCGAAAACACAAAAAAATGATTTAAAGAAAAAAAAAAAGCAAAAAAGACAAAAAAACAAAACCCTGCACGATGTTAGAAGGTCAGAATCAGGACTAGCAGATAGAGTATGAAGTTATTTTTCAAATCTTGTGGTACAGCAGCTGGAAGTTAGTTTCACCGCTGTGGCGAGGCGGTGGATAAATTCCAAAGAGCGCAGCACTGTTGATTGTGTCTGAAAGAGCCAAGATTTGAGGGAATCTTTGTATATGTTCTAATTGTAAAACTTGTACATTTTATTTATATTGTTTTTTACACATATTACTCAGTAGAGAGCTCTGAATACATTGAAAATGCACTATATTTTTCTATCTCGCAGATGAATTATTGTCATCCACAAGATTTCAGTTGTACATAATTTTTTTTTTTTTTTTTTTCATTTAGGACCAAAGACGGCTGATAGGATTTCCATCTTTACTTTGACTTGTTTTTTTTTCTTGTTTTTTTGTTTTGTTTTTTTCCTTTTAGTTTGTTGTACAGTAATACAAAATTGTTGATTTATTATTTATTTTTCTGTGCTGAAAGTATTGAGAATATTCACTGGTCAAAAGTATTTTCCCCAACAGCAGAACTGTAAGATCATTTAATTAGACAATTTCTTGTTACATAGACAATTCTTTTTGCTTTGTAACCTTTGTAATAGACTGTACATATATTTTTGGAAATATAATACAATCTCTATAGAAGTTCTGGGTGTCAATTGAAGTGTTTTTTGTTTGTTTGTTTTTAATCACTTCTCATATCTTGGATTTTATCAGCTATGTTTAGATTCAGTTTCAGGACAGTTGAATCTTGTCTAAGTAAAAAGAGAAAAGTTTAGTCTTTGTTGATCAAAACTTTTCTGATCATTTTGTCTCTTAGTCAAAAACCAAGCGTTTAAATTCATGCAAACTGTGTTTTAAATTGTAACTAATTGCTTCATCAATGGTCAATAATTCTAGGGCTTCAAATAATGGTTATTTTCATAATAAACTTATCTGAACAGTATTTCCTTCATCTATAAAACATTGTTAATCTGTGAAAACAGTTTCCTTGAGACAAATGTGAGTATTTTTTAGATTAACACTTCAAAACTGAGCGATTTTAAGATGATTTCTAAAGGTTTTATATGATAGAAAATGAGATGTTAATGTCTATTTGATTAAACGAAGGTCTAGATGTTCTATAAATTCTGTCCCATGTTTAAAATTCTCAACCCACAGAACAAAAGAAAAATGCAGACATCCAGTATTCAGGAACTCTGCCTTCAAACCAGTCACTAGGACAACCGTGAAGTTGTGATGTCACAAGTGGACAGTCCCCATTCACAGCCATATTAATGAGACAGCTTCTCTTTCCACAGCTGCAGAGGAGATGTTGAATTATAACGAGGTGATTTTTGGTTGTTAGTGACATCACAACTTCAAATAAAACACTTTTAGACAAGGAAAGGCAGCGAATTAGATGCTGATTCAATTTATGTCAATCGACACATTGATTATTAATTGAAGATTCAAATAAATAATTTACTAATCACTCATTTATCATCCATTAATACAAATGCATTTAAACTTGCCAGTTTTATAGACATTTTAATTTAATCAGAGTGTTTTTTTCCTGTCTGGATGCAGCTTGTTCATGTCCATTATACAGAGACGTATAGAGGCTGATGGAACAGGCCTGATAGAGGTGATTTGCAGAGAGCTGGTCTCTGCTCTGATACCTGGATGCTGCCATGTCGTATATTTGGAAACTAATCAGCCATGTGTCCGGATGCTGCGTTTTGGCTGCACCTCATTCCTATCAGTAGCTGTCTAAAGCCCTAAATGGATGACAGTTTAGTAAATGGCAATACTGAACATGAAATGAAAATGTAAATAAATAAATAAATAACCTGTCATTTCAGGGTGATTTTGGTAGAGAATGAAATTCCTGTTATTCACTATAGAAAAATCCAAAAGCTCCATAATCCCTTGTTTTTAGGAAGCATGTCAGTGTGGTTTGATACTAACAAGGACCCAAAAAATACAATTACATCCTAATTAATTCAATCATTTTAACAGCATCTCCTGCTTCTCCCTCGTTAAAATGACAGAATCTATGAACATGGGAATATGTTTAATTTCAAAAGTTTAACTACTTCACAGAAGACGTCTCAGCCTTCACTCTGAAGACAGTTCTCAGTGTCCTCTTCACGCCTGTGTAAGTTGAAAAAAACTAATTCTGATGTCACAAATCACACTTAATCATCCATGCCCTTAAAATTAGATTTTTAATGAGCACAGGGAAACTTTTCACTTTTAGCAGATTAATGTGAAAACAGCCTAATAGTGTCAAACTCACACATACATCATCTGTATAATGAAGTTTGAATATTCAACTGTGCGAACAAGAAGAAAAACATGCTTTTAAAGTATGTGGAACATGTTTTTCAAGTATTTGCCACGTCCTGTTGCTTCCAAATTGAAACAAAAAAAAAAAAATTTAAGTGAAATTTATTGAAGTTTCCATGTGCTTCCTCTCACATGACATCAACTTCCTGTCTCTTCCTCCCAAGAGCATGGTGAAGACAAACCCTGCCAGAAAGAGTCATTTTATTTAGATTATTATGATTTTCAACCCTGACATTTAATCATTCAAGTCTCTAGAATAATTCCCCAAAAAAGAATTTTGTGCATAGGTTTTTGTTTATGGGCATTTTTGTGCAAACAGCAACTATAATTGCCATAAACGTGCTACTTTCTGCAAATAAAATAGTACAGAATGGGGGAAAAAATCATACATGACATGATTGTTAGTGACTCAACTGATATAATTATATGCATGAAATTTTGGCTTAAATGAGTTAAGTACAAAATGACAGTCATAGTCATAGACTTTTTTCAGTGCTTTTCAGATTCATTAAATAACTTTAAAGTCATATTACATTAGTGACACAATCTTTACAGACACATTACATCCTAATCTATACTCTATAATAAACTTCACCTTCATTTATTTAACAGGCACATTACACAAACAGTCACTTTACAAATCATTTCAAACAACAAATAGAGTAAGAGGCAAGAAACACACACAGGTAATGACGTTAATGTGACTAATTAACATGAATGAATATGAATGTGATGTTAGATTTAAACAGAAATCATATAAACCTAACAGGGTGGAGGTGGATAATTGTCAGGAAGAGGGAAACAGTCACTGGGTTCCCAGCTGGTGGAAATTAGGAGAGGTCATAGAAAACATAGAAAATAGATGAGTTTCCAGCCTGGATTTGAAAGTATCGACTGTGCTTTGCTTTCTAATATGTAGCAGTGGATTGTTGTTCCAGAGAAACACTAAAATAGTTCCTACTGAATGGAGGAACTGCTCGGTGACCGGCTTCGAAAGCAAAGGACGTGGTGGAGTGTGTGGAGTGATCAGGCTGCAGATGCCGTTCAAAGAGTCCATTAAAGCTGTAAAGGGGAGAAGTGTCACTTTGAAATTTGCTCTCGTTCAAACTGGGAGTCGATGTACAAACATCAATGTTATGTCTGCACACTGGCTCATCAGTGATGCATTTGGTTATAGCTTCATTCTAGTTCAGAGGTGTCAAACATGCAACCCGGGGGCCAGAACCGGTCTGCTAAAGGGTCCGATCCGTCCCACTGGATGACAGTTAAAAAGGGTCAGAGAGCATCTTTCAGGGGATAAAATCTTTACAGTTTTGATTTATTAATGGCTTGTAAGGCCTGCTGCTTAAACAACTATATATTGTTGAGTAGAGCTGCAACTAATTGGATAATCGATTAATTAATGAGTCATATTTAAGGAGAAAATGTCAAAATTCTCTGGTTCCAGCTTCTCATACATTTTTTAGAAAAAGGACTGACGCCATAAATGCACTCGAGGCATTTTGGAAAATATTGATTTTTGAAGATTTACACTGACAGTAGGTTTATTTTCTCTTATACACTTGCACCCAAGCTGGACTATTAACCAGACCATATGGCAACAATTACTTTATCTTAATTTTTCTTAAAAAGCTGTGATGTAAAATTGATGTTTTTTCAGTTAGGTGTGAAATAGGGGGCTTTTATTTTGAAGGATATGCAATTTATGAGGTCACATGACCAGGATATCCTGTTTGCTCATGTATATTTGACATGTGAACATCACTGTCTCACAACTGAAGGTTGTCTTTTATTTAAAATTTGGGGACAAATAAACCAATTAAAAAATTTCACTTGAATTTGATTCAATTTTGATGTTGTACTTTTGTTTCTAATATGCTAAAATATATTTGTTGTCCTATCCACCAATAATATGCAAATATGGAAAATTCCTAGTGTATACAACCTAATGGAGTCCCATTGTCTTACATAGCATGAAACTATCCTGAGACTATGTTTACAATTGTTTAAATATGTAAACATGTATATAATCGATTAATCAATGAGTCATCTTTACGGGTTAAATGTACACATTCACAAAATGTAAATGTAGAGATATTTACTCACAGATTTTATTTTCATTAAGTCTGTTTTGTGTCTTCTTCATGGGAAAAAAAACATTCATACACATTTTGTCATAGTTTTGTTTAACAAATTAACACTAATCCTGTTGATGAGTGTATGTTCCTCTGGATTACAATTACTGCTCCCACTGAGGATTGTGTGTGTGTGTGTGTGTGTGTGTGTGTGTGTGTGTGTGTGTGTGTGTGTGTGTGTGTGTGTGTGTGTGTGTGTGTGTGTGTGTGTGTGTGTGTGTGTGGAGACTTGTGGGACCATGTTAACATGCCTGCAGACTTGTTTGTACATGCATACATGATAAGACAGACGGGATTGTCCAAACAGCCCTCCAAACTTCCCTGTTTCGTCATTTAATCCTCCAGAAATTCCAACTGAGGGAAAGAGCTTGAACAGATTTCTCTCAATCGCATCTTTCAGCAGTTCTAATGTTTATTTTGCGAAGTGGAGCAGTGGCTCACCAAGATGTCTCTGCAACTGTCTCTGTAACGTACCAGCTTGGTTTTCCCATGAATTTAGCTTCCTCCCATGAGTTTCTCTGTGGTTACTCCTTACCGGTCATCAGTTTACACCTCGCAGTATCTGCAAAGTATGGCAGCACAATTCTCAGTGTGGAGAAATTGAAAATATCAATGATTATTTAAATAGATTAAGAGAACCTCATATAAGCACTGACTGTGACCACATGTATTTATATACTTTATAACATGTGTGTCTTCTTTTTCAGTTGGTACTGTCGATGAAATCTCAGGATTAGAGTATTTATGGTTTAGCTAAACTCCAGTTTGGGAGCCTAAAAAGCTTAAAGGGTTGCTTCACCCAAATTACCAACTAAATAAAAAAAATGTTTAAAAAAAGAAGCAGGTTTTCTCTGTTACACTAAGTAAACCACACTTTTTTTTTCAATTTTCAATGGCACTATTTCTTTGGCAGAAAATAGATCCAGTGAAAGCTATTCATAAGCAGCACACACAAAGAAAGGCTAAGATAATTGTTTGGTCCATGACAACTGAATGAACTCCATCTGCTGATGAAGATTATCTGATATAGTTAAAAAAGCTCCAAAACAGTGAATAAATAGGTCCTGTGTTGAGAGTGTTTACCCAGTTTGGAGTCTGTGCTTCCCCAGAGGCGTCGTCTGACAAGGTCAGGGACAAACTTCATCGCTGTAGATATTCTGCATTCATTCTGCAGGAATAATCCCACGTGAGTTGGCTGACTGAGCCGAGTCGAAGCCACTTTAAGAGAACTTGTTCAAACGCATCAAAGAGACAAAAGCCCATTATTCCTCCAAGGCCATGTGCATCAAATGTTATCTCTGAGATATGAACACCTGCACATCTTGGCATGCCTCGGTGGGAAAGTTACAGGAAGTTATGCTGATATTAATTATTTTAGCAATATCCCAAAGTAGTACGATACAAGGAGGGCTTTGTTGGCTATTTGTCTCTCCTACACTTCTGTTTTTAGGGTTTCAGTGATCATGGGAGAAGTGTGTTTTCCCTAAACTGTCAGTGCCACTAATCAAATCCAATGGTATTCATATCATAGTGGTATGGAATTAAGAAATGTTTATTATAATTGTGGTTTGACAATCTTAATTCTTTGGCACAACTTGCTATTGATGATTCGCTAATCCATTCATAATTTCATCCATACTCGCATTTACAAAAACAATAATTGCACTGATATATTTATTTTTGCCAGGCTCTCATCATATATTTGGTCATATAGAATAGCATGACATCATAACCAGAGATGCACATGATCTTTATTCTTCAATAACAGTTCTAAATACAAAACACATGCCGACAATCTACTTTTATGGGCACGTAAAGGTACAGTTTGTAGTTTCTGACAGCACCTAGTGATCAAACTTCAGATTACCACCCAAGCCTGAGAGGCCAATTCTAGAGAAATTGTCTGTTCTGGAAACACAGGAAACATAGAGAGAAGAAGATTAAAAAGGTATAATCACTTTATTGTATAAAACACAATTATATACTAATTATAGCATATTATTATATTCAGTTGTTCTACATCTTTGTTGCTAAATGCTAAATCTCACACAATGTACTTTCATTAATGCCCTACAAATGTATTGTCCTTGCCTCAGAAGATATCAAGCTTCAGCCTATTGCGTATATATTGGTATCAGTGTATCAGGGGGCAGCTAAGTAACAAGATATCACAGCCCAGAAAAACCAAAGTTGTGTGTGAGGGAACTTTTTTTTTGATTTAAATAGCAAAGTAACCTTCATGTAGGTAAAAGCTATCTATTTATGGAGTTAGTTTCTAGATGATAAAGTTACAACTGTTAGCGTATCAGCACAGTAATGAAGATGTCGGATCTTTATATATATATCAGGAAACAAAATGACCTCACCTACATCTCTCCAATACACTGATGTATTGCCACAGAAAAACAGACAGAGGAAGGCAGCAGGGAAAGAAATCATTTGTATTTGTGGATTCTGCAAGAGTGAAACCCAATTTCAACATTATTACAGTATCTGACATTTTGCATCTAATAGAGAAGTCAAACAGGGATATGAAGATGGATGGTTTTAAACTGTATAAATTGATTAGGATGCATGTGCAGGCTTGACTAATGGTTTACCTGTTAGAGTCCACAGAGGAAACAGATCATGACCCATTTAGAAAACAAAGGCTTTGCTTTTCTCGGTTCAGGTGTATCCTTCGGGGAAATATAATGTGGTATTTACAGATTCAACAAAGTAGACTTTTCACACTTAATCTGTTGCTGTTGTCATTGAAGAATAATAGAGGTGATTTACAGGCTGAATGGGCCCAGTATTCTAAAAACAGAGTTGCTGCTTCATCAGAAGTTTGACTCTCCTATAGGAGGGGGGCAGGAATCCATTCCCGATGTGGATATTGAAGAAAGTTTTGCTCAGTAACAGATTAGAAGTTGTTTGCTCTAAATACTGTGTATTTATGCATGTTTGAAAACTGAAGAAGACACAGGTGAAGGTGAGCACAAATCTTCTACAATCATCCTCATGAGTGGAGCACCCCAGGGTCCCGTGCTGTAGCTACTCTCTGTATAGCCACAAGACAAGTTTGGTGATGGCACAGTTGTGTTGGGCCTGATCACAGATAACAATAAAAGGCCTACCTGAAGGAAGTAGAGGAACTGACCTGCTGATTTCAGGACAATAACCTACTTCTGAATATCAGACTGTATGTACCAGACTTTTTTTGTCTATCTGGTATGGGGATGTAGCATGTGTGTTTGGATCTCATTGATATCAAAGAGCAAATGCTTTTATTGCAAATGTTGAAGTTGGTGAGAGAAAAAAGAAATCCAATAAACCCATTTCACAACATATTCCAGACTGTATAACTGGACTTTTTTTTTTCTTCTGCCGTTTTTTGTTTTGGTTTGGTACCAGATTTTTTTGCTTGTTTTTTTTGGTGCTAATAACCAGGATGGAGCATGTGTTTAGTGCTCATGATATCAAAGAGAAAATGCTTTTATTACAAATGCTGAAGTGGAAGCAACAGAGAAGTTTGCAGAGACGACATGTACGACCATCAAGGCTGAGCTGACCAATCAGAGGACTTGTGGTTCATGTCGATGTGACATATCGCCATAGCTACGTACATAGAAATATAAACTAGGATTAAGGAGCTGATATTGGACTTTGTGAAGATGGAGGGATGGAACTATGGCTTAACATTAATGGACTCGTGGTGAATAGAGTGGACAGCTGCATGTACCTTGGTGTCCACATCACAGAGGACCTGACCTGGTGGCTGCATGCTGACTCTGTGGTAAAGAAGCAAGTGACAGTTTCACCTCTGAAATTCTGAGGAACTTCTACATGAGCAACACTGCGGGTGTCCTGACAGGGAACATCATGTTACAGGACCAGCACCACACAGGAACCCAAGGCTCTGCAGAATACAGCAGGGCCTTTGGCCCCATGTCCTACCTACTTTCAGAACCAGTAGTAATAAGCCTCTAACATTTCAAGTCTTGAGAGTCCTTTGATGTTCACTGATTCCATGATTTGTGTTCCTCATTATTTTCACATCTTTAAGACTAACCCTAATCCCTGAATCAACCCCCACATCTCCTGTTTTTGGACATTTTTTTTGTTTTGTTTTGCTTTTTTGTGAATCAACAGCTGAACCTCAAGGGCAGTCTTGATACATTTGCTGTATATATATATATATATATATATATATATATATATATATATATATATATATATATATATATATATATACCGTTACTTTTATAGACTCTGATTTTAATCATATTTAAATATAAATTCATATTAAGACGATGATGATGATAATGATGATGATGATTCTATTCAGACTAATGCCTTGCAGTGTGGGTGGAAAGGCACTGTGCCAAATTTGTGTGAAAAAAAGATTTGACAGCTGATCTTTGACATTTGACCCACAGCATTAGACACATCGAGTACCAACTTATGAACATGTTGCAGAGCAGAAGTTCACATAATTTCATTTTTTAAAATGCTATATACAACATTAAAAGAATAATGGATAACATAACATAACCATCAGTTTGTATTAAGGTCAAAGTAAGTAATAACTCAACAAGTCTGTAATACACAGTGTGTTATGCTTTACTATGAGAGTAGTATAAGAAAGACTCAACTCAGTTTATTTTACCTGAGTACAGTCTTACAGGCTGTGTTTAATTTGGACTCCTACAGAGATAAGGAAAATGTGTACATTGTTAAGTACCTTATATTAAAAGCTGTAAAAAGACAGAACTACACTTTTTCATGGATAATAATTTGTATTTCTGTAGTGTCAGATGTCTAAAATTATGCATGTAAATTAGAATCATTGCAAACTATATATTGCTCACTTTAAATACAGCAGATAATTGCAATAACGTGTACTTGCCTATATCAATAAGAGCTGACTTACATACAGATGACGGTGTTACTAAAATGTTACTTGAAGTGTAAATCTACATGAGAAATAACAACAGCTGTGAATATATTCTATGGGATATTATGGAGCAGAGAGAGAGAGAGAAAAGTCTGCTCACCTTAGTTTTTCTATATCCATCTTCTCAGTTCCTATATGTTGCATCACTTGAGTCAACGTGTCAGATTTACACCTCCCTCAAGGCCGTTGTGTTACTTTTTTCCCACATATAAGGTAGAACTCTGCAACACCTGGAAACACACACTGATGTGTAAAAGCTTCCTTTTTAACATATATCTATCTGACAAATTGACTCAAATGATGTCACTTATAGGGATTGAAAGGTAAAAGAAAAAGTCTGAGAGTTTGGATATAGAAAGAAAGTGAGCAGACCTTCTGTATCTGCTGCTAATCCCTGCTGGAGGCTAGCAGCTCCTGGCTGCATTAGCTGCTAATATATTATGTCAATGTATAAAGTCAATTCACTTGAGTTGAGTTGAATCGTGGGTAATATAGGTGTCAGGAAGGGGAAAAAAATAATGCCTTGAATAAAAAAGATGATGTATAATGTTTATAAAAGGCTACAATTCTCAAACTGTGCAAATATCAAGACTATAGCCGGACTCCTCTGCACAAGCTCATACTTTTTAATTTGTTCATTTTAAATCCAAATACAGAGCTACTGCTACAAGGCACGTTTCCCTTTCATAACACTCCTTAACTGCAATGCATTTATCTCAGTAAAGGCCTTTAAATCCTAAATACCACTCATTGCTTTGCACTTTATCACCCAGCTACCTAGCAGAATACTTCATAATCCCTGCATGCAGTATTGAGTGTGATGGGGTGCATTCTGATTTGGCGAACAACAGAACTTTGTCTTCATTTTTCCCTTTAATCCTGAGTAAAAATGCTACCGAACCTTGATGTGTCAGATGTCAACAAAATAATCTGGAAATCAAACATTGTCTCTCGGCTTATTCATGTCTCTAGTTTTATCATTAGAAGAGAGGAAGGAGATATAAACACATTTTCGTCACAAAATACTTGAATTTTTCTGAAGCCACTCTTGATAAACAAATCAGGATGAATGATTAAGGTATAGGTAATTAAGAAGCCCTGAGTGACAGTTCCAAGAACATCTGAACCGTGACTGAGAAAGGCATGAATAATGAGCAGTGACATTACATCAAATAGACAGTCATGACGATCCAGCTCATATACACTGTTCAGAATAAAAGATATTATTCAAGATTAATCACAGTTTTTGTTTTCATCTTCTCTGCAGAAGAAAGGAGCGGCACACTCAAAACTGCAGAAATTAGACCTTCTGACAGTTTTGAGTAACTGGTAAGTTACTCAAAAGTAAGTTACCTGGTAAGTTTCTTACAGCTGTGCAGTAAACTGTTTAATTGAAACCTTTTACAATAACTGGAGAAACCTGTATATAACTGAGGGATTGATATGCTTTTAGCAATTTAGCAGCGAAAGAGACATATTTGTGTTTCAGGAGTTGGAGGACACCAAAACAGAGCTAAAAGGAGATGATGTGCAGGCAAATTGTTGCTAATATGACACATCAGCCTGAAGTGATGATAATTCAGTGGCATATAAACTTCCATACAATATTTTCAAAACTTACACATAGTAAACACAGTAAACTGTATATATATGATAAGTGTCAACCTGCAGATTATTGGCTGTTCTCTCAAAATAAACATTATCTTGGGAAATTAAAGAACATTTTTAGATTTTTGTAGTTGCAGTAATTGGTGTAATCGAAACATACTCTTTATTATTAAGTCTTTTAGTCAATCAAACTTGAAAGCTCTGAAAAAAAAAAATGTCGAAATGCTAAATTCTTGGCCCGAGAAAGAGAGAAATCCAACAGCAAGCCAAGGATGCTGATATTAGACCTTCCACTGCCAGAATTGCTCTTTGCAATATTTGCACATGGCAGCAACAGCACAAAGTAAAGGTTTTGTAAAAGATAATGGTTGGTGTTTATTAAAAATGTCATTGTTAATAGCAGGTCTGTGATGGATCATGAACTCCAATCTCCTGAATGCATGTCAAATATGCTAAATGCCCACAACCACCACATTATTACTTTCTTTCTCACGAACAATACAATCACCTGTAACCTAGTGTTTCTAGACAAATTGAATTTATAGATGGAGATGTATGAAAATAAAACAGAACTAATCAGGAACTAAGCTCTATATGAACTGATGTACATAAAGTTTACCCAGGGTAAACTGCTGAGTCAAAAGGTGGCCCTAATTAACAGAGAAAAAGAGAAAATCACAGCAAACACACAGCACATGGGAACATAATGACATAATCTATTGAATGTGGATGTCCTCCTCGATTATTTTCAGGTCATCCTCTGATGAATGGATGATGACCTTTGACCTTTTCCCAGCTGACCAATGTTCATCCAGGTGTCTATCCAGCATCTATCATTAGCATAGTTTGCCACAGCTCAAATTTCTGATGCAACACTTTCTCATGTTCTTTTTTAATGGGAGACAGTGGGTAGTGCTATTGCCTCAAAGCAAGAAGGTCACAGGTTCAAGACTGTGAGCTGGGACCTTTCTGTATGAAATTTACATGTTCTCCTTCTGTCTTCATGGGTTTTCTCTTGGTTTTCTGACTTCCTCTCACAGTCCAAAAATATGCTAAGGCTAATTGGAGACTCTAAATTGCTGATAGGTATGAGTGTGTAAGTGAATCATGTGTGTGCTCCACAATAGGCTGACAATCATCTGGGGTGTATCTCTGCCTCTTGCCTGCAGTATGCTGGGATTGGCTCTAGCAGACCCCCATGACCCTAGTGACAAGCAGGTATAGAAAACTGAGTTTTTATGGCCCAAAAGCATTTCTTTAGACCTGTAGCAGGAATACAGTCTATACAGTCTGCCTCGTCATGCATTCACTCTGAAAAATCGTCCCTCAGAACAGACTGAAACATCCAGTTGTAATTGGCCGAATGTTGAAACACCTGGGGGCCAGGTGGCAGTTACTATTAACTTCCACTCCTGTTGTGACATCACAACAGGAGACATTTCTAAATGTCTTGTGTTTAGCCACAACAGAATGAGTGGGTGGTCTTACTTAACAGTTTGTGTGTTAGAAGGAAATCCAGAGACCTAAATATTCACACACAAAACTGATTTTTTTTTAATACCTGGGCCTCTTTAACCCTGCCAAAAGTGACTGGCAAACAGCATATCCTGGTCATGTGACCTCATAAATTGTATGTACTTCAAACATAAACTTCCACCTAGAATTAGATATAAACAACTAGATGTAAAAATATAGATTTTTAGATTATATCACACCCTTTTTAGAAAAATTAAGATAAAATGATTGCTGTCATATGGTCATGTGTAATAGAGGGTTAATGACCTTTAGTTAAGATATTCTGCAGGACAATATCGATCCAAAGGTCAAGAGTGCTCAAAATTTAAGCAATAGCAAGGAGGTTGCTTCAGAATGTACAAAGGACTCAAAAAGACAGTAAAGGCCAAAAGTCAAGTCCAAGTCAATGCATTCAGTATTGATTTCAGATAGTCCTTCGTTTAATGCATGTCATGTTATGCCGCACGTATCCATCCATGTTTTTCACCTTTTGATGGTCAACAATGTGTTGGTCAAGATCAGGGTTCATTGGCGTTTGCACGACAGCCAGAGAATCTCCCTTAAGGCAACAGCGTACAGGGCATCTTGTCAGCAGAGCCATGGGAAGCGAACAAACCAGCCCAATCAGGACTGATCAGTAGCATCCCAGCAGCCGGGGGGGGGGGGGGTCAACAAGAGTGATTTGTGTGGGTGTATGCCCGTGTAAGGTCAGGACGTGATTCTCTTCTCTGCAAATCAACACTCTCGCTGTGCAGCAATGTGAGGCATGAAGTGCCGGTGGGGGAAAAAAAATAATCACAAAATAGCCTATTGTAAATTGTGCTGAGCGGGAGTTGTGGGGCCAGCATTGTGACACCATTATCTTTCCATCTGACATGAGATGCGCCGCATTATTCATGGCGAATGAATAGACGGAGGATCCCCAAAGACTCGGGCGAGTGGAGATGGGCAAACAAAAACAATAGATGAGTATTTATGCAGTCGCCGTGGCGTGGAAGAAGCGCCGCCTGGAGATTACTTACAAACTGATATATAACGTGTGTGATATGCCACCCTTTTAGGAGTGATTCGACTGTGCAGATATTCATAAAATGAACAGCGATTCTTAACATCTGTCCCGTCCCCTGCTTTATTCCATGCAAACACATTTGCAGATAACATTCGAGCGCCTCTATAATCAGCCCACGATTCATCGCGACTCTCACGCTGAATGTATAATATAACATAATAATCCGGTCCTACTGGCAAACAGCTGCTTTGGCCGTCTCGCAGGGAGCCTGATTTTGGATAAATACGGCTGATAAACGCGCTCAGCCGCAGTATCCAGTAATCACTGCAATAATAAGAGTGGCCAGCCAGGATGTATGAGAGGTTAGTAAATGCACCTTAGGAACTAGATGGAGAGGGATGCTCGCGGCAGCCTGCAGGGCCTGTGGAGTCTCTACACCGACCAGGGTGGGCGGGTCGATGCTCAGAAGCCAGACCCGATAGGGGTCCCTAATGGGGCCTGTATTGATCCGAGCCTGGTGTTCACCCTATGGGTCTAATGGAAAAGACAGACGAGAGGGAAAGAAAGAGAGAAAGAGAAGAAAAAAGAGAAAAGTCCTAGCCACTTTCTGAATTTGGAACACACGTCGAGGCAGAAGTTTTCACTTTGTCGTGTCCTTCAGTGCGACAGAGCTGTTGTGGAAGACGTTTATTCCAGCGATTGTGGTTTCTGCTTCGAGGTGAGCTGATGCTGTACAGCAACAGCAGCCGAGGAGGCTCACACCGGAAATCCAGGGCTGCCCTTGGGTGCCTCGCCTCCCATTCGAATCACAGCCACCGGTTATGATGTATAGCCTACATGTCCCCTAATGACCTTGATGTGGTATATTGAATGTAAACTAGGTTACAGAGTATGTTTGTGTGTAAAAAAGTGCAGATACATGGTGCTAAAGGGTCAGCGGCGGTCTTTGAGGCTGTATAAACAGGCTGGTGTGACCCAGGCAGGCCTGGGGTGGCAAAGATGCAGGGAAATAAGTTGCATATGGGTCCAGGATCGTGAGGAATTAGTTTCCTTTTTTTTATTTTTTGGTCAATCGTATTGTTAATAAGTATTTTTTCATGTCCATAACAAGGGACACCACGACATGATGGGGGTAAATTGTCCAAAACATCTGGAACTGGATGTTTGCATGAGTCTGTGTACAGTTCTGAACATGCACATGAACACAAGAGATCACTGATTGATTGATTGATTGATTGATTGATTGATCGATTTTATTCTTGAATAATAATCAACAGCTCCAGAAGACTGTAGGTTGTCAAATAGTTTTCAAAGTACAACTTGTGGTTGGCTTCAGTGATTCACTGGCTAAGGTGGCATAGTATTAATGAGACAAACAGAAATTAAGAGAGAAACTTGAGAGAGGAGATGTAAAAAAAAAAAAAAAAGTTTAAGGGGTGTATTTTATACACATCTTAAAACATGTCTGCAGGGCACCTTTAACCTTATATTGAATAATTCACCATAACTATGAACCTTACCCATACCGTAGTTGCCATGTATGCATACTGTAGAGAGACATTACAAAAGGTTGGTATAGGATATAAAAAAGAAGAAAAAAAAATAGAGAGAAATGTAAACTCCAGAATGAGTTTGGGGGTTTTGCTGGATTTTTTAATTACAGCACCGTATCTGGTGATTACATTTGCATATACACTAACCAAGCACTTTATTACAAACAGGTGTTCAGTCTAACGCAATCCAGGAGAATTATCATTGTCTTTCTGACAATGTCAACAAAAGCTGAAAATGTAGAAGTAGATTTTGTAGCAGAGTTGTTGCTGTATTTGATTGTATTTGATTGCACAGGTGCTCAGTGACTTTATGTGTGTGAGACTTGCTCATTTCAACAGAAGCCGGATGTAGCAGTACTTATAATAATAACAATAATAATAATAATAATAATAATAATAACTTTCTTTTGGGAGGGGACCTTTTAAAAACAGTTAATATAGGTAAATGAAGTCAAGTTTAAAAGTTACAGTAATTTCTAACAAATTAGGAAAATAAAGTGAAAATGAGTTTTTGAAAGTGAATAAAAAGCGTATATTGACTTTACATTCCTGAGACCACAATGCTGTACAGGGTACAGTTTAACACTTACCGTTGTCTCAGTTGGGCTGGTCTTCAGCATGTCGCTTGTTATGACAGTAGTGTGACACATTTTGAACTTTCTACCGGAGGTTATTAAACCTTCAGATCATTTAAATACTTTATGCACATTTCCGAGTCTTATTTGGTAATTTTCAAAGAAGTCACATTTGCATCCTGTCGGGTTCCAGCTGGGAGACATCCTCTTGTGTGATTCAATGATAAATGTCCCCTGTTGTCATAATTTATCACAGCTATCATTATGGCAGATTCACTGATTACCAAATTAACCTTCAGATCAGCATTCGACTGTAATTGTTAACAAGAAATGTTTCCCAGCAATTTCTCACTCTATTTTGGCCGTTAACGCAGCTGTCAGCTGCCGTGCACATCTGCAGGGGGAAAATTGAATATATGGGAGAAAGAACATGCAGCTGCCAGCTCAGAAACGCCGTCCAACACAAACACACTCTGTATTATACCACAAACTTTTCCAAATCCCGTCGAGTTCGATCAGATCACTCAGCTCTGATTTACGGGAAAGGTCGAGTGAATTCATGATGATTGTCTGAAGATTAAAGTGCTGTTCTGCTGATGTTTGGTGAATCAACTCAGGCTCTCTTCTTCTCTTTTCATCTTTCCTATACCAATAAAAACTCAGTCAACATAACTGCTAGACAGGCAATAATTCATTTCACTTTTATAACTTGGAATATCCATGTGGAGTGATTTTAAAGCATGAAATAACTGGATTAGTGGCAGCCTTCCTGCATGTTTCACCCCCAGTTTGACTGTCACAAAAGCATCTTTTTCCTGCCTGCATGTGCAGACATCAGTGTTGAAATGTTAAGTCTTTCCAAAATTCCACAATATATCCTTTCACAAGCTGGCTTTGATGCCTGTGAAAACCTCATAAATCCCTTTCCTCTGCTTTTGCAAGTTGAAAATTTGTTTCACAGTGAGAAAATGGAACTAAAATGCTTCATTGGGTAAATTTTGCATATTTATTTGGATTAACAGCAATACAGAAAGAGAGAAAAATATCCTACAAATAACAAGTAAGATGTTTTTTGTCTTTGGAAATCTGTTTCCATCCATGTCAATATGGTACCAAATTCCCTCATTTACAGTTCTGTTTTCTCTGATTTCCTTCTACAATACATTCCCTTTCTTTTACAGCTGGGTTTCCTTTCTGATTCAATGAGGTGCATACATTTCATTAAGAAGAGACACATATTTTAAAAATGATTCTTAAAAGATCACAATCATATCACAATCAATGAAATTAGAACGCAATTGTAGTTGAATTTGATATTTAAATTTTAATTAAATTTCTTTTTTTAACATTTGACATTCATGTCAAAAATTGCACAAATGATTTTTGTAAATGATGATATGATATAAATGGACTTTTATAAACATGAAATCCACATGAACACACAACATGAACAGTACAGTTCAACTTTCTCAACTTGCCCAACATTATTTCTCAATGATCCATTTACATTTATTTACAGGTTATTTCCAATGCACATCCATCCTTTATTTCCTTTATATATTTACAGAAATTGCTTTGCAATTTACCTGAAGACATCATTGTCCAGTAAACAGCTTAAACTCTACTGATGACCCATGTGTTTTCTGGTAGTAGCCCTGCAGTGGTCAGATTAAAAACCAGCAGCAGAGGTCAAAATCCTCAACAAGTTCTATTGTTTAAACTTAAACATATAAAGTTCAAACTATTAATTATTGATTATAGCACTTTTTGAAATTTGCTTAATTGTTTAACCATCTTGCAGCCTGTGACATGTATATGATAAATTGAATAGTGGTGTGTATATAAGATAAATTGTTCACATTCCCCTTTTAAAGATGCAGTTATCAATAATATCTATTTTCTGTAGGATAGACATACTAGCATGCATATTTTATTTATTTCATACATTTAAAATGTGAAGTTCTGTAACTCACAATTAGAACAATTATATTGTGAAATTTTTCAGGAGTATTACCATAAAAATATATTTGCGAGTGTATGGATGGAATTTAAATCTGTGAATGGCCACTGCCTCCATGCCACAGAACTCACTGCATGCCATTTATGATTTCTAAAATTTCAAATTTCATATGGTATACCGATTATTAATTCCATACCTGGTTGCCTACCTACATTAATGGATGATGATAGACCCTGATGACATAGGGACATAGTGTCCCTATGTCATCTAAATGGGATATTACATTACTTTTTCTAAGTGTTTTGGTGTCCATTGCTCATGCATTTCTAAGTACTTTCTCATACTCATTTCATCATTCATGGTCAATTAACTCAGCCAACCCCTCTCAGGCCTTATGAACCAGCGCCTTTTTCATAGGACTTTGCTAAATGGTGTTTATTAGACTGTTGATACTGTATGTGCTCCAGATATTACACATATGTTTTTCTTCAAAATAGAGCTGCAACAATTAATTAAGTAGATTTTTTTTTTCTCTGGTTCCACCTTCTTAATTCTGATTATTTTCTGGTTTCTTTAGTCTTCTATAATAGTAAACTGATGATCTTTGGGTTGTGGACTGTCTCTCTGGACAATAAAAGACATGTTAGGTTGCATCACCAGCTTTGGGATACAGTGATGACCATTTTGATAATCAATAGGTTAATTGACTTTCAAAATAATCGTTAGTTGCAGCCCTAATAACTAGATAGCAATCTAAATTTTTTAACACAAGGAGAAATTAAGTGAGACGTTGTTTTAAATGATTGGCTGAGTTTACTATACTACAGAGGTTCAATTGCTTAATTGTCTTCAACAAATTGCCTTCTTGTTTTTCTTTCCAGGATTCTTAGTTGGACATATGAAGGGATCTTGCAGCCCTGCTTGAAACATGACATAAGAAAGAATGTTCCTCATCATGGCCGTCTAGTTATGTTTAAAAAGGGGGACCAAACTTGGACAGATGCATCATTGGCAGAGGGTCTCAGTGTCCTTCCCCTTCCCACATTTTTAATTTCCTGCATTTTGACAGCACAGACCTCTTGATTTAAATGAAATTAAAGAAAAACAGCGACTATTAGTCTACAGCTAGTTACATTGCGAGTATAATTGGGTGGATCAGGACAGGAAAGCTTTTCTAGAAGAATGGCATTCTACTAGAATATTTTCAGTGTTAAACATGGGTGAACAGTTAATATGAATGAATCACAATATGAAAAGGATGATTAAACATGGTGGAAACCACAGGGCAGCTTTTCTCAACACTCAGAAGGTTGCCTTCAAACAATTTGGATGATTAAAATCTAAAATCCTGTTATTGAGAGAAACAACTAAGTTTCAGAGCTTATTAGTCAGAAACTTATTACACAGGCATTGCAATGGAAATTTCATCAACATGTCAATGTTCAATGACAATAAAGGCAATTGAATTGAATTGAATTGAATTAAATTGAATTATTTTCCAAACCTGTGCCAGCACTTATCTTAAGTCATGCTACCAGCCTTGGTCCAGACTGAAATAAACCCTAAACTTGAATGGATTGCCATGAAATCAAAGCATTAAACATCCTGATGAGTTCTAATAAATCCAGTCATGCAGATATTTATCATCAGTTAAAAAAAATAATAATGTGTCTGATACTTTGTTTATGACCAAACACCTGCAAAAACTAATGAGAATTCCATCAGCCCTGGTTGCATATTCAGAATTCACAGCTGCTGGCGTAGCTTTAGTCTCTGTGTTTTTTATTATAATATATGGAGGATCCTCCCTAAAGGAGAATTCCAAAGATTTATTTATAGTAGACTTTATAGCAATGACTTGATCCCTTCATATGTCCAACTAAGAATCCTGCAAAGATACAAGTTGAGGGGTTATTAAACACAAGTCTTGTTCTGTTTTAATTGGACCTTTATTAAACTCAGCCAAACAACAACCATTGTCACACTTTAATTCTCCATGTTTCAAAGATTTTCCATTTGTATCCAGTTATAACCACTGCAGTTAATCACTATTTTGATAGTTGATTAATCCATTGATTATTAAAACAATTAACCGATTGGTTGTTTGGTTCATAAAATCATAAATATATATGATATATGATATATCATAAAGATTCAAGCTAAAATGTCTTCTACTGTTCAGATGAACAGTCCACAATGCAAAGATCAGGTTACTATTACAGAAGACTAAATAAACCAGAAATGGATAAGATTTGAGAAACTGGAACCAGAGAGTACTAGTAGTCAGTATAATGTAGTACTATACTGACTATGCACAAACATCCCCCAAACTTTAACAGTACTTTTGTTACCAAGCAGTAAAAAACACTACAA
This sequence comes from Lepturacanthus savala, assembly GCA_030544235.1. Taxonomy (NCBI): domain Eukaryota; kingdom Metazoa; phylum Chordata; class Actinopteri; order Scombriformes; family Trichiuridae; genus Lepturacanthus; species Lepturacanthus savala. Next base: position 27,297,273 of record CM060477.1, on the reverse strand, counting down.
TATGAACGCATACAATATGGAACCTCTGAAGAAAAACATAGTCCATTGCATTCACCCCAAATACATTTAACCGATGTGGACTAGTTGCAGAAAACAGTTGTGGTTTGTTTCAGTTTGTGTCGTCTCTTTTTAATAAATCAGTGCAGACTTACAGATGCTTTTCTTTGGAATTGAATCATCCGGGGTGGAATTGATTCCCAGCACCCACAAAAAGAGACAAAGCCTGTGGTTTGTGTCGTTTCCTTCTACTCATCTTGTATCCGTTTGCCAAACAGAAGTCTAATTTCACCGGGACAGCTGAGCTGGAATGGCGTTTGGAGGGGGGTATGAACAACTGAAATAATGCCTCATAAATGTAACATTCATCACACACAAAGGGTAGAAGATGATGGATTGAGTGTGAGCAGCGGTGAGAGGGAAACTGGCTTCTTCCTGGTCCAAGTGTCAGACCATCAGAAGATGTGAGGAATGGATGCAATTAACGCTGTGCCATTGGTTGCATTATTATAAATATTGCAAGGTGAGGGGTAATTTATATGATTGATCGAAGGGGTCTCTGACCAAAGTGTCCTCCCAATATTATCTCCTGCATGGCTTTGCAGTTCAAGATTGATAGGAGACAAACAACCTGACAATTGGGCTAAACAAATATCAGAAACCCTCATGGATTCAAATTGATTACACAAAACATAGAAGTTGATCTCATTTACAGTTTGAGGTGTCCTCTGAACAGTTTTACAGATGTCTCTTTTATAATGGAGGTCTATGGTGAAAATGTTTTTTGGGGCTACAGGGGATTTTTTTTTAGTTTCAATGCCACATATGAACACATGGACAAATCAAATCATGTCTGAGCCCCAGCTCCATATCCATAATACATCTGTGACTGCTGCACTCTTTGTTCTTCCTGCATTATAGAAAGGATTCTGGCCAGTATCAGCCATCTTTCATCCGTCCACAATGGCAAATAACCTAACCCTATGTACAACTCACAGCTATGGGTACTCTATGACCTCATCACAGAGTAAAAATAATTTGTAAAATTAGATAAATAGCTAGTCTATTGGAATTAAGAAAAGAAAATTAATGCACCTGTAATGTTGTTTCAGTTAGACCATTGTTCAGTATCACTGCTTGCAGCTTTAATTATTATTATTACTATAATTCGATTTTTCATATTACTACCATACTTACCTCTCCTGGCACCAAGCATTCTTTCACTTTAAATTCATGTTCAGCTGAGTCAATTAACTTAAAGTGTTTTTTTTCTGTATGTGAATATGAAACATGTAATCATGTGCATATTAAATCATTAAATCATTGTATTTTGGGGTGTGCAGACACAAATAACATTAACAATAGAAGGTTTATTGATTTCTTAAGCACACTGAATTGCATTGGTTGAAATGTGCTAGACAATCCTTGCCTTGACTTAGCAAATATTTCTACCAGCCATATTCTTATCTCAGTCATTCCAAGGTGAACAGCCAAGTGATGGGCAATCAGGGCATCTAGACTCTGGAATGACCCAATATACCTGTCAATACTAGGCTTTCTACTTTAAAGGTGCTAGAATAAGAAATTCCTTTAAAGGGATAGTTTAGTATTTTGTACACCTAGCCACGTTTCCCATATTCCTGTCATGTATCTGAAGCATAGTGACCATAATTTCACTGATCCCTCCAGTATTGAACTTTGAAGTGATTTCCCTCTGACTGGATTTTCAGTATAATGGAAGTTCACTGGGCAGATTTTAGTAGCTTTTTTTTCCAAACAGGAAGCACAACAGGAAGTTCATGGTTTGATCTTGCTCGTTGTCTTGTCAATACGTTATCCTGAAATTTATAAATGATTTGCTAATTTAATATTGAAACCAGAGCTTTATTTGTTCCAGAACTATTTTTGTTCCAGACTTCCATTATATTGGACGTCTTGTACAATTTTATCATTATTCGTAATGGGATTCTAGTTTTGAATATTTTACACTAAAATTCGTACATAGTTTTTTTTTTTTTTACATATAGCACCTTTAAATCACACTAAAGAACATTTTTACAAAGGTGCTCTGGGTGATTTCCCCCGTCTGTATACCTTCATTACCTTTTGTAAAGCATGTGTGCTACATGAATCAAATTGCATTATTATTTCTATTTCTATTTTATTATTTATCTACTCAGTGCAACTGAACTGTGATCAAATAAAGGTAAGAACATTGAGAGGTATCAGAGATGATAAGAGACATTCTACTGATGTACATGAGAAAATCCAGATGATTCTCACATGCTCCAGTTGCACTTAATCCTCTGAATTTAGTTCATGCATTTGCACAAGTGATTACGTTAGTCTTCGGCATCCATATGTTCCACTAGTGTTAATTGTTTAATGGTAACACAAGGGCATTCAAGACTTGATTCTTCGGTGAAGTGCCTGCGGTAATAGCAGTCTCCAATCAAATGTGACATTTCATTTTTAATTTTTTTTTTTTTTTTTATCGTAATGTGTACCCAAACTGGAAGAAGCTGTTGACCCTTTTGTCTTCATTTAGACTATATACAAGCTTGTTTTAATGGTGGAGTCGAGATGAAATGTGTTCATGTCTTTTCCACTGATACCTTGTCCTGTAGCTGGTCAGCCCACTCACTTGAGATGTCGTCACACACTAACTCAGCCATGTGGACGATCCTCAAATTCACTCCCTCTTTGTTGTTTGCTTCTGATTTGTCTGACATGGTTTCTGTAATTTTCCTGCCACACATAAAATTGCAGCATAGGTCCCTTTTTGACATGTGGATGGAGTATAAAGGTGGGTTTAAGCTTTCATGCAGGTGGAGTCGCTTGAATCTACAAATCCCGAAGGACTGGGAGAGGAACGTTTTTTTGCCATTGCTGCATTTTTAGTTGGAGTTAATCCCAACTGTGCACTTTATTATTGGTACTAGACAAGTGTTTTATGAGTAGGGTGGGAAGTAGCCATTACTTGGTTGACTTGTTGATGATTCCTTTCACTGCCATAAGCAACACTGCTGGTCTACACCATTCTGTCCCATTTTTTATATTTTACATTACCCCGCTGACCAAATAGACCCCATAATTTCAGTTTTATTTTCTAAACTTTATATAAAGTACCTTAGAAACTCCTGCTGCAACCCTGGTACAATGTGTGAAGCAATTTTCATATATCAGTATGTCGGCCAGCTGTCCTTTCTTGGCTCAAGATGTACCTCTCCTCAGGGTGTTGTGGTTTGTCTTAAGCCAAGGCTGTCTGGGAAACAATTCCTTATCTGAAGTATAATAAGCATTCAGACAGTTCTCCTGCAGACTTGTTGGGATAGCATTAACAGTGTTTGGACTGCACTTAGATTGCACCCCAAGGGTCCCTTTAATCGATTAAGCATCAATAAATAGTTTTTGCCTTAGACATCAAAGGTTCTTGATACTTTCTGTATTGAAAAGCTTCCATTTTACACCTTTCACTATATTTCGTAATCCAATGTCAGTCAGTCATCTTGTCACAAACAACATCTCATAAGATGAGAAAAGTGCAAAGAGGGGAAACATTGGATTTGGGGAACATAGGATCCAGGAAAAGCAGGTCGTAACGTAACCAGGCACTGAACATACTGGTAACCAGACAGGTAGACAATCTGACAAAGACTGAACGCAAAAAAAGAGCTTTAATATACAAGAACTAATCACTGACAACAGACAGGTGAGGAACGAGGCACAGGTGAAACATGTCAGACAATTAAGGAAATAAAAGGGGGCAAGAACCACATAGAGAAACTATTTCAAAATAAAAGAGGAAGTAGACAGAAGGAAAACACCTGACAATGACAAACCATGGCAGGTCATGCTTATTTTTAAACATTATGTATTCAAGGATTAGGAATATACAAGATAATGTGTTGTTCCAAAACATGTAAAAAATGTGGTTAACATGACTGTTAGCCATCAGTTGTATTAGTGTATTTCGGTGCATTGGACAGTTGTGTATGTCCAGGTCCATGTAGAAATCATTAAATTAGTTTTATCATATGAATATGCCTCATGACCCTAATGAGGAATAAACATGTATAGAAAATGACTGACTGACATATGATTATGAAATGTAGTGAAAGAATTAGCTGTATCTAATTCATTGAATCTCTCTCTGCACCACTTGGAAAGACTGGTGGAGTCAAAGGGTAAAAGAAGGTAAAAGAAAAGAAAACGTAATTAAACTATAAATTAGAAATATGCTATAAAATTAGAAATATCCTGTCTAAAAATGATGCTGAGAAACTAATCCATGCGTTTGTTACATCTAGACTAGATTACTGTAACTCCCTACTCATAGCGTGTCCTAAAAGTTCCCTAAAAAGTTTTCAGCTGGTTTAAAATGCAGCGGCTCATTTACTACCAGGAACTAATAGAAGAGAACACATCAGCCCCATACTCCAAGCCCTTCATTGGCTTCCTGTTGAGTTTAGAATTAAATTCAAGATCTTACTTCTAACTCCTCTTATCTTAAAGATGCTCTGGTCCCGTACCATCCAAACAGAACAATTTGCTCTCAGAATGCAGGTCTACTGGTAGTTCCACGGGTCCATAAAAGTACAGTAGGAGCTAGAGCTTTTAGTTACCAAGCCCCTGTTTTATGGAACCAACTCCCAACTGATATTAAAGAAGCCGACAAAGTCTGTGCATTTAAGGTTAGACTGAAAACATTCCTGTTCCAAAAGGCCTATGGTCAGGGTAGTTAAAGGTAGACTTCAACCCACAGTTCAGTCTAAGCTGCCCTAGGAGTGAGAATGCTGGGGAAGTACAGTGCACTGAGCCCTATCATCTCTTTCTGGTACCATGTACCACTGTCATTAATATACAGTATCTAGTTCATACTTGGTCTTTTCATCAATATTCTCTTCTCCCCACTCCCCTTCGGGGGAGTGACTACTGTTTCAGTTCAACCGCATGAGGCCCAATGATGACGACTCCTGATGAGGCCCCCCTGATGAACTCCTTCACCTGCCTGGTTGGACCCACCCTTCTGAATTGAATTGATTTAAATGTAACTATGCTCCACTAGAGTCACAGAGAGAATATGTAATTAAATACAGAGGCTTAAAGAGCAATGCTCATCCATCTAGGGCCTGAAGAAGATGGGCAGAATATAAAATGAAATGCTATCAATCCAAATGGCCTGAATGGAGGGTAGAATATTTAGCACAGTTTAATTTTGTATACAGTGTGTACTTTTTGTGTGGACTTGGTCACGTTTTTTCATTTATGCAGTCAGAGATTCTTTTTCATGATCTATACGCTTGTTTTGGTGAATGTTTTCAAATTAAAACAATTCAATCTTAATTGAAATTAATAACAAGTTATATTAAACAGCGTTTAATGGAAGTCTGACAGTAATCACTGTTGAGTGCTGAGGTTTACAGGATGAAATTAATGTTTTTAGGCAGAGACTGCAAGATAGTTGTAGCTAACAAAAATGGAAACCATACTTTAGGGTTTCATTTTACTTCTTTTAGATGCTCTGCTAGTCAGCAGATTACAGCAGCAAGTTCTTCAAGAGGTGATCATTCTTTCCGGTTCCCATGCATCTTCAAAACTTCAATCCAGCCACTCGGGCAATGCTATTATTGAGATGATTGCTGCAGACACCGATAACTGATTCTGATCTGATTCTCACTGACAGCAGGTAGACCAGCTGATATATAACCCTTTGGCTGGCTGTGCTAGAAGCTCAAGCATTACCCGATACTTCCTTGGCACAAACATCTGAACTGTACACATTTACAAGAGTGGATTTCCTCTTTTTCTTCATGGTAAATCAATATACGTCCTCACAACCTGCAAATGTGATTAGTATACATTTGGTTGCATGTTTTTCCTCGTTTTTTCCTCCATGTGCGTGAACATGTTGCTCCTGGGCCCACACATGTAGAAAAATACGGAGGAGAGGGTGATAAAGATAAAGCAATGGTTTGGACACAAAAAAGGAATGTAGGCAAATGCATAACTCTAATAAACCTCTAAATGCTTACTGTTATAAATAGTCTATGAACGTAATACAACTTTTACTTATTGCAAGGATGATTGAAGCATGACTATTGTAGTCTGTAGATCAGAACAAAACGCATCTTTTTGTATTTTTTGGGGGTAAATGTCAATAAAACCTGAAGACATATACTCATAGTGATTTATAGAAATTAACACTTTTTTTGTATAAATAAACACCATTTATTTGTAAAATGAACATATTTAATCAAAAGATGCTTTCTGTTCTTTGTTTTACATTCTGCCATAGTCTAATAAAAAATGTATTTGTGAAATTTACACATTTTTGAGGTAGATCCTTTATAAAATTCTACACATGTCAGCATACCTGAGGCATTGACATTTGCAATATAAAAGCATCTTGGAAGTGACCTTTTTTTTTTTCCAGGCCCAGTGGATTCAGGACAGCATCATGTGCTGGCTAGCCTCCCATTCAATGCACCACCAACTGTTCAGCTTCCTCTTCTCTCCATCTTCCATCATCTCCAAACATCTTCTCCATATACCAGCCTGGTAGTTGGCTTGCTGTGCATGTTTTGTTAAGCAGCGCTTGCATGTTGGGAGTTGATGACTTTCGATTTCACCTCTTTTGGCACAGAAAAGAAACACCTGAGCTCATTGACCTTGGCGGCCGATGCTTTGGGGCCATGCGGGATAATTGCCTCTAGTTATCTGTCAGTTCTGGGAAGAAACATCATTCTTGACCCAAACTCTGAGTTTTACTGCTGCTCATCAGATGTTGTCTTCCCTTTGCCTTACAGTGTCACATCTTTTACCTTTGCGCAACCAGATGAGGATCCTACAAACCCCAATGCCAATGCAGCAGCAACCTTGTACAGTTTCTACAATGGGTCTTGTCAGAGAATGCTGAAGACATCTATGTCTTCTGATCAGATAACATGTCGGTATCATCTTTTACAACAAGGTAGCATGGATAAAGTCGTGGCCATCTTTGTTTTCTTGACATTGAAGAGCTGACACCTCCTTACTCAGTAAGTTTAAATGGACAGTTAGTCTATCTACTTGGACTTCTGTCCTTGTCCCTGTACACATGCATGGGAGTAAAATTAATTTATTGATGAAGTCATGTCACGTTCATTATGATAGGTGGACACTCTTTAGCTAGTTAGCATTATGCTGTTACCGGTTGACCTGTTTTGACAACAAAACTCAAAAGATACATACCCTAGCAGATTAGCAACCCAGAGTTAAACTAGAATGATAGATAAATATGTACCTTGTGTATGCTCTACTTATTAAGTTACTGGCATCTTCTGGTTTGAGTTATTCTGTGTACATTTTACTGTTCGGCCTCCAGGTTGGAGCTTGGTGCAGACCTCTAGAGAATTTTGCAGATCACATTGTCCAAATCCAGTCCAATCAGGCAACAGCTCAATCAATCGCTTCATCTGGGTGTGTTTACTCTCAATTTTCAGTTGAGGTAATATGTGTTCTTGTCATTTAAAAGTTAGGTTTTAGTTGGACTAACAGTGAATTGTTTTTTTTTTTTTTTTTTTTTTTAGATGTCAGGTAAACCCATTGACTGTCTTGAGATGTTAATGGAAAATCTAGGACAATGCACCCTCTGGGTCTTTCCCATACCCCTGAACAGTGTTTTTGTAAAATTTGGAGGAAATTGGAGCAACATTGTGCCATGCAACTCCAAGGGTGATATTATGGTAATTATTTCTAGATTAAGGGGCTCCTTAATCAACCAAGTGACAATAATTAGTTCATGCATAAGATCCTGATATTTCTGAATTGACAAGATCAAGTTTTCCATAACAGTGCAGGTTAGTAGTTAAAACACACAGGTTATTCAACCAGGTTTCAGTGACAATAAGAAGAGGCCAGAACATAAAAGAATGAGCAGGACGGTCTTATGTCACAGTTTGTGTGTTTTAAAAATGTTTTTGTCATAATAGGACACCTATAACTGATCAGTCTGTGACAGATCTGCATCAATTGTTTCAGAATCTTTTCTTCAGCAAGTTAATTAAGCTGCACAGAGCAGATTGCACCAGCCAAGGATGTCAAACACTAGCAGCAGCATGAAGCATTGGGTTGTGTCTAAACAGATACACATGCATACATACAGAGAGAGAGACACCATGGAGACCAACACAGTTGAGGATTTCTTGTTGACTGACGTACCGAAAACAGGAAAAAGGCGCTGCTGAATGGAAAATCCAAACGCCTGCTCTCACAGGGAATTACACATGGCAGCACGTCTGCATTGCGAGTACATTCACATCCGTGTCCTGTATGTCCAAACTGTAAGCCTTTTTTTGTACTCATTAAAGAATGAAATAATGGCATGTGGTAGCAGAAATCACAGTCAAATATGATAAACCCATTAGGCCTAGTTTATACTTCGAAATTCTGCGTAGAGGGAATGCATTGGTCTGTGAAATCAATGCTTCCTCTTTACAGAGAAAACTGTACAGCAGGCAAAAAAACAAAAGAATGTCTGGAACAAAACAGAAAAAAAACATGCAAACAAAAACACACCCAAATAACACATATAACACAATCGCTCCTATACTGTATGTACCAGACTTTTTTTTCTTTCGCCTGTTTTTTCTTTCGGTTTTCTTGTATCACACTTGTTTTTTGCCTGGTTCAGACAACCAGGATGCAGTGTGTGTTTGTAGCTCATTGATATCAAAGAGAAAGCAGAATTGACAGAGAGGCCGTTTGCGGAGGTGACTTGTAGACCACCACGGCTGAGCTGACCAATCACAGCCCTGGAGGTTCACGTCGATGCAACGCATAGTCAGGACTTTTTGGAGGTGCACGTCAGCCTACGGTGTAGGGGTCTGCGTCGCCGCCGTAACTATGTACATAGAAGTATAAACTAGGCTTCAGGAGTAGGCTAAATGGCAAAATGTGTCTGATGTGTAATTTGGATGAATTGATCCTTTAATGCATATTTCAGTAACATTCTTGTTCATTCATTCATTCTCATTATATCACCCAAGACAAGTCAAATGTTTTAAAAATAACCTTTTTTTCAATTTACATTTCCTTCCAAATTACAATCTTATTTAAAAAACCTGATGCTGAAGAGGATTTAGTTGTTGCTGTTAACCAGTCGGTCACGTGTCGGTCAAGTGTTCTTGTGGAACAGAACATTAATATCCTGATTGATTATTGGATTTAAGTGAGCTGCATTGTTTTCCATTATTGCTTCCAGAGTGTGATTTCGACTGAATTATTATTACAATCGCTCTGAGAGCTCCTGCAATTTAACTGTATACAAGTGGGTTCAGGGAAAGGTAAAAGGCTGTTTTTCTGAAACCATAGAACTCAGGTAAATCTCACAAGTGTGATTAAGAAGCTGTGTAGGAGTCGCCAAGGCCTGCCACTCACATTATTATTGTACCTTCAGTAAGTTCTCTTTCTGTCTCTTTCTCTTTCTTTTTCTTTCTATCTTTCTCTCTCTCTCTCAATTCAATTTGATTTGATTTATTGGCATGAATGTTAGAAGAACAATGTTCCTGACACATCAATACTTTGATAAATTAATAAATTAAGAAAAGAAATTATGTGACATGATAGAGCATATCTTGCAGCAGCTCTATATTCATAGGATTCTATAGACCAGTCATCAAGTTGTTGAAAGCAGGTAGTTGGGAGCTGAGCCGGTTGAAATACTTTTTTATATTTCAAGTCCACGCTGTAACATTGTCGCTTGGAGTTTTGTATGTGTGTCTCTTTAAAATCATAAAAATGAATTCTTTATAAGATCCATTGCTAGAATGGGAAAGTGTGTGGGATTATATCATATTTACATTGAAATAACTACCTGCCAGTTAATACTGTACGTCATGTATTCAAATGTGACAAGGGGTTTTAAATCAAATTTCATTATTGGTAAACTACATTTCTACTGCAACTAAATTCATGATTTGTGTCTCTGTGTTATCTGCTGCCGCAGGTTCCCGCCTATGAATATTTTATGTCCTCCAAAGCTGCAATCAGCTTCCTGAGTGTCTGTCATTTTTAACATGGACCCTATTTTCCTAACTTTGAGTGTCTATTGGAGTGATCTGAGACAAAATGACTGAAGTTGTTCCAGAATAGAAGAAGAACCACCTGCCCAGTCTACAGCTGACATGCTATAATGGATTATAGTTGACTGGACATGCATTCCTTCTGTATTTTGGGTTTTCTAATTAAAGTGTAACATGCCAAAGTTGCCATTTGCAATAATACAGTACTGTCGGTTTTGAAAGATACTGTATAAGGGCCTGAAGCTAATGCTACTTGGAGTGCTTGGCATGGGAAAGTTTTGGGAAACCCCTGTTATATGTGACACAACCTTGTTCAAAGTAAAGAAAAGGCACCACTGACTGAAGTTTTAGCATGTGATTATTAAAGCTGGGGTATGTGACTATGAAAATCAGGCATGAAACTCCAATGGAAGCATCTCCTCTCCACCCGTCTAGTAGTTCCACTCCTTGCTACTGCTCTGTCTGCCATGCACTTGCAAGCTAGCGAGCCATTACTGCCATTACAACAACACAGCTACGAATCACATTTACAACTAAGAAAAATAAAAGAGTACCCAGTTGAGCACAAAAAAGTATTTGTTCAGAGTTATCTTAATCACAAACGAATAACAGTCAGTACAGCCATGTCATCCAGTTTAAACACTGAAATATTTGCTGGGAACCTAATAAACCACAACCAGTTATAACAAAGAAAAATTGAAATGTAGCCAGTTAGTTCACAGTTAGCAACCAAGCAGCTTATCAACACACACACACTAATGTTACACATTTAGGCACAAAAATGATGTTAGCAGCTTAGCAGACCAGGACATAAACAACAAGCTCCGAGTCCAACTTCGAGTTGAGGATGTCCCATAATTCTGTCTGTCTCTCAAATGCTGAACCAAGATTTAAATTTTACGTTTTTTTTCTTGGAGTCTCTTAGATTCCTTTTTGGCTTCATCTGACTTACTTTTTATGGCCTGCTTAGTTGAATAGGCTGTTATTGCCAGCATTGTAATTGCTGTTTTTTTTTTTTTTTTGCTATGAGCTTCCATCACGGCCCCTCTGTAACCAAACTTCTTGTGGAGCTGTGAGGTACACAGGCATCAGACCAGAAAACACCCCACCTCACCACTTTCATTATCAATTTTGTGCATTTATACTGAAAAATAAATTGCCTACTACTGCTTTAACCCCTTAAACTCTAGGCCTATTTATCAGTCTACCTCCCGAAAATTACATGCCCATACTTAATGTAGTATATCTCCACAACTACAGGGGTTTTCTGACTTGGGCTTAAAATAAAGCTAACACCTGTGGGATAGTTGTAGAAGTCCCAGGATCTATTTAAAATGTACAGTGTTAAAGTAAATCCAGGTAGAATGAAGGAAAAAAGTGAAAAAATTTGCTCCGCCCAAAAAAAAATCATCTATTTGGGTTGAAAATTACCTGAAAATCATGTGTTAGGTGCCCAATTCACCCATGGATCAGTAAAATAAAGTGTTATAAGTAATTGCACAAATGTTCAGCCTTATTAGATGAACCAGACTGATTTTAGAGATGTTTTAGTTCAGGTGTGTCCAGGCGAAATCTGATTTTGGCACATTTGGCACATTTGGCACATTCTCAAAAATTACAATAATAATGACATATATACCATATAATTCGCTAAATAATAATTATATACAAGTACCATGATACATTAAATATGATAATACTATATAATAATAATTATCTATCTATTTATGGGCACATATGCATTGACCTGGGCTGTGTGCGTAAAGCTGGACGGGAGGAGGGACAGAGAGGGTGATATCTGAGACCCTATTGGATCCTATTTGGGGTGATTGACACCTCTATGGAAGCGTCAGAGCCAATAGAATCGAGTCATGTGGTCTAATCTGACGTATCACGCACCGTAGAGTGAAATCAGGGCGTGTTTTACAAAGATAGGTTCATACGGAGCGACCCCCCACTCTGTAAACAATCTGGTCCCTGACTGCAGAAACAGCGCGGATTGAAAAAAAATAACTTTAAAATGATAAAGAAGGTTTAGAAATAGCAGATTGTAGCGTTTTTATGAGCTCAAACACAAGTTTTTATTGAAAAATAGCAGAGATAAGACATAATTTATCGTTGTATCGGTAAAAAGAAAAAGTTTTTTCGCGGTTCACGGAAGGACTGAGGAGTGAGCCTTCACCTCATAGAGACAAGCTTGGTACCTCTGTGTAGCTCGGAGAGTGAGCTTTCTAACGGCGCCATGTTTACCGGCGGAGAATACGGTGTTGGAGAAATACGATCACGGAAATACAGAAAGTTATCGATTCGTGTTTTCGCTATGTGCTCATATTATTGCTTAGGGTTGTAATTATGTTTTTTAAAGCTAATAATGGTTGATATACACTTGTAGCTGAGTTTCTTGTCGACATTTTGGTGTATTACATGAACATATTGGTGATTATTAGTCGGCGTAACAAGAAGGATTTAAACTTTAAAACTCTAAGGTCCCCCCCTGGGGGGACCTTAGAGTTTAAGAGGTTAACCCTCTACACCACATGAATTGCCTCTCGTATGCTGCCCTGTCAGACAGCTGTCATGTTATGCAGCTGCCAGTGTGACCAATTCACTCCTCAAAACTTCTGAGTCAATGGCTGAGTCATAATCTTGCTGCTATTTTTTCAGGAGTCATTTCTTTTCTAATGGTGGGTATTTTACTTTAGAAACAATATGATTTATTTTTATGAAATGATATATTCACCTGATATTGATGTGCTCTGTGCGGCTCAGAGGGGAAAAACAAATCGATGAAGACATTTTGGATGAAGTTTATCCTCCACACAGCCGATTAACGAGGGGTCAAACATTGTAGTACGGTACATTCCCAGTGATTTAGACATAATCACTAGTCTGTACAATCTGATTTATATTTGAAAATCGCATAAACAAGATCTTACTTTGACAGGTTGTTTTATTATTAGAGTACAGACGTCAGGCTTTGAGATATGATATGAGACGCATACACAGGAAAAAAAAACAAAAAAAGCAACAACGAAATAATCTCAACAGGAGGTTTATATCTAAAGGCCTTGGCTGAGGCCAGAATTTATTCTCAGCACATAGAACTGACAGAAACTCAAACAGAACCTGGATCAGGATGAACATCTAATTCTGTGTTTTACCACTATTCCAACAAAAAAAGACTGTCCCCTAAAGCAAAAAGTTCATGTTAATAAGTTATAATGGACAATGCTTTTATCTTTATCCCCTCTTAAGATGATCATATTATGTTATTGAACACTATTGCGCTGCTTGGAAAGGTTTATAGATCTATACATCATTCCAATAAGAAAAAAGACATAAATAAATATGAGGTGCTGGTATTATAAAAAAAATACCGAGTCTGATTATTCAATATCAGAATGTAGAATAATCAGAATCAGATGTCAACATTGTTATTGCAATTACATAAATTTATTGATATTTGTGTGTATTTATGTCTCTGTGTATTTATGCAATTTGTTATAAATTATTATTACTTTTCTAGATTCTTTTTAGTTATGGCTTCACTGTTTGTTTCCTTCGTCAAAGTTTCATTAATGCAAAAGTTCAAAATGGCTTCCAGGCAAAACATTTAAATCTCCCTGTTGAAAATAGTACATTTTTGGTAACGTTACCAACCATTATCAACTCTCCTGGCTTCATGCAAGTCCTCACCACTGCTTTCACATTAAAATACATGTATGTTCATCATGAAGCACATTGCAGGAAGTAGAAAAGTAAAGAAGAATGTAGAACTATATTAAATGTGACTCAGTGATGTTTGGCTGACACCCAGGTCTCTGCACATCTTTACTTCTGATCAGCTGCATGTAAACACTGTTGTCTTCTTGATTTCAACCGTTAACTTGGTTTCTTGTGTGTCTATATTTGATGTTTGCCCATAATTAGACATTATGTCAAACTCAATCTATGCCAAAACCTGTGATATACAAAGCTACCTCGAAAAGAAAGAAAAGGTAGCCTGCTGCATATTTCTACGTTGATGTAACGTGACTTGGCATGGTTCAGATGATGCTGCTGGCAGTTGTATTTAACAACATTTGCAATTTGTCCAAAGATAGATTGAAGGTTTGGCCTGAATGAGGGTGGCTTGTGGCCAGGGTGCAAAATTTATTCTTTTGTTAACCAGCCAAATGGCTAATGAATCAGATTTTTACCAGAATGTCAATGGAGTACGGTTGTTTTTTTGGCTGGTGAGTGAAGCATATCTACCAGCTACTTGCATCCTGTGTTCTACCAGCATTTGGCTGGCGCCAGCGTTGTACTCCCACAGCCTTTTAGACAGCTTCAACATGTTTTATATGCATGCTTGTATCTTTTGGGGCATATAACAGCCACAACCTTATCAAGGATTGTTACCCAGTGCTAGAAAAGTACATTTACTGAAGTAGAGTTTTGATGTACTTTAAGCTTCACTCCACTATATTTCAGAGGGAAATATTGTACTTTATAAACCACTACAATCTAGTAATTCAATGTAGTTCTGCCCAATATTGGTTAATTGTACCCAAAACAAGATATTTTCACTTGTTAAGATTTCATTTTTTGCAGTTTAGGCATTAGGCCAAAAAACAATCATATTTTGGGTTAAAGTGTTCCATAAAATGCCCAAGGTGACAGCAAAAATGATCCTAAATTGTGGTGTACAACACTGCTCTCATGCTGCCTGTGCTGCTTTTCGTGGTTTTGCATGATTATATCCTGCTACCTCCAAATGGAGACATGTGTCACCTTATACAGGCGCCAGCAGTCTCATTGTGTCCATTTCAGATTTGGGAGTTTTGTAGAAGTCTATGGGACTACCTTGCATCCTGAAAAATGACACTAAAAGGTACCTAGTGCATTGAAAAATAGGGGGAATGAGAATGGATGAGTCAGGATTGTAGCCTCTACATAATGTAAACAGACCTGCTGAAGGGGGAGGGCAAACAGGTATCTTGTCTGGGGCCCAGGAAAGGGGAGTCCCAGAACCACCCCTTATGAAATTGCAGAATAATTATTCATTATTCTATTTTATTTTAAAATATGCCTATAATATATTAACGTATAATATTTGTTTAAAGAAATGATTTCCAGTTGTTTTACCTTTACTGTCCTTGAAACAGGGATTAGGAAACCTCCTGCCACCCTCAACATAAAGATGGTTTGGCCTTTGATCAAAAATATGACGTCATTTGATTAGCAGTATGTCTCAATACAAATCAGGTGCACAAAAAAAAGGAAAGAGAAAAAGAGAAGAAGAAAACCAGGAGCTTTTTTTTTCTTCTGGTGATGCAGGTACTAAAAAAGCAGGCCAGTGAAACCAACTTTTTCGAGCCCTATAGTGATTGTAAACACTAAAGACTCTCTGAGAAAGGCTATCTGACCTAGTGAGCTAGCTCATTAGCATAGGAGAGTAGGATCACAGCTTTCTTTTTTATGCTGCTATTTACTCTGAGAGAGGTGTTTCTATAAAATAATTCAAGCAAGCTAAGCTACAATTGCTATAAGTCAAAAGTGCAAACCTGCATGATCAAGTTTACTACAAGTTGAAGTTCAAAGATCCTTGTGGATTTACTTATTCCCTACTTATTGTTTCTAATTATGTTGGTTCCATTGGAATAAATTCATAGAAAGCTAAAACAGATTTAGCTAGGGCTCAGGTCAGCTCCTGAAAGTTGCTAACGAGTCAAGTTATCAACGGTTAACTTGACAGAATATCTGAGTGGTAGCAGAAGGCCAGTGAATCTGCCCCTAAACCAAAGAGGCGGAAGAATATCAAAGATATTCTGTTTGCTGGCCTGTGTAAAACTGATGCATTTTTTATGAGAACACAATGCAGTGCAATCAGCATGCAGCACAACATGCAGGAACGCAAGCTGCTGATCTCACTGCTATTTATGCCTCTAAAGTGGACTTTCCGAAGCGCACCAGCTTGTGCTGTGTTTTGTAGGTCAGTAGCAGTATTGACTGTGAGTGTTTTCAGGCTTATTAAATCCAGCGACAGTTCCTGAGGTCAGTGGTCGCAGCATCAATGTTGGACTACATCGTAATACCATACAAAAAAAAAAAAAAAATCAATGCATTATCATTTGCTAACACGATTCCACTCCAGGAATGTATATTTGTACAGAGTATGTGGCTATATGTGTGTATGTGTGTCTGTGTGATGATGGTGATTTTTATCTATATGTTTGGGGTGTTTCAGTGAAGAATACAAAGCAGGAGGAAAAGAAGAGAAACCAAGTAAATCAGATTGTATTCTTCTATTCTTTTCTTCTGAGAACTTTCCATACTCAGCTGTGGACCTACTGTTATCACTCTATGGTATGATGTTGCCCTATCGATACCAAACCCTTTTTATGCCTACTACACACACAAAGTACATCACCAGTTATAACGCAATGCATTCAAAAGTAATCGCACCATAAGAGAACCAATAGCAGTGTTTAAATTTGTCATTAATTTGGTTTAAAACTGTTGTTGAAGACCTTTTCCACAGACATCTTCACAGGGAGGAGCCTCAACATTTGGCTTCTCAAATATTGCCCAAAAAAGATCCTGAGATCACCTGAGAAAAATATATGCTAAAGAATAGGAGTTAAGTTCAATATTATGTAATTTATCACACTTTATATGTTCAGTTAACAAAGGAAACTGTTAAAATGTGGCCAACATTGTCCAAAAGAATAAGAAAGAATTTTATGGACCCAGGCTCCACCACTATGTACAATATATATATATATATATATATATATATATATATGTGTGTTTTCAGATCCATCAATTTGACAGATACACATGTGAATCTTAGTTGTGAGATTATTAGCAATTAAAGTGGTGTACACACTGTAGTAATGGACTTCGTGAGTCCTTTCCACATTGCATGTCTGTTATTATTATATTTGACTCATTCTTAATTTTTTTTTTGTAATTTTAAACATTATTACTTTGGTATTACACTGTTATTACAATTTCATTGCAATTTAAAATGTAGTAGTTTTTACATTGTTTTCATTATTTTCCATTTTATGACAAAAATGTGATTTAGTTGTAACACCAACTTTTTTCTGTGTGTACCACAGAGGGTTAAAAAAGTCATTATACGTGGCTTTAATAGATCAGTACTCTTCCATCTAAAGTAGGCCTAAGTGCTAAAATACAGCTCGGCCAGTCAGAAACACAATACAGTGAAAGAGAACCCGTGTCATTTTATTTTATTTTTTTCCCTCAAAGTCCTTCATTGGATGCACACAGTTTGTTCTGGATACAGATGCTAATTGCATTTTAATGTGTCATTAAAAATAAACCCATAAATCAAATGGTAGAACAGTAATTGGGGTTTAGAGACTTAGCGGGCCCCTTAGGAGACATAATCCCACTTTCAGAGGAGGAGGAGGGGGGTTCTGAATGGTTGTGTATTTCAGAGCAAACACAGATAGATGGCTGGCTTGTATGTCGGACCACAGTGTGTTCAATGAGGTGCTGTCCACCACCAAGGCCCCAGTTTAGGAAGGCAGGGCATGATGGAAACAGCGTGGACCAGATCCAGGATCCTCCATGACTGAACGCAGACAATAAAAACGCTTCCAACCAGGAGAGATGAGCAGAGGAATCTGCAGCTCTGAATCAAAATATAAGTGCAATCTGTTCAACCAACAGAGCACATGAAGGTTAATGCTGAGTTGAGTTCACACTGAAAAAGGCAGCGTATGTGTGTGTGTTTGTGTGTGTGAATATATAAGCTCATCACGTCCTTTGCTCTACATGCATATGTATGTAATCCAAGCACCAAGTGATGACCTTTGACCTTTTAATAACCTGCCGGTTTTGATACTATTTACAGATCAAATAACTCAGTTGTTCACATACATTTCACCTAAATGACAGAAACCACATTTTTTCTAGCTGCTTTTATTTTCTATTTATTTATTTAGGTCTGAAATTTCTGCTGCCAACCCATAATGGATTTGAAAGGAATTACATTTGTGTTGCTTAGATTCACAGAAGATGGAAAATTTTGGGGAAAAAAACAGTAGCAGTAATATATCCAACCCATAACAGTTTGTCTGGGTAAGCCACAAACCACACTGTGAACAGTTTTCATTGTAAATACTGAGTAACTACCGTCTATATTTTTTAAATCAAATAACTTTAAAACTGCACTAATCAATATTTTCACATTTAAAATGGATTCAAATATTACAGTATATACAGGTGAATGTGCATTCATTAACAAAATAACCTGATAATTAAACCAGACTAAAACAGAGTGGATATTTGACTCATTTGAACCCAATGATATCATTCTGTGGAAGATGTTCTACAACATACAGTTTAAAAAAAAAAAGGCTGAAGAGACACCAAAGAGTAATTGATGCTTTTTACCAACACGTAAACTAGGTTTGCACCTGATAACACATTGGTGCTTTGAGATTATTTGCCCCATAACAGCGTCTTTTATTGTTTTCTATTTTCTGTTCTATAGTTAAAACCATTTACACCAAGGTCTGGGCAGGTACATGAGTTTGGTTGGCTGCAGGGTGTCCATTCATTCCTGATATAAAACACTCAATAAGTACTTCCAGTGAAACCTTCAAATTCTAAATTAATGCACTGGATGGTATTGGAGTGCATGTAAAATGAGTAACCACAACATGGATGCAGTCAAAGCCTTTGTTGTTAAGTTAATCTTGCAAGCTAAACAAGCTGTCTTATTAGAACAATGAGAGACCTCTATTATTCCCTGATTGTGTACAATCTAGCTAGGTTAAAACCATCCTGATCTCACATTTCTCTTTGCTCTACGGAAAAATGTCGACTTCGCTCCTCTGAAAAGGATTTCAAGAAATTAGAAAATACCCGGGCCAATTAGGTGAGTAGTTGACACCATAAACAGTGTAAAGTATAATTATTGCAGATATCAGACTCAATAAAAAAAACAAAAAAGAACAAGAGTATGCAATAGTGGAGGATAAGACATTTTCCCTGGTCCCCTGACTGGATTTGACAGAAGTTTGATTTTTCAACTTGCCTGACTGATTGGCTGATTGAGTTTATTGCTGCCCAACTGTACACTCACTCCCCCTCACGTCATCCCCATCCTCCGTCAACATCACT
Source organism: Lepturacanthus savala (assembly GCA_030544235.1). Lineage (NCBI taxonomy): Eukaryota > Metazoa > Chordata > Actinopteri > Scombriformes > Trichiuridae > Lepturacanthus > Lepturacanthus savala. The sequence goes on along the minus strand of CM060477.1, from coordinate 27,278,071 downwards.
GGCTTCCCATAACTCAACGTATCAACTTCAAAATCGTCCTCATCACCTGCAAGGCCCTAAACAACCTGCCGCCACCATACCTTATGGATCTCCTCCGCCGCCACTCCCCCACCGGTTGAATGTACTCCTCCGATGCCGACCTCCTCATCCCCATCATCAAGACCAAGCCCTGCACCCTGTGGGTCAGGGCCTTCGCCATCGCCACCCCCACCCTCTGGAACTCCCTCCCACCAGCCAACCAGAACTCTGACTCTCTGCCCTCCTTTAAAGCGCCTCTCAAAGCCCATCTCTTTAAAATCACATACTGCACCTGACATGTTCGTCCACTATTCCCCTACCCTCTCAATTGCTGTCTCCTGCTGTCGTCCCAATGTCTTTCTTTGAATCCCCTACCCCTTGTTATGTAATTGTTTTTGTGAAGTGTCTTTGAGCACTGGGAAAAGCGCCATATAAAACTTATGTATTATTATTATTATTATCTGACAAGTTGTCCCACCCAATGAAAACGTTGTCAGTGGAGAGAAGTCCAGACTGATGATGTCTATGTAGACCAACAGAAATCTGAGCTTACATCATCAGGATGATTTTATATAAGGCTTTGAGAAATATACAGGATATGCACAGTCCACATAAGACTTCACACACACACACACACACACACAATAAATAATACGATTCAGAATTGAGAACAATATAGTGCTCATCTATCTCTGGAACGGTGGAAGATAAGCTGTTGAAATCTTCCCGTCAGACTTGGCTTCCCCTGATCTGTTGTTTTAACAGAATTAGGAGGATCTGAGGTGGATTATTTTTGGGGCTGAACCAACACAGTGTAGGGACTGTGCTTAGATGTTCCATGCATTTTACACTGTTGTCAGAGTGATGTGATGGGGAATGAAAAGGCTTTTCTGTGCACACAGGCTGAGACGTTGGGAGGAGGAATGTGGCATGCTATTGAACTCCGCAGGAGACACAATGATTAAGGAAAAGACATATTACTATTCGCCCTATGAACCTCGGATTAAATAAATTCCAAACTGATTACATTTTGGCAAGAGAAACCTTTCCGCTGAAACTTCACGTCGCTTCGGTACTGTATCGAACTAACCCTGTCCTGCAACTTTGAGTGATTTGTCATACAGTGATTATATGGGAGGGCTTAAAACTAATCCGACAACTAACTTCTATTTTACACAGGCACCTGCACATCGCTGGAGTTAAAGGAAGCTTCCAACATAAAACATTGCATCGCTCTTGGAAGCAGCTAACGGTGATTTACTTTGCAACACGACACCCTGTCATGATGATAGATTTTCTCTCTGTCTCTCTGACTTTGTTCGACTGTTTAAAATGTACTATTGCTAGCCATGTTGGCTCCAAGAGAAACCCTCTGGGTGCTGTCAGAAGTCATTTTGGGAAATGGAGGATTTCATTAGCCGAGGTCAAAGTATACAAGATACACAGAGTGAAACATGGACACACCTAAAAGGTAATAGCAACAGAACCGCTTTCCCAGAAGAGTGGAGGTTGTTTTGGAATTTGATTCAATTGCTGAAGGCCGCTATGTAGTGCAAATACAGTGATAAGCTGCAACTTTTTGCAAGACAAAATGGTGTCAGAGTCACAATCACTGCCATAGTGAAAATTCTGGACTTCCAGTTTTGTTTATTTTATTTAATTTAGGAATAATTCATTTCCTTTCTACAGCTGTCTGTTTTAGAATTCTCTCTGATTACCAGTGTCATTTTCTACTCCCAGTTTCCGTTCCTCTAGCACCAATCAATCAACTTTATTTTTAGCTGAAGGAAAGTTGGTCTGCAGCAGCCATTAAATTCATCAGGTTACACAGAAACATATAAACACTGACAATAACCAGCTTAATAAATACAAAGCCTGGCATAAAGATCAGGTCAATTAAAACAAAGACTACCTACCATACTGACCCAGAGATTGTAAAACCAAAGATGGCAACAGTACAAGTTCTAGTATTATGCCCTGCAAGTGCAAAATAAATTACACTATCAGCGGAATACAATGCCCCCAGTACATAAAATATAATAAGTACAATAAATAATATTACAGTTATATATCTCTCTATGGTGCGACCTTGCAACAAACATATTTTATGCTTACTACAAACACATAGTACATCACCAGTTACAATGCAATGTATTCAAAAAATCGGTGCATAGGAGAATCAATACCAGTGTTTGAATTTATTATTAATTTAGTTTACCAAAAACTATATATATATATATATATATATATATATATATATATATATATATATAGGATATTTTCCACCAAAATTATTTAAAAATATACTGAAGAATAAGTAAGTTAAGTTCATTATTATGTAATTATTGCATTGTATTTGAGCATTTAATAATGGAACACTGTTCAACTGTGTATGTTTAATTATAGGCCAAACTTGTCCAAAAGCATGTTGTAAACTTTATGGACCGAGGCTCCACAACCATGTAGAATAATATAGGATTTTTTCAGATCAATCAATTTGACAGAAAGCTACATGATGAATGTTAAGGGGTGTTCACACCGGACGTGATTTCACGACGCAATGGACACGAAGTGGCGAAAAATTTTGCGCGAAATCCTTTTACGCGAAATTCGCCTGACGCGAAATCGCAGGATGACGTAGCGCGACAACCAATTAGCATTGAGAGTCACTCCACGTCTCCATGACAACGAGAAATTCACTTATCGCCAGTCTTTTACTTTTCAACGGACAACGGAGCCGCGTCGTCCAGGCGGAGCTCTGGTAGAAACCAGCCGAGCTCTGTGCACCTCCAGAGGGTATCACCCAGAAATGACGGCGGAGCTTTGGACTTTCAGAGCTGTACAACGCAGTGACAGTGGTCACTCATCATCACACACACGGATGATGAGACGCGATGACGCAATCTGGCGAATTTTGGCAAAACAGCACAACAAATTTTAATTTGTCGTGCTGGACAAAATCACGTCCATCGCACGAAAAATCTCGTCAATTGAGTCCGGTGTGAACACCCTTTAGTTGTAGTGAGATTATTAGCAATTATGTATGTACACACTGTAGTAAGGCATTTTGTGTATTGGCACATTTTTCAATTTTACAATTATAAATGTTATTACAATGTTATATATGTTGTTACAATTTAAACTATTTTTGTAAACCCTAAAAATTACAAAAAAAAATAAATAAATAAAATGTCTCTTGATTATGTATATTTGAGAAGAACATATTCAATAAAGCACTGATTAAACTGAGCCATTGAATCATTACACAACCTTAAACAAGTTGTCCCACCTGTGTTTGCCCATATATGGACAACACATTTTGCATCCCCATTTGTGCTCATATATACAATATATACACAATATATGACCACATGTGGCCACCATGGAAACTGTGGACAAACATAATTGGAACCCATATATGCAGCCTCAACTCTTAGGGCTCTCATAGGCTCCACTTGGACATGTTGGATGGGGGCAGCTTGGCTTCCTGCAGTAGAACAGAAGCTCATTGAAGAGGTTAAACAAAAGAAGGAGCTCATGAGGAGGATCACTTAAAAGAGAAGGGCTGATGTGGAGACCCTGAACCTGTGGAACTGTAAACACTAACCAGTAGTGGAGGAGACCTGAGGCTTTTGAGGAGAGCCTCAGAGTCCAGCTGGCTCACAAGGAGATGAGCAAGAGAAGATCCTGCTGCTGCTAATGTACGTATAACATCAGCCAACTTCAGGTGTCCACCACTGCAGATGATCCCTTGACTTCACAATAATGTATTGATGCAGAGTCAGGATTTTCTTTCGGACAGGAAACACTGTGTAAAATGTCCTTCCTTTTATCAGCAGCTCATGTTTAACACAAAAGGAGAAATTGGATGAAAATCAACAGGAGAAGGAAAACAAGGAAAAAGAGAAGGAAAATGTCAAGATGATGATGGAAAAGGAGAGTAAAGGAAGCCGTGGAGGAGAAAATGTGTGAAGAAAGAACAGAATGAAGGGAGGAAGAAAACAGCAAAGGCAAAGAAGAAGGGAAGGAAAAAAGAAAAGCAAATCCAAGCTGACACACATAAGCTAATTCTGAGTAGAAAAGCAGTTGTTACAAACAATAGACTATGTGTATATACATGTGATTACGTGCTCAGCAGAAAAAAATGATTTAGTGTGTAGTTACCTTTTTCAAGAAGAACTGGGATGTGTGGGTATTTTTTGCAACTTTTTATGACCTAGAATTTGCCACAAACCACAATCAGAATCTTTGCGTGTCTGTTTACAAAAGGTTCTGACCGCTCTTCAACTCAATTCTTACGAAAGAACATTTTGGTCAAAAGAACAATGAATCTAGCTTGAGGAGTAATGTGTTTTTCCTTCCTCCACAATTCCATTTTTGTGTATGTGGTAGAAGAACACAATGCACATACATAACAGGGATTACCCATTAAAATACTGGTCCATAGAACAACTAGGGGTCAGAAAGTGCACAGCGTAGACAGATCTTTATTTAATTTATTGCAATTTTTTATTGTTCATTGCAAATTCATCCAAAATGACTTGACAGCCTGTATGAGAGGGTTAAATGGATGAATTGGATGTTGGATTAATGTTTTGAAATGTTTGTTTTTTTCAGGTCAAATAATGTACTTCCTGGCAGGAAATCACTTTTTGGTAGAACAGTTGTCATGAAAACTTGTCATTAAATAGGATTAATGGGGCTTTTTTAACCCTGTGGAGTCCCTTGATGTGCCGGTGCATCAAAATCACGTGACAGGTTTCGGCCATTAGGAAGACGCAGCCTCGCAGAGTCTCCGTTTCAACTCTTTTTGAAAGTGTGGACCTCAAACTTTACATTGGTAGAAGTACAGATAATTGTGTGAAAATGCAAGGAGTAGAAGTAATAAAGTGAACAAACTCTTCTGCTTCAAAATCCAATATAAGCATGAACCAACCAATTTTAACCAATAATATCAAACAGCCCACCCATCAGTCTATCTTTAACTTAACTTGGTTTCTTCCTGCAACTTCATATTGTAGCAAGACCCGCCTTTTTAGCCAGCCCAGCAATTGCAAATTATTTAATTTACTACAGCTGTACATCGCCCAGATATTCTGAAATCAAAGAGAAGTCAAACATCACTAAACAGTGGTAAGATCCTTTCAAATGGTTGTTTCCTCTGGACTTTAAATGTGGTTGCACAAGATCATTTGAAGCTGCCTTTAACCTGCCTTTGTACATCTATTATTGTAATAGAGGCATTTCCTGTTGGGTCTCTTATCCTATATTAGCAGTATTAGCAGTATGAGCACGCTTATACCAATTGAAAAAAAATGGTAACTGTGCCATCTTGAAATAGGCTAATAGTTGATAGTGGTAGATTGTAATATACTATGGCATGTACAATGGCATGTAAATTAGAATTGAATGTTGCTGGAGTTGCAGTTGTAGCAGCCCTTTCCATTAGCAAGTACCATTTGGAGCAGGTGTTTAGTGTTGTGTAGCAGATGACACTGAAAGTTACTTTCCTAACCCGCGCTGTGACTGCCTGGAAATAAAGGACATTATATAGGTAATGTGGATCTTTTAAATCTGTTGCATTACATTGTTTCCAGATTATTTTAAATAGCAACATAATGTAATCATCGATAATTGGAGAATTTATGGAGGGTGGATGAGTGAAAAGTAGTCATCTGTGAAAGAAAATCAGGCAAATTATGTCTGTGAGGGGAAATGAGGATGGAATAATTCAGACAGGCCCTTAATGTCTGTGTCTCTGTGTAATTCCCTTATCCACTTATTTATGTCAATTTCAAGCAAGAGCAGAAACTAGCAAAGAGGTGAGAGAGCAGGGACAGTGCAGTGGGAAGAGACAAAGTGTGTTTTAAAATTCTAGTCATTTCTGTTGTCATCCCAGAGCAATGTGTCACTGTCAAATGCTTTATCTGTCAGCTGCACTCTTGCCCATAGACAGCCCTGGGCCCTGTGGGAGACTTCACGGTGGTGTTTTTTTTTTCTTCCCTCCATGTCTGCCTGTGGCAGGTGTGGAGTCATCACAACTCTATTAGCGTCACCCTGGCCACAGCCAGCCGAGCCTATAAGAGACCTCTGCTGTGGCATAAGACCCTGTGGCCAGCAGAGGGAAAGAATTCACACTCAGAAAATGTCCATACAAGAATAAAATAAAAAGAAATACTGCAGTCTCTACTAATCAACATGATGAGCAAAATGTTGTTAAACCTAAAATTCCTGAAACATTATGATAACTACATGAAATTAAGTGGGACTATCTCTAAGTTGCCCAGGTCCTCACTTTGTTCTGTCTGGATAACATAGGACCATTTCTATCAGGGGTTAGGGTTAAAGGTTAGGGGTGATGTATTAGGGTTAGGTTTAAGGGTTATTGGTTAGCGTTATTAGTTTGGGTTGGAGTTAGGCTAGTGGGGGCCATTTTTCCTGAAAAAAGGTCTTGGTCACAGAAGTTGGGATCACTGTTTAAATCTGAATTCCATCTTGGATCTTGATGAATATATCTGTCCAAACAAGTATTTTACACACCTGAAAACATAAGAATGCTCCCAACAAAGTTTGTATATAGGCTTGTTTTTGTAACATTCCTCCAAGGTTCTATGCTGGTAGTCTTTTAGCTAACCTTCATACAATGTTCTGTTGGACAAATTTCAATGTAACCTTCCCAGGATGCTCTGAGAATGCAACAATGATGATAGTTTTATATCAGGAAAACTAGGGAACGGTGTGCAGAAATGTTCAATTAACATTCCCCAAAAACAAACATTCCCAGGATGTTTTTGAGAAAACCAAAATTTGCTAGCTGGGTGGCTTTACTCACAGTTGAGTCCAAACAATGTCAGTTGTCATTTTACAGTTTTCCCACTGTCTGAGATTTGAAAATTAGTCAGATTTTGTCCATAGGAAGATACAAGGGAGCTGGATCATGCAGCGTACTAAATTCTGTTTCATTGCAGTTTTAGGAGTCCAGTCATATACGTATGAAAACATAGGCCCTGTCTACAAGGTTTCTGTGGCTAACTGGGAGAAAACACTAGAGGTAAAAAAACAAAAAAGGCCCCAACTACACAAATCTAGATTTTTTTTGTTTTTATTCACGCACTTTTCTATCCAATTCAGCCTCTGAAACACACCAACATGGTACTTGGCACTTATACTTAGATTTCTTAAACCAGGAGAGTGGAGAGATTTGAAAATATCATATCGAGTAGTAGTGTAGCGACCCCAATCCCCAAACCCCAAAGCGTGGTTTGTGCATGCTCACAGATGGCGGACATATTAAATCTAAGATAAGGTTACACAAACTTTTCAATCTAATGTTTGTAGTGTAAAAGAGTTTAATTTGCTAGAAATTATACTAGTTAGTAGTCAAGCTATGGTTGTCAATTTATGCATGTTAAATGCAATAATTTAGGCATTTAACTCTTGAAAGATAGAAAAGTCCAACTTGCCTTGATTTAAGGTTGCAGGAAATCTATGGAAATCTCCTGTCTTTCAGTGACTAAGAGTGCTTGATCTGAAAGTCTGCTCACCATTGACATTTGGTATGTTTGCAGCATTTGTAATGTCTTGTTGCATCCTTCTTTTCAAAGTTTCCAATGGAAACTTTGCTAGGATTTGGCTGAGTGGTGGATCATTGACGTTCTGGTTAAGCCCCCACATGTAGGTCACCTTTCTTGTTTTTCACAGTGGCATAAAACTGTCAGAGAGCCTGGTTTATTTTGGTGATTGATTTAAAAATCAATTGCCAGATCTCTGCACCCCAGGTCTGAAAACAGCGAAAGGACCACACAGTCTGTTTAATGTTCCCTCCTTCATTTCTTGACTTTTCCAGCTCTTCAGTTTATTTCTCATTAATTTCAGCATGGCTTCTTTGTTTTTGTTTTTTAGCCTGTCCATTTCACCAACTTATCCATGCTTAGCCCAGTAATTGGCACCTAAACTCAAGACAGAAACCAGTGACCACATTACAAATGAATTATCATGTTGTAATTAGTTGAAAGCCATTGTAAAATACTCTTTAAAGAGTATTTTACAATGGCTTTTACTCTTAACCTAGCCAAACATAATCAAAGACTGCAAATAAACACTTTTTGAGTTGCCTTTATTAGATTCATAATGAAAACCCTAGATGTCTTCTTCAAGTCTTAATAGCCATCTTGGGAGATTTTTTAGGCTGTTTGTAGCCTCAGATTTCAGTCGTTTTAAAAAGGGAGTTCAAGTTGAGGCTGTGAAATGCACCATGGAGATTTTTTCAACTGGATCCCTTCTCCTTTGGGTCTCGTCAGACCCCGGCTCCAATTGCAGCCAGATCCATTCAAACTCAAACCCAGATAGGGTCTGTGTTAGATACAGTAAGTCCTAGGTACGACTGTATGTCGGACCTTTGAAGGCCTCTGGTATCAAACACTCAGCAGGAGTTAGAGTTAGATCAGACACTCTGATGCTTACAAGCCTGCCTTTGAAAAAAAATGAAATCCCCCTTTCCCTCTCTCCCTCCAGTGCCATCTGTCAACAAAAGACAAGCATAATAGGTAGCCACATACCGCACTCTGCAGCCAATTTTGTCCTCACCCTGATAAAGAGGCCTATTGGTACAATTGCTGGGTGGGGTGGAGGTCCAACTGGGCTCACCACAGGGGTTTGTCCACCTCCCTCACTGTCCTCGCTAATCCCAGTCTTGACAACTGGTGAGAGGACCAATCAGAGGATTCCTGGCAGGTCCTCCAAATCCACCCAGGTCAAGGATAATTAGCCTGCGGGTTTCTCTCTTTCTCCCCACTGTCTGAACACGTCTGAGAACAGGCTGGCAGGGAGAGACACGTTTGCTGGGTCTCAATGGAACCGCCGAGATGCAGAATGGCGAGGGTCAGCTCCTTGTGTCCCAGCATCCAAGGCCTCTCCAGGAGATCATAATGTGGCCCCTCTTTTCTTTTCTCTCTTCTTTTTTAATTTTACTATAGATTTGTATGTGTCTGCCTGGAGGGTTTGGTCAAGATTAAAAGCCCGTAGCCTAGTCATTCATTGTTTTGGAAAAGCTGATATAACAGCAGTTAGACTGGAATTCTTCCTTAAATGGGCACGTTTTTATATTTTGGGTGCACTAAAAGAGACTACTGAATAGTATGTGAAGTAGCTTTATCGCTGACATTTTTTTGTGTGTCAAACTCAAGGTAACACTCAAATTGTACTCACTCTCTCTATCCCAGCATGTGACAGGTTGGGGACAGACTACCCACTGCTCATTATCAGTATTATGATGTACACTTAGTTATCAGCATGTGCATGTGATGTGTTTACTGCCACAGAAAATGAATACAACTTTGTGTTATTGGCATAACCATTTTTTTAGCTTTCAACCCCATCACTTCCACTTAAAACTTAAATTTGAATCACTTTTATCACCTACACTGACATTTTGACCACTGTCATCTCTCACTCTTCAACTGGCATCTCGAAGCCCATTGGTTATAGATTGATGAAGGATTAGCCTGTGGGGTCAAGCTTTAACATTTCTGTGCATCTGGTAGAACCAGTGAATATCCGGTCCAAGACGGATATCATTGTTTTCTGTTCAACTAGCAATGTGAGACAAGGGAATGAGACAAAGAGACAAGGTTAACTGGATTGGATTGGACTGGATTTTTCACAAGTATAGCCATTTTATACTCAGGTAACAGTTAAGCTAATAAAAGTTAAGTCTTTGACAAACTCCCAGGATCCCAGGATAGTCCCAGGATACCATTTGCCAAGATTCATTACTTGCATGCAACTATAGCAACCACAGCCTACTTGAACCAAAATGGTCAACAATACTAATATTAATAATACATTTACTTATTGGCACTTTTACAGAACTCAAGAACACCGTACAAAACAAATGAACTAAATTATGTTAAAATTCAGGGTCAGACCAGACAGAGGAGTTGTTGATTACAAAAGAAAAGCTCAGGCAGTTTTGGATAATGTTGATTTGGTGCCAAAACCACTCAGACTTCAAAATGGCTCTGGAACTGTTCCCAGCTTCAAAACTGTCCCTCGCCTACATATATCTGCATATTCACATGCAGATATCTGTTTAGAGAGATTACTACTCAGCTGATATTTCATCTTATCTCATGTCTTGCTGTGTATTTTAAATTGCATCATAAATATATCAATGCGATACCATATGTCCGGGAACGCTCTTTGATACAAAGGAAAATGGGATCTGGAGGTAAATGTTACATTTCGGGAGGAGACAAGCCCACTGTGGTAAAGAATTCAAACATGTGGTACTTCAGAATGGAGGAATTGCAAAAGAAATTTCACTGCAAAAATGAAATCTTAATAAGTGAAAATATCTTGTTTTAAGTACAATTTGCTCAATATTGAGGGGAATTATCTTATTCTATCATAGATAATTTAGCTTATTTCAAGTGTTTTTTCTTGATTTTAGTTAATCTGTTTTAAGGAAAATGTGAGTCTTTTTTAATAATATAATATTCTAATATTAAATAACACAATACCACATAATTACAGAACTACATTATACCTTTGCATTCTTAATTTCTTAACACAGCAATTCCACAAATATCTGTATTTTACAGAAATACAGTTTTGTTGCTGTTTCTCGCCTTTAGCTTTGGTTTTACAGTTCATATTTACATGTCATGAAATCTGACCGACTCCTGAGAAGAGATCAGGAGATGATTGTGATATGTTTTAAAAAAAACACCAATAAGGTTTGAATATTAACTACATTTTCAGAGTTATTTATCCGTATTATTCTTTTTGTAAGTATAAATAAAACACTTTGTTCAAAATCTGTATATTTCAAATGCTACTTCAGGTTCTTTGCATAATATTTCCACTATTTGAAATGCTTTGAATGCAGATATTTGCAAAGAGCCACACATTATTCTTACTAGAACACTGACTATTGAAATTACTCGAAGATGCAGCCTTATTTTACTTTCAGACAGTGATTCTATATCTGTGTTCATAAGCAGCACTAAGATGAAGGTTATTGGAGCTACATTACCACCATTGATATTACCCAACTCTGAGCCCCCTTACTTCATTTCCCACCCATTGAAGGATTACATTAAGGTTCCCGAGAGCTATTTATTGCTTTTAGCTTTTCAATTAGGCCAGATAATTTGTGTCCACCTCCTTTTGATTAGATTTTAAATGAGAAACATGTTATGCCATTAATTATCACAATTCTTATTTTGTGGACAAAGCTCTTTAACGGCCAACTGACAAGGAGAGGAAAGCGAGGGAGAGGAGTGGAGAAAAAAAATGCAAATGTGATGAACGTCACAAGAGGACTGCTGGGCAGTGGACAGGATAAGTGATTAGCTGGGTAATGGCGAGGAGGCGCTGTGACAGTGAGGGCCTCGCAGACAGAGTGTGGCTTCTCCTCGCAGCGCGTCTGTCAGGCTTCCTGACAGCCTGATGTTTTCCAAGCTGAGATGTGTGTGTGTGTGTGTGTGTGTGTGTGTGTGTGTGGCTGTGACCTGAGGTGATGATGGTGAGCTACAGAAGATGTTCCTTCGTCCAGCCTCCCCGCCAACCTCTCTCCTCCTCTCCACACGGCTGAGGAGCAAACACTTCACTCCTAGTCAGCTCAAAAACTGGGTCAAGCCTGTGTGCTGCTGCTGTGGCAGGCAGCCTCAGTGTTGCTCATATGGAATACAACCTACACGTTTTGCAGAAATTTGAGTGAAAGGGTTGGGATAGGGTTGGAATATTAACACGTTAATTACGATTAATTATCTACAAAGTAAATAATACGTTAAAATGTATTTTTACGTAGTTTGCATTCCAAACAATGAGGAGCATTTGTACATACAGAACATAAAACTATTTGATGTACTATTTGATTACTGTAACCATTTTATGGTCAAAATTTTATTATTAATAGTTTGAATTGAAGTAACAGGTATTACCGAATATAAGACGACCCTGATTATAAGACGACCCCCTCTGTTTCAAGACTCAAGTTTGAAAAAAGACTTTTGAACACCAAATTTTAATTCCGCTGAGCACCACCGAAAGGTTTTCTCTGACTGCGAGCATTTTTAGGCGATCTTTGTGAGCTCTCCATCTCCGTACATTACATTCTGTGTTACTGATAAATAACAAACATCATCAGCAGCTGCTTCATCTGCTGTGTCCATGTTTATGAACGTCTTTTTTCCTGCAACACGATCAATAACAGCGTGAAGTCTCTGCTTCAACCACATCTCTGCTAATCTGTGGAAATGTGAGTGTGACTCCAGTGACTGGACTTGACTGCGTGTGTCACCTGATGCAGGAATAATGACGAACATTGATTTTGACTCTTTATTGTGTCAGAAAATCCCACTTTGAAAAAACTTTATAAAAAACACTCCAGAACGTCATCATGTTTTTTAGCATGCGTATCCCCGAGTGGCCGCTCCACACTTTGGATGAATGGGTATAATGTCTAGACTAGTCTTATATTTGGGCCAATAGGGTAATAAGCTACCTTCATGGACTTTAAAAATAATGGATGGACAGTTCCTCTGTGATGTCACTCATTGGTTTGTGGACTCCTGCATCAATAGGTAAATGTGGACCATCTTGTTTTTTTAGTTGGAAGAGAGTCTGGATCTGGGAGTGGAGCCTATGGTGCAGCCACCTGTCACTCAAAGCTGCAACTAACTATTCATTATGCAGGATTTTAAGCTTTAAAGGATAACTTTTCAACCTTGATTCTATATTCATATCGTTTATGGTCTATCAGCGTGATAAAACATTTCTCAATTTGATCCAGTATTAAGCAGAAGTAGCCCACTTTACACTAGAAGTGGATGGGGCTTTCTATCATGAATTAACGTGGACGAGGTTGTCATTACATGCATGCCCCAAACTACAGTAACGTACTTATCTATGTGACACTTTTGACACTGCATTTGTTTACATCAGCCTGGTTTAGGACTACGGGGACAGGTAGGAATTAGAGGTAAGATCGGGCCTAAAAAATCCAGCCCGACCCGACCCAGGCCCGCGGGATTAAAGCCCGACCCGAGCCCGACCAATTAACTTGATTTGCAAGCCCGAGCCCGAAGCAAACCCGAAGTTTCATATTTTATTTTTGAGGACTAGGGAGGAGGAGGGGTGATTTATGATAACAAATTAAAGTATATCATATACAGTATATCTGTTGTGAGTGAGCAATTGAGTGACCAACAATATATATACTTGTTGGTCATTGAGTGACCAACAATATATATACTTGTTGGTCACTCAATTGCTCACTGCGACCTTCTTGCCTCACAGCAAGAAGGTCACAGGTTCAAGACCTCCTTGGTCCTGGTTCTGGGACCTTTCTGTGTGGAGTTTGCATGTTCTCCTTGTGTCTGCGTGGGTTTGCACCGGGGACCCCGGCTTCCTTCCACAGTCCAAAAACATGCTGAGGTTAATTGGAGACTCTAAATTGCCCGTAGGTGTGAGTGTGTGAGTGAATGGTGTGTGTGCCCCACGCCGTAACACGCTGGGATAGGCTCCAGCAGACCATGTGACCCTAATGAGGAATAAGCAGGTATAGAAAATGCCTATATATATATATATATATATATATATATATATACAGGGAGAGAGAAAGACGAGCATGTGACATGAATCTGTGGCGGATCAGTGGCCAGCAGCATGGTTACATCACATCAAAGTAACTGCTCACCATTTTTCTGATAGAGCTTCAACTCCATGTTACAGTTCTAGGCATTTGTTAGTGGTGTGCATGTACAGGAGGCTGTGTATGTGTGTGTACGTATATGCACAATTGTGCTTATATTGTTATAAAATACATACAGGTAAATATATTTAGAATGCTATGAGTATGACCACCATCATAGTTTAGCAAATCTAAATTGAGCTAATTGCACTTGCATTAAAGTATGTGTTTGTTAGGTGTCTAACATTTTGCCCACTGTTCCTTTTAATCATTCTAATTTTGTATTTATTTTAATATAAAAGCTTTATAATAGCTAATATAATAGCTTTACACAATATTACAGTGATGTGATATAAGGGGATTAAGAGTAACTTAGGAAAATGAAAAGAGAAGAAAAAGTCAAAGAAAAAAGGAAATAAACCACTTTATAAAGCAGTCACAGTAATCCCATTGATATCAACAAATGTAGACTAGATATATAAAATCACCTCTCCGTGTAGCATAGTGCAGTTCAACAGCTCTACAAACCGCTGCCTCTAGAATTACCATAACATTGAATCAGGGCCTGGTTAACTCACCAGGGGGTTTAGGGGCAAAATTAGCTGTGGGCTCCTGTTGAGCCTCCATCCTCCCTGATGGTGAATCCTGGTACATGGCAGCCTCATTATAATCCACCAAGAACTGCAGGAACCAAGCAGTACTACAGTCCACTATGATAAAGTACTACATCTAGCTCTAGATGTTATTTTGTATATAGTTTGCCTTTTAATACTTTGGAATAGGCTTTACATTGATAATATTATTCTGATATTATAGTTCTGATAACCTACTTGAGTTTCAGTTTCATTTCTGGCCCTTTTTTTCCCTCAAAAGTCTACACACAACACCCCATAATAACAATGTGATTTTTTTTTTAGATTTTTGCAAATTTATTAAAAATAAAAATAACTATATAATAATATAAAGCTGTGACATAAATAAATGTGAAAATAGTGAAGCACTGTGAATACTTTCTGGATGCACTGTACATCTTCTTCCTTGATTTTTTTATATATATATATATATATAAATTAGACTCAGCATTTATTTGGAGCCGGGGGTTATTTGTCAAAATATACACTTGCACCTGGAGTCCGGTGGTTCATTGAAACCCTGCATTTATTTGGTATTTTACAGTCAACATCAGAAACAATGAGGAATTTCCCAGGACTGTAGTCCGCTATCAGTGGTTGAAGATAAGGTTTTAGAAAATGTGGTACATATATACATATATTATGTTATTTTAAAATGAATTTGATCTTATTTCCTTGCATTGTTTGAGGTCTGAAAACACTGCATCTTATTTGTTATTTTGACCATTTTCCATTTTCTGCAAATAAATGCTCAAAATGATAATATATAATATATATATTATTTGGAATTTGTTGTACATATAATATAGACTCAAAAAAATGTTTCTTTAGCCTCAAACACATACCTATAAGAAGTAAAATCAGAAAAAAATGATAATTTTGAAGTGGTCTCTTTTTTTTCCAGAGCTGTATATGTATGTGTGTTTGTATAATACATACACGCATACAGCAGATTTAAAATAATGTTTGATTCTAGGCTTTTTGAGAACTCTCCCCATGTTGTGGACCCTATTACCTACTTTGCTAATTCCCCTCAATATGATGCCGCTGATCATCTGATCACCTGCCCTGATGGTAGGGTTTCCTTTCAACAATTTGTTCTTCTTTTATTATAGTGTGCACTAATGTTCACACAATGTTATCTTTCTTTTCTTTTAGAAATTGCTTATTACAAAAGCATCAATAGTCTAATTAATTATTGTCATGCCAGCAAAGTAAATGTGAACACCATATGCTTTACAGTCCATATATGTCTACATGGATGCTGTCATTAAATCTATATGCTGCATGCACAGAGATCCTCTGGAGTCCCGGGCTGCTTAACATGTGATAATGACCCCGCCGTCTGAATTTAAATCAGATTACTCCACTCTCCCGGGACAGCCTGCATGTCTCTCTCACATTAAACACTCTTCTTATAGAAACTGCTTCCTGCTGCAGAAAAAAAAGAAGGAGCTGGTGGTGTAGTGGTGAAGCAGAAGCACTTTAAAGCAGCAGAGGTCTGTTATTGCTGAGGTTCCCCCCTCACCTCCCCCACGCCTCCGAGGAAGTGAGTCATTCGTGTTTTGATTTGACAGCAGATACATTGATAAATGTGTTAAAACAGACGGTATGTTTCAGTCATACACCAACCACCTCAGATATGAATGATTTGGAATGTGACCATAATCCCCTCGAGGGACGTTTACAGCAGCACTTCTTTGTTCTGTTTGATTGCAATGCTACGGAACGCACATTTTAATAAATCTTGTGTGGCATATTCATTCACTTTAAATGAATTTAACTTTTGTTCACAAACCAATAAGGCTATTAAAAGAGCTCAAACTCCCCCTTGTTTTAGACGATAAATCATTTTTATACCTTAGGACTGGCTTCCTGCTTTCTTGCAGTGCAGACGCTTTGCTGTTCGCTTTCGCCCTGGCTTGCATTCTTTTGCTGATAATCTTGTTTTTTTTTTTTTTTCTGCGAGACATTATGAGCAGCGGCACCTGGATACATATAAATCATTGGGAGTGTGATTTATTTAGATAAAGTATGCTATTGCCATAATTTCAACCCTTTTATGACCTTAGTGGTATGACCTTATATGAGTGTGGTGACTACTACAGTGAGTGTAAATGCTGTACTTAGCTAAAACTAGAAACGTCTACAGAAAATTGCAGAGCTGGAACCCCAAATTCACTGCTTAGAAGTGCACTGGGGAAGTGAGTAACTATGTGGGAATGATACCACATTGCCATAGGCTCAAAACAGTGGACAAGAGCATGCTAACATATGGCTAATTAGCACCAACAAGACTGCCAAGAAACAGGAGGTCTGTGTACACTGGGTAAAAAAAGTGGTCAAAAAAAGTCCTCCCTGGAACCTGGAATCAACTGGCTGGCAGAGTGTTTCTTCAACCCCCTGTTCTTGGTAGGACACAGTCATGGGCAGCTGCTAAAGGGACACAACTATTTAGGCCCAAACCCAATTCAGCCCTTAGGCCCACCTCTCCTTTTGGCCCCTTCCAATATCCATTAGAACAGAGTTACAGAAAGGAGGAGTTTAAAATATTACCCCATGAAATGTGGCAACCCTTCAAGACATTGATATGTCGAGTTCAGTAAGACACACACACAAAACTAGCTAAAAGGTACATTGAAACAACATTAAACTAAGATAATATGATATTTATCATAA
Source organism: Lepturacanthus savala (assembly GCA_030544235.1). Taxonomy (NCBI): domain Eukaryota; kingdom Metazoa; phylum Chordata; class Actinopteri; order Scombriformes; family Trichiuridae; genus Lepturacanthus; species Lepturacanthus savala. The sequence continues at coordinate 27,261,046 of CM060477.1, read as the reverse complement.
TTGCAATGAATTAATAGTACTATCTTTAGCTTTATTTTGTTAGGATCTACACCATCTTGCTAACAATTTGCAATGCTTTATGGGAAATTTGTTCTAGCCTTTCAAACAAAGTTTACCTTTGATAACAGTCCATTCACCCTCACTCTTAGCCCTTCGCTGTCATCTCAAGAAAAGTCGGAACGCCCCCATGCACTTTACAATACATGTCTTCATTCACCCATCCACACACTGATGGCAGCCATCAGGAAAATCAGGGTTGGGAATCTGGGAAGCAATCTCTAATTCTGAGCCACAGCTATCCAGCTGCAGAGAATTTGGTCCGCTGTTGCAAGGATGGGTCTAATGAACCCGATGACCTTATATCCTCACACTGCAGGGTAAGGACTGAGAATAAAAGGCTTTGATTGTGGGTGACTTGCATGTGCAGTAAGAACCCTGAAATGCTATTTAATATAAAATACTACAAGGATATGGTCCCCAGCAGAGAGAATCCTCCATATTATTGCTCCACATCCATCTATGAAATCATCATAGTGGACATAGAGATCAATGATGTAGTGAAATAGCCTGAAGTTTGGAAACAAGACTTTATTGATCTGCTGAACTCATTCAGCTCCTTGAATTCTGAAGTGTTTATCAGTGGTCCTCTACCACCAGTCAGAAGAGGAATTGAGAGATTTAGCAGCTTGTTGGCACTGAACAGATAGCTCTCAACTGTGTGTGCCGTCCATTCAGTGCACTCTATTGACCATTTTGACTTTTTTTGAGAACACAGACATCATTTTAAGGCAGATGGACTTAACAAGTGAACCAATACACCAACTTACACCTGTGAGAATTCACAATGTTCATCCTGCAAACCCAAGGTCACCCTCGTCTCCAGTGGCCATTTTTCCTCTCCTATTCCCTCTTGGAGATCACTGAACAGGTTAAAGAGCAGGTCAGTGCTGGGTCCAAATTTATACCCCACCCTACTCATATTTCCTCTCTCCTAAACCCTAACCTCCACCACTAGCTTTAACTGTCTTCGGCCAGTTTTGACACATTCAGAATTATCTCCTCAGCCTGATAGAAGCACAGCAGGTCCAGTTATTTATTTCCAAAAATACAGCAAGCTCTTATTGATATCTGCTGGGTCCAGGCGGCAAGGCTGATGGCATGACTCATGCTCCTCTATTTCTGAATTTCTGACTTGATCAGTAATAGAATAAAACTGCTAAGAAACAGGAATCACTCAACCAAATAATCAAATTTAACAAATATAGCACCTGCCATAAAAGATTGGACATAATCCTTTAAACACGCTGAGTTTAAGTTTATTAAACAAGAGGTCCTTGGCAGGAAAACATTATCTTAATTATCTTAATTTTATGTTTACTCAAACTTAGCAAACTAAGATAACATTGCACCTGTCCCATCTTTAGTTTTATTTATGAAGCCAGAATGCACAGAATGCACAATTTGAAACTGAGAAATGAAAGGAAGTTCTTCCTCTCTGACACCATCACCAATAACAATGACAAGCTAACAAACAGGACATCTCACTAAATAGAAATTATAGTCCTGTATCAAACCTCCTTTTTTAAATAAAATCAATAAAAAAGTCGTTTGAGTAACCTTTTAGGAAATAAACAACCATTTTGACCTCTCCCAGTCAGGATTTGGGCCTCACCACAGCACTGAGACTACTCTTGTTAAGGTCTTCAATGACACTGACTTTAACACAGTGGCATAAATCGAAAGAAAGCTGGATGGAACATTTTGGCACAGTACCAAAGTGGTTTATTCTTAATAAAAAAATAACATGTGGTGTTCCCCAAGCCTCAGTTGTGGGGTCTCCCCTGTTCATCATTGATATGCTCCCATTATCTTAGATTATGGAAAACAACAAAATATGCTATTATAAGTACACAGTCACACAAACATACATAGCACTATAAGTAGAATAATCCCATACAAACACTGACTAATTGCACTGAACAAATCATTGATTGGATGTCCCAGAACACCCTGCAATGAAACAAAGATAACACTGAAGTATTTTTCTTTGGAGTCAAAGAAGCACAATTGAATGTCATTGACAGCCATATTAAGACAATTACAAAGCCAGCCTGCTATCATCTCAATAACAAATCAAAGATTAAAGGACATGTGTCTTGTCCATGTGTTTATCTTCAGCAGATATGACTGCTGTAACAGCATTTTTACAGGTTAATCAGACAGCTGGAGCTGATTCAGAATGCTGCTCCTCACTAAAACCATCTCTCCAGTTCTGAGGTCTTTACATTAGCTTCCTGTCTGTCATAGAACTGAATTTAAAACACTGTTGTTGTTTTATAAATCACTGAATCATGGCCAAAATACATTTCTGACCTGCCGTTATATTATAAACCCTCCAGATCTCTCAGGTGGTCTGGTGGACAGAATCAAAACTAAACCCAGAGAAGTAGTTTTCATGCTCTACATATCTGAAGAAGTTCACAGAAAACTACAGGTCTGATGTAACCCTCACTTCTTTTAAATCAAGGCTGAAGACGTTTCTGTTTGCAACTGCCATGAAAACAAATTTGAAGGCTTTTACTTAATATCTCATACAGCACTGTAACATTTAATCAATCATTGTATCTGCCTCATTGTATTTTAGCTTTTTTATTTTCTACTCTATTTAGCTCTTTTTTAATTGTATTTTAATTTCTTTTTATATTGCTTTATGCTGCTTTTACCTTTTTTCATGATGTTTTTATGTGAAGCACATTGAATTGCCTTGTTGAAATGAGCTATAGAAATAACCTTGCCTTGTATTATTACCGTATGTTTACTATTCCCACTTTTAGCATTACAGCACTCACAATTCCAGCACACTGGCCTAATTGTAACCTGTTTTCCATCCAAAGCTTTTTGAATAGTTCCTCTATCGTCTTTTGAAGTTCCTCATAAAATGATAGAAAGAATGAGAGGCTGGCACCTGATTCAGTTCAGCCACATGAGGCCCAATGATGACTACTCCTGATGCGACTCATCAAGGCCCCTGACTCTCTACAGACTGAATCATTTTTACATCTCACAGACTGATAAATCATCATCAGATGCATGTCTGTCAGTCCTGGTTCATCTATAGCCTGTCCATCCATGGGAGTGGATCTCTCCTTCACTGTGGTTCCGTCTAAGGACGGGGGATGTCTGACTGAATTTTGACTGAATTTTGTGAAGCCCAGTGAGGCAACTGTGTTGTGATGTTGGGTTATAAATAAAATTGAATTGAATTGATTCAGTGTACACGGTGGTGCAGGGGTTAGCGCTGTTGCCTCACAGCAAGAAGGTCACAGGTTCAAGACCTCCTTGGTCCTGGGTCTGGGACCTTTCTGTGTGGAGTTTGCATGTTCTCCCCGTGTCTGCGTGGGTTTTCACCGGGTACTCCGGCTTCCTCCCACAGTCCAAAAACATGCTCAGGTTAATTGGAGACTCTAAATTGCCCGTAGGTGTGAGTGTGTGAGTGAATGGTGTGTGTGCCCCACGATTGGCTGGCGACCATCTGGGGTGTATCCCTGCCTCTCGCCGTAACGCGCTGGGATAGGCTCCTCATTATTCCTAATGAGGAATAAGCAGGTATAGAAAATGACTGACTGATTCAGTGTATGAATGTGTGTGAATTGGTGAATAACATTAAAAGGAATGCACTTACAATTCTTTTGTAATGCATATAAAAAACACACGTCTGAGTTGTGATTCATAGACTACATATCAGTAATCTGCTTATATTTTAGTTTACAGATTATCCAGCTGTCCAAGAAGAAAATAATCATTTGTGGTCATTGTGAATTATTTTATTACTTTAACTTGTCCGAAAGTGAAAAAAGAGACATATAAAGTATATCTAAATTAAATAAGTGTCAAGCAATTGTGAGTTTCACAATGGGAAGTCAGTCCTTAGTAATAACAAGTGCACATATATCCAGTTTCCAATAAAAACTTAAATGCAATTGTAACAAGTAGATGTAAAACACTAGCCTCCATTTATCTTATATTCAGGGAAAGATATAATAGCTGTTGAGTAAATGACCTATGCCCCACAGTTTACATCCTGTTCATCCACTCGTAATGAGAGAAAGAATATGCAGAGAGGAAAAGTGAAGGCCAATAATGAAATCATCACTTTTTTAGAATGAAATGTACAAAAAATCAGAAGGTTCAGTTCTCTGGTTCCTCCACCATATTTACAATGAGCTGAAAAAATGATGACGACATGTGAAATCAAGTCAGTGACACTGTTTATTTGCAAGAAAACAACTGCCCAGTCTGAGCAGACAATGCAAATATGCATCAATATATATCACAAACAGACACACACTATTGAAACTGTCTATTTGTGGACTTAAAGGACAGATTCACACTTTTTCAAAATCTGTCTTAAAACAATGAAACACTGGTCATTCCTCCTGTTCATCCTGGATATTAAGAGATCCTATAAATGTGATTTCAATGTAAGTGATGAAGGAAGACAACCACAGTTTGTCCAAACATTTTCATTTATTCATTTCATGTCATGTCATGTTGTGCAAAAAATGCATTTAAAATATTATCTGAGATATAATAAGTGGATATCTGACATATTTACAGTATTTTTAGAATCCTCCCTCTATCCTCTGTTTCCCTGTTGGCTATATTGAAAATATAGTGACACAAAAGATGTTGGCACTAAAAAGACTGTGATGCTGAAAGATATCTACTTGATTTCATTCATTTAAAGCTTCATATTAGCTTCAAATAAACCTTTAAAACAAACTTGCACAGAAACAGGACTGTGGATTTTTGATAACCATAACATACATTTTAAGAGCTTTATGAAGGATCTTCTAATGCTTAGTATGAACAGGAGAAATACTTATCTCTGTATTGCATTAAATCCTACTCACACATGGTAATAAATGAATGTTTTTATTAATCAAAATGCCCTGAATTATACATGAGTCAATGGGACTCTATTAGGTTGTATGCACTGGGAATTTCCCATATTTGCATGTTGTTGCCATATGGCAACAAATCTAATCTAACCTTTGGTTAGAAAACAGGATATGAGAAAACAGGATATCCTGGTCATGTGACCTCATAAATTGTATGTCCTTCAAAATAAAAGCCCCCTATTGAAGATAAAGTAATTGTTTCCATATGGCAACACCATGCACTAGAGGGTTAAAGAAAGAAAACTGAGACTCAAATGGACAAACTATGAAAAAATGTGGACTTTGCACTATATCTTTCATAAAATTCTAGTGTCAATAACATGAAGAACAGAAGATAGATTGTGATTCGCCAGAGCTCTGTTTCACAGTGTTTGATTTTTTGAGCGTCCATCTGTAACACTCCAAGCACACCGGCTTTCCTTGTGCCCGCGCGGGTGAAGGAGCTAACAGATACTTGTTCAAACTGATCACAAAGACACTTCTAATAAAGCACAAACCGCTCGCCCCTCCGCCAGCTTCAGAGACATTAGGCCAATTGAATGTGAGACAGTTTAACGGCCCCCTTTCCTCCCATCAAAGAGCTGGAGCAATTTAATCCATGTTTTGCAGCTTTTGTAATTCACTCTCCACTCAAACACCCCAAGATACTTGTAATTACTGCCAATAATTGAGTTTGTGTAGATGTGAAACACAGCTTGGGCCGGACAGGACTAGGAGGAGAGTGCATTTGTTGTGCTCATTTGGCAGAATGACAGTGATCCAAAGCTGCAAAGACAACACGCGCGGCACCTATTTAAATGTTTGGTGAAATTAAATTAAATGTGACACAATGAGAGAAAAAATGGGAGTGGACCCCCACACCCTCATCCGGGGTGGTTACAATTAACTTGCGGGCGACAGAAACACAATTAATACACTGGGGTGTTTATGACAGTGCCGCTAACATCGTAAAACCATAATTCCATCAGTCACCAGGGCATCTGTCACCTCCTGATTGGAAAAAGTTTACCTTGGTAAATTCTCCAACAGCAGACTGTGTTATTTAAGGATTCATCAGCCAGAAATAGCTTATAGGAGAATTATTGTTTTAATCTCCAAAATAGATAGAAGCTCAGAGCAAAAGCAATAGAAGCTCGGAGATTAGATCCGACCCAACTACATCCAATCAAATAATCAGTCTGGTACAAGAAATATGTATATGGAATATGAGTGAGAAAACATTTTATACTGATAATGAAGAAATTATCAAAGTTCCATCAACATGTCATCTGATTAATAATAGGCTCTGAGAGACTCTTGATGAGACTTCTGAAAATAACTACTAATAATGTTTTTAACATCATTACCTTCAACAAGGACGTATTGTTTTTGGTGCTATTGTTTGGCTCAAAATTATATGCATTTTTGCATTTGCCAATGGTCTTGAATTCACATCATACCGTTTGCATTCCCACTACAGCAGATATAGCATCTGCATTCTTCTTCCAATGCTGGATTGCTGAAAGTGAGTTTCAAAAGAAGAAACATGGAGGTCCAGCTATTCCAACACAGACTGGACATTCAAATGCTTGGGGTCGATGGCCAGTGGTTGATAGTGAGCTGAAATGCTGCAAATGCCCAAAATGTAAAGGCCAGGCTGTCTTCAAATGCTCAAAGTGCAAAGTTCATCTGAGCCTCAACAAGAACCACAACTGATGAATGAATTCCACCAGTAAGAACCAAAGGGTCCAATTTGGCACTGGATAACTTTTTAAAGTGCAAAAAAGTAGTTTGACAGCCCCTGTTCTAGTTAGTCTCTAGTTATAGTGAAGTAGTTAGTATATAGCTATAGTTAATTAGTTATAGTGTAAACAATAGCATAAATAATTGTAAACAATTTTGTGGCTTAAAACTATTGGTTACAATTAACACCTATTGTTGCTAATTTGCATCATACCTATTTTATGTGCTATAGACAAATTAACAATTTCTATTCAATTAAGCAACAGACTGAAATCAAAAAGACAAATAATATTTTTTGTATATAATTGTAAATATATTCAGGCATCAAGGGGTTAAAATGACTACTTTTGAAATTAAAAATCATATGTTTTCTTTGTCATCTCTTTAGTTTATATATTTATATCCTCATTAATTTCCCTTGAGCAAAAAGGTCTTTGTGCCCTCGAAAAAGTCAGTCAGTCAGTCATTTTCTATACCTGCTTATTCCTCATTAGGGTCACAGGAGCCTATCCCAGCGCATTATGGCGAGAGGCAGGGATACACCCCAGATGGTCGCCAGCCAATCGTGGGGCACACACACCATACACACCTATAGGCAATTCAGAGTCACCAATTAACCTCAGCATGTTTTTGGACTGTGGGAGGAAGCCAGAGTACCCGGTGAAAACCCACGCAGAACATGCAAACTCCACACAGAAAGGTCCCAGATCCACGACCGAACGAGGTCTTGAACCTGCGACCTTCTTGCTGTGAGGCAACAGCGCTAACCCCTGCTCCACCGTGTCGCCCCCTTGAAAAAGTGACAAGACAAAAGGCCAAGTGGCCTTGCTCCTAAGATGATGCACTTCCAGGCCTGGACAGCAACATCTTCAAGTCCAAGACTGTCTGGTTTCAGTTTCTACTGAATCCAAAAACATATTTATATAATATTTTATATTTTCAAGTAAAAACAAGACCCAAGATTAGCTCCATAGATTTTCATATAAACCATTGCATGTTTCGACCAGATGGTCACGCATTTTATTCCCCTTATGTTTTCTATTTTTGGTTTTTGTTATGTGTGAAACAAATAAAACCCAGAAGTGTGAGTTCTCCCTTATAATAAGACAATAAAGCCTCCAACCACTCCGTTGCAAAACTGCAGCATAGGGAGAAATATAAAACTGTGACTATAGCAGGCAGCTCCCCGGTGGAATTGTGTGCTTCAAAATGAGAGTGCATCGAGAAATGGATCTGAGGCATAAACACAGGTAAAAAAGCCTCGGCTGCCGTGTCCAGCCTTATCGTTGTTTACCGCCTACGTTTGCAGGAGGCGCTGCTCCACTGGCGACGCCGACATCTCTCTGGACTGCTGCCTAGACCGCTAGCATGGCGGGGAGCAGCTGAGTCCTGCCCCAGGGCCGCGGGTCGGAGCTTTGGCTGACCACCGCGTCCCGGTGCCCTCTAGAGGCATCCAGCTGTGCAAACGAGCACCAGAGCAAGACCGCCAAACGGTTTGGGCCAAATCACACAAGTGTAACCAAGGCAGCGGGCTTCCACCGCCGGTCTATTTATTTTCCGCCTTTGTCACGGACGCTCCCTCCCACCGTGCGACTGCGTGCTGTTGTGGTTTCTGAGCGGACTCCTCTGGAGCTGTCTGTGTGCAGTTCAAAAAACTCTAGACCTCTGCTTTGGCCAGGAGAAACTCGCATACATTTCTTAGCTATAAGGTCCTGTCCTATAAATACTTTTCCATTGTTTCAAAATGCTCAATCTACAGAGAAAGGACAAAAAATTCAGAAACTTTGCCAGATGATTTCAGATGATTTTTGGTTGTTTAAACCACAAATATATGTTGTGAATTACATCAAAAGTTCAATTAAAACACAAACAGGAAAAGCGAACATTATGGGACCTTTAGGTGGCACAACCATTTTTTTGGGACATCTACTGAAACTGTAACATGATACATAAATAAAGGTTTTAACAACCATCATAATTCATAATAGCAAAAATTGGCCATAATAATATGGATATTAATGTAATATTATTAGGAAAACAATACAGACAGAACAAAAATCAAGCAATGTCTCAAGAAACCTGTAATAGAGGTTATACTTTTTTGTGATTTATTTTCAAAAAATAAATACAGGGCCAGGCTTCATATTAGCAGACTGTCAGGTCAGTTTGAACGTATTGGATAGGTTAGAGTATCTTTATAGAATAGAATATCATGGAAAAGTTTAGTTGATTTCATTAAAAAAGTTAAACTTTCATAGATTATAAATTCAGGGCCAACGTACGTAGAAAGAGTCTCAGCTGGGCCAAGGAGAAGAAGGACTAGACTGTTGGCCAGTCGTCCAAGGTCCTCTTTTCTGATAAAAATTAAAATGTGCCTTCATTCAAGAAACAAGGTCCAAGGTTTTGGAGGAAAATGGGTGAGGAACAGAACCCAAGCTGCTAGAGGTCATGTGTGAAATATCCACACTCAGCCATGATTTGGAGTGTGTTGTCTGGTGCAGGTGTTGGTAAATTCTGCTTTATTTAAATCCAAGGTCACTGCAACAGTCTAGCAGAATGTTTCAAAGGATTTCATGATTCCTTCTGCTGATGATCTGTATGGAGATGTAGATTTCATCTTCCAGCAGGACCCTAACCCTGGCTCTGCCCTCATATCCCCAGAAGGATTAATACCTGATTTCATGGCCATGCCATTACAAGGCTTGTCTGGCCATCCAACTCACCACACCTAAACCCTACTGAGAATCTATGGAGTATCATCAAGACAAAAACAAGGGGCACTAGACCCAAAAACAAAAAAGAGCTGACAGTAAGGATCATATTTTGACTGATTTGATGTGATTCTAATTTCTTTCTTTTTATTTTCCTGCAAAAACTGAGACGTAAATAGTGATTTTTTTTCTAATTTTTTCAGTTCCTGTTTTCATGTGTTTTTTTTGTTTGTTTTTTAGCAGGAAGCCCGAAATATGTAAAAATGAACAAATAAATACTTCAAATTGTATAATTGTGGGCTTTGAATCTATAATCTATGACTGTATAACTTTTTAATAGAATTATGGAAATGAATAAACTTGTCCATGATACTCATTTTTTTGGAAAGAGTCTGTATCATTAGGCATAAAAAAATAAAAGAGAAAATAATGTTGCAAGAGTAAATAATGGAAATCATGAGGATTTATTAACTGCTGAATGAATTGCAATACATTTAATTAAAAAGCTTTACTAAATTATGATTATAATTAAGTGTCTTAATTACAACAGTGTGATTTAATCAAGAGATACAAAGTAGAGATACATTTGCTCAAGAGATTTTCGACCTTTGATATTTTTCTGTTAGTTGTTCAAGATGAAGAACACAATATTCAATTCAAGAAGTTCTAACTATATGATTTCTCCTCTTATTTTTTTTTTTCAATTCAGAATTCTCAGACACATATTACACAGCATTTCATTGATTCTCCTAATGTCTCACCTTGTAATAGGTAACATTCTGCCTCTTATCTCCTCCAGCACAGGATGAGTGAACCTTTCAGATCCCTCGGTGAGATCCTGGGAGGCTGAGTGTCTTTGGGCCTGTCATATTTTATTAATCCCGCAGGGCCTGATATTTTTTGCCACGTGCTTCCTCTGTGTAAGGTATTAATCCTCATTAGGCTGCGGTGAGGCGCTCATTGACTGCTCCGGGGACATTGAACCTGGGGGAACGCCTTCTGTTTTCAGGTGTGAAAAAGTGGCCCAGTTCTGTCCAGGGAGATGACTGGAAGAGGCTGGAAACGTTTCCACTGGGACCGTGGGATCTGTTACAGCTCAATCTGTTCAAATGATGGGGTTTACTGTACTTATTCTAATATATAAAATATTGGATCATTTAAACATAATATATAAGCATATTATCATGACACTTATTGGTGCGTCACTGTAAATCACAGGAAATCTATTCATATTTGCATGAAAATTATTGTTTAGCTTTTTACATGATTGATGACATGGAAATCAAACACATTTTCTTTTTTAAGGAAATATATGAACTAGAGCTTTAATCAGAAATATCTGAATGTAACTGCAACCACATTAACAAATCAAATGTTCATAAAAGAAAAAGTTTGTAGCAATTTCACAAAAGCTAAAAGAAATGAACTCATCTGGAATGTAGTATACACTGTGGTGATAGAAGTACTACTAATAATACTATATGTAGTGATTTAGTCCAGTGGTTCCCAACGTAGGGTCTGATTCACTTCTTGGAAATATTTTCCTCTAATCTTTGATAATTGGTGAAATACTGGATTTTTTTAAATCTGTATTGAAACCATGTGAGAAGTTGAGTGGAGTTTTTTAAAAAGAAACACCAAAATGTCATGATATGGTCCTACCCACAACTCAATGAAATATGATATGATTGGCTAAGACACCTGTCAATCTCATTTCATGCCCACCTTTTAATGCCCACTGATTTAGTCTACCTAGATAGATACAAATTGTGATTGGTCCATTTATCCTTCTATTATATTAACCCATTGTTTCCCAGGAAATATTAACCCAAGTTTATAATAATGATCTAGAAAATGATGAAAATGATAATGATCTAGATCTAGAAAATCTGTTACTAATGTCTTATTGACTCTTACTTTACAGAAAAAATAAAAATGAGTAAATTAATAAATAATAAGAATACTATTCTTAATAATAATAAGAAGACTAAAAAAACTATTTCTTTTTCCACTGGGTCTTCACTGAATACACTTAAAGGCAGAGAGGGTTCTCTGCCAACACTGTAATAATCCTCTTCAAATCTGCTGGGTAACATTTCTTTATATTAACGAAAGACAGAACAATACTTTGGAAAACAAGTGCCGCTCTGCCAAGATTCATCATGTAGCTATAAAGGGAAATAGAATAGGAGATTTTTAGAAACGAAAGGTGACACCAGTATATAATGAGATAGAGGTGATGAGTATTAAATAACTGCCACGGTGTCCAATATCCCAAACAAGGTTATATTGGTGCATTATGTGAGAAGTGGTGGCTGAGCTTTATTTCAAGGCGGCACATGACTGATATGCATGGCTTACTTTTGTAATTGTCTTGGTGCGTTGGGCCCAAAGACGGACATAGCAATCTTTTCAGCCCGGTAATGTAGTATGTGCTAAAATGGCTTCAGAAGTGAATTATCACTTTGCTCCCTGGCACGGGGATCCGGCCGCCCCCCTAGAGAGGAACATCGCAGTCACTTCACCTCTGATGCATCATGCAAGACACAAAATAGTACAGACTTATCGTACTTCCGTTGGCGGCGGTATGTAGGGTAGCGGGTAGCGGGGGGCGTCCACGGTGGGCGGACGGTCCGTCCTGTAGCGAGAAGGTCAGGCTGACCCCTCTGGGGAAATGGGCACAGGTACACGGGTCTCAGTGGGACCTGTGAATGAACAGGTTCCTAATTATATAGTGCAGTAATGGCATTGAAAGCCCTCTAAAGTGCAGCATGGGTGTCATCGCTAATATTCAGATAAACAGGTACATTACGGCAGCACCCTCATCACCCTTTATCACAGCCAGCAGAGGCAAAAGAAGTGGTTAGATCTGCTGCTTGAGAAAAAGGAGGAATCACTGTAGGCTGAAAATACTCCTTAACAATAAAAAGACCTGAATTAAAAATGTTAGTTAAGTGCAACTACAGAAGTATTATTAGCAAAATGTATATAAAGTATAAAAAGTGCTATATTGTTTGTTAAAATTTGTTCTTTATCGTTAACAAATACATGTGAGAGAATTTTGAAAAAGTAGTTTATTAGTTGTAGCGACAAAGGACGACACATGATACACAGTGGGCAAATGTACAAACTGTATATATACCTTATATTGTGTGTGAATCTATCTATCTATCTAAAAAGGTGTGTATATATATATATATATATATATATATATATACCTTTTTACACAAAGTGTATAATAAATTAAAAGGAAAGCAGCAATATTAAAAACAATATTTAAAAGTTCATATAAGTGTCAAATAAATTTAATAGAGCGAAGTATAAAGTAGCATCACACAGAAATACTTGAGTACAAGTACCTCAAACTTGTATTTTTTTTCTTGATTTATACAAGTTGAATACATAAATATCAACTTAAAATCAATGTGATGATAGCTGATGATAATAATAACATAACTATTATCGCAACTATCAACATCAATGATATAATAACAATAATAAGAATGATCAATAATAGAATAATGATGATGATGATGACAATGAGGATAGTAAATAAAAAAAAAATAACAAAATGTCCTATTAATAGATCATTATAGTCTGAATTATCCAACATTGTACATAAGTGCAGTACTTTCAGTGCAGTAATCAAGGTCCTATGATGCTCATCATCAATAATTCATCATTAAATGGCTGTATTTTCTGTATATAGACTTTCACAATGTTTTTTTTCATTCATTCACAGCCATTCACGGTTCGTTGTCTTTCTGAGGACACATGAAGACAAGGAGAAAGACGCTTTGACATTTCAGAAAGTCACATAAAAGATCAATATTGTGTTTAATGTGGACAAAGTCTTAGTTTCTGTGTAGAACAGTCAGGACTCGCCCGTAATCGACATGTAAATTGGAGCGCTGACATTTTTGTTAAGTGACAGGGATTTGGACTCCCTGACCTTTCAGCTTTAAGCTGAGATACTTCCACTCCTGTGTTGTCAGGCAGGTTTTTCATAAATCAGTAATCCTGTTATTGGCGCATCTTTTTTTCTTCCAGGCCAGTGAATTTTTGAACTTTTAATAGCCACTTTATTGGTTTCATGGATTAGCATTGAACAGCGCTAATAGGATTTAGCACAATGCTTCCAGTTTTAGCTTCGGTTGAGTGTCAGGGATGATTTGGGTTGGGGGGGTGTTACCATTATGCCATAATTGAGTAATACTTGTACGATTTCCATGGGTCACTCTTGGCGCGCTAAAATGGTTTCTGCTCTCAGGGATCCTGCTTCAAGCTGAATTAATACTGTCAAGCTGTTCTGTTGATTGTTTTGGGTCTTCTTCTTCTTTTTTTTACTCTGAGAGGTTGGGATTAGAGTGTAGCGTAATGAACAACACTCAGACAAACTCATTAGTGCAATCACCCAGTGTTAGGGTGCCAGCATTGTGTTTGAAGGGCTCGTTAGAAGAGGATGTTCAGGGACAGTAGGGCTGGGAAAACACACACACACACACACACACACACAGTAGGGAACTTTTCCAAGTCATTGTTCCGATTTTGGATCCATTGTACAGATCCTTTCCAAAAAATGTCAATATCATGGAAAAGGGTTTTTTTTCATGAATCGTTTCAGTAAGTAAAACAGTCATATATTTTAGACTCAGTACACACACAAAAAAGTATGTATGAATCTATGATCTATTAAAGGATCTTCATATAAATTAGTACACCAACAGTAGACATGCATTTCACTTTAGGTTTATTAGAAGTAAAATACAGAAGATGCAATGATTCTCTCTCATTTTACCTACTGTGGAAAAAATCATGCGTATTTGAGGAAAAAAACACATATTACATAATATAATTCATTATTGTAGTATCAAGATTATTTTAGAGGTAATTAAGGTGAAATCGTTTTTGTTTGAATATTACATAAGTGAAAACACTTCCACCTTGCCCAAAAAGTTTAAGCTATTTGGTTATTAAAACAACTTCCCTTACAAACCATTGACAAATCAAACTGTAAAGATTTATCCATTGAGCTCTGACAGATTCTCACTGACTTCATATTTCAGAGAAGAAACAGGAACTTTTTTTTTCCTTTTTTGTTGGTTCTGGCCTGCACAGATATTATATTATACAGTATATTATACATATACTGTGTATAATACACTGTATATAGCTACAACCTCAAGTAATATAAAGGAACCAGTGTTAAAACTTTAAACTTGTGTCCTCCACTTCTATTGAAATACCCTTGCTCTCCTTTTTCTTCTCTTTTTTTCGCACTAATACTTGAGTTTATGATTTCATTGACCTCCTTGGATTTCCTGACTGATCTGTCACAAGCTGACAATTAATGACAATTACAGAGCCGCGGTCTAATTATGCTGTCAAGACAGCGTGTATTCAAATGAAGCGGCATCCGCCGTTCGCCAAATGACAGGCTGTTGTGTGATTTTCCAGTGGTTTGACACGGTGAGCGGTGCAGACCTCCTGGGAGGCGCCAGCCTGGACACTATTTCTGCATGTGTGTGTATGTGTGTGTGTGTGTGTGTGTGTGTGTGTTTGTGTGTGTGTGTGCGTGTTGGGAGGGAGTTGAGTGCTCAGCTCTGTGACTGATGAAATTATACGTTGAGATATGTGCCTTAGCCATTGTCACCCATCCATTACTGGAATACTGCCGCCCCCTGCCTCCACACAACACACCCACCAAACACACATGTTCCCAGGTCTTTTCCTGGATTTAATATTCACATTTTTTACAGTCAAACTGTTGTGAAGGAATGAATGAAGCCATCAAATAGATTTAAAGCCAGGTTAGCGTTCCGGTTAAAAAGTCAACATGACTATGGCCACAGTAAATAATAAAGAATATGATTATAATTTATGCACATACATGCCACTTGCCAGATTTTAATCAGCTGTGCTTTGGCTTGATTTTAAATTATTCATTAAAATTGATCCATTAGACCTTGTTTTAATGATATTGCCTCGTCCCAGCAATTAACTTGATGAGTACAGTCTTATTACTACGAACCGGATTGATCTCAAGATCTACAAAAAAAAACACAACCTGCATTCTTTTAAAACCACAAACACAAGTGGCTCCAGGCGTTTCATTTACTTTCCCTGTACCTCCAGTCTTTCCTATTACAGTGAATAATTATGTAATTGAACGCTATCATATCCATTCCTCTTAAAGGAGCCCTGTATTCTGTTTCTATAGGTGATCCACAGCCGTTGAATGCCAGGTTAGCTTTGGGAATCATTAAGACTATGTCCACCTTGTGTATTCCTGGTGCTCTTCATCCAGCTTCAGAACATGAGAGAATCATCTTCTGTTTGTGTGAAATTATTTCAGGGACATCACTTCTTGATTTCTTTTATTACTTTTCAGCCGGTCTGGCCGCATCCTCCCGGGGGATAAAGCTGTCGGAGAGAGCACATTCCAGCTTTTGTTTGTGCTTTAAAATTGATAAGTGTATTAAATATTAATTATTAATTTCACAATGTGAAGGCAGGGGGGAGTTAGAGGGGAAAATCTCTGGATCAAACTTGCTTTAATGAGGCAGAATGAGTGTTCAGCAGAGCACCTCCTGCATGCCAATACGCTGTTTTACAGACCTCAGTAATTTCTAGTGGAATTCTGCTCCTGTTGACACTTATAATGACCCACTACATCAGGAAGGAAAAGACCAATGATTATTCTGCAGCCAGGATGGCAACTTAACTCTCATTTCATTTTATTTTAAGGAGAAAAATTCATCAGGGGGGAATATCTTGTGTCAGTACAATTAGTCTAATATTGAGAGGAATTGAGAGAAATAGTTAGAATTACCTCATTCTATTGGCAGATGTTTCTTATTTCAAGATTTTCAAAAACGTCCAAAATAGTGAGATGAAAAAAAGATTTAATTAAAAATCACAACTCAAATCATTTAATCTTATTTTAAGAAAACAAGACTAAATTGAGCAGAATCAAGATAAAACACGTGACATAAGCAAAAAGATCTGCCAGTGGAAAATTCTCAATATTAGATGAACTGTACCATAAAATAATATATTTTATCCATTAAAATTACATATTGTTTTTTTTTTTTTTTGCAGTGTACACTGAAAGTTTAGCTTCCAAACAAGACACTGTCAGTGAGATAAGAATAATTCTTTTATTTTTAATTACATTTTTTACTCTTTTTCTCCCTTGGAACAATGTTGCTGCAAATTTATTTTTTTGTTTCATTCCTTTTCTTTTTCAAATGTGTTTTAATATTAAATTGTATGTCACTCAAGGCTGCAACTACTATTGAGACCGTTAATTAATCTATCGATTACTGAAACGATTAACTGATTAGTTGTTTTCTTCATAAAATGGTGTAAGACGTCCATCACTGTTGCCCAAAGTTGATTGAACCTAAAATGTACTTTTTTGTCCAGACCAAGAGTCCACAACACAAAGATTATCACTTTACTATTATAGAAGACTAAAGAAACCAGAAAATAATCAGATTTAAGATGCTGGAACTAGGGATGCACATTTTGGATTTTTTTTTATGACCATTAACCGACGCCCTTTAACGGTTAATAACCGTTAACCAATAAGATTTAAATGCCCTTCCATGCTGCCATTCTGACATTTAGACATATCACCAATCTGAAACACAGCTATTCCAACACACAAATGTCCCACCATTCAGACACAGCTTTCCATGTAAGATAAGGTTGGAATCAGAGAGTCACTGACTCTGTGCTGTCTGGTGCTGAACTGCAGATTTACAATGACGGCAAATAGTTAGATTACTCATCTAAAATGTAAAAAAAAAACCTCCAAGCTTTAGATCTAATTAACAGTACTGTAGGCTTCAATCGTCTGCTATTGCTTTTTAAATTATGTCAAGAGTGAGCACGCTGGTGATTTCTTTGTGTTCTGCTTCATTTTCAAATAAAGTTTGAGCTTCTGAAATGTGATTTTTAAACAGTTGTGATGGAGCTCAATGTTTATCTGGATGATGCAGCTTCATTCCCAACAATTTGACTGTAAACCTGGACGACCCGCGACATGTCTGGAGATGAAAAAATACTATTCAATGTAATGTGTCTGTACACACCCTCCCTACTGTACAACACCAAGGAGACTAGTCAGTGACTTCAGGTGTCTTCTGCAGAGCCGTCATTGATATCTGTAATATTAATGTTCATATGATGCCAGCGTGCATGGAGACACACAGGCTGAATGGAGAGCTGCGCTCCAGCTGCTGCTGTGACAGGTGAGATTCACACATGAATCTAACATGTTTCACACTAGCCTGACTTACATTAATACATGTACTAGACATATATCGCTGTACTGCATCATTTGCAAACGACCTCTTTCCCTTTCCGGTTGAAATTGTCCCACACAGAACTCCTTTACTCCTTTTTGCTCTCTTCATCTTCTCTGTGAAGTGGGCTGTGATGGAAAGCACGTGTTGGCACGTGTTACACCTGTTGACACACCCCCATGAGTTGATTGAATTACGTAGCTTAAAAACAAAACTGACCGTTAGTATTAATCGGTTAGAATTACTGTTATCGGTTAACGGTTAAACGGTTAACCATGTGCATCCCTAGCTGGAACCAAAGAATTTAGACATTTATTTTTAAAAAATGACTCAAAATAGTTAGTAGTTAATTAATGTATTAGTTGGCAACTAATGGATTAATTGACCTATTGTTGCAGCTCTTATTTTACTATGTTTTTTTTTTTAGTCATATATTATTATATATTATTATTAAGTCATATATAATATATATTTAAAAAGCCTGTTTAGAAAAATCTACATCAGACATAAATTTTGGACCAGGGTTGGCTCCAAGATATTTGTGATGTCACAAATCAGGCCCATCAGCCGCATCTCTTTAATTTAGTTTTTGAATGATCTTCAAGAAATGAAATTCAGCAGATAAATGTAAAAACAGCCTTCGTGTATCAAACTGGAGATAAAACCTGGTGTTTTTAAGCTGCTTTTGGGTCAAACAGCTCGAAGATCACTGATACACAGAAAGTATTCAGACTCATTCACTTGTTGTAAACTTGACTGTGTTGTAAATTTAATTTTAATTGCATTTCCCTCCCATCAATAACCCAAAATGACAAAATCAAAACATGTTTATGAATTTAATTTTACCACTTGGGTGGACTCCAATCAAGTTCCTGACCCTTCTCAAGGATAATTAAAGTGATCAGGACTCAACCAAACAATAGCTGCATGAAGGTCACAGCAAAGGTCTCAATATGTTTCTAAATGAGACAAAATACCAATAATTATTAGACATTTACAAAATCTTTGTCATTGTGAGTTACTGAATGTAAATTGATGGGAACAATGGAAACACCTATAACTGTATTATTGTCTTATGGAAACAAGCCCAAAAGAAGCAACTTGGCTCTCAAAAGAAAAAAAAAGAAAGACAAAAAGGCAAATTATCTTATGACTAAAATACTTTGTAGAAGCTGAAGTTCACTCAAAAAAGTGCAAAAAAATACTTAAAATTATAAAAGTAATAAAAAAACAAACAAAAAACAAATGCTGTTTCAGTCAGAATATAGTTGTATATTATTATTTGAACAAGTAACAGTGGGTGAGCTACAATCTATTCAATAAAACAGTCAAGTATGAGAATATGTGATTTTTAGGCAAAACAACCTTTAACAAGCAACTCAATGTGTACAGGTGGAAGACTTTTCAAAGAAACACAAAGAAGAAACAAGAAAAGAGAAGAAAAAGAAATAAAATGGTTAAATACATTAAAAAAATATACCAGAAAATAAATAATACCTAAATAAATATTGTGAACCCAAACATTAAGTTACAAATCAAATCAAATTAAAATACTGCTGTCAAAGGTTTGAGGTGAAGTTAAGTTTCATTTTATATATATATATATATATATATATATATATATATATATATATATATATATATATATATATATATATATATATATATATATATATATATATATATATATATATATTCTAAGTTTCTAAGCATCTTTTTAAGTGAAAATCCAAAAACAATTCTTACATTAATAGTATGCCATTTCATTGACTTCATTAAACTTAATTTTAAAATGATGTCTCAACATTATCATTCATTTGAAGGTGATGCTGATGAATCAAATCAGGCTAAGACACACAATAGAAGTAAATGAGGAAGTTATAAAAACTATTTTGCCGACGGTGCGCTGTAGAAATCCTCACTATAGAACCAAATGTGGTTTAATCCATGACTGAAAGTAGTCCTCAACAAAGCACCATTTCCTCCTGATGGAGTAATGTCTGATACAAACACAGTGCACAGCTGGTTTATGGCATCACTTTTTTTAAGATTGGGCCACAGACATATAGTCAAAAGTATTGAGAGATGGAACAGAAATTGCAAGAGCAGAACAAAACAGCATTGAAACACATTCCATATTATTTCATTAGCCTCTTAATACAGTTCTTTATGTGAGAAACACACAATACGGGGAGGTGAGACATATTTTGGCACATTGTTGAAATGCATGCAATTTGATATTGGCCCTAGTCCAGACAAGCCATTAGAATTTAAACTCCGGCTTTTTTCTTTTTTTTTTTAACTGTCATGCTGGAAACCTTCAGAGAACAAACAATTCACATTATTTGTTTCATTGCAAAAAAAAAAAAAAAAAAATGAAGTCACTGAGAGAATTGTCCAAATGTCCTACTAATAAATAGAATAAGGACAGATTGTACATGGTCACTAATAGTTAGGTGCAGTCCATGAAGAATAAAAGGATACTCACAGTGATAGGCCAGTCTATTAAGCTCAGTAACAACCATTTGGAACAAAGACCAACCAAAAAGTATATTTAAAAAAACAAAACAAAGCAAAAAAAAAAACATTGTGATTTATGTCAGAAACAAGCTATAAACTTTGTCTGAATCATGAGATTTTTTCATGTTTTTTGTTTTTTTTTCACAGCTGCTGAGCTGTTGCGTGAGAACACATGATATGAAAACAGAAGCTGGCGGCTCGCTCCAGCTGTGAGACAGGTCTGGGACGAGCTCAAAAATGTGTGCACTTACTCATACTCTACTTAACATTTTCTGTCTGCGTGTGTGTGTCAAAGAAATAGTCCGTTGGGAAATGGCAGAACCCCTTTACAAATAATAGAAAGTTGAAGAGCATGAGAATTCCACTTCATTTAACAGCAAAAAAAAAAAAAAAAGTGTTTTCTTGCAGTTTAGATGATGACATTCACATTATCAGAAGTGATATTGACCAAAATGTACAGACAGTACTATTTTGACAATTTGTCTTCGAAAAACAACCCCAGGACAATAAATATTAATGTTAATTAATATTTACTAGCCCCAAAACACCCAAATAGAAGATTTCACATAGAATGTGAATGTTTTCTTTTTTTATTATTAATTCTTTACAGAAAAGATGGGAAGGATGTTTCCAGCTATGAACATCAAACAAACAAAACAAATTAGATTCCAAACAATTAGTTTCCAAAAATAAAAAAAATCATTAAAGGATCTTTAAATCCATGAAAATGAAACTGAAAAAGGCAGTGGAATATCACTTAATTTAATGCCTACTTCTTGTAACCTTTTCTCAAATAGACCCTAACCTGATGAAATCAAGGTGATTTCCAAGTTCGTTTTCAATGAAACACAAATGTTTTTTCGACTGTCTTTCCTCTTAAATGTCAAATATTATCCCAGAATGCTTGATTTTGAATTTATACTGCAACATAATAATATATAGCAGCTTCCCCCTGAATCATTTGACATATCACATTTGATACTGACTGAAAAGAATAAGCTCAGAACATTGCTTGGGTGTCTATGCTATAACTGCATCATATCATGCACAAACTATTCATATTCAAAATTGCACCTTCATGAACCAGATTTTTCACTTTCTGTCATGTGTTACAGAGAGATAAAACACTGTTGTACTGTATTCCCAAAGTGCAAAGCTAAATTCTTATATTCATCACATTTATTTATAATACATTTACATTTTTTAACAATAAAGGTGAAGTGAACTGTCTGTCAACAGGACTGTAATTAAATGCAGTAGGTGATTTCCATGCCAGAGTTTCTGTTTCTCTCTCGTTCCGCCCACATAAGTAAAGGTGCATCGTCTCTTCTACTTGGAGCCTAACACTGTTTGGCAGGAAAATGATCCATCAGTCTTAAATCATTCCACAGGATTGGGATGCAGCAGTCAGGAGTATGAAGGAGGAGTAGGTGGAGAGGGAGCGGGGTCGACCGGAGGTTACGGTGCAGCTGAAGTAAACTCCCGGAACACTGACTGAAAAGGCCGTCACCGAGCAGCATGAGGTACAGGCTGATCTATAGGTGTCTTTAGTGGTCTGAGAGGCCTGTTGATGCCGCCAAGTTAAAGAGTTCACTGCAACGAACTTATAAAATGTAACTTCAACAGTCTTTATTGTTGAGTGCTAACCTAAAAAACTGTCAAAATGTAAACCCAAGACAGTAAATATCCACCAAATCTATGAGGTTACACTAGTGCCACCTTGTTATAACAAACATGTTTTATAAATGTTAAGTCCTTCACCCTCTGTTGCATGAAATATTACTTAGATATGGTAAAAAAAAATGTTCAAGTTTACTTACACTAGATCCAAATCTCACGATACTCATGTGTCAAACAGGACATTCTAGACATGTAACCTCATAGATTGTAGTATGTTCTTATATATATATATATATATATATATATATATATATATATATATATATATATATATATATATATAAACCTTTTTACACTGAGCTATAAAAAGATACATTTTATATTATATGGAGGGAATTTCCTTGTTAATTAATTTGCTGTAATGTTATTTATGCCCTAACCCTTATGCCAGTGTTCATCATTTATTCATTCACATATTGTCAAAAATGTGATTCCTCCATATTCTGTTGATGGGGTTAGGTTTTTATTACTACTACTACTAATAATAATAATTATTATTACAACAATATGTACGTTGAAGTTGCACAACTTGATTCTCTTTTCTTTAAATTGTGAGCTTGTCAAAGCCTCTGTATTTCCCTGATATTTCGTGACTTATGCGATGCTTACATCATGCCTGGTGGATTGCGGTGCTTCTCTGTTGAGCACCTTGATGGAGTCCTGCACTCTGGAGAATAGTCAACATGAGATCAGTGTGAACTGCCTGTGCTTCAGTATTACTGTAGCAGATGTAAAGATCACAAGGCCACTGGTCTCTGAGGCCCTAGAGAGGAAGTTAACATGTCAGCTTGATTATCTATAAACATGTCTCTTTTACTGCGCTAAGTACTCCGCTGTATACCCAACTAAGTAGAAATACATCTGAGCCCCACAGTGCTCCAGACACAGTTAAAGGTTCTTGATGGTCTGTTTCCCAGCTCCTCACTGATGGGAACTAAAGGCTTGAAACTGGTGACACTTGACAGATGAATTTGAATTTTGCATTTTATTGTTCTGCTTGACATGGTAGGTCTAGTTCAGAAGTTGGGAAATCATGGAAAAAGCAATGGCCTAAAGGCGATATTGCGATATATATAAATATATATATATATGTTCAGTTTATTGAATACAGAAAAAAACTGAATACTTGAAACTGAATGACACTAGCCCCAAAGTTTAAGCACTCAGCAGTTCACAATAGTTTACACACTCAAATAAATTCAGTTGAATCCACATCAATACGGTGCTGGACATTGTCCAAAACCATGAAGTACATAGGTACAGTTATTGTGGCCACAGAAATGAATTACAGACATTATGGCCTTCAACAGTGTGTGAAATACCCATCGACATTCGGGGGGGTCCTCATCTCCGAATTGTTGCTCAATACTGATCAACATTTTCTTCAGTAGGCTAGCCAATGCAAAGTTGTAAATTACGGTGCAGACACAATAACAAATGCTACCTGTCTGGCATGTTTAAAAGGCAACTGAATAAATGGTTTGGTCATGCAGCTAGTCTACAGCCTATGACCAATTGTATGACACTATTTAACCACCCATTTAGCAATTGCAATTTATTTTTCATTTAGAAAGATATATCTTTCTACAAATACAAACCAAGGTGGAAAACAACACAGTGGATGATAGACAGTCTACAACAAGCCACACAGCACCATAGCGGGTGCACTCTCTCTCAGGACACAGACAGGACATCTGAAGCTAACTTTAATCCAAAGCAGTTGAAGCTAATGTTTACCCAGATGTGCTGAAGCTACATTTATTCCAGTGCTTCTGAAGATAACACTGACCATGTACAGCTGAAGCTAACATTAACGCGGACCTGCTGAAGCTAACTTTAGCCCACAGCATTTGAAGGTAATTTTAACTCAGATGTGCTAAAGCTAACTTTAACCTAGTGCCTTTGTGGCTAACACTAACTACAAGCAGCTGAAGCTAACGTTAACTTAGATTGGTTAAAGCTAACTTAAACCAAGAACTGCTGAGGCTGATGCTAACATGATGACCGTGTGTTTCGTAACAGGATATATTCTCGTTATCTTGTTGTCATGTGAATTGACAAATTCATGGAATAATTCAAAAAGAGATCAAAACATTTTCACCAACTATTTTTTTTCTAAAATAAGATCCTATTGATTCCACTACTTACGCTCTGTATACTATGTGAACCTTGATATTGAATCATTCAGAACTATTCAGAAAACATTTGCTAAGCTTGTAATACAATGATAGTTACCACGATGCTAGCTGCTATGGTTAGCAGTATGCCCCCTTCTTTAATTAGCTTTCCTATATTGACACAGTCTAGACATATCCAGAAGTGGCATTCTTAAAGTCATCCAGATTTAAACACCTTTCGTATACTATCCTACTTCCTGCATTGGCACTGAACATTCGTAAACAAAGAGAATCTTTTAATATGAGCCAAAACTTCTAAATACTGGGCTTACATCCAGATTCTGGTTCCAGAGCTCATTTTATCCCCAAGAGGCAACTCACCCTCGCATTAGTGACAACCAATAGTCAAGTTGCACTGTAGCAGTGAGTCTAGTGAACAAGGAATATCAGTCGATTATAGATGGGGATCCATCAATCCGTCTTTCAGTCAGATTCAAAATGATGTAAGACCTCACAAATCTACATCATGGCAGTAACAGGTCCAGGTGTCAAGTTGGTCAGAATAAGTCCCTGAAAATGGCCTGAAGCTATCAGAACTGATATTGTGTGATGTATGGCAAGCATGGTGACAGTTTAGTTTAGTAATAACACCAGGTGATGGTGGTAAAAAAAAAAAAATACAATAACTAATGTCAAGATAAAGATAAGATAAAGATGCAAGTATGATCAGATTGGTTTGATGTTTTACTGTAAAAACAGAGTTTCGTCATTATTGATGGTTTTTAACAACGTCATTACAACAAAATCACCTTTTATTATTCATAGAAATGTATTTTTCAGTTCAGTAACACACACTTATTCAACAAGGCATGTAGTTGGAGGTTGTTTCATTTTACCAAGATCCAAGACTATGATTTATCATTCAGTAACATATGGAACTGCAACAGTGGAACTTATTCCTTTATCCTATTACTCAATTAAATCTTCATAACTCAAAATTAAAACATCTTCAAAGCCATTATCTAAATATTAACTTTAATTGACGCAGCTGTCTTTTTGTCTTTTATGTTGTTTTATTTTGTGATGCCTTATGTGAAATGTAATTATTACGTAATGTCTCTGTGTCTGTGTCTCTGAATGAACAATCATTCATTCATAATAATATGATTCTTATTTGATTTAACATGTACTCATGTAATGCATGTAGTGCCTGCTGTCATTTTGTGTAATTTCTATGTTGTACTTGTTATATTGAAATATGGTAGACCCCAGGAGGAATAGCTGCGCTTTGCAAAAGCCAATGGGGATAAATAAAAATATTTAAAAATAAATATAGCAAACACTAATATATTTTTCTTTATTAATCATAGAAATCACTGTCTAGTGTCATTTTTTTCAGTTATTATTCTGTATTGTTTTTTTTTTGTATTGATTGCTCAACATTAGAATCCTATTATTTACTCTCAGTACTTATTCCTCAATTGTTTATTATTTATTTATTATTTCATTATCATTATATTGAAGTATTTACATTGTTTTGTTTTGTTGTAGCTGAGTTTAATGGAGTTCCTTTTTGAAATAGCAATGAAACGTCTTTTTGAAATAGCAATGAAATTGTTTTGGCTGAAAAACATTTAGATTACGTTGACTGAACTGTTTAGAATAATATGATTCTCATTTGATTTAACTTCTTTGGAAGTTCGAGGAATCCAAACCTCATTTAGGAAAAAAGAGACATAACAATGCTGCTGTCTGATACTGGATACTGGAGTTGGATCTTATATGCAACTCATTGAATAGGATACATACTATGCCAGTGACTTACAACAATAAAGAAACTCAAAATTCTTATCATTTATAATGTTATTTTTTTTCCTGAATATGTGTATTTATTTTTAAGATTCTGTCAAGTGAGGGTAATAATTAAGACTTATTAAGACATATTTCAAGCAAACAAACCCACAGATTCATTCTTACTCTACTTGTTATACTTCAGATTTTCATCTTTCTAAAATTCCTCCTAAAAATGCCTCCTACCTGTCAGTTTTCATTGAGACACATAGAAACCTAATTATGGAATGGTTTTGTTCTCACCTGTTAATAAAATATTCCTTGATACATTGTTTAAAGGGTAGTTTGCTGTTTTGTAATATGTTTCTGTTATTTATGTGTAAATGTTAATTAATTAATTAATTAATTTATTTTTTGTTTTGTTTTCGTCATTAATTAATGTCATTTATTTTTTGTCATGGCAGGTCTCTCCCTTTATTCAACTCGACTCAACACCACAGGCAACAGGTTGAGTCTTCCATTGACAACATTATGGCCCTAGGCCTTATTCCATTTACCATCATCCATCATATACACTATGAGTCTTTATAATGCTGTTATACTGTTCAAAGCTGCATTCTGGAAGTTGTTTAATGGACAGTAGCTGTTCATTTGGCTCACAGGCTCTGCTGCTGGTGAGAAAACAGTCTTTAGTATACTATAATAACCTGTAATCATGCACAGCTTTCATCAAGGCAGCATTGTGGAGATAAATGTAATTTCTAAGAATGTATAGGCCACCTTTTTTTTTTTTTTGAGGCTGCTGTAATCTGGAGTCATTGAATTTTGTTGAGACTTCAGTTAAGACCACTGCCTCATCCTGCACTGTGTTGTGCCCTCAAAGGTGATAAACATCTTCAGCCAGATGCCTGGCTGAGCCTGGAACTTTCCCCTTCCCTTCCCCCAGGAAACTCAGTTTCACACCTTCAAGGAATGTCACCAGAGTTATAAAGGCACCGGCCTTTCTCCTCTTAGTCTCTGTCTCTCACTCCACAGTCTCTTCGACTCTTCTCCAACACAAGCTCCAAACTCTCTCCCGGGCTCCTGCTCATCAGCAGAGCACCGCTCTGTAGCAGGAGAAGCTGCAGGACAGAAGCCTTCAGCAGCTTCTCTGCTCTAAAAGGGATTATCCAGCTGCTTTCAGCGTCTCACGGACCTGCAAATGACCAAGGACTCAACGACGTCCAACCAGCAGCACTGAAGAAACTCAGGCCTGGTTCTACAACCAGACAAGGATTAACAAAGAGCAACGCGACCTACACAACGGATCTACTCCTCAACGAACACCACAGCTGCAACAGCATCTGCAGCTACTCAAGGAAGCAGAACCAGAGATCAACCCTTCTTCTTCCTTTCCACTGGTAACATGACTTGGGCAGAACAGAACATTAACAAACACGGTTAAACCAGACTGTTGAACTTTGTTAATGTGATGAGATCATAGGCTACAGTTCACTGTGTTTTAGGTTTGTAAGAAGGTTTAGTTTGATGTTAGTGTCCCAACCTGAATGATACTAACCATTCTTTAACAGGATACCTTGATACACACACAAAGTGACATTAAGCCTACACACACACACACACACACACATTAACACGGTCGGCCAGTTTCCCTTTGTTCTTAACAGACAAAGAGTCCCACATGGCCTGGACTACATAGAACAGCCACCACGGCAGCCATGTTTGTAGTCCTCCCCCATAGATATGCACACGCACGCACGCACACACACACACACAGCATCTACGCACATTCACATGTACATAGATACATTTAGTTTAGGTTGTTTATTGTGTGTTTTTACTTTTGTATTTTTATGAATAAATGCTTTTGAGTCATACATTCTGCCTCTTTAATGTTGTACAATGATGAATTCTGCCAACCTCTACTTTAGAACTCAGAATCCTTCAACTATTAATAGCTATTAATTGACCCTGGTTTCTGTTATTAAGTTAATTGTTAATCAGATGTCCAAATTAATAGATTATTACAATTCATGAGACTGAATCAGAGAATTGACTATATTTTCCTCTCAACTGAGAGGTGGTGCCCCGAAATTCTAAAACTTTTAATGAATCCATAATTATTTCCAATAATTATTGATTCTTTCTGATAGTCAATTCTACCTGAAGAATTAGTGAAAGACAACATATTAATGGTGCCGCACTTGAGGCAAGTACTGTGCACAACAACTGTGTCAGTTGTTTATTTTGAATTGTGCAAAATAATCTGGGTAATATTTCAAATATTGTTAAAAATGTAAAAAAAAAAAAAAAGTAGGATGTGAGGGTCTAAGGACAGGGGATGTTGTGTTGTGCAAACTCTAAAGCCCATTGGGGTGAATCTTTGATTTGTGATTTAGGGCAATACAAATAAAATTGAATTGAATTGATTAGAAGGGCGACACAGTGAAGCAGGGGTTAGCGCTGTTGCCTCACAGCAAGAATGTCACAGGTTCAAGATCTCCTTGGTCCTGGGTCTGGGACCTTTCTGTGTGGCGTTTGCATGTTCTCCCTGTGTCTGCGTGGGTTTTCACCGGGTACTCCGGCTTTCCCGTAGGTGTGAGTGTGTGAGTGAATGGTGTGTGTGCCCCACGATTGGCTGGCAACCATCTGGGGTGTATCCCTGCCTCTCGCCGTAACGCGCTGGGATAGGCTCCAGCAGACCATGTGACCCTAATGAGGAATAAGCAGGTATAGAAGATGACTGACTGACTGATTAGAATAATTTTCTTCAGGCCACAATGACTCAACAGCTACTGGTTGCATTGCCATGGACCTTATATTTCACCAACAAAGCTGTATTTCTTGTAATGTATTTCTTGTCACTTGGTCACAGATTTTGTTTTGTGGCAACAAATATCTAATTTAAATAGATTTATTTCTTTGCATAAGGACAGGACAGGTTCTATATCATCTGGTTTCAGTATGCCACCGGGACAGTGACTCAGCTATGGCTTGGCACTGTTTGGATGAGACCCTAACAGCATAGAGGCAACTGAAAATAAATTTATCTCTCCCTTAAGAACATTCACTTATACTGTACGAACATAAAGACAGATATATGTCTGCGCAGGTCTCTCTCTATTTATTCAACTCAATTCAACAGCACAGGCAACAGGTTGAGTCTTAACTTAACATGCAGCTGACAGCACACCATGAGTTACTAAAACCATTAGGATGGTGCCTGGCTGAGTCACCAGGGTAGAGTTTTGTTACCTGTTCGTTCAACTATTAACATTCCATTGATCAATAAGAGCTGCTATTAGCTACTAAAGCAATTTCAAGTTTGCAAACTACGTGGATTTTGCCTTGAATGAAATTGAATGGGCTCCTCCTTGGCCAATTCTACACCCAACCACCAAGTTGGTTGGGTGTTTGTTGTTTTTTTCTGTTTTATTACCTGATTCCATTGCCATTACTAGACGTAGATTTTTATAGCGATGACACTTTGAAATAATGAGTTTATTTTTAATCCGGTGACCTCCAACCACCATGGCTGATCTTAGAGGTGGGGTCGGGATGAGATTTTTAGACTATTACACGACCAATCCTGGTTTGGTACTGTCATTGCCAAAATTATTACCGACCTAGCCAAAACTGCTTTATACAAGCAGATGTGCATACATAGGTAACATAGTTAACAATAAATATGTTAAAGATGCTACACTAAACAGAAAGAGCTAATGTTAAACCACTGGATGCTCAGAGTTTCCAATTCACACCACATCAGACCAGTTTCTGGCTGTCAAGACAGTCATTCAGGTAACTCCAAAGGGCTGTGGTGCATTCAGGTGCCATCGATTGAATTGTAAAAATTGAAATCCCAGCTCTGAATGGAAAATAGAGGGGGAAAAAACATATGGCCTAGAAAATTGGCTGCCAATCCCGACCTGGCCTGATCTGTCGGGATCCGTTGGGCTCCGGCCGGGTATCCAACCTACAGTCAACATATAGGTTTTGAAAGCAATATATACAGCAATATACCACTGTAGGCTCTTGGGTCTATTCTGTTCTGGCACCTGAAAGCTGCCCTGGGTTCTCACCATCATCCATCATATATGCCATGAATCCTTATAATTCCATTATCCTGTTCAAAGCTGCATTCTGCAAGTTGTGTCATGGCCAGCAGCTGTTCATATGGCTAAAAGTTGCCATCCACAGGCTCTGTTTCTACAACACAGTCTTTTAAATATACTACAGTTTGCAATCAGTCAACCTGCTGTAACCATGCACAGCTTTCATCAGGGCAGCATTGTAAAGATAAATCTATTTTCGAAGGATGTATAAGCCACCTACATTCACTGAACTCTACATTACATACATCTCTGGACTTCAAGGACAGAGTCCTTTGCGAATAGATTTACTTCTTTCTCCCTTTATATTTGTCATCCTGTGTTGTGAGGCTGCAGTAATCAGTGTCATCGGTGATGGGGCCAGTCGATCTTTCATCTGCACAGGCCTGCTGGAGGGAACATTGACATATCTTTCCGTAGACCGTATATTCCTTTCTGTAGACTGTATATATATATATATATATATATATATATATATATATATATATATATATATATATATATATATATATATATATATAGTCTGAAGCCAGACTATATATATATATATATATATATATAGTCTGGCTTCACTGGGGTGTGCTGCTGACCCAACTTGAGCATGACTATGCGCTGCCAGCGTGGCTGAAGTGCTGATCCAAAACGCTTTACATAACTGGGGCTTGTTCCAAAAGTCTGTTTTTCGCCCAGCATCCCAGCAGGTTGATGCTGGCGGTGATGAATACAGGCTAAAAACAATCATAGGCTTATATAAGGATCCAACCAAAACAAATGTGTGTTAATCTAGGCTATTGCAGGAGCACATAACCATTATCTACCTTATATATTGCTGCATTTTATTTGACGGTTAATAACGAAGAGGACTTCATTACCACACTAATTTATGTTGTGGAAGTTTAAGCTCAATCTAATGTACCTTAAAGGTTTTGTGGTTCAGGTTGTCTGGTCCTGCTAATGCATTTGTGGCTGCCAAATGCAGATCATGACCAAAGATATTCAGGCATGACCAGTCTTACTGGCTCACAGACACTATACAATATTCAGCCTGTTACCTGCGATGATGCACAGCTCTGTCCTCCAGTCTTGTTACCTCACTTCAACTGCAAATCCAGGAACACTATCTGCAAGGAAACATTCAGTACATTTACATGAAATCCATGTAAACATGTTAGCTCTACTGAAATCAAACTTAAAAAGTTGGATTAACATGCCCAGATAATGTGACTGAAATCAAGCTACTCCTGCTGCTCCTCCAGTTAGATGAGGTGATGAGTTCCACTAGAGATCCAATCTCACAACAAACTCAAACCAATAGAAGCTGGTAACTTGGTAAGTAGAACAAACAGAAAGTGGGCACATATTTGCAAGATTGTCTATCGTGCCATCATTTACCTCTTGCTAATCTGCTAATTTGAATTGAAGGACTAATCAAGCTAAACCATAGCTTGAATAAACTGCATGTTAACGTACCGACTGTCTAAATCAAGGTTGTCAAGCATGCAGTGACAAAAAATAGACACGATTCTATTTTATCTCATAAATGTGAAGTCACTGAGAACCTTTCACAACTCAACACAATGATCAAATATTTAGTTTTGATTTGTAAATGGTTTGTAAGGAGGAGATAACTGAACTGAACTAAGACATCGTATTGAAATTGCACTATTTTGTCTTAACCCTTTGATGCATAACATGGGTCAAAAATGACCCGGCTGAGTTTAAATTTTCTATATCTTTTCAATAAATTATTTTCATCAGTCAGGACTCAAGGAATTCCTCAATTAACTTGTTTTTGACAATCCTACATCCTTAGGTTAATTTATCTTTTTTTACTTTTTGAATAAAACACATTTTTGTATCACTACCCCTCTAATGCATAACATGGGTCGAAAATGACCCGTATCCATTTTCAATGTTAATTCATGTATGGCTGAGTGTTTCTATGATATATTTTTGAAATGAATTAATTTTATCATTTACTATTCCAAGTATGCAGTAAAGATCTCGTTTTAGTTGAGCACAAATAATATCTTTTATCTTTCCTTTCTAACGTTATGAGGAAGCACAGATTTTGTATTTTCTACATC
Source organism: Lepturacanthus savala (assembly GCA_030544235.1). Taxonomy (NCBI): domain Eukaryota; kingdom Metazoa; phylum Chordata; class Actinopteri; order Scombriformes; family Trichiuridae; genus Lepturacanthus; species Lepturacanthus savala. Next base: position 27,229,033 of record CM060477.1, on the reverse strand, counting down.
AAGTTTACATACATGGGTCAGAAACGACCCACATGCAGTGGGTCTCATACGTCGCAATATCACAAGAGACAACTTCTTCACCAGTGTCCCTCTTGCTGAGAAGCTCCTTGAGAAGAACCTGACCATTGTTGGGACTCTGCGGCAGAATAAACCGGACATACCACCTATCATGAAGCCATCCAAATCACAGGAGATTCATAGCTCCGAATTTGGATTCAATGGCAAAATTACCATGGTGAGCTATGTGCTGTGATTCTCCCCGAGGTTTCTTCTTTCCTACTGGGTTTTGGAGTTTTTCCTTGCCGAGAAGGAGGGTCTAAGGACGGGGGATGTCTGAGACTGAATTCAGATCTGGACTGAATTTTGTGAAGCACTTGGAGACAACTGTGTTGTAATATTGGGCTATATAAATAAAAGTGAATTGAATCGAATTAAACAATGCATGTCAGCTTTTCATCAAGGAGCTGAGCAAAGAGCTTGTCATGCCACATATGAAGAGGTGCATGGAGAGCACACTCGCACTCCAAAAGCATGTCATCGAGGCGATGGGATTAAAAAGACTAAACACAGCCACCACCCAGCAGTGAGAGGACACCAGGCAGAAGGTCCAAAACAAGAGAAAAAGGGGCGCAATCTTACTATATACTATATTATTTCATGAAATATGAAAATAAAAATAGAAATAATGACCAGTGGTGATCAAAAACAAGATATTTAAAAAATATTTGGAATATTCAATCAAAAAATAAACTGATTTCAAAAGATAGAACAAAGAGAAACTCAGCCAGCATGAAATACCATTGGAAATGAATGCGGGTCATTTTTGACCCATGTTATGCATTAGAGGGGGTGTGCATATGTTATGCATCAAAGGGTTAAGGTATAGTATATAAATATATATGGTTTAAACTCCTGTGTATGTAGGAATAGCACAAATAGCATAGGAAAATTGAATCTTTCCAATTCTGACTTGGGCCACCATATTTGAATTCAACCAACTTTTAGTACTTTATACCCTAGATCCACATTATGGATGACAGAGTGATGGAGTTCATCACAGATGTAGTGAGATCTTAGACTGAATAGGTATTTGGGTTGACACTTATGTGCATGCAAAACTTGAGGGTTTGTATTCTAATGGGTCTTTACTCCCTCAATTTGCTCACATGTCCCCTGGCTTCCACTGCAAAATGACTTATACATGAAACCATACATGATGTCTTCAGCGGCCTCCATGTTGTCTTCCTGCTTGTTTCCATACAGTATAGCTGCTGCATGAAGTCTTTCTTTGTCCAGTCATGACAGAAGATGATCATTACAGAATCATGTCATATGCAATTTAACTTTCTTCTTTCTAACATTTGAAATACAAAAAACTCATTAACGTTGCAGACTTTTGTTAGGTGTGGGATTGGAAGAGTGTGGCTTTCGGGTGGATCTCTGTTCATTTTCTTAAATTGTGCCTTTTGTTGGCATTGTCATGTTTCAGTTAAGTATTTTATTTTGCCTTCAGGTTTCATGTCTGCTCTACCTGTTTTATTTTGTAGCACTCACCCATGTCTCTGTTCCAGGTTCCTGCTTGCCCCGCCCACTCGTCTGTGAGCACCTGATCCCTGATTGTGGCTCCTGCACCTGTGTCTAATCACTCCAAATCAGTCAGGTATATATTTTCCCGTGTCTTGTCTCATCGGCAGTTTGTTGTTACAGTTCATGTTCCAGCATTCTATTGAATGCCACAGCCTTCTTGTGTTTTGAATCTTGCTTGTTAAGTTTTTGGATACCTCTACCTGTTTTACCGTGTACTGACCTTTGCTTGGAATAAATCTTGATTCCACCAAGTCAAGTTGTGCCCCTGTCATCTTACCTAGTTATTAGGTATATGCCAAATAAAGAAAAATGAATGAGCCTGAGGCTCAGGCTCATTGCGCATAATTAAATGAAGATCGTGTTCTGTTATGTCATATAACAACAATAATAATAATTTTAATGTTTACATAGTCATATTTTCAACTACCAAAAGACCTCTTGTCAAACCCTGTACCCTCTGTTTGACTTTGAGAACCTGCCCCTTTAAAGGTTTCTCTATGGCCCAACTCTTCAGCACCAGCAGCAACATCTATTTGTTAAGGAAGAAAGCTTTGCTGACCTCACTGTACATCACCTGCCCAGCAAAGTGGTAGACAAACACATTTATTTACTAGTTGATGGATACAACTTTGCTTTTAGCAGCTAACCAACTATCCAACTATGTTCATTCAGTGCTTTTAACCACTTTATGGTTTTAATCAAAAGCTCTGACATTGTAGCTTTGACAGGGCATGAGAAACATTCACTAGAAAATGTTAGACCGTTGCTACAAATTGTGGCATGAAAATAAGAAAACAAGAAAATAAAACAAAGATGCAATTGATTAAAACAGGTTAAAGTACAACAAACAATCAAATAAATGAATGAGATATGTACAATGTATTTTAGGCAGTGTGTATATATATATATATATATATATATATATATATATATATACAAAAATATACTAAAAATATACAAAACAACAGCACCTCCTCTTGCCCAAAGTATGCTGGGATTGGCTCCAACAGACCCCCATGACCCTAGTAAGTAATAAATGGCCATAGAAAAATGATGGATGGATGGATGAATGGATGGATGGATGAATGGATGGATGGATGGATGGAAATCTAGCAATATAAATAATTAGAAACACAAATAATCACTACACATCGTTCCATTCTGCTGGATGTGTAACAAAGTTAGTAGTAAAAGAACTTAATAAATCCCTAATATTTCAATGGTATAATTATCAGCTCTGCCCCATGTGACTAAATGAAATTGATTTGAAATGATTTATGAAGTTTAAATCTTCAGTTTCCATGACTTTAATTTCAAGTGATGTGTGTGTGTGTGTACAGATCACAAATTCTTCTATAAAAAATCTGAAAAGAGAGATCAAGAGACAATTTAAACAAGGCCACATGTGACACATGCAAGAGATGCTTGGTATTTACCCTGCAAATGTATTGGACATCTGTGTTTACAGTAATAAACTGATTGACACTGGTGCTGAGTAGAGATTTTGGTCAAACATGTGAACGATCAATAGGGATTCTTTGTTTTGCTCTGCAAACGTGAGTGCCGGAGTGGTCCTGTAAAAATTTGGTGCAATATTTGATGTGCTAATATTGTTTTGAGTGATCATCATTTCCCAGTAGGACCACATAAGTGGGTAAACAAATATGAATTATGTGAGTGGTACAAACAGTTTGGAGGACCCCCTGGAGATTCTTTAGGCAACGTACATGTTGCTGCTCAGCTTTAGTCACTATAGTTGAACTTTAGCCTGACCTTTGTGAAACTGGAATTATAACAATAAGCTTATTTTACATTTTAGTTTGGGTATGGGTTATTCTAACTGAATGCAAATCACATGTAATGTTGGTTCATTGAAATTCAGCTGCCTTCTCTCTTGTGAACATCTGAGCAAATCTGATATAGAAATTGAGTCTTCCAAAGGGTGTCACATGGTTCGGCCAAAGTGGGTGTGTGAAGGCCAGTATGAATATAGCAGCTTCAAGCTGCTGTTAACAGTTTTGTGCCAGTTCAGAGAATGTTTGAATTTGAACGATAGAGGCATCTTTTTTTTCCAGACTCGGAAAGTCGATCCAAGCATGCTGAGGAAATTGCTGAAAGACATTTAACATGGTATGACTCAGTCTGATTAATACAGAATCACTGCAGTAAATTTTGGCCTTTGCATTATACAATAATAATCATTACACCTCAAAATACAAAAAAAGACTTTTTAAATGTTTTCATATGTTTTATTTGTACTTTTTAAGATTCACCCTGAGGTAAAATTTGTAACTTGACACCATCACCACCTGACTAACTCTGATGTGCTAGTGATCTGTATACATAACATTAGCTTGATGAGCTAACAGTAATAACTGTAACATTGAAAAATATAGTTCTAGGTCAGGTCTTAAGATACAGGAACTTGTTTTATAATAATATAATCTTCATAATGGTTGATGCTAGATTGGATGCACCAGATCTTCATGAATGTGGTTCAGGTTTGGTTTAAGGTTATCTGAATAGTTTGTTTAAGTTTAGGGTAAGTTTAAGGTTACAAATCTCATAGAGTTTTGCAAATTGTCCATCTGGTCCATACAGACTAGCACTGACCCTTACTAAAGGGACGGCACAGGTGGGAATCAACAATGAAAGATCATGATACAGACATACGAGTATGGAAAAGGAGTGAAAGAGTCTGATAGAAGGGTGGGGAGAAGACTCGGGTCTTGAGGAAGGTTTTCAAAGTCATTCCTCTGGTGCTACCCTAGAAAAGGATCCTTCCTGCAACCTGGGGGTAGAGAGAAGACAAGACAGCTGAGGTAGAACCAAGGGACTGAGAGAGTTGGTAAGGGGGCAGGAGGTCTGTGAGATGTGGGGGGAGGGCCGACGGTGAAAGGGCTTTGTAAATGACAACAAGGATTCTGTCATCATCACTTTGATCCGGCAAGAGACTAAGAGCCAGCGCAGATGTTTTAGAACTTGAGCAGCGTGGTGATGAGAGTGTGTGCAAGAACTCAGGAATTTTATCCTCGGGGTGGTTCTTGACGAATGCCTACGGGGTAATTTCATATCTAAGGATATTGGGATACAGAGTAGGAATGTGTCCAGTAAATTTTAGGCCAACGTGTCAAAGACAGATGGTGGTGCAAGAGGACAATTCATCCTCTGGGGACCTTTAATAGCCATAATAAACTCTGTAGTGTTCTGGCCAGTAGTTCTTGGAATATCCTTGTCCAGATTAAAGTATTTGACCGGACAGAGGGATTAATAGACTGACAAACGTCACAATGCTTGGCCACCACCAACAGTATTTCATTACATATTGTAAATACTGTTCAGTTTAGGGAGGTGCCGCCATCTTAGGAAGGCTGGATGAAGCAGTGTTTAGTAGATGGACAGTAACTGGCAAACCATCATAGCAGTTGCTGTGTCTGATGCAGTGCTGGTGCAATGGGGAGATAGTACAGTATTTGATGAGTGGACTGCATGAGAGTCCAGTTGCCAAAGGGGGCTGGAAAGCCCAGGATAGCAGCACACATCAAATCCTGGCCGGAGCCTCTTGTATGGATATTGCAGTGACGAAAGATGAAGCAGACTCAGTCATGTAGAACTAATGGACAGGCGGGATGGGGGGGGGGGCACCAATCCAACCACCCAAAAAACAGCTCATCACATCAATGCCAACACCACACACACATATACACGGATGTACAAATCCCCAGGAGAAAAAAAAAATAGGAATAAGAGGTGAGCCAGTAATCAGAGAATACTTCAGCAACTTAATCAGCATCACTTGTCTGATGAGGAAGAACACTTCTGTTTTTTTTTTTTTTTTTGTGGGCAGGAGCTTTCATTAATCATCCTCTAAAGAAACACCACTCCGCTGCAACTTGAGTTGAGGACCCTCATTTTCCACCACGGACGACGCAGACAAAAGCTGAAACAAATTTGGGAAGAAGAATGGAAGGGGAAAGAAAAACAATTCCTGCTCTTTCCAATCAGCCCAATCAGCTTTGGTCAGCTTCAATGTCCAGAAGTTTAATGTTTCAAATGAGCACCAGACATCGATGTGCCGTGGTTTGATTGTTTTGTGCACATTCCCATGCCATATTTCTAAAGAAAGGACTTTCCATTACAGCGTTGTCAGTTACTAGATGCATTACCTTAGACCCTTGGGCTGCACTTTTTTCTTGAGATAAACTTACAAAATTACTCACAACACACACCGTAGCAGGATATCTGTACCTATCACGCCACTTGAGGGTGAAACTCTGGTGTGATTCATTTTGTCTTTTTCACAGTATTGATATTTCAAAACAAATGACATCTTCTGCAACATGAAGCAGCCTTTTAGGGAGTAAACACATTCAGATGATGAGGTTTGTCAGTTCATCCATGACCCAGCATTCCGAGGAGCGTTATACTTCCAGGACACGCACTCAGGAAGGGATGCAATAATCTGATTCAACCAGGGAGCAGGATATAATTAATGTCACTGTGTTATTTAATTAAAAACTGAGCATGAATAAAAAGAAAGCCACTGATGATTGTTATTTGCAAATTATCACACAACCCACTTTCAATTGAAACTTAAATATAGTTATTTCTTTCTGAGAATGGATGGGTATTAACTGATTTTCTCATCCGTACAAGTGTGTGAATTAATGTTACATACGCCTAAAGCTAAGCTTTTATATTTTAGACATTTAGTTAAAGTTCCCATGAAATAGAAATTAGGGTCTTTAGTTTTAAAAAGGTAGGGGATTGTTTTTTTTTTTTTTTTAAAGTTGATTAGATGGATGGTTATATGAATGTTTGTAAACACAACACAACAAGTCCCGGTCATCAACCAGAAAAAAAAGAATATTGATGTAAAATATAATATATAAATATATAATTTGACAGGCAAGTTCTGTTATAAGTATATAATTTAGACTAAAATGCTTTTATATACATGGGGAAGCAACAGCATTTTTCTACAGGAGCCCAGAACAAACAAATTATGTAAATGTACATATATATGAACAATTAATACAGGAACATAGGATTTCTTTGTTCTTTCTTTCTTTCTTTCTTTCATCTTGGAGTAAGATGCAACAGCGAATGAAAAAAGACATGACACTCATGAAATCTTCTTAAAAAGTTTGTTGTTTTGGCATTGGCTATGGCCACAGTAGCCTGCGTTAGCATTAGAAATAAAGTAGAAGCTAAACTACGATAGAAAAATGTGTTAGATTACCCGTTAAAAAAAGTAACGGCATTAGTAATGGCATTTATTGTAACACTATATATATATATATATATATATATATATATATATATATATATATATGTATACAGGGGCGCAGATAGGAACTGAACTGAGGGGGACCAAATATGCACACACGCACACACATATATATTATATAACATTAATGCTGGTATTTTACATTTAGCCTACCCGAAGCCCAATGCCTCTATATTATTTTCAGACGAGCTTCTTAAAACAAGTATTGCCACATCTAGGAAAGACAACAGGCATTGGATATTTATATCTTTTGGTTCCTGAAAGAAAAGAAACACTGAGATTTTTTTGTTTCCTTCTCTGGCTCAATAGATAAATCACCACTTACTCTTTGAATTAATCATTCAGCCATTTGAATCAGTTTTGAATCAGGCACAGGTTAAAGAACCTGCTCCTCGTAGGACCACACATGGGTCGAGATGATGTCGTCGGAAGTCGCGGTTCTGAACAACATAACATCAGAACTGAACACTTCCCAGCTTAAAAACTGGGATATCATTGAATACAGAATAAAAGAGAAAGGATATTAATGGACTGAAAGGAAAATCTCAACGTTTGTACTTGTATAGATGCTAGATTTCAGTGCTTCTCTGACTTCAAACTTCTGATTTATGAGTACAACTGAATATCTATCTATCTATCTATCTATCTATCTATCTATCATCTATCTATCTATCTATCTATCTATCTGTCATCTATCTATCTATCTATCATCTATCTATCTATCTGTCTGTCTATATATATATATATATATATATATATATATATATATATATATATATATATATATATATATATAGTACTGAAAAAGTGAAAAATGAATTAGTCCCAGTGCACTTTTCCTGTGTCAACTCTGTCCAAAAGTGTTTATGTTTTATTTTGGGCAACAAATTCAACTTACATGAATTATCAGAGAGAATTCTCATATTTTGTATATTTTAAAAGGCCCACTACTGATATTACTGATCTATTCCTGTAATGTATATTTTGTTTATAAGAGGTGTAAATTCATAAACTGGTACAATACAGATCATAGTTCTATTGAAAATGCAGGCTGCTGTTTTTCATGAATGATTGAGTCCACATTAGAAATTGTGTACTATTGTAGGTTCAACCACTGTGTTAGAAGTATCTTCTCACCATATTTCATTATTTCATTCTTTATCTCTCATTATATATACATTTAATTGTGTGAATGGGTCTAATTGTAGAATTTATTTGAATTCTGGCTACACTCATTTTTGTGTATAAAACCTAATATTTCACTAAATAAACCAACAAAAAATGGCATGATGTTTGTATGTTAGGGAGATCTAATGAGTAAAATTCATGTATTAAAATTTCAAAAAGAAACTTAGATTAAATGAGTTATTTCAGACTAAAATGTGTCCATTGTGCCTTGTTAAAACTTATAAAAGAAGGCGGTGAAACCCACAGCGAATGTGATCTAATGTGTTGTTGATGGTGGGAGTTGGATCGATAGCAGGGCATAGAATGCACAGGAGAGAACTTGTCAAAACCTGGTAAAAGGGGGGCGGCACGGATCTGATATCAGACACATGCATACAAGACTGAATAACGAGTTTGCCTTTGTACATCAGAGGCACATTTAACACTCTCGATAAGAGTCTTTTACATGTTGCTCTGCATCATATGGAGCAGTCTGATGTGACATCCTGGCATGTTTCCTGCACTCATTATGTAATAGAATCCATATTCCCAATAAAAAACATGTCCTTTTTCTCTATTGACTGCACTATGCTCTATGAGGACTAGTTAAAATGGTAATCATCGGTTAAGCAGAGGCCTGAGGGTCCCTGAATAAAATCCAGCCTCCGGCTACAGCACAGGGGACCAGCAAATATTGATTCACAAAACATCAGCGTGTCCACTAATTCAGCCAAAGTGCTCACTTGAAAGTGTGCGATGTGGATCCACAGTTTGCTCCTTTATCGTCCTGCAGACGTTTGGGCTTATCTATTTCCCGGAGAGATTTTTAATGAGGCGAAATTTAATTAAAAATCGGATTAAAATTTTGCCTCAACGCGCTACTGAATCTTATAAAGGGAGAAGCAGCGCAGCATATTGACCATAACCTCGCTCATATATCGCACCTATCACTCTCTCTGATGCCCTATAAAAAAGGGTTTGCCCTCACACTGAGGGAAGTGAAGTCTTCCAGGAACCTCTTATGGCTGAAGTCGAGTCAGCCAGGAAATCATTCGGCCTCCACATGTTTAGTTCTTTTTCTTTCTTTTTTTTCTATCACAGAGGTGTGCTGCAATCACCAAGCCACTATTGACCTTCACTTCAACTATTACCACATCCTCCCATCCCCATAAAACCCACATTTATCAGACTATAGCCACTTCATACTTCAACTTGACACACTAGTGTTTGTTTTATCATTGATCGTTGTATAAAAGAACTGATGACTATGTTATTCATCGAGGATTTATGGTGTAATTACATTCTCACCAACAGAGGGAGACAAAAGTTCCACACTACAGCTTCATAACAAGTTTTCCTGTCTGGTATCCAACAGTAAAATGTGTTTAATCATTCCTCTTTTTCATATCAACCATTAGGAGATCCTTAATAAAGCACTTATAATGTAAGTGATTGGGGAACAAATTTTACAGCCAGTGCAATAATGCATTTAAAAATGTATCTGAAGCTTACAGGAAGCTTCTCCTGTCAATCAGGTCCTTTTCAGGGCCAGAGTTTCTCTTTTTATTACTTTATTTTTATTACTCAACAGGGAAACACTCTCTGAGAGGAAATTTGATGCTGAGAAGATTGTAACTTTGCCAAATATCCACTTAATATGACTAAAACAGACTGCTGAACCCAAAGTTTTACTCACTCATTTTTAAAATGCAGTTCTTTTTCTTTCATAGAACGACTGTTTGGACACACTGTAGATTTTGGCCTCCATCACCTTACATTGTTTTGAAGAGGATTTTGTAACCGCCAATATAAACAGGAGGAATGATTATAGCAAAGAAAACCTCTTTGTCTTCATATGAACACCTGACTGTTGTAACACACTACCCATCCTTGAAAGCTTGGTCTGGGTTAGCCATAAATTTCAATTGGTTAGAGAAAGATCATGGTTGTAGTTAAAGTAAAGACTTCAATAATGGAGAAGTAAGAACATGAGGTCAAATAGAGCCTTTATGATCAGGAACTCATGAAACAAGCAGCAACAATCATTGCAGATTCAAATCAAATCAAATCACTTGAAGCCACTGCGTTCCAGCCTCCATCAAGCTGTTAGCTCAAAAAGGTTCAAACCCACAGAACCTTTTTTTCTTTTTTTTTTAAAAACCAAATGTGTCAGACTGGAGCGTAGGAGGAATGTGAAACAGAAGACATGTTGAATATGTAGATTTGACAGAGAGATGCAGTCATAAAAAAAAAAAAAAAACATGGAGTGATTCCAACACTCCACAAAACAGCTTCAATGGTGAGTTTAAGAAGTGGATACAGAATATGTACTGTCTGTTTAAGACTGTCGGACATCAACCTTAAAGTATCCAGTCTATGTTCTCTATGTGTAGTGAAAGGATTATTTTTCTCTGACTGTGACTAAAAGGTAAAGGAAATGGTGAAAGATAAAGAGGTTCAGACAAAGGGTCAGTAATCATCCTCGGGGGAACACAAACCTCAATAGCAAATTGTCTCTAGGCTAAGTTGTTGGATGGATAGATGGTAAATTATACCATGCAGGTTGAATTGGAGGAATAATGACACTCACAAAGCAAAGGTCAATATGCAAACAGATTCACTGTTGGATGTGTTACCGGCATTAACCTTTTAATGTCTGTCATGGTATTTTAAAATAACCTCAACAGCACTTAAAATGTTCACTGAGCTAAGGACAAATCCATTTACAGGTTTCAAATTGGTCATTAAACTATTTCATAAACTACTATTTTTAGTAGTTAGTCACTGACTCTCACATCATGAGAAATATAGATCCATGAACATGAGTTTCCAATGGGGTTTATGGGTATGGTTGCATTCTGATGAATGAATGACCCCTGTATTTTTTTGATATGTCTCTATTAACAAAACACACACACACAGACACACACACACACACGCACACACACACACACACACACACCACACACTGATAATGATCCCAAACACACCAGCAACATTTCCTCTGATCAACTGATCAAAAACAGATGGATGCAACGAAAACGTGTTAAAGGCCGTCTGTTGAGCCATTGTTTAATTTGTTCATTCTGGGCCATGTAGATAAAAATGGCTCAACCTAAGGTAATAAAAACACAAATACAAAACACAGCTCTGGAAAATCATACCACTACAATTCTGTTGAATTCCAACACATGAACACCTCATTCTGATTAAAGAGGAACCAGGAGTGGAATAAAGTTACCAGGAACAATGATAAAGACTGTGGAGAACATGACAAGACACATGAAAGCTGGGATTAAAAATAAGGGTTATTGCACCAAATATTGATTTATGAACTCTTCTTAAGTGTAAACATCAGTATTATGTTGTTTTAAAATGAATTTGATCTTGTTTCTTTGCATTGTTTGAGGTCTGAAAACATTACATTGTTTTTGCTATTTTCACTATTTGTCATTTTCTGCAAATAAACGCTCTAAACAATAATATTCTATTTGGAAGTTTGGGGAAATGTCAGTAGTAGGGTTTATAGACTAAAATGTTCCTTTTGCCTAAATATTTATTCAACAATTATTTTTATTAAAAAATAATTGTCAAATAAATTCTGGTGAACATAATGTAAATGCTAATTTTGATGTTTTGCAGGAACTTATTATCTACTTGTTATTTCAAGGGTTTTACCACTTTAGAATCCTTCTAATCTTTTACAGCCTGATAACAACCAGCAGCCCAGCCTCAATATCTCCACTAAAGCTTGACTCTCCCCTAACACATTAGTGATAATCCATCATTCTTCAAAGTATCTGGCAAAATATTTAAACGTGACCTTTCAAATGCAAACTGGACTTTGTTAGGAGCTGTCAGGGGAGATAACACTTAACCCAAGTATGTTGGTATTCCTTTAAGAACTATGTGCTGATTTATAAAAAAAATGTTACCAATAAAGGTATCGAAAGGCCCAAATACCTCAAAGTTCAACCGTCTATTAGCAACAAGACCGTATTAGCTTCTGAGCCTCTGCTTTAATCCAAGTTCCATGAGGCTTGTACAAGGTATAATCTGTGTGTTTCCTGAGTAGTCACTGAGGGAAAAAGAGAAATCATGAATAATAATGTCCTGAACACTGTCTATGGGATGTTTATTGGTGTGGGATAAATCCATACTGTAAGCCTCCTCTGCTGGGAGACTTGTTCTCCAATGCTGGCGTCATCTCTAATAATTCAAAGCAGAGGGAAACATTAATCAGAAACGTGCTGACATCCGTCTACTACCCTTGTGGATGCTTTTGTTTTCAACAATCAGGACGGAAAGTCAACGTACCAGCAGCAAAAACAGACACATCTCGGTACTCAAACTTCTTTGTATATTTTCTCACAGGGTTCAACCTCTGATGCAAAACCAATAGCCCTTTTCCTGGCAGTTTTCAAGTGTGGCTACAGTGAAATAATGATATTTTTCTTTTCTGAAACCAATTGATAAACCTCTGATATGAAGGGTTATCAGAGCATATCAGATAGCCAAGTGGTTTATATGCATTTTCAGCTTTGTCAAGGCTGTTGACATTGAAGCAGAACAGACTATTTTGAGTTTCCTGTGACTGCAACTAAAAGCACATTTTCAAGAAGCTCTGAGAACCCACAAAAGATACAGAACAACCTGTAGCTTCTGGCTTCAAGAGCAGCCAAAGTGTCCATGCTTTTATCAAATTATCAGAATTAGAATTCACCTTCAGACTTAATGTGTTTCACCTTTATTTAGTCATGGACGATGTGCTGAGCACGTCTAGTTCTGCTTCACATTCTAACGCTTTACACGCATTCACACCAGGGGGAGTTGGGAAATGCAAACAGGGCTTCCTGCTGATGACAGTTGAATATGTTCACCAAGACGGGTTGGAGGTTAAGTGCCTTGCTCAAGGGCATGTTTTCATGTTTTTATATCTCATATCACTGCACAACAGCTGCCACAGAGATGGGCTGTTGCTTCTTTAGAGCTGCAATGATTCATCAATTAATCGAATAGCAGACAACTATTACATTAATCACTACCAACTACCATATTTTTCGGCCTATAAAATGCACTTGAATATAAGCTGCATCTGCTACATTTAGGGAAAAAACAACAACATAAGCTGCAGGTGTTTTAATGTATAATTAGCATATGTAAGGGTTTGTGCACAAAGGGGAATATCGGGAATGAGATGGCTGTTTAGGGAAGCTTCTGTTTTATAACATTTCAACAAACAATTTGCATATTTGCATAACTTATTCAACTGTTACTATTTAGTGCAATAGTGCAACAGCTACTGTATCACGCAGTGTTTCAGACACATGTTTAACAGCATTTGTGTTCACTCACCATGCAGAAAAAAATCCCATAAATGATTCTCCTTGGCTTTGTTCTTCCTTGTTTGACAGCCAGATCAACCACTTTTAACTTTAAAGCTGTGTTATATGCATTTCTTCATTTATTTTACATGAGGGTTTGTGCATGAAAACTTTCTTTGTGCAAACTGTTGCTGTCGTAATGTCTGACTTACTCTCGTTCTGTCTCCTGTGCTGCAGTTGGTTTTCTTTTCCGGCCTCTGATTTTTCCTGCTGGAGCCCACCGCTTAAAGATGGAGGCTTGAACCTGCCATAGAGGTACATTTAGAAGGTCCCCTAGTGGCTGCTAGCTGTAAAAATCCATAAACCGTTGTATAGGGTGCAGAGTTCAAAGCATGGGGGAAGCAGCTTATGGGCCAGAAAATATGGTACTAATAATGATAATACGGTACTAATAATGATAATACGGTACTAATAATCATAATATGGTACTAATAATGATAATCTGTTCAGATTATCATTATTAGTACCGTATTATCATTATTAGTACCGTATATATAATTAGTAACGTATATAATCGATAATATAATGATAATCGATGTTCAAATCCTCTAGTTGCAGCTTGTCAAATCTAAATATTTTCTGTTTTTTTAGTCTTCTATACCCAATTTAGGGTCAAATTATTTTCAAATAATGCATCTAAATATATCAGTTGAGTCACTAAGGGTCATGTTATATATCTAATTTTATTTTCCTTTGCACTTTTGAGACATATTTTATTTATTTAATAAGTATGTTTTCTGTTAATGTTTTCTGCATTTGTGAACCACATTATATGTATTTGTGAATTATGAGACACTTGTAAAACATGTTAGATAGAAGCAATATAACCCCATAGTTATCACATCATTAAATACAATTATCGCATGTGTACAGAATAGTGATTTGAAACCTTTGGGAAATGTGTCTAATAATGATGCAGATGGCGGATGAGAATGTGTTGGTGTAACCTTAATTACATCATTACAACACTCATATGCTTTTTTCAGTATTTCTGCTTGTTATTGTGTATTTTTGTAAAAAAAAAAAAAAAAAAAGGAACTTTAGTAAAAGTGTGTGTGTTCTCTGGTTCCAACCTCTAAAACCTGATTATTTTCTGGTTTATTTTGTCCAATATTCATCTCAGACCAGTGTATAACTGTGATGTAGAAACTTTCAGCCTGTACTGCACAAACACTGAGGACAGACTTTATGTTATGAGGAGATGTCTTATGTCCAGCAGTTAAAATCTGACATTAAATATATTTATTGTACATGTTTATAGATTGGGGCTTTTTCTTTTATTTAACGAGGGAGGACTAGGGCCAATTTTAATGATTTTAACAAGTTAATTGAACTTCTTTGGTTGGAAAATCCATACAAAAGTGACACATTATAGTATTTTATATACATCTTAAAACATTTAAGGGGGATCTGGAGGGGATCTTTAACATTCCGCTCTCTAAGACTGAGCATCCTGTAATGGGGATATTTCTGAGGGAGAAGGTAGTAAATGGAGGATTCCAGGTTTTCTTCGGCTTTGAGAGTGATATTTAGAAGGGGTACATCAAAAGAGGTAAAAAAGAAGAGATGAAGACATATCTTGCAGGAAACGACTCCACACTCCCCGGGGAGGTGTCTGCTAATCACCCTCTTTACACGGCTGGAGAAGGATGGATCTGGGAATATCTTGACCTACCTTGCAGGCACCTTGTCTGTGGCTACAAGAAATACAGCTTTGGCAATGAAGATGTTGCTGTGTTTTGACATAATGTGGGATATACTAAGAAAGCTGTCAAAGCTGCCCAACAGACAATGTTAGACAAGTTGATGCTGGTTTAGTCCCAGATGGTTTTACTCTACCTAGAGTTCATCAACACTGGGACAGAAGTAGGCCTCAACCAATGTATACCATTTCCTTCAATTACAAATTGCACAAGTAACAGATTTACCTGTCAGCATCATAGACCCCTTTAAGGTAATTCAATCTAAAGTGAAGCGTTTAACAATAATTTGCCAATAAATGCCCCAGATCAGAACATTCACGCAGTTGCTTTTGTTCAACAGTGACAAATGACCTGTTTTGTTGCCGGTTTGGTGTAAGAAATTGGAGCTTGTAGGTTTTTTTTTCCTTAAGGGAACAGAAGTCAGACTCATTCATTCGCTGCAACATATTCTCATGAAACCATTGGTATGATATTTTTAACTAAAAATTTGGCACAGTTTTTTGTGCATAATCCTGTGAATGTC
Source organism: Lepturacanthus savala (assembly GCA_030544235.1). NCBI lineage: Eukaryota > Metazoa > Chordata > Actinopteri > Scombriformes > Trichiuridae > Lepturacanthus > Lepturacanthus savala. The sequence goes on along the minus strand of CM060477.1, from coordinate 27,213,379 downwards.
CAGAAACACGAGCGATCAATTGTGCTTGAAGTGGGAAATGTACATTTTATTCTTAGAATCTTTGTCCAGTGAATGTACACAACCTTCACTTTGACAGTTAGAGAAGATATTAGGTTTTCAAGCACTTTTCTTTCTTTGAAGTTTATTTTTACTCATGTATTTGTATTATATAATACAGTAGGAAGGAAAAATGCAGAGACAAACAAGGAATACATCAGTTTCTGTTGATGTGTTTTACATTTTGTGTTTTTCATCTCAAAAAAGTAAAAAAAGGTAAAAAAAAAAGTAAATCCAAGGTCCATTTCTTCACTATAGGGAGCTGGTTGTGCATATGTTAAGAAGCTGCTGTATCAAAATAAGATATCTTTCCCCACAATCTTTTCTTTTTTTTCCTGTGGCTCAGAATTTCAATGACCTTTATCAGATTTAAAGGTTCATTCACAGACTTTCCCAAAAAATGTGATGCTTTTTGTTCATAAATATGGGAATGAAACTGCATTTAATGTAAAAGAAAATAAATAAATAAAAAAAAAATAGAGTCTCTTCTGGTCGATCTAGTCTAGTCTGGTCTGCTCTGTGTTCGCAGACCCCCAAACCTCTGATCCTAATAATAATCAATACATATAACAACACATTTCCATTCAAGGCTTAATATACCAACTTCTCATTAGCATTTACGTATTGATTAAACCCCGCCCACTCCAAGTACAGATACATTTAGGCCTACAGGTAATGTACCTGATTGGACAGATACAGATAATGTTGTACTCGTTCAATTTGAGTTAAAATGACCTGACATGATGTTAAAATGTCTGATTAGTGGCCTTGAACACTGTCTGGTTTGATATTTCTTGCATGTAAGCTGCTATTTTTCCAGCCTTGTTGCCATCTGTAGGCAGCTTGTGGCCCTTTTAACTCTGAGAGCCATTCAGGCAGAGGGTCTGACGGATGCTGGGGGCGTTAATGATCTTCCCCACATCAGGTGTGTGTGTGTGCGTGTGTGTGTGTGTGTGGTGTGTATGTATGTGTGTGTGTGTGTGTGTGTGACCAGGGCACAGCTGGGAGACTGAGAGGAGTGCAGAGGCAGGTTCTGGAGTCTGGCCAAACACAGGTGACAGCTCTGGGGTCACTGCTAAATTCTGAAACATTTAAAAAAAAAAAAAAAAAGAGAGAGAGAGAGAGAGAGAGAAAAGGCCACTTTTACTGCAAAATGCAAGCATTTAAATTAGCTCTGGTTTGTGGAACAACCGCCACAAATAGGGGGCTGCTTAGCTTTTCGATTTTCTAAAACACAAAAAGAGAAGAAGAAGAAAGAAAAGGAAGAATCCATGACCTTTCTGCCAGGAAGTTCAGGCTGCGTCCTGGTGTGAGGTAAACGAGGAGGAATTCGAATGTGACATCTTGCACAGGCCTGCCTTCAGAAAGGCGGCGCGTGACCCTCTCGACCTCCAGGAGATCACCCACCGGCCCTGTCAGAGGCGGCCGCCGTGATTTATGCAGCATCAAAATAATGTGAAGGCTGACACCTCCGGGAGAGTGGGGGGTCGGGGGGGCTGCTGCTGACGGCTGAAACCGATATCCCCCTTTGGAAGTTCCTCCACATCTCACAGAGGCCATTAGTGTTGTTTTTGAACCCTTTAGCCCCAACGTGTTAAGCGATATGGGCTGGAGGGGAGATGGGCAGCTACAGTGAAGCTAGTGACAGGACGTCCTCTCCTCCTGATGAGCTGACCTGCATGTTCAGGCTAGAGCTATCCTGACAGATGGTGAAAGGAACAATAGTTGGTGATTTCCAATTTTTGTTTCCGAGGCTTTTTTTTCTGCTTGCGGATATGTCAAAACCCAACGAAAGTTTAGTTTTCTTTTTCATAATCTAATTCTGTTTCATTTCACCCTGACTCTCTTATTAAAGGGAAATATCTTGTATTTAGTACAATTAGTACAATATTGAGTCCAATTGTCTTATTGAACTGGCGTTTTACTTATTTTAAAGTTCTTCAAAAATGTGAGAAAAAAAGTCTGAATAATGAGATAAAAAGGTCCATAATATACGATAACAGACATTATTTAGATAAAATTGATACAAATTTAATTTGATTATTTTCAGAAAACAAGGCTAAATTGACCAAAATCAAGAAAGAAATGAGCTAAATTACTTGACAATGGAATGAAATATTTCAAGTAGAGCTGCAATGATTAATCAATTAGGTGTCAACTATTAGGGAAGGTAAAGGTTTATTTGTTTAGCACATTTCAACAACAAGGTCATTCAAAGTGCTCTACAGATTACATACATACATGCTCTACATTTTAAAAACAGTTGATTAAAGGGGGAAACATTTAATTAATTAGAATTAAATAAGGTTAAAAAACAGGAAATTGAAATTCAAAACAAAAAATAATCAATATATAATTACAAAACAGTTATTTAAAAGGGGAAAAATCACATTACTTTGCAATAATCAAAAATAATTGATAGTCAACTTGAGTCATTTTTAAGAAGAAAATGTCCAAATTCTCTGGTTCCAGCTTCTCTTCTCTGATTATTTCCTGGTTTCTTTAGTCTCTATAATAGTAAACTGATGATCTTTGGGTTGTGACTGTTGGTCTGAACAAAAACAGACATTTTAGGTTGAATCTTCAGCTTTGAGAAACAGTGGTCAACATTTTATACCAAGTAACTAATCGATTAACTCTTTCAATAATTGATAGATTGGAAAATCATATTAGTTGTTAGAGCTATTTTGAAGTTTCACATTGCAAAGTTTTGTATGAGGTGTTTTTTGTTTTTTTTCTAGAAAGAGTTCAAGAGATAAATAAGAGATGGAAGCAGCTTCTTCAAATAAAGTTCTGATGTTCATGATCGTCTGTTTCTGCTGAAAATCTAGAGAAAGTTTCATCAGAAAAAAGAGATTGACCTTAAACTATGATGTTATTTAAGAAGGTCAAGACGATAATAATCTGTTGTATTCAAAAAAAAGACGTTTTAGGTTGAATCTTCAGTTTTGGGAAACAGTGATTGGCATTTCACATTGTTTCATGAACCAAACAACTAATTGATTAATTGTTTAAAAAATTGATAGATTGGGGACAATATGGGCACATGTCTTGAGCAGCGAGTCCCCAGGTCACTATTTCTGCATGTCATTCCCCTTCTCTTTCACCCTTTCATGCCCATGTATTATCCTATATAAATAAAGGGGAAAAGGCAAAAAGCAAAACAAAATTGTATCTATAGATTAATCGACTATCACAGTAGTTGTTAGTTGAAGCTCTAGTGTAACGTCACCTGCCATTGAAATAAAAATATTTCAAGATAATTCTATTCAATATTGGACTGTAACTGTACCATAAATAGGATATTGTCACAGATTTCATTTTTGCAGTGTTGTAAACAAAGCTGGCATTTTAGGCTATATAAAAAGATTTAAAATTAATATTAGTGAGTTAAATATCCATGGTTATTATATTCATCTCAAACTGTGGAATGTTACAATAAGACAATCTGAGCCAAAATTAAGTAGTTTAATTGTTTATGTCTGGGTGTAGTTCTCCCTCTTGACTTGTGCATGTTGGTCACTTGTATTACACAATATGCAAATAAAAAATAATTATTTAAAAAAAAAAAATAATAATAATAATTTTAATTATTATTATTTAATTTTTTTTTTTTTGATGGTCAAGTCAGGTCAAAAAACAAACCAAAAAAAACAGCTCCCTGATGTTCCAGAGTAAATCAACAATATTAAATTAGTATTCAATATTTCATTTCTTTGCTATTCTTCTATTTATAAGTGCATACAAATATATGTATTTTAATAATGTATCCTGCACCTGCTGCAGTGCCTGTAGGCATTTTTATTTCATGTGGGTCACTTTCGTTTGGGTCATTAACTTGTATTTGTTTTGTTAATGATTGGTTAATTAGTATGAGCACACAACTTGGAGCAGCACTGGCTGGGACTGTAGGAAATAATGTGTTGTATTAGGCCTCAGTGAGGGGCCTGAACCTTATGAAGCAGGTTATTTCAGCCCCGAAGCTTCTACATGGTGAGAACAGAAAGAAAATATTAAAGTGATGAGAGCAGAAATAAATGAGATAAAAGGGGCTCAAAGACCCCACACAGCTGAGAGGAAACACAGTTTGTTTTAATGCTTGCAGGCTCTTTAAGTGACAACCATATAAGCTATATATATATATATATATATATATATATATATATATATATATATATATATATATATATATATATATATATATATATATAAATAAGAGGAAGGATATATAAATAAGAGGAAAAAAAAATAAAAGCTGTTTCCACATGCTAGAATTGAGTTGAAAGGAAGGAAAAACCTATTTAGTCCTGCCCTTTAACCCAGATCTGTTAAAGCAATACAGTCAATATTGAATTAAAAACATGTCACTGTATATGGGTCAGTGACAAATAATGTTTGGCAATAACACATAACACATCACAAAGAGTACAATTCAATAATACATTACATATTAAATATTATAGAATTATAAACATGTCAGTATTATAAAAAGCTATAATAACCATCACAAAGTATATAGTAAACATGAATAATGTGATTAAACATAAGTATTATAAATAATTACAGACAGATTGATAAATAGAATTAAACGTAATCAAAAATACACATTATGTAAATATAAATGCAATATAATTATATATAACAGCATGAATAACTACCTCTAAATATTATAAATACAAATACTATGTATATTAGAAATATATATATATATATATATATATATATATATATATATATATATATATATATATATTTTATTATATACATGATATTTTATATAAATAGATGTAGATGCAAATATAGTGTAAAATACAAGCTATATCATACTTTCTTTATGTAAAATTGCTCATAAATAATTATGAAAGAAGAAATATCTGCATCCACACATATACATGTTAGTGAGGCTTTTCCAGGTGATTTGATTTGTTTCTTTCATCTTTCATGTTGCATCTGATAAATTGTTAACATCATTAGTGAAGCTTTGAGCTTGTTTGTGTCCGAGTATCCGATGGCGACGAGACTAAAAGTTCCTGTTTACAGAGGACAATAAGTGCTGTGGACCCGCGCGCTTTCCAGGACCTCTCCAGAACCATGCAAAATTAATGAATAGCCCAAGCAGAGATAACAGCGATACATTATTAATGCTCCTTGTCACCAGTGGGGCTACCGCAGCGTTCTCCAGAGACATCGATTAGCAGGAGATGGAGTGACAGTTGACACCCCCGGGGAGCGGAGGGGAGAAAAAAAAAAAAAAAAAAAGGAGAGCGCTGTTGCGGCTGTTGTCCGCTGAAAACACTCATCGATATGTCATTAAACAATGACAGCACCTCGGGCTGTTTAATGAAGTGTTTGCAATGTGATTTGGTTCTTAATAGCAGCGGCATTAAGGAGTATCAGTTCCCCACTGTGGCTCCTGTATACTAAACAGCAACCTGGGCCCAAACCATATAATTCACAAATACCAATACTGCAGATTGGATGGAGGCAAAGAAAAAGAAGTCTCTCTGCATAACTGCTTCACCTTCAACAGCCTGAGATATTAATTATAGCCAGACAGCAGGTATTAGATGCTAACCTGTTGGGGAAAAAAAGAATAAATAAGTAAAGCAGACCTGGTTTTATGCTGCTCACACAAGCAGCACCATTTGACTTTGGGCCAAAAATTTCAAGGTCCACAAAAGGACATCATGAACAATGGTATGTGTTTTTTTTTTTTTTTTTTTTTTTGTGGAGAAGAGAGCATGTATCATGATAATATTTGTGTTCCAGGAGCTAAAAGATTAGTTTTCTGGGCGCAAAAAGCGTGACTCTACTGCGAAGTAATGGAAGAGCGAAACAAAAAGAGCGGGATAAGGTGTTTCTTTGGAGATAAGGAACTGTTTAGATGGAACCGCATGTGTGGATTTATGTGCTGATGTGTAATGTGTGATTTCCATGCTGGTTGATTAGGCCTCTATGGGGGGGCACATACATGATCTAGGAGCATTGCATTAATTAAAGGGAAAGTGACAATAAAAAAAGACTTGAAGTGGTAATGAATGAATTTTACTCTACAGCTACATATGAATGTCTAAAAAATGATGGAATACATAGCAGACTTTAAGGTGCTGATGCCCTGCACCCAGAGTCCTCTAATTTGTGTCTAATATGAGTGAATATTTAATCAAGATAACTTAAAGGGATCATTTGGTATTCTGGACATCTAGCCCTATTTTCCAAATTCCTGGTGTCTGAATCATAGAGTCCACTGATCCAGTATTGAGCTTTATAGCAATTTCCCTCCAGACAGAATATAATGGGGGTGCACAGGGCAGATTTTCAGTAGCTCTTTCCCAAACAGGAAGCTCATGGTCTATTCTTACTTGTTGTTGTCAATATGTTGTCCAGCAAATATTAACTGGAGATAGACACACCAAGCTTCCACCAAGCTTCCTACCAATATAGGTTTTACAAGTTAAATATACTATCCCTTTAAGATGAATGAAGAAAAAAAATAGCTGCTAACAGCTGTTAAAATAAATGCTATACTAATACTAATGTTACTAATACGTATCTTTACTTATCTAACTAACTTTTTCTGTTGCTGTCACCATTACCAACACACCATTAGTACCTGAAATAGCCCACCACCAAGTTTTTTCAAAAAAAGAGAGTTACAACAGCATCAAACAGATCAGAGAGTCAGAGGACTGTAAAACAGTGATTTACCAAAGAAAAGGTAGAGTTAAGTTATGAGCTAGTAGGTTTAGCTGCCACTTTATTCCTCATGCTAACACGGGCTAATGTAGCTGTAGCCAAAATAACAAACTTCATATGAAAAGTTCAAGAGTGACGCATCTTTCCTTATTTCATTCGCTGAGGGTCTTACTCCAAGACGCGTTCACAGACCCTCAGGAAATTCCAGTACATTTTTAAACTGAAAGAAAAAGTTACACAAGTTATTTTCCCTCGTAACTAGTTACTATAGTGGAGTAACTCAGTCACTAACTCAATCACGTAACTATAACTCATTTGATTTAATTTAACTTACTTTTTCAAATCAATGTGCCCAACACTGATGATAATTTTATCATCAGTTTAGCCTTGATCAGTGCATTGGCAAAAGAAAAAAAAGTCTGGGGGGGAGTATTTTTAAAGGCACATTTTGTTTAGAGGGCTAGAAGAAATTTCCCATAATGCCCTGCACTCATTACCAAGTTATTGGGAACCCTATAAACAGCTGATGAAAGACAGCCATAAATTTAGAACTTTCTTCACAAATAAAGATTTAGAAATTATGCTAAACATCAGATCGTCTTAGTTTAATGTTGTATAAATGTAACAACAAATTTTTTTTCAAACAATTACAACAAAATATACTATATTTTGTGTGTGTGTCTCATCATGTATAATTTGCAACCAGATTTTAGGTGCATTAGCTACTGGACAGTAGGACGTATCAATGTTTTAAAAGGTTGCCCTATTTCATTCTGATATATTTACCAAATGCAAGGGAACACCATACATGCAGCCCATGCATGTGCAGGGAATGTAGGTCAGAAAGCTTAATGGAAGGAAATGTATCTGCAGTTTGCTATCAACAATGTTGTAAAATTGTGAATCGTGACAGTAGCCTCACTTTGAACTAATAGTGGTTGTTGATAGCAATTTGTGGGATTGTCTGACTTGCCGGACTTCTTGCTCTATCCAAGTTATTTTTTGTGATGTTAGATTGTAAAATAGGATTGTTGGTGAGCATCAGAATGAAAATTGGTGGCCAACGGATTAGGTTAAATACCCTTTATAGGCCACTTTAGTGCAATTTGTGCCAACTCCTCCAACTTTAAATAAAATTACAAATAACAAACATCACTTCCCCCATACCAAGCACACAAATTCTGCAAGTAGGCAAAAAATAATACTGGCTGATGAGAATATTATAACAGGTGAAAGTATAAAACCTTCAAAGCATTTGTTTAACCCTTTGATGCATAACATGGGTCAAAAATGACCCGGCTGAGTTTAAATTTTCTATATCTTTTCAATAAATTATTTTCATCAGTCAGGACTCAAGGAATTCCTCAATTAACTTGTTTTTGACAATCCTACATCCTTAGGTTAATTTATCTTTTTTTACTTTTTGAATAAAACACATTTTTGTATCACTACCCCTCTAATGCATAACATGGGTCGAAAATGACCCGTATCCATTTTCAATGTTAATTCATGTATGGCTGAGTGTTTCTATGATATATTTTTGAAATGAATTAATTTTATCATTTACTATTCCAAGTATGCAGTAAAGATCTCGTTTTAGTTGAGCACAAATAATATCTTTTATCTTTCCTTTCTAACGTTATGAGGAAGCACAGATTTTGTATTTTCTACATCAAGTTTACATACATGGGTCAGAAACGACCCACATGCAGTGGGTCTCATACGTCGCAATATCACAATAGACAACTTCTTCACCAGTGTCCCTCTTGCTGAGAAGCTCCTTGAGAAGAACCTGACCATTGTTGGGACTCTGCGGCAGAATAAACCGGACATACCACCTATCATGAAGCCATCCAAATCACAGGAGATTCATAGCTCCGAATTTGGATTCAATGGCAAAATTACCATGGTGAGCTATGTGCTGTGGTTCTCCCCGAGGTTTCTTCTTTCCTACTGGGTTTTGGAGTTTTTCCTTGCCGAGAAGGAGGGTCTAAGGACGGGGGATGTCTGAGACTGAATTCAGATCTGGACTGAATTTTGTGAAGCACTTGGAGACAACTGTGTTGTAATATTGGGCTATATAAATAAAAGTGAATTGAATCGAATTAAACAATGCATGTCAGCTTTTCATCAAGGAGCTGAGCAAAGAGCTTGTCATGCCACATATGAAGAGGTGCATGGAGAACACACCCGCACTCCAAAAGCATGTCATCGAGGCGATGGGATTAAAAAGACTAAACACAGCCACCACCCAGCAGTGAGAGGACACCAGGCAGAAGGTCCAAAACAAGAGAAAAAGGGGCGCAATCTTACTATATACTATATTATTTCATGAAATATGAAAATAAAAATAGAAATAATGACCAGTGGTGATCAAAAACAAGATATTTAAAAAATATTTGGAATATTCAATCAAAAAATAAACTGATTTCAAAAGATAGAACAAAGAGAAACTCAGCCAGCATGAAATACCATTGGAAATGAATGCGGGTCATTTTTGACCCATGTTATGCATTAGAGGGGGTGTGCATATGTTATGCATCAAAGGGTTAATATCCTTTGTTTTTCGGCTTGTGCAATCATTTTGCATTCAGTGCTTGTGTGGAATATGGAATGGAAGATTCCTTGTATATATTCCGGCTTGCCCTCTGGCCCCTAAATGGGAGGCTGAATTGAAGCAATTCAAACTCTGAATTCAAAGGGTTTGAGGCTTCCCCAGGCATTTCTCTGCCTTCCTTTATTGCTGCCCTGTTAAATACCTGTCTTGTGGCTTAAGAAACACCTTTCTTTGTGTTTGTGCTTCTCACTCAAGTTCACATACCAGGCAGCTGTGTGTTACTGTAGAAAACTTTTGAGAAGGCCTGTTTATGCTATTTCAAGTACATATTGAAACCATGAGCTACAACATTTCCTCCAACAACTTTTCCTGTCATTTCTGAACTATCAATATGATGACAAAGGCATCAGATACCACAGAAAACACTGAATCTGAACCCAATACCAAAGCTCAAAACAACAATATTGTAACAAGCTATAAAAGGAAAGAGGAGATGAGATGTTGTATGGAACTTGAGGGGAAGGGAAAAAAGGGGATTGGAAGGTGCAAGCAAGTTTGAAAAGGTAGGTTTTGATGGCCTGTTTGAAGGCAGGTAGGGTGGGACCCTGATGGATGTGGTTGGAGAGGGTGTTCCACAGGGTCTTGTCACCTCAGGTCCGAGGCTTAGTTCTGATAGTTTGGAGAGACTTTGTGTCAGGAGACCTTAGGCAACAGGTTGGGGGTGGTTGAGGGGGAAGGCAGTCAGAGAAGCTGGGCAGGGTTATCATGGGCTGCATAGATGAGCTGGTGACTAAGTTTTTAAAATCAATCAATCAATCAATTTGACACCCTTGACACCAGGTTTTAATATGCAATCTCAGTGAGGAAGAATACATGATAGAGAAACTACCAGCATGCCCATCTCGGCATGTGTGATGTCCAGTCTGGAAGTCCCAACAAACACAACCCTTTGAAACAAGTTATTGAGATTTTGGTGCAAATACCCTGGGAGCACAAGGCACCTCAGCACCAGGTCTGTTTCCATTCACAATTCATTCTTACAAAGATGTAAACTGTAGCCCACCAACAGTGATGGTGGTATAGTGGTGAGCATAGCTGCCTTCCAAGCAGTTGACCCGGGTTCGATTCCCGGCTATCGCAGTTGACAAAGTTGTGTTCTTCTGACTGTCAAACAATATAATTGTTTGATAGTCAAATGATTGATGATCAAATGCTTTAGCCTCTCTTCTCACGTACAACATGGTTGTTGCATCTTTAGGGTGTTGTTCAGCACATAGCACTAGTAATACTTGTAAAAACTTCCTTCTTGCTCGTTATTTAGACATTTCTGCAGGTTAATAAAAAAGAGGGAAGGAGTATTTCTTGTGTTGTAAGTTGTTGTGGACCAGTGGTTAAGGTGATGGCCTAGTAGTCTGTTAGGGATTCCCTACGCAGGTTCGAATCCTACCAACAATGGCAGACTCTTTTGAGCTTCAGTATCAAAAGTAGCAGATCCTATTGTGCCACACAAGATGCTTTCTTACCAAACAAGTAATACAATATCTTGTTTTGAAACATACAAACTTTCTTATCATCTGTGACTTGAATCATTTATAGATTTTGTATCGACCAGTCATCCATTTAAGACACTAGAACAGACCACATCACGTAAAAACTACTCCATGAGACCAAACAATCTTCAAGCTTTGCTGTTCAAACCTTAATAGTGCTCTGTTTGTCAATTGTTTTGAAATGTGTGCAAGTTAATGGAAAAGACAGATGGAGTTATGCATGTGTTGAAGGTGGGTGTGGATAAGTGGTTAAGGTGCTGCACTAGAAGTCTGTTGGGGTGTCCCTGCACAGGTCCAAATCCTGCTGACAACGGCAGTCTGTTTTAAAGCAGCAGCATCAGACCATTGTGCCACACAAGATGGTTCCACACCAAACAAGTGATATCATGCTATGTAACATAAAAACATTCAGAACAAGCACTGTCACTTGAATCATTTATAGATTTTGTATCAACCAGACATCCATTTATAATGCTAGAATAGAACCAAGTGGTGCAATGGTAGTGCGTCAGGCTCCAGATCAGAAGGTCGTAGGTTCAAGTCTTGTCAGAGTCAGTGACTTGTAAGTACACAACAGTAAGCTTTAATCTGTGATAAAATATCCAGACTTTGCCCTCACTGTAGAGCAGGAGATTTAATCCTCACTCATCAAATCCCTACTGAAGACAGCAAAGAAATGGCACCTTTTGAACCAGGGTGGGTGAAGGTGAGCAGTAGGGTGGTGGCTTTCTGGATGTGTTGGAGTTTAGTAGGTAACAGTGGTGTGCTCACATTTTATTTGTGGTTCCAAGACATTGAATCCTAAGTGTTTCTCAGTATTTGTACCATGCAACATTTGTACAGCTGCCTGTTTAACAACAATCAAATCAAAAAATGACAAACCAGATTGCATTTAAATTTAAAATGTCTATTCTTTATCCCCAAAGGATGAACCCAAACATTTTTGGTGACACCTCAACTTTTTTCAGAGCATTATCATCAGGCCAAAATCTGAACATGTACAGAAGTCAAAGTCAAGATACTATGACATGATCAACACATGCATGCTCTCATGGATAAGATTTTTTTCTAGCATTACCAGTTCTATTATCATCCACATGTTATGTTTGGATGGAGCCAGATAACTTTTTACAAAAAACAACAAGGTACATTTCTCAAAATGTCAAACTACTCATTTCAGGTTTAGCATACATTTTTCTCCAATATTTAAAATTAACAAGGACATCAACATTTGATGGTGAAGATTATCTATAGTTTTACCATCATCACTGCTATCCTCCTCATAATTAGCAGTAGTAAAATAGATACTTGTTTGCCCATGCATAATGAAAAAATATTACCACCAGGAATTGTGAACCAGAGAATAAGCCACCTGAGACCAGACAGTTTTCTAAACACCCTATATAAAAGAAACTGTGAAACAATTAATGTTAACATGACAAAGTATTTTGTACTGTTGCATAAACATTCCCAGAGCTGTTGGTGACACACCTTTCCTCTTTCCACACTGTGTTGCTGTGAGCAAACACTTTCCAGAGGTGATAAATACACATTCCCCACTCAGACAAAACACTTGTTATATCATTGTAGGTCATAAGAGACGACACGTTTACACACAGATACGATTCAAGTGATTGTGACTTACATGTATGTTACATATTAAAATATTTACTGCATCATTGTATGTTGACACATTGCAAAACTTTAACAAGAGAGTATAAACAGAACATGGACATGATGAAGCACCGCTAAGTTGTAGAATTTTATTGCATATTAGCTTTGACAGGATAAAATCAACAAGACAATAAACCATAGCAGAGATTCTACTCTAGAATGTGGTTTAAAACAGCTGTAATACTATTGATATGAGTCTGAATGACCCCAAATTTGGTGCCATTTGGGCAACAGTGTTGGGCAAGTTACTTCAGAACTATAATGTATTATTTATTACTTGTTACTGTCATTTACAACATTACTGAATTTAAAATATAAGACATTGCACTACTGTTGTATTACTTATAGGTTACTATCACCAAATTACCAGTAAATATGGATTCATCAATCTAAATCTATCTCTATACCTCATTATCATTATGTCATTATTGCTGCTAGTCACAAGGATGTTACTGACTAGTTTTCATTCAGCTGCTAATTCCACTGTTAAAGTGTTTCTCATGTCTTCAACAAGTCTCCTAACCTCTGGATGCTGAAGAATCTTAACTTCATGTTACTATGGCTCCTCTGTAAATGTTAAATTCCTGCTGTTATTGGGCACTTTTTTAGATGTATGGGGTGACACGGTGGCGCGGTGGCGCAGGGGTTAGCGCTGTTGCCTCACAGCAAGAAGGTCGCAGGTTCAAGACCTCCTTGGTCCTGGGTCTGGGACCTTTCTGTGTGGAGTTTGCATGTTCTCCCCGTGTCTGCGTGGGTTTTCACCGGGTACTCGGCTTCCTCCCACAGTCCAAAAACATGCTCAGGTTAATTGGAGACTCTAAATTGCCCATAGGTGTGAGTGTGTGAGTGAATGGTGTGTGTGCCCCACCATTGGCTGGCGACCATCTGGGGTGTATCCCTGCCTCTCGCTGTAACGCGCTGGGATAGGCTCCAGCAGACCCCTGTGACCCTAATGAGGAATAAGCAGGTATAGAAAATGACTGACTGACTGTATGTGTGTATGTATGTCCTTCGTTTGCATATCTCAAGAACCATTCACCTGATTGACTTCAAACTTGTTATGTTTATTGTTGAAGACCCAAGGGACCAGGGTGTCAGTTGTAAAGTCGATCAGATGAGCAGTTCTGGAGAACAATACAAGAAACCATATCGCATTCCTTGACAAGCAGTAGTAGTAGCAGTATTAAAACAGTATTTCAGAAGCTAAAAAAATGATTCTCCTGAGTTTTTTCTCTTTCCTGTTTATAACTACATTTTGTTATTTCTACAAAAATGCCATAAAGTATTCAGTTTATCCTTCATATGATCTGTTGTACATTTTAGGGTTAGGGTTAGACCATGGTGCGGATGAGGGAAAAAAAGTCTTTCTATTTCAGAACCCTGTAAATCATCCACTTTATCATAAAGCTTTAAGCCAGCCGTGCTGCTCATGCTTGTGCTATTGAGCCATAAATATTCCATGAGCATCTTTCAATTTTGAAAACATATAATCTAACTCAAATCTCAAATCAATGTCTGCTCAACATTTCATTACTTCACCGGAGCAAAGAGGAGAGGATCAACTATGGAGCAGCAGAGGATGCCAGGATTCTGGAAATTATATCTTATACTGCACATACCACCATGTGCTATTTTAATTTTCATATCGCTGCAGTTGTTTATGGTTGTTTTTGTGTTACATACATAGCTTCAAGAAGTCACAAGATGGGGAAATAAGGTGGTTTTTGATGGTGCTCTGACTCCAACTTGTCAAATACCAACACAGCAGCTGCACAACATGCTTTAAAGGGGGACGGGAGTCCAAAAAACACCTATGAATCATTTGGGAACCCAAGACAACCCCCTTTGCACCCAGTTTACACTCAGAACTACCAAAATGACCTGGACATGCCTTCAATTTTGAGCATCTAAATACTCTGCATCTTACTTAAAATACTTATCTTTCTTAAAACCTCACATAACCATTTTCTGATGGAAATCTTTAGGTTGAAATGCTGTATTTTCACATAAACAAGTTTTTTTTTTTACTTTTAACACTTTCACTGAATCCCTATCATTTCTACTCTGCTGGTTGTTTATACACAGTAAAGTTACCATCTATCAAACTCCATGCAGATATTGCAGATTAAAAGCCAAGCAGCACTTATCATGCTCTTTAAGAGACATTTAATGGAAAATATCTGTGTACGTACAAGTGAGCAACAGCGCATCCAAATGTGAAGCAACTAAAACATATTTCTGTTGAAGAAGAGCAGCAGAAGAAAACAAGAGTCTTAGTCCCAGGCATTAAAGAATGCGGAGGGAGATTTTTTCCCCACTTCTAGTGGAAATAACAGGATTTTGATTTGAAATACCATTTTTAATATTCAAAAATGTTTTCATTTTTCATTCTTTTATGTTTCATGGCAAAAATATTGACATTTTTTATTTTCACTATTTGGGAAATGCAAAATAGTAGTAGAAGTTTACTTCATTTTATTTAAACTATTCTAGACATTTTTCCTTTTTTTTTTTTTTTTACTAAAAAACTAAATTACAAAACAAAATTTTAATGTATGGCCATAATGATCGTTCATACAATAGTGTGTATGGCATGAAAAAACAGAGGAGCAGCTCCAGATGGGGAAAAATAAATAAATATGTGAAACAGATCCAGGAACATTCCAGAAAAAAAGTAACTATAGTATAATGTTTAGATTTTTTGACTGTCTCTTAATGAGAATTTATGTCATTGAATTTCATGGCTGTATCATGTGGTTATAGGTTTTGCTGTCAAACGTGACACAGTCAATAAGTGTAAAGCTGCCCGAGCTTTTATCAGCAGAGAATGTGAGGCTGTAGGTGGAGGGCTGTGAACATGTCACTTTGGTGCATGATTAACTGGGGTTTTACTTCTCAGCACTACATCAGGACATGGATGCACTTCATCAGTTTTTCTGTAGGAAGAAGCTGTCAGCGTAATTAACCACTTCCTTTCACTCCGCAAACAACCAATCATTACTCATACATACATCTGGATGTACATATGGTCTTTTTCTGAGCCAAAAATAGAAATCAAGAAAAATAACATTTTTTAATGGAATTTAACTCAACTGTTCACATGATATCAGAAACTTCCCTGAATCTATTTAGTCTGGATGGTGCCTATGTTGGAAAAAAAAAGAAAAAACTCCCATGAAACAATAATTGTGCAACCGTCTCAAATTCTGCCAAGATACACAAAAGCAAACACTAAGTAAGCAGATTCAGTCTGGGAAGGCTGCGTTCAATTTGTTCACCGATAACTGGATGTTATCATTTCCAGTACAAACTTGCTTTTTTTTTTTCTTTTTTTCCCTCTCTCGTCTCTATTAACAAATGCTGACAAGCTGTGTGACTTCAGATCTCAAACAGAACCACGCGGTTTGTCCTCGTTGTCACCGGAATTACAATAAACGTGCAGGCCTGAAGGATAAAACAGCTGCTTTTTCAATTTATTTAACAATACAAAAACTATATAATACGTGCAGTGACCGTATAAGGTAAAAAATGTGCCAGCAGCAAAGTTTGCATTTGATACATAACAGGATAAATTACAAGCTGTCAGACTGTTGCCTGCAGTTTTGTCCTGCAACTTCCACACGTGTGCAGAATATCAGCGGCTGATGAATTGAGTATGAATGTGTGGTTTTATCAGATTTCTCCGAAACCACAAACTCGCGTTTCCAAACCAATGGAAATCCGTGTGTGATGGAATTATAGCAGCTAATGTTTAATTAGATATGGCATTTGGTACATTAGGTACAGGAAATGGTACTGGCACCACAAAATGAAATAGATGGATATTGTTAGTGGTTAAAGGGGGGGAATTACATTATGAATTGTAACTACAACAAATAAAAGACAACGCAAGAGAACGTTATGCTATTGCAGCAAAGGTGAACCCTGGACTCCCAGACCACATCCAAGGTCCCGGTCCAAGTCTCACCACGACCTTGCCAAATGTCGAGCGAGTCAGTCCTGGATCTGGTCATCCTGGGTCGCTAGAATACTGTAAAATACATGAAACTGAATGTATTTCTTTCATCTGAAGTCACAATGAATTCCAAAGCTCCAACAGCAGAGAGAATCAGACTATTATTAGAGATGATAGACTTTTTTTTCACCTCTTAAGGTTGATTTTACAGTTCTGCAGCAAATCAATTATCTGCATCAAAAATCTATTAGTTTCCAACTAATATATTAATCACCAACTATTTTGATAATCATTTAATTGATTTGAGTAAGTTTTAAGAAAAAAATGTCCAAATCCTCTGGTTGCAGCTCAAATTTAAATACATTTTCGTACGTTTTCTTTAGTCTTCTGTAACCAATTTAGGCCCAAATTATTTTCATATTTTTCATGCATATAATAATATCAGTTGAGTCACTGTCTAATTTTATTTTTATTTGCACTTTTGAGACATGCTTTATTTATTTAATAATTGTCACATCATAAAATAAAATTGGCACAATAGTGATTTGTAACAGTTGGGAAATGTGTCTAATAATGATGCACACAGAGGATGAGAATGTGTTGATTCAACCCAAATTACCAGTACTACCAGTAGAGTATTATCAGTACAACACGTATATCATGCTTGTTTTTGTTTTGTTTTTTCACTATTTCTGTTCATTATTGTGTATTTCTCTTAAAATAAGAGGAACTGCAGTAGGAAGAGAGTCAGCCATGACTAGTGTTGACCTGATATAATTAGTTCTGAGTGTGTGTGTCTGTTTTATCTGACGTTTATTTGTCTGTGCTCACAGCTATTATTATTTCATAGCTGTTTTTTGGGGGGGTGGAATTCTAGTAACCTAATGTAAATAGCAGATGTACCTTGTAATGTGGTAGATTAGTGTATGTTTCCTTGGATTTTTTGACAAAATGCATGAAAATGTTAATACAAAATATACAGTGAATTTATGTCTCCAGTGTAAACGAACCCAGTCTTTTCCAATCCACAGAAATTCCAATATTTCATCTTCTAATATTATTTTTTCTTTTTATAATTCACCCAGTGATAGACAAGATTTCAAAAAAGAACAACACCAAATAATATATATAATATAATAAGTAAATATTAAATCTTTTGGGTAAAAAAAACAAAAAAACCCTCACAGAAAAAACCCTCAGATAACATAGAGACCTGTCAACTAACATACAGAATGAAGATTTGAGCACTTGAGGACAACATATCTAGCTGTTATTAGCATAACTGTCACTTTTGCACTGATCTACATCCCCTCTCTCCTACAGTCACCTGTTGGCACTAGTAAAGCTCACAGTAGCCTGGTCTTTTTTATGCTTTTTAGAAAAACTTCAGTTGCTTATTGGTCCTTGTAATTATTCCGTAAATTTGGAAGATTTTGGAGATGGATGACAATTGGAGCTTTTGGCTAGACTTTGGAAATGTGATTTGTAGATTCCATCCCCATCTTAGGAAGCCTGAAGAAAAAAAAAACATGTACACTTCAAATGCAAACCTCTTAAGAGCCCTCATTACAAGTACATCTGTTGCAGTTTTCTGGTACCGCAAACTCCTCTTAAAAAACCACATTCCGTTGTTTGATCTGACAGGGCACCTTCAAAACTAGTCAAACATTTAGCCAAGATCTGTTTATTTTAGATAATTTCAAAAAGAGTGAAGACTCAAACTCAGAGTGCCACGAGCCGCTCAGCCTCTCTGATTCGGACGTGACCAAATGCTCATCAACCGCCACATTCATACCTTCGTGTCCTTTGACAAAATACCACTGATCACATTGCAAAAGCTCCCGTTTGCGTGCCACAGGAGCATCTGGATGATTGATTATAATGACGGAGAAATTGCAAAGTGAAAGCCGCCCCCTCCCATATGTGATGAACGAGAGATGCCACGTAACCTTTTTGTGCCAAATATAAGTTCTTTTAGCTCGCCGGGAGAATAAAAACACTTTCAGAAATGTGCTTCCAACTCGTAAGCCTTTCAGATGAAGGGGAATGGAAGTGTGTGGCGGTGGCAAGGGGAAGAAATAGCATTTAGTGGATCCAGCTCAGCTGTTTGGGCTATTTTTTCCATTAACAACTTGGAAAAGAGCAGAAGTTTTCGGGAAAATTCAGTCCGGGTCACTGGCTTTCGTGTGCATTGTCTTGAGCGTGCCTGATTGTTTGTTGTTTGTTCCAGCCTGACCGTTCATTTTTTATAAGACTAATGGACTCCTGTGCTGCCTTTTCTTTTGCCAATATCACCTTCCATTCTTGCAGGCCTTATTTATAGACATGTGTCCATTGTCTTTTCTGTTTTTCTTCAGAAGATAGCACGCGAACAAGCGTAACAGGGATCGCTACAGGGTTTATACGCGTCTCTTCTCCAAGCACTGATTCAGCTTTTCCATTTTTTTCCAGTGATGCAGTCCCATTTGTGGCTCCTGGCACCCCCCGATGAAAAACACCCACAAGTGACCCAAAATGTTACGGACCTTGGCTTCCCATCACACAGGCGACCATATGAAAACACATTTAAGACTTGTAAACTTGACCTCAGCAGGGCTTTTGGAACACACAGATGCTAGATGTATTTTTATCATGCTCTGGTCTCGGTTCGGTGGTTTCACAGTTGTTTTTTTGCGCCATTTTAAAACGAGAATGCATTTCGCTTTTCAATCCAATAAAACTTTTGTTTACTTACGGTTTTGATTCTTTTTTTCAGTTTTGTTTCCTTCAGAGAGCCAAACGGTCTCATTTTCTCTATTCTCTGGAACAACCCCAAGCAGAAATGTTACCTTTTGTTGACCTCCTACTTCCTCTCTCTCCCTTTTAATTTTTTTCTCCATTTTTTTTTTCATTTTTGGTGTCATCTCATTTCCATGGACTGTTTTGTGATATGTGTTCCTGCCTCTCTTATCCTCCCAGAACCTGAGAGGACTCAAGACTATCTGCTGCCTTCTGGAGCTCAGCCTTGGGCTTTCTTTATCCTGGCTCCGTACGCTGTCTTCTTCATCAAGGATTCTGTCGGCATCAAGGCTTGCCCTTGCCCTTCCCCCCTTCATTCCTTTAACCCTTCTAGCTCAGGTTCAGCAGCTATAAAGGAAGCAAACTTCACCAGGGGCCTGCTATCGATTTGTATCATAGTCTCTTTCAACAGAAAGGCCTTTTTGTTTGTGTTCAGCTGCAAGGTCGTCAAAGCAGACTTGTCAGGGAGGGAGACATGACACCTTGACCGGTGGGTGTAATTGTTGTATTGCAGCTGTGTAGGGCTGTGCCTATTATTACAGTACATGTATGAGGAGGATAAAAAGACGTTTATCCACCTTGTCTACATGAACAAAGTAGCACCTACCATCTCAGGATATTGGGACCCATTTCGAGGGCTGTAAACCAGCATTATTGCAGCACACACCCTCAACCCTCATCTCATCCTTTGAGGACCGCCAGTCATTATCCTCACTATCTAGTGTTTTGTCCATCTGAATGTGGCATACTTCCTTCTCCAGCCAGCTGGTAGTTGACCAACTGTCAGATGGTCTTTTCTTGCTAACCATCTTTTAATTGGCCCTTCAATTTTTATAAGACTAATGGCTTCCTATGCTGCCTCTTCTTTTGTCAGTATCATCTTCCATTCTTCCAGGCCTTATTTATAGATATGTGTTCATTGTTGTTTTTTTTCCAGAAACTAGCACACAGACAGGCCAAGTATGAGGAGGTTAAAAATACTGTTATTCACCTTGACTACATGTTCTATGAACCAAACGGCACCCACCATGTTAAGATGTTGGGACCTTAAACCAGCACTATAGCAAAACACGCCCTAACCTTCATCATTTGAGGACGGCCAGTCGTTATCCTCTTTATCTAGGACAGGGGTGGGCAATGATGTAGGCATTAGCTGATTCTACTAATCAACCACTAGAGCCCATGCTAAGGACCTTCATTAGTAGAATCAGGTGTGTTACTTCTTGGCCTGCACCTACATCGGCCCTCAAGGACCAGAATTACCCATCAATGATCTAGGATTATGTCCATTTGATCATGTCCTACTTCCTTCTCCAGCCAGCTAGTAATTGGTGTTACAGACTGTCTTTTCGTACTAACCATTTTTGCCAACCTTTTTATCAATATTACAAGATTACAATATTTTGTATTTAAGCCACTTTACTTCCAACAATACTTTTGTATAAAATCCAATCTTCATACTTCAACTAGACAAGCATCTCAACCCCATCCACCTGGATGTCCTACCTTCAGAGGGAAATATAATATTAAACAGAAAGCGGTCACGCTATAGAACAACAACTGAAATCTAGGACCGAGCACTCTGTCCCTCAATACTTTTAAAAGAAGATAAAAAAAAAACTAGTGCTGCAAGCAGCATTGAAGGGCCCTCGCGGGGTATGGGCGGTCGGGGTATGGGCGGTCGGGGTACGGGCGAGTCGGGGTATGGGCGAGTCAGAGCATGTGTGTTTGCTTTGTGTCGGGGCGATCGTTGATTTTGAGGCAATATCTTGAAACTATCTCAAGTTTCTGTCTGAGGGAGAGGCAGCGTAATTCGCTGTCTGCCAACGCTAACACCCATTACTGAATTGTCACCGTTTGTAAACTTTCTCATAACAAAGTTCTTGAGATGTTAGAGACACGATTTGAAGCGGTTGCGGATTATTCTCTAGGAGAAATTTATTAAAGTGTCACGACAGTGACTTCCTGTTGCCAGCAGGGGGCGGTCTGACGTGGCGTGAATATAAACATGTACACGTGTTCAGAGCATGACCAGCATCATACACCATCAATTTCATGCAGTTAGGATGTTCCTTTCCTGGAGAAATCACAACTTCCTTTTTCATGGCGAAACATCAGGATTTGAGGCCTCACCGAGGCCACGCCCTAACCTTTAGAGCCACCATTTCAATGTTTTTTCATCATTGACGTCTTTAGATGCCACAGCCAAAATTTGAAGTCTCTGTTGATAAATCCCTAGGACTAGTTCGTCAAAGTACGTTGCCTGCAAACGGCGATATCGCTGATGTTCAATTCAAGATGGCCGACTTCCTGTCGGACTTAGGATATGGATTCAAGAGGCTTTTTTGTCCGTCCTGAAGTACTCCATGTGTCTGCCGAATTTTGTAAGTCTAGGTTAAAGATAAAGCATGGGGCTTTACATTTGAAAGTTATTTCCTGCTACCAATAGGGGGCGCTATGAGTGTGAGTGAATATGAGTGTATAAATATGTTCAGGGCGGGACCCTTATGAAGCATCAGAGATTTGGTGCAGATAGAATATAGCATGTGGAAGTTATGATGAGTTGATGTCACATGGCGAGGGATGGAATCTCGCCGCCTCGCTGAGGCCACGCCCTCCCATGAAAACTCATGGTATTAAAGACATTTCATCACAAAGGTCTTGACATGCCATAAACACAATTTGAAGTGGTTATCCATAATTTCCTCTGAGAAATTCATTAAAGCGTGACGACAGTGACTTCCTGCTGCCAGCAGGGGGCGGTTTGACGTGGCGTGAATATAAACATATACACGTGTTCAGGGCGGGACCAGCATCATACACCATCAATTTCATGCAGTTAGAATGTTTTTTTCATGGAGAAAACACAACTTCCTTTTTCATGGCGAAACATCAGAATTTGAGGCCCTGCCGAGGCCACACCCTCCCATGAAAACTCACCATTTCGACGAGTTTTCATGATCAAGCCTTTTAGATGCTACAACCAAAATTTTACGCCGCTGCAGGCTATAGTCTCTGACTAATACGTGAATTTACGTTGCCTGCAAACGGCGTCTTCGCCGATGTTTGATTCAAAATGGCCGACTTCCTGTTTGACTTTCACCATGACGTCAAGAGGATTTTTTGTGCGCCTTGGCATGATAAACGCGTGTGCCGAGTTTCGTGAAGATACGATAAACTAACCCCTATGGGGGGGGTGTTTTGAAAGTGAAAAGGGGGCGCTACTGAGCCATTTTGCCCCGCCCATTTTCAAAACCTACGAAATACGTAATTTTTCGCCGGGCCTGATGCGTCCAGAAAAAATGGGGACTTTTTAAGTATGTTCAGGCCTCCAAAAGGGCAATCAAAGACGCGGAAGAAAAAGAAAAAAAAGAACTAGTGCTGCAAGCAGCATTGAAGGGCCCTCGCGGGGTATGGGCAGTCGGGGTACGGGCGAGTCGGGGTATGGGCGAGTCAGAGCATATGTGTTTGCTTTGTGTCGGGGGCGATCGTTGATTTTGAGGCAATATGTTGAAACTATCTCAACTCCCTGTCTGAGGGAGAGGCAGCGTAATTCGCTGTCTGGCAACGCTAACACCCATTACTGAATTGTCACCGTTTGTAAACTTTCTCATAACAAAGTTCTTGAGATGTTAGAGACACGATTTGAAGCGGTTGTGGGTTATTCTCTAGGAGAAATTCATTAAAGCGTGACAACAGTGACTTCCTGCTGCCAGCAGGGGGCGGTCTGACGTGGCGTGTATATAAACACGTACACGTGTTCAGAGCATGACCAGCATCATACACCATCAATTTCATGCAGTTAGGATGTTCCTTTCCTGGAGAAATCACAACTTCCTTTTTCATGGCGAAACATCAGGATTTGAGGCCTCACCGAGGCCACGCCCTAACCTTTAGAGCCACCATTTCAATGTTTTTTCATCATTGACGTCTTTAGACGCCACAGCCAAAATTTGAAGTCACTGCTGATAAATCCCTAGGACTAGTTCGTCAAAGTACGACGCCTGCAAACGGCGATTTCGCTGACGTTCAATTCAAGATGGCCGACTTCCTGTTAAACTTAGGATATGGATCCAAGAGGCTTTTTTGTCTGTCCTGAAGTACTCCATGTGTCTGCCGAATTTTGTAAGTCTAGGTTAAAGATAAAGCATGGGGCTTTACATTTGAAAGTGATTTCCTGCTACCAATAGGGGGGGCTATGAGTGTGAGTGAATATGAGTGTATAAATACGTTCAGGGCGGGACCCTTATGAAGCATCAGAGATTTGGTGCAGATAGAATATAGCATGTGGAAGTTATGATGAGTTGATGTCACATGGCGAAGGATGGAAACTCGCCGCCTCGCCGAGGCCACGCCCTCCAATGAAAACTCATGGTATTAAAGACATTTCATCACAAAGGTCTTGACATGCCATAAACACAATTTGAAGTGGTTATCCATAATTTCCTCTGAGAAATTCATTAAAGCGTGACGACAGTGACTTCCTGCTGCCAGCAGGGGGCGGTTTGACGTGGCGTGATTATAAACATATACACGTGTTCAGGGCGGGACCAGCATCATACACCATCAATTTCATGCAGTTAGGATGTTCCTTTCATGGAGAAAACACAACTTTCTTTTTCATGGCGAAACATCAGAATTTGAGGCCTCGCCGAGGCCACGCCCTCCCATGAAAACTCACCATTTCAATGATTTTTCATGATCAAGCCTTTTAGAAGGTACGACCAAAATTTTACGCCGCTGCAGGCTATAGTGTCTGACTAGTAGGTGAAATTACGTCGCCTGCAAACGGCGTCTTGGCCGATGTTTGATTCAAAATGGCCGACTTCCTGTTTGACTTTCACCATGACGTCAAGAGGATTTTTTGTGCGCCTTGGCATGATAAACGCGTGTGCCGAGTTTCGTGAAGATACGATAAACTAACCCCTAGGGGGGGGGTGTTTTGAAAGTGACAAGGGGGCGCTACTGAGCCATTTTGCCCCGCCCATTTTCAAAACCTACGAAATACGTAATTTTTCGCCGGGTCTGATGCGTCCAGAAAAAATGGGGACTTTTTAAGTATGTTCAGGCCTCCAAAAGGGCAATCAAAGACGCGGAAGAAAAAGAAAAAAAAGAATAATAATAATAAGAATAATAATAATAATAATAATAATAATAATAATCTTTTGGAGAACAATAGGGCCTCGCGTACCGCGACTGCTATGCAGTCGCCGCTCGGGCCCTAACTAGTGCTGCAAGCAGCATTGAAGGGCCCTCGCGGGGTATGGGCGGTCGGGGTACGGGCGAGTCGGGGTATGGGCGAGTCAGAGCATGTGTGTTTGCTTTGTGTCGGGGGCGATCATTGATTTTGAGGCAATATGTTGAAACCATCTCAACTCCCTGTCTGAGGGAGAGGCAGCGTAATTCGCTGTCTGGCAACGCTAACACCCATTACTGAAGTGTCACCGTTTGTAAACTTTCTCATAACAAAGTTCTTGAAATGTTAGAGACACGATTTGAAGCGGTTGTGGATTATTCTCTAGGAGAAATTCATTAAAGCGTGACAACAGTGACTTCCTGCTGCCAGCAGGGGGCGGTCTGATGTGGCGTGAATATAAACACGTACACATGTTCAGAGCATGACCAGCATCATACACCATGAATTTCATGCAGTTAGGATGTTCCTTTCCTGGAGAAATCACAACTTCCTTTTTCATGGCGAAACATCAGGATTTGAGGCCTCACCGAGGCCACGCCCTAACCTTTAGAGCCACCATTTCAATGTTTTTTCATCATTGACGTCTTTAGATGCCACAGCCAAAATTTGAAGTCACTGCTGATAAATCCCTAGGACTAGTTCGTCAAAGTACGACGCCTCCAAACGGCGATATCGCTGACGTTCAATTCAAGATGGCCGACTTCCTGTTGGACTTAGGATATGGATCCAAGAGGATTTTTTGTCCGTCCTGAAGTACTCCATGTGTCTGTTGAATTTTGTAAGTCTAGGTTAAAGATAAAGCATGGGGCTTTACATTTGAAAGTTATTTCCTGCTACCAATAGGGGGCGCTGTGAGTGTGAGTGAATATGAGTGTATAAATATGTTCAGGGCGTAACCCTTATGAAGCATCAGAGATTTGGTGCAGATAGAATATAGCATGTGGAAGTTATGATGAGTTGATGTCACATGGCGAGGGATGGAAACTCGCCGCCTCGCCGAGGCCACGCCCTCCAATGAAAACTCATGGTATTAAACACATTTCATCACAAAGGTCTTGACATGCCAGAAACACAATTTGAAGTGGTTATCCATAATTTCCTCTGAGAAATTCATTAAAGCGTGACGACAGTGACTTCCTGCTGCCAGCAGGGGGCGGTTTGACGTGGCGTGAATATAAACATATACACGTGTTCAGGGCGGGACCAGCATCATGCACCATCAATTTCATGCATTTAGGATGTTCCTTTCATGGAGAAAACACAACTTCCTTTTTCATGGCGAAACATCAGAATTTGAGGCCTCGCCGAAGCCACGCCCTCCAATGAAAACTCACCATTTCGACGAGTTTTCATGATCAAGCCTTTTAGATGCTACAACCAAAATTTTACGCCGCTGCAGGCTATAGTCTCTGACTAGTAGGTGATTTTCGTTGCCTGCAAACGGCGTCTTCGGCGATGTTTGATTCAAAATGGCCGACTTCCTGTTTGACTTTCACCATGACGTCAAGAGGATTTTTTGTGCGCCTTGGCATGATAAACGCGTGTGCCGAGTTTCGTGAAGATACGATAAACTAACCCCTATGGGGGGGGTGTTTTGAAAGTGAAAAGGGGGCGCTACTGAGCCATTTTGCCCCGCCCATTTTCAAAACCTACGAAATACGTAATTTTTCGCCGGGCCTGATGCGTCCAGAAAAAATGGGGACTTTTTAAGTATGTTCAGGCCTCCAAAAGGGCAATCAAAGACGCGGAAGAAAAAGAAAAAAAAGAAAGAAATAAGAATAATAACTAGGAGAAATTCATTAAAGCGTGACAACAGTGACTTCCTGCTGCCAGCAGGGGGCGGTCTGATGTGGCGTGAATATAAACACGTACACATGTTCAGAGCATGACCAGCATCATACACCATGAATTTCATGCAGTTAGGATGTTCCTTTCCTGGAGAAATCACAACTTCCTTTTTCATGGCGAAACATCAGGATTTGAGGCCTCACCGAGGCCACGCCCTAACCTTTAGAGCCACCATTTCAATGTTTTTTCATCATTGACGTCTTTAGATGCCACAGCCAAAATTTGAAGTCACTGCTGATAAATCCCTAGGACTAGTTCGTCAAAGTACGACGCCTCCAAACGGCGATATCGCTGACGTTAAATTCAAGATGGCCGACTTCCTGTTGGACTTAGGATATGGATCCAAGAGGATTTTTTGTCCGTCCTGAAGTACTCCATGTGTCTGTTGAATTTTGTAAGTCTAGGTTAAAGATAAAGCATGGGGCTTTACATTTGAAAGTTATTTCCTGCTACCAATAGGGGGCGCTGTGAGTGTGAGTGAATATGAGTGTATAAATATGTTCAGGGCGTAACCCTTATGAAGCATCAGAGATTTGGTGCAGATAGAATATAGCATGTGGAAGTTATGATGAGTTGATGTCACATGGCGAGGGATGGAAACTCGCCGCCTCGCCGAGGCCACGCCCTCCAATGAAAACTCATGGTATTAAACACATTTCATCACAAAGGTCTTGACATGCCAGAAACACAATTTGAAGTGGTTATCCATAATTTCCTCTGAGAAATTCATTAAAGCGTGACGACAGTGACTTCCTGCTGCCAGCAGGGGGCGGTTTGACGTGGCGTGAATATAAACATATACACGTGTTCAGGGCGGGACCAGCATCATGCACCATCAATTTCATGCATTTAGGATGTTCCTTTCATGGAGAAAACACAACTTCCTTTTTCATGGCGAAACATCAGAATTTGAGGCCTCGCTGAGGCCACGCCCTCCCATGAAAACTCACCATTTCGACGAGTTTTCATGATCAAGCCTTTTAGAAGCTACATCCAAAATTTTACGCCACTGCAGGCTATAGTGTCTGACAAGTAGGTGAATTTACGTTGCCTGCAAACGGCGTCTTCGGCGATGTTTGATTCAAAATGGCCGACTTCCTGTTTGACTTTCACCATGACGTCAAGAGGATTTTTTGTGCGCCTTGGCATGATAAACGCGTGTGCCGAGTTTCGTGAAGATACGATAAACTAACCCCTATGGGGGGGGTGTTTTGAAAGTGAAAAGGGGGCGCTACTGAGCCATTTTGCCCCGCCCATTTTCAAAACCTACGAAATACGTAATTTTTCGCCGGGCCTGATGCGTCCAGAAAAAATGGGGACTTTTTAAGTATGTTCAGGCCTCCAAAAGGGCAATCAAAGACGCGGAAGAAAAAGAAAAAAAAGAACTAGTGCTGCAAGCAGCATTGAAGGGCCCTCGCGGGGT
Organism: Lepturacanthus savala; assembly: GCA_030544235.1. Classification (NCBI taxonomy): domain Eukaryota; kingdom Metazoa; phylum Chordata; class Actinopteri; order Scombriformes; family Trichiuridae; genus Lepturacanthus; species Lepturacanthus savala. Next base: position 27,185,644 of record CM060477.1, on the reverse strand, counting down.
ATGGGCGGTCGGGGTACGGGCGAGTCGGGGTATGGGCGAGTCAGAGCATGTGTGTTTGCTTTGTGTCGGGGGCGATCATTGATTTTGAGGCAATATGTTGAAACCATCTCAACTCCCTGTCTGAGGGAGAGGCAGCGTAATTCGCTGTCTGGCAACGCTAACACCCATTACTGAAGTGTCACCGTTTGTAAACTTTCTCATAACAAAGTTCTTGAAATGTTAGAGACACGATTTGAAGCGGTTGTGGATTATTCTCTAGGAGAAATTCATTAAAGCGTGACAACAGTGACTTCCTGCTGCCAGCAGGGGGCGGTCTGATGTGGCGTGAATATAAACACGTACACATGTTCAGAGCATGACCAGCATCATACACCATGAATTTCATGCAGTTAGGATGTTCCTTTCCTGGAGAAATCACAACTTCCTTTTTCATGGCGAAACATCAGGATTTGAGGCCTCACCGAGGCCACGCCCTAACCTTTAGAGCCACCATTTCAATGTTTTTTCATCATTGACGTCTTTAGATGCCACAGCCAAAATTTGAAGTCACTGCTGATAAATCCCTAGGACTAGTTCGTCAAAGTACGACGCCTCCAAACGGCGATATCGCTGACGTTCAATTCAAGATGGCCGACTTCCTGTTGGACTTAGGATATGGATCCAAGAGGATTTTTTGTCCGTCCTGAAGTACTCCATGTGTCTGTTGAATTTTGTAAGTCTAGGTTAAAGATAAAGCATGGGGCTTTACATTTGAAAGTTATTTCCTGCTACCAATAGGGGGCGCTGTGAGTGTGAGTGAATATGAGTGTATAAATATGTTCAGGGCGTAACCCTTATGAAGCATCAGAGATTTGGTGCAGATAGAATATAGCATGTGGAAGTTATGATGAGTTGATGTCACATGGCGAGGGATGGAAACTCGCCGCCTCGCCGAGGCCAGGCCCTCCAATGAAAACTCATGGTATTAAACACATTTCATCACAAAGGTCTTGACATGCCAGAAACACAATTTGAAGTGGTTATCCATAATTTCCTCTGAGAAATTCATTAAAGCGTGACGACAGTGACTTCCTGCTGCCAGCAGGGGGCGGTTTGACGTGGCGTGAATATAAACATATACACGTGTTCAGGGCGGGACCAGCATCATACACCATCAATTTCATGCAGTTAGGATGTTCCTTTCATGGAGAAAACACAACTTCCTTTTTCATGGCGAAACATCAGAATTTGAGGCCTCGCCGAGGCCACGCCCTCCAATGAAAACTCACCATTTCGACGAGTTTTCATGATCAAGCCTTTTAGATGCTACAACCAAAATTTTACGCCGCTGCAGGCTATAGTCTCTGACTAGTAGGTGATTTTCGTTGCCTGCAAACGGCGTCTTCGGCAATGTTTGATTCAAAATGGCCGACTTCCTGTTTGACTTTCGACATGATGTCAAGAGGATTTTTTGTGCGCCTTGGCATGATAAACGCGTGTGCCGAGTTTCGTGAAGATACGATAAACTAACCCCTATGGGGGGGGTGTTTTGAAAGTGACAAGGGGGCGCTACTGAGCCATTTTGCCCCGCCCATTTTCAAAACCGATGAAATATGTAATTTTTCGCCGGGCCTGATGCGTCCAGAAAAAATGGGGACTTTTTAGGTATGTTCAGGCCTCCAAAAGGGCATTCAAAGACGCGGAAGACAAAGAAAAAAAAGAATAATAATAATAATAATAATAATAATAATAATAAGAATAATAATAATAATCTTTTGGAGAACAATAGGGCCTCGCGTACCGCGACTGCTATGCAGTCGCCGCTCGGGCCCTAATAAGAATAATAAGAAATAATAATAATAATAATCTTTTGGAGAACAATAGGGCCTCGCGGTACCGCGACTGCTATGCAGTCGCCGCTCGGGCCCTAATAACTAGGACTAGTTCGTCAAAGTACGACGCCTGCAAACGGCGATATCGCTGACGTTCAATTCAAGATGGCCGACTTCCTGTCGGACTTAGGATATGGATCCAAGAGGCTTTTTTGTCTGTCCTGAAGTACTCCATGTGTCTGCCAAATTTTGTAAGTCTAGGTTATAGATAAAGCATGGGGCTTTACATTTTAAAGTTATTTCCTGCTACCAATAGGGGGCGCTATGAGTGTGAGTGAATATGAGTGTATAAATATATTCAGGGCAGGACCCTTATGAAGCATCAGAGATTTGGTGCAGATAGAATATAGCATGTGGAAGTTATGATGAGTTGATGTCACATGGCGAGGGATGGAAACTCGCCGCCTCGCCGAGGCCACGCCCTCCAATGAAAACTCATGGTATTAAAGACATTTCATCACAAAGGTCTTGACATGCCATAAACACAATTTGAAGTGGTTATCCATAATTTCCTCTGAGAAATTCATTAAAGCGTGACGACAGTGACTTCCTGCTGCCAGCAGGGGGCGGTTTGACGTGGCGTGAATATAAACATATACACGTGTTCAGGGCGGGACCAGCATCATGCACCATCAATTTCATGCAGTTAGGATGTTCCTTTCATGGAGAAAACACAACTTCCTTTTTCATGGCGAAACATCAGAATTTGAGGCCTCGCCGAGGCCACGCCCTCCCATGAAAACTCACCATTTCAATGATTTTTCATGATCAAGCCTTTTAGAAGCTACAACCAAAATTTTACGCTGCTGCAGGCTATAGTGTCTGACTAGTACGTGAATTTACGTTGCCTGCAAACGGCGTCTTCGGCGATGTTTGATTCAAAATGGCCGACTTCCTGTTTGACTTTCACCATGACGTCAAGAGGATTTTTTGTGCGCCTTGGCATGATAAACGCGTGTGCCGAGTTTCGTGAAGATACGATAAACTAACCCCTATGGGGGGGGTATTTTAAAAGTGACAAGGGGGCGCTACTGAGCCATTTTGCCCCGCCCATTTTCAAAACCTACGAAATACGTAATTTTTCGCCGGGTCTGATGCGTCCAGAAAAAATGGGGACTTTTTAAGTATGTTCAGGCCTCCAAAAGGGCAATCAAAGACGCGGAAGACAAAGAAAAAAAAGAACAAGCAGCAATGAAGGGCCCTCGCGGGGTATGGGCGGTCGGGGTACGGGCGAGTCGGGGTATGGGCGAGTCAGAGCATGTGTGTTTGCTTTGTGTCGGGGGCGATCGTTGATTTTGAGGCAATATGTTGAAACTATCTCAAGTCCCTGTCTGAGGGAGAGGCAGCGTAATTCGCTGTCTGCCAACGCTAACACCCATTACTGAATTGTCACCGTTTAAAATACTTTCTCATAACAAAGTTCTTGAGATGTTAGAGACATGATTTGAAGCGGTTGCGGGTTATTCTCTAGGAGAAATTCATTAAAGCGTGACAACAGTGACTTCCTGCTGCCAGCAGGGGGCGGTCTGACGTGGCGTGTATATAAACACGTACACGTGTTCAGAGCATGACCAGCATCATACACCATCAATTTCATGCAGTTAGGATGTTCCTTTCCTGGAGAAATCACAACTTCCTTTTTCATGGCGAAACATCAGGATTTGAGGCCTCACCGAGGCCACGCCCTAACCTTTAGAGCCACCATTCCAATGTTTTTTCATCATTGACGTCTTTAGATGCCACAGCCAAAATTTGAAGTCACTGCTGATAAATCCCTAGGACTAGTTCGTCAAAGTATGATGCCTGCAAACGGCGATATCGCTGACGTTCAATTCAAGATGGCCGACTTCCTGTCGGACTTAGGATATGGATTCAGGAGGCTTTTTTGTCCGTCCTGAAGTACTCCATGTGTCTGCCGAATTTTGTAAGTCTAGGTTAAAGATAAAGCATGGGGCTTTACATTTGAAAGTTATTTCCTGCTACCAATAGGTGGCGCTATGAGTGTGAGTGAATATGAGTGTATAAATATGTTCAGGGCGGGACCCTTATGAAGCATCAGAGATTTGGTGCAGATAGAATATAGCATGTGGAAGTTATGATGAGTTGATGTCACATGGCGAGGGATGGAAACTCGCCGCCTCGCCGAGGCCACGCCCTCCAATGAAAACTCATGGTATTAAACACATTTCATCACAAAGGTCTTGACATGCCATAAACACAATTTGAAGTGGTTATCCATAATTTCCTCTGAGAAATTCATTAAAGCGTGACGACAGTGACTTCCTGCTGCCAGCAGGGGGCGGTTTGACGTGGCGTGAATATAAACATATACACGTGTTCAGGGCGGGACCAGCATCATGCACCATCAATTTCATGCATTTAGGATGTTCCTTTCATGGAGAAAACACAACTTCCTTTTTCATGGCGAAACATCAGAATTTGAGGCCTCGCTGAGGCCACGCCCTCCCATGAAAACTCACCATTTCGACGAGTTTTCATGATCAAGCCTTTTAGAAGCTACATCCAAAATTTTATGCCGCTGCAGGCTATAGTGTCTGACTAGTAGGTGAATTTACGTTGCCTGCAAACGGCGTCTTCGGCGATGTTTGATTCAAAATGGCCGACTTCCTGTTTGACTTTCACCATGACGTCAAGAGGATTTTTTGTGCGCCTTGGCATGATAAACGCGTGTGCCGAGTTTCGTGAAGATACGATAAACTAACCCCTATGGGGGGGGTGTTTTGAAAGTGAAAAGGGGGCGCTACTGAGCCATTTTGCCCCGCCCATTTTCAAAACCTACGAAATACGTAATTTTTCGCCGGGTCTGATGCGTCCAGAAAAAATGGGGACTTTTTAAGTATGTTCAGGCCTCCAAAAGGGCAATCAAAGACGCGGAAGAAAAAGAAAAAAAAGAACTAGTGCTGCAAGCAGCATTGAAGGGCCCTCGCGGGGTATGGGCAGTCGGGGTATGGGCGGTCGGGGTACGGGCGAGTCGGGGTATGGGCGAGTCAGAGCATGTGTGTTTGCTTTGTGTCGGGGGTGATCGTTGATTTTGAGGCAATATGTTGAAACTATCTCAAGTCCCTGTCTGAGGGAGAGGCAGCGTAATTCGCTGTCTGCCAACGCTAACACCCATTACTGAATTGTCACCGTTTGTAAACTTTCTCATAACAAAGTTCTTGAGATGTTAGACACACGATTTGAAGCGGTTGTGGGTTATTCTCTAGGAGAAATTCATTAAAGCGTGACAACAGTGACTTCCTGCTGCCAGCAGGGGGCGGTCTGACGTGGCGTGTATATAAACACGTACACGTGTTCAGAGCATGACCAGCATCATACACCATCAATTTCATGCAGTTAGGATGTTCCTTTCCTGGAGAAATCACAACTTCCTTTTTCATGGCGAAACATCAGGATTTGAGGCCTCACCGAGGCCACGCCCTAACCTTTAGAGCCACCATTTCAATGTTTTTTCATCATTGACGTCTTTAGATGCCACAGCCAAAATTTGAAGTCACTGCTGATAAATCCCTAGGACTAGTTCGTCAAAGTATGATGCCTGCAAACGGCGATATCACTGACGTTCAATTCAAGATGGCTGACTTCCTGTCGGACTTAGGATATGGATCCAAGAGGCTTTTTTGTCCGTCCTGAAGTACTCCATGTGTCTGCCGAATTTTGTAAGTCTAGGTTAAAGATAAAGCATGGGGCTTTACATTTTAAAGTTATTTCCTGCTACCAATAGGGGGCGCTATGAGTGTAAGTGAATATGAGTGTATAAATATGTTCAGGACAGGACCCTTATGAAGCATCAGAGATTTGGTGCAGATAGAATATAGCATGTGGAAGTTATGATGAGTTGATGTCACATGGCGAGGGATGGAAACTCGCCGCCTCGCCGAGGCCACGCCCTCCAATGAAAACTCATGGTATTAAAGACATTTCATCACAAAGGTCTTGACATGCCAGAAACACAATTTGAAGTGGTTATCCATAATTTCCTCTGAGAAATTCATTAAAGCGTGACGACAGTGACTTCCTGCTGCCAGCAGGGGGCGGTTGGACATGGCGTGATTATAACCATATACACGTGTTCAGAGCATGACCAGCATCATACACCATCAATTTCATGCAGTTAGGATGTTCCTTTCATGGAGAAAACACAACTTCCTTTTTCATGGCGAAACATCAGAATTTGAGGCCTCGCCGAGGCCACGCCCTCCCATGAAAACTCACCATTTTGACGAGTTTTCATGATCAAGCCTTTTAGATGCTACAACCAAAATTTTACGCTGCTGCAGGCTATAGTGTCTGACTAGTAGGTGAATTTACGTTGCCTGCAAACGGCGTCTTCGGCGATGTTTGATTCAAAATGGCCGACTTCCTGTTTGACTTTCACCATGACGTCAAGAGGATTTTTTGTGCGCCTTGGCATGATAAACGCGTGTGCCGAGTTTCGTGAAGATACGATAAACTAACCCCTATGGGGGGGGTGTTTTGAAAGTGACAAGGGGGCGCTACTGAGCCATTTTGCCCCGCCCATTTTCAAAACCTACGAAATACGTAATTTTTCGCCGGGTCTGATGCGTCCAGAAAAAATGGGGACTTTTTAAGTATGTTCAGGCCTCCAAAAGGGCAATCAAAGACGCGGAAGAAAAAGAAAAAAAAGAATAATAATAAGAATAATAATAATAATCTTTTGGAGAACAATAGGGCCTCGCGGTACCGCGACTGCTATGCAGTCGCCGCTCGGGCCCTAATAAATAATAAGAATAATAATAATAATAATAATCTTTTGGAGAACAATAGGGCCTCGCGGTACCGCGACTGCTATGCAGTCGCCGCTCGGGCCCTAATAAGAATAATAATAAGAATAATAATAATAATAATAAATAATAATCTTTTGGAGAACAATAGGGCCTCGCGGTACCGCGACTGCTATGCAGTCGCCGCTCGGGCCCTAATAATAACTAGTGCTGCAAGCAGCATTGAAGGGCCCTCGCGGGGTATGGGCAGTCGGGGTATGGCCGGTCGGGGTACGGGCGAGTCGGGGTATGGGCGAGTCAGAGCATGTGTGTTTGCTTTGTGTGGGGGGCGATCATTGATTTTGAGGCAATATGTTGAAACTATCTCAACTCCCTGTCTGAGGGAGAGGCAGCGTAATTTGCTGTCTGGCAATGCTAACACTCATTACTGAATTGTCACCGTTTGTAAACTTTCTCATAACAAAGTTCTTGAAATGTTAGAGACACGATTTGAAGCGGCTGTGGGTTATTCTCTAGGAGAAATTCATTAAAGCGTGACAACAGTGACTTCCTGCTGCCAGCAGGGGGCGGTCTGACGTGGCGTGAATATAAACACGTACACGTGTTCAGAGCATGACCAGCATCATACACCATCAATTTCATGCAGTTAGGATGTTCCTTTCCTGGAGAAATCACAACTTCCTTTTTCATGGCGAAACATCAGGATTTGAGGCCTCACCGAGGCCACGCCCTAACCTTTAGAGCCACCATTTCAATGTTTTTTCATCATTGACGTCTTTAGACGCCACAGCCAAAATTTGAAGTCACTGCTGATAAATCCCTAGGACTAGTTCGACAAAGTACGACGCCTGCAAACGGCGATTTCGCTGACGTTCAATTCAAGATGGCCGACTTCCTGTTAAACTTAGGATATGGATCCAAGAGGCTTTTTTGTCCGTCCTGAAGTACTCCATGTGTCTGCCGAATTTTGTAAGTCTAGGTTAAAGATAAAGCATGGGGCTTTACATTTGAAAGTTATTTCCTGCTACCAATAGGGGGCGCTATGAGTGTGAGTGAATATGAGTGTATAAATATGTTCAGGGCGGGACCCTTATGAAGCATCAGAGATTTGGTGCAGATAGAATATAGCATGTGGAAGTTATGATGAGTTGATGTCACATGGCGAGGGATGGAAACTCGCCGCCTCGCCGAGGCCACGCCCTCCAATGAAAACTCATGGTATTAAAGACATTTCATCACAAAGGTCTTGACATGCCATAAACACAATTTGAAGTGGTTATCCATAATTTACTCTGAGAAATTCATTAAAGCGTGATGACAGTGACTTCCTGCTGCCAGCAGGGGGCGGTTTGACGTGGCGTAAATATAAACATATACACGTGTTCAGGGCGGGACCAGCATCATACACCATCAATTTCAGGCAGTTAGGATGTTCCTTTCATGGAGAAAACACAACTTCCTTTTTCATGGCGAAACATCAGAATTTGAGGCCTCGCCGAGGCCACGCCCTCCCATGAAAACTCACCATTTCAATGATTTTTCATGATCAAGCCTTTTAGAAGCTACAACCAAAATTTTACGCCGCTGGAGGCTATAGTCTCTGACTAGTAGGTGAATTTACGTTGCCTGCAAACGGCGTCTTCGCCGATGTTTGATTCAAAATGGCCGACTTCCTGTTTGACTTTCACCATGACGTCAAGAGGATTTTTTGTGCGCCTTGGCATGATAAACGTGTGTGCCGAGTTTCGTGAAGATACGATGAACTAACCCCTATGGGGGGGGTGTTTTGAAAGTGACAAGGGGGCGCTACTGAGCCATTTTGCCCCGCCCATTTTCAAAACCGATGAAATACGTAATTTTTCGCCGGGCCTGATGTGTCCAGAAAAAATGGGGACTTTTTAGGTATGTTCAGGCCCCCAAAAGGGCAATCAAAGACGCGGAAGACAAAGAAAAAAAAGAAAAAGAAATAATCTTTTGGAGAACAATAGGGCCTCGCGTACCGCGACTGCTATGCAGTCGCCGCTCGGGCCCTAATAATAATAAGAATAATAATAATAATCTTTTGGAGAACAATAGGGCCTCGCGGTACCGCGACTGCTATGCAGTCGCCGCTCGGGCCCTAAAAATAACTCATAGCTGAAATGTAAATAGCTGCTGACATGGTATCATTCAAATTCTGCTTGTTGCGTATTCATGTTTTGTACGTGTACATACATGTTCTACATTATGTTTCCAGATGCTCTTTTTAGGGCCCTAGCGGCGACTGCAAGGCAGTCGCGGTACGCGAGGCCCTATTGTTCTTCGTTTGACACTTCAGATTTTTTCCGCGTAATCAACTGCCTTTTTGGGGGCCTGAACATACATGAAAACTCACCAAATTTGGCAGCTGCATCGGGCCTGGTGAAAATTTACGTATTTTATAGGATTTGAATATGGGCCTGGCAAAATGGCTCTATAGCGCCACCTAACATTTTTCAAAAGAACACCCTCACCATGTAGTTTCACATAGAGGAACGAAATTCGGCACACACGTATCAGGTCAAGACGGACAAAAAAGACCCGGGTACCGATAGCCTAACTCCAACAGGAAGTCCACTATCTTGAATCGAACATCGCCAAAAGTTGCAGAAATCGCTGTTTGCAGGCATTGTACTTTGGCGAACTAGTCCTAGGAAATTGCCAACAGCGACTTCAAATTTTGGTTGTAGCATCTAAAGGGCTTGATCATGAAAAATCATTGAAATGGTGAGTTTTCATCGGAGGGCGTGGCCTCGGCGAGGCCTCAAATTCTGATGTTTCGCCATGAAAAAGGAAGTTGTGTTTTCTCCATGAAAAGAACATTCAAACTGCATGAAATTGATGGTGTATGATGCTGGTCCCGCCCTGAACACGTGTATATGTTTATATTCACGCCACATCAGACCGCTCCCTACTGGCAGCAGGAAGTCACTGTCGTCACGCTTTAATGAATTTCTCAGAGGAAATTATGGATAACCACTTCAAATTGTGTTTCTGGCATGTCAAGACCTTTGTGATGAAATGTGTTTAATACCATGAGTTTTCATTGGAGGGCGTGGCCTCGGCGAGGCGGCGAGTTTCCATCCCTCGCCATGTGACATTAACTCATCATAACTTCCACATGCTATATTCTATCTGCACCAAATCTCTGATGCTTCATAAGGGTCCTGCCCTGAACATATTTATACACTCATATTCACTTACACTCATAGCGCCCCCTATTGGTAGCAGGAAATAACTTTCAAATGTAAAGCCCCATGCTTTATCTTTAACCTAGACTTACGAAATTCAGCAGACACATGGAGTACTTCAGGATGGACAAAAAAGCCTCTTGGATCCATATCCTAAGTCCAACAGGAAGTCGGCCATCTTGAATTGAACGTCAGCGAAATCGCCATTTGCAGGCGTCGTACTTTGACGAACTAGTCCTAGGGATTTATCAGCAGTGATTTCAAATTTTGGCTGTGGCGTCTAAAGACATCAATGATGAAAAGTTATTGAAATGGTGGCTCTAAAGGTTAGGGCGTGGCCTAACCTTTAGATGATAGAACATCAGGCCTCAAATCCTGATGTTTCGCCATGAAAAAAGAAGTTGTGATTTCTCCAGGAAAGGAACATCCTAACTGCATGAAATTGATGGTGTATGATGTTGGTCATGCTCTGAACACGTGTACGTGTATATATTCACGCCACGTCAGACCGCCCCCTGCTGGCAGCAGGAAGTCACTGTTGTCACGCTTTAATGAATTTCTCTTAGGTAATAACCCACAAACAGGTCAAATGGTGGTTGTGACATGTCAACACCTTTGTGATGACATGTGTTTAAAACCATGAGTTTTCAGTAGAGGGCGTGGCCTCGGTGAGGCCTCAAATTCTGATGTTTCGCCATGAAAAAGGAAGTAGCTATTTCTCCAGGAAGGGAACATACAAACTGGATTAAATTGGTTGTGTATGACCTCAACCCTGCCCTGAACACATCTGCATAGTTATCCCTTGACAGAAACAGTGGAGGGCGTGGGCGTGGCCAGGTGAATAATTTCGATCCCACGCCATGTGTCATCAACTTATCATAACTTCCACTTCCAACTTCCTATCTGCATCAAATCTCTGATGCTTCATAAGGGTCCCGCCCTGAACATATTGATACACTCATATCCACTCACACTCATAGCACCCCTTATTGGTAGCAGGAAATAACTTTCAAATGTAAAGCCCCATGCTTTATCTTTAACCTAGACTCACGAAATTCAGCACACACATGAAGTAGGTCAAGACAGACAAAAAACGCCTCTTGGACCCATATCCTAAGTCCAACAGGAAGTCAGCCATTTTGAATTGAACATCAACAGAAACGCTGTTTGCAGACATAATATCAGGGTTTATCAGCAGCAACTTCAAACTCTGGCTGTGACATCTAAAGACGTTGATGATGATAAGTTTTTGAAATGTTGGCTCTACAGTTTACGGCGTGACCATGGTGACGCCTCAAATTCTGATGTTTCGCCATGAAAAAGGAAGTGGCGATTTCTCCAGGAAATGAGCATACAATCTGGATGAAATTGATTGTGTATGATAGTAGTCCCGCACTAAACATGTGTATATGTTCATATTCACATCACGTAAGACCGCCCCCTGCTGGCAACAGGAAGTCACTGTCGTGACGCTTTAATAAATTTATCCTAGAGAATAACCTGCAACCGCTTCAAATTGTGTCTCTAACATCTCAAGAACTTTGTTATGAGAAAGTTTACAAACTGTGACAATTCAGTAATGGGTGTTAGTGTTGCGAGACAGCGAATTACGCTGCCTCTCCCTCAGACAGGGACTTCAGATAGTTTCAACATATTGCCATATGATCGCCCCGACACAAAGCAAACACACATGCTCTGACTCGCCCATACCCCGACCGCCCATACCCCGACTCGCCCATACCCCGACCGCCCATACCCCGCGAGGGCCCTTCAATGCTGCTTGCAGCGCTAGTTATATTTTGCTCCTTAAAATATAGGGTATAGGGAGTTAATAGTGAGGAATTCTTTGAGCTGCTGGAAGTTAAAAGACATTATTCAAAATCCCACCGACAGTAAACATCCTCGACCTCACAGGAGCCTCTGACTTTCTGTAGCCTGGGCCACAAATATGCACAAAGAGATAAATACAAGAATGTCTTTACTGCCTCGGATTTTTTTCTTCAGTGAAAAACCTATTGAGTTCCTTAATCATTGACAATTTGACATTGGAACTTTTTTTTTCTTTTGCTGTAAGTTCAATTTGCATTTCAAGTCAAATTCTTTCCACAGTGGTGCAATGTAATCTTCACATTGTGTCTGCTAAACATAATCTGTTCCCCAGAGTTTGTTCTTGTCTGAACACAATGTACAAGACTGCTGTTTTATCAAGCAACTATTGTGATCATCTCAAGAGTTTCATGAACTCTGGTTCACCTCATAATGCTTCGCCAGTACACTGCTTAGTGCTGTAGAAAATATGTTGTGACTGAGGAATATTATCAGTCATAGCAGCTGTTGCAAAAGATTTGGTTTGGTTTGTATGCAAGGAGATAAATCACTTCATGTCGATCATCTCACCATGATCCTCCCGCTCTTCTGCAACTTGTCACTTTGATCATGAAGCTGACACTACTCTATAGAGTGTTTAGTATACGATCATGTATTTATCATTCAGAGAATGTTACAGAGCCAAGACAAAACTGACAGAAGAGCAGAACTGAAAGAAAAGGACACAATTAGGTCTCTTAGTTAAGACAGAATCATGGATTTATCAATACACAGCACAGTCAGGCTCGTAATATTTCAGAGCCGTGGTCGGAGCCAGTTTCAAACTTTCACAAACCTCAATCAGTTAAAGGATCACTGAGTCAGACACTGATATATTCAACTAAACAACCCCTTTGCCCTGCACTCTCCCTGCTAGAAGAGGAGACATGGCAGGTGAACAAGTTTTGCTAACAAAGGGGTCAATTTAGGTCAGTCTGGGAAAAAGACTAAAACCTTTCATTTAATGAGCTACAATGGAGGGAAAGAAAGTCATTTAATTTTTTTTGAGTATAAAAAAATGATCTTTTTCACACTCCTGTTAACTGTCTCTGTTGACGGCTGTAAACCTCACACATTCTGGTGCCTGCAGCTTTTGAGGACACACCAATGTGGCGCTTCCTGTCACACGCAGTAAATCACATCTTCTTCTTCTGTGGTGTCGGGCTAAAGTAATGACAGGGTTCCGCCCAAGGTGAAGGACATACTAATTCACTGTGGTGCAGCATTGTTTTGATGTAGAGATAGCTGCAGTCAGTGAGTGAGTGATGGAGCTGTCCGACGGGGGAATGAGGGGAGGCTGGGCCCTCTGTCACAGCGGGGCAGACAGATGGGGCATCATGGGAAACATGCCTGAGATCATAAAGGACTCTACAGGACATAATGAGAGACTTTGGGTTGGAGGGGAGAAAAAAAAAAGACTCCCAGGAAGGCATCATTTAACGGCTGTTAAAAAACAGCTCCTGTTGAGTGAGTGATTTCCTCTTTACCCCGATCTCTCTATCTGGTCGCCCTGTTGCACCATCCGCTGACTGACGTGCACTTGCTGAGACCCTCCGTCTGCCGGTAAAGCTCTCGTTTTTTTCCCGTCTTTGATTTGGGTAAATGACATCTTTATGAGGTTGCATCACAGACGGATGGTCCTCCGTGGCACATCCATCAGCGCCACAGCAAAAAAAGCAGGGGGGGATTGAGCTTCCAGACTCAGCTTGTCTTTCTTTCCCTTCGACCCGCAACAGCCTTTTTATGAGTCACCTTGTCAAAGCCTCTGAAGCCCGACAACCTTATTTTTACTGTATGAACATGTCTTTGTTTTCCATACTTCACTGGAGGGGGAAGATTCTCAAGGTCTAAGGTGAAAAAAAAGATAACACCTTTAAAGGGGAACAAAAAAAGCATTCCAGGTCAGCAGAAAAGATGGAAAAATGGAAAATATAATGTATATTGAAATAATCGGAGGCCTATAATGTGGCTTCTTATCTTGAATACGCTTTTCATAAAGGCGTCCAGCGTTTATCAAGATTAACTGGAGCTCTGTGCCGGGTCCTGCGGAGAAGCTTAGCTGCTCCCAAATCTGATTCCTCCCAACATATAGACCTTTTTCAAAAAAAAAGCCCGGCCAAGGAATTCGGCGTCAAGTATCAACATGATCCTTATCAAATTAAGCACGTCTCTTGTGATATATTTTTTAAAAAGCCATCGGAGATTCATACCTCCCGAAGAGGAGCAGGCGCCACGGGGGGCACCGCTCAAACCCACAAACCCCCCTGAACCCCCATCACTCCTGCTTCCATCTGCTTTTCGCGTTACTGCCCCTCATGCTGAAGGCTTGGAAAGGTCATCCATGAAATGCCCAGCGTGGGATTATACAGCTCGCTGTTCCCTGTCCTTCGGAAATCTGAATTTACACTACTCACTCAGAGAGAATATGGCGCCATGTTGTAAATGTGCCACTCAAAAACACTCTGTTTCCACCTTTCAGACCCAGCTATAAGTAGAAAGCACTTGTAGAAAAGATGTGTTAAATGCATGGAGCCGCAGAAAAAAACCTGCTCAACACCTTTGGGTGCCCTGGTGTCCACTTCTGTGCACTCGTCTGTGCTCACTGCACATTACACTATCAGTCTCATTACACCATAGACAAGGGGATCGAATAACTGACATTCCATTTTTCTTTTCCTATTTACAGTTTCTATCCACAGTTAACCATGTGAAGTGTGAGTGAAGACATTATGTATTATTATTATTATATATCATTATATAATATGGCATACAAATACAAATTATATTATATGGCATACGAATCTTGCAGGTTGTGTGTTCCCATATAAGAGAACTTTTCTGACCGTTTTTTTCAACCAAAGGACTCTGCCTCCTTTCTGCTGTTTCACTCACTCTCCCTTACTTTCTCCCGTGCTGTGGGAGTATCTTGCGTATGCATGTCTCTTTCAAAAATTGTGGAAAGAAAACTGTCAAATAAGTAGTTTCAACTCAATTATGTGAGTTTGGTGATCATTTGACACTCAAATCAAAATTGTGATCAAAATTCCATGAATTGCACAGAATTAGTAGAAGCTACAATATACCAATGTTTCCTAAATGCCTCACAATGCAGGCTGTCAAGAGAAGCTACAATTTGCCAACGTCCCATAAACGCCTCACATGCAGTATATCAGTTGTTGCTGTTACATGTGTTGTACATCCAAACTGCACCAAATTCAACACTACACTAACTCGAGTCCCCAGCAAAACAGCCACCAAGTGTGAAGTCAATCGGATAAACAGTTGTTGAGATATGTAATGGTGCGTTATATAGAGATATAAATGTATTTTCTACTGTCCAATAAGTTTACCACGGTTCATTTTTTAAGGCAAGGTCTCATCATCCACTGAATATCTTCCGCTATATTTATTTTTAGTACATTTAAACCAACTCATCTCCTGTCACTACAGCCAACGCCGCTTTGCAGCTTCTCTTTGTCGCCGGTGCCAAGGTCTCTATGGATCCTTGAGGGGATCTCTGTTCAGTTGCATTACACCGGGCTCTGGCCCAGAAATCCATCTTATCGACGGCTCTAAAAAACAAACTCTAATTAAATAACGCTTCTGCTTTCCTATGCTGTCCTTCCTGATTGGACAGGCATATGCCGTCCAATGAAAGCAACAAAAACGCCGCCAGATAAACTGAAAAAAGACGACTAGAAAACACAAGTGTCTGTTGTGTACAGCATGTTACGTAATGTATACTGTGAAAGTATGGAGGAGTGTGTTATACCACGCCATATTTATCATTCTTGATTTTTTTGGTTTTTTTTGTTTTTTTTACCCCATCAGTTAAACTACTGGACTGTTTAGTGGATTGTGTGGCCATTAAAATGTAGAAAGATAAATCTTCTAGAATATTCTTGAGGTGTTGAAAGAATATGGTAAAAATAAATAAATAAATAAAATGCTGATGTTGAGAGAGTTAATATACTCCAATTTGTATTATAATCATCCATGGTTCCCTGTCTATAATGCTTTCTAACCTAACATTTTAAATAGGAAAAGAAAAATGGTGGAATGTCAGTTATTCAATTCCCTTTGATTCATGTGTTTTCATGAAGATAAGTTGCAAACACTCAGGTGCAAATTTTTCACCGACGATGAGACGTTACCAACTTTGTGTATTGACTTTGTATCGGGGTCGTGTCCCCTCTGAAACTGCCATCAAGTTCAGTCACAGCATAATTTGAGCGTAAATCCTCGCTGAACTATGCCAGCACCTCGCAGGTCAATAAAAAGATGCATCATCCCTCCCAACTTCATTAAAATCTCCTCAGTGACGCGACAGTTATTGCTTTAGAAATTTTTGCAGTTTAATTAACCTTTAATTTTCGTTCCACTTGTCATATCGGTCACTGTCATTTTAAAGAACAGTGTGTTAGTGTGTGTGAGTAGGACGTCGGGACAGACTCATTTATAGTAGTTTCAATGCACAGAAATGCATCTGAGACATTAAACACTTTTCCCTTTTTTATTCTTCACAACAAAAGCCAGCTCATCAGCAGCCATCCAGCAGCGTTGGTATCACGTGTGACAGCCTGACAGATACAGTTTGATGGTGAATCCCCATCCAAGTCGTTTTATGATGGTTACAAGAGTCAGAGCTGTGACACCCTGACAGTATTTCTGTTACTCTTGAATGGAAAGTGCCAAAGAACGAGATAAGAGAAGTGGGAATGAACAAGTGAGGTAAGAATGTTCTTTTTTTACATCTAGATAAGAGCATATTGGATTGAGTAGAGGAAGGTATGGGAAAACATGATATAATCATCGGGGGGAAGGGCGATAAAAACCAGCAGAGCACTTTGGGGATTCGGGGCCTCGCCATCCTGACAGCAACCATCAGGAACCTGTTATGACATCTCATGTTGGTGATCAACTCTGCAGCACGGCACTTGATTTTTCTCCAGAGATTCCAGTGAATGTTACATAAAAAAACCCTGCAACACACCACAGCTACAGTACACAGGAAGGGGAACGATTCATCTGTTTAGACTGTTTCAAGGCTCCAAGCATATGCAGGATTCTATAGGGAAATCATGTAGAAAATAAACAATCATTAATTAATCAAATTTCTTATAGGAACTAACAAGCTTCAATTTCCAACCATTATTAGCTGGAAAATTAAAAAAAAAAAAAAAGGCTATATAGCAGCATTTCTTCTACTTTCTTCTACTGTAGGCACAATTTTCATAAATTATCCAACAATGAACACTGGTCCTGACTGAAAAACTATTAAGATGATTGGTTAAAATTATTGATCTGATATAAATGGAACTTTAACTGGTTAACATGTCCAGCTACATTGATGTATGACTCATATCTGTTTTAGAGAGTGGAGCGTCTTTCCTCACAAATGATCTTTGTGTACACACACACACACACACTGACAAATTCACTTTTTTGCATATTTTCATATGTCCTATGCAGTGAAAAGCTGCACTGGAGGCTGATATGAAGGACAGCTTGGCAAGAACTGTGTATGTAACAGCCTTCACTGACACAGACTTGGCAGAAATGGAATATAATATTCACAAATATGTTGGAATGAGTCAAAATGTAATCAAATGGACATTGGTTTTTGTGTTTTTACTATGTTAGATTGAGGTTTGATCTATGTTTTAATCAAGTTTTCGATACCTGAAACTCTCTGAAAAAACAGAAAAAAACAGACAAAAACCAAAAACAGCCACAAAACCTCTGGAAAAGTCTTGTTTCCATGCATGACATTGTTTTTTCTTCAAAGTATTTTTAATCTGGTCAACAAGTGAATTAAAGTCTTTTTTTTTCTTTTTAATTTACACATTCTCATCACCCGGGGCATGATAGGAGGCCCCAGAGCATCATGGGAGGTGACTTTACCACTCAGTCTCAGGGTCACATAGCGTAGAAACCCGGAAGTCAGGAAGGTTTTCAGCATATGCGCCAGGCGAGCAACTAACATTGAAATGAATGACAGACATTTTTTAGTCTGGTGTCCAGTTCTATAATTCATCCATGAGCCTAGCTTCTCAAATTTCATGGCATTTGATTCTCCTGTAGCATTGAACTCTGGCAGAAATCAACATGAACAGGAGCATCATTAGTGTGAGTGAACCTTAAACGTTTATGAGGCTAACAATGGTATTTATGATCAACTACTACTCTAGTAAAGATACATGCTACCCCACCAAACCATTCCACACCAGATCATTCCTAAGACACCCCCTCCCCTCTTTCTGCATGTTCCCTGGCTGTAAAAGCATCCTGAGCCCTGAAACTTTGCAAATATTTATTATCGTCAAACACAGTCAGGCAGAAAAGACAGGAAGCGACTTCCCATGTGAAATCTATCCCGTGCCAGAGTGATTACAGTCAAAGTGGGCACTCTTTCTCCAAGTGCAATGCATTAGCTCCACAATGAATGATTTATAAATATGCAACCCACTCGCTCCTGCGATTACGGTACAATGAAGGAAAAAGGGAAAGCAGAGACAGAGAAGCACACCTCTCTAGCCTTTTCTCCCTCGGTGTGTGTGTTTTTTGGGGGAAATGGTGTAAGATGGACATGTTTAGCTCTCTGTCTTGACAGGTGGGATACAGAACTGAACTCAGGCCTGTAAATGTACAAGGGAAGGCTGCTCTGCAGAGGGATGTCTGTGACGATGGAGTAAGTGGCTTCTCTTTGTGGTGAAACACGGAGATCAGCTGTTCCTTGGACAATACTTCTGGCGCTTGAGCAAAAAAAAAAAAACGTTCCTTTATTCCATCCTCTCCTACAAAAATAGCTGCATACATTCTGACAGGAAACTGGTATAATCCATTTCCTTCATGCATTATTCTGGTGCACCTAAATGGAAATATATTACCTCCAACAAAGCGCTGTTTTTGTTTTACTGTTACAGATACAAATTTAATACCACTCCTCTGCCATGCTGATGGTCTATTGCTCCATCTCTCTCTCTCTTCTCAATATTCAGCATTTTAATTCAATTCACTTTTATTTATATCGCCCAATATTACAACACAGGGTCCTTAGACCCTCCTTCTTGGCAAGGAAAAACTCCAAAACCCAATGGGAAAGAAGAAACCTTGGGGAGAACCACAGTGAAGGAGAGATCCACTCCCATGGACGGACAGGCTATAGATGAACCAGGACTGACAGACATCCATCTGATGATGATGTTATAGTCTGTAAAGATGTTTCAGTCTGTAGAGATGCTATAGGGTGGGGGCAGAAGGGTGGGTCCAACCAGGCAGGTGAAGGAGTAGTAGTAGGTTCATCAGGGGGGCCTCATCAGGAGTCGTCATCATTGGGCCTTGTGCAGTTGAACTGAAACAGTAGCCACTCCCCCGAAGAGGAGTGGGGAGAAGGACTCCGGGTGAATAGTGATGAAAAAGACCACGTATAAACTAGATACTGTTTATTAATGACGGACAGTGGTACATGGTGCTCCACACAATGGCAGAATATTTGTTTTAAAGGAAATATACAAGTCTGTCTTCATGATAATATCACACAAAGTAAATGAACTGGAAAAACATAATATTTAAAGGCAGGTTTCTGCTTATTCATTCATGTATGATGTATTTTTACATCAGATGTCTAATGTAGTGACGTATTGTTCTGCAGCCTCTAGAGGACACTAGCAGGACTTTTTATTCTACTTTGACACATGCTGCAAAAAACACTCTTGTATTGTGTTGTACTGTACTCAGATGGAACCAAAACACCTGCAAAAGATGCTTTAAGAGAAGAAAGCTCTGACATCAGGTCATTGGTCAAGTTCATCAAAAATCAATGATGACAACAGATCAGCTGATATGGGGCAGTTTGGCCATTTCCAGTTACTCCAATTATTTATATGATAGGATCATGGCTAATTCAACAAACCCAAGACATTTGTCTGTTATCTGGCTTCACTTAAACTATCATTGGTCTCCTGGATAACCAGAAATATAATGCTGGTTATCAATTGGCTCTGTCAATCTGTTTTTTTTTTTTCCATTTTGAGCATGTTTAAATGAAGGATTATTGATTACAAGTGACATCTTTACAATGTGATACGAGATGAAATGGTGATGCTAAGTGGACACATTTTATTTTAGGCATCTAAAAAAGAAGCAGTAACCTGTAATCATTCAACATAATCACAATTTGTATAAACCTTTTCATAATTTACTAATATTTAATACAGGCTAAGGTTTAAAGGGATAGTTCAGTATTTTGGACATCTAGCTCCATTTCTCATGTTCCTGATCATCCACAGAATAAACTGCAATATATACTGTATATATATATATATACAGTATATATATAGTCGAATATTGAGTTGAATGACCTAACTCCATTCACTTATTTCAAGGTTTTTAGTTAATTTAGCCTTTTTCTCTTTTTTTTTTAGAAAATGACAGTGAAAATGATAGTCTTCTTAGTGTTCATAAAACAGGATCAGAATCAGAGGAAAGTATTGAACTAATTGTACCAAATACAAAACATGTTTACCTGATAAGATTTCATTGTTTGCAGTGTAGGAATGATTTGTGTGACTTTGAGTTGATTGGACTTTACTTTTAACTTGGGAATTTTTTTTCAGAATCCTGCACACCTCAAAAAAAAAATAGATAAATAAAAAAGAAAGAAATCTTATCGGGTTTGTTAACATTAGTCCCATATTGTGTAGAATTATCTTATTCCACTTGTTTCTTGATTTTTGTCAATTTAATATTTTTCTTTTTTGTGAGAAAATGTTAGTCTTCTTTTCTTTTCTCAAATCAGAAAAAAACTAAAATAAGATAATCTTTGTTGTTGTCACGATTTTCCAGTGATCTGATTGGCCAGTAGTGACCATGATCTGGTTTAACATTCATATTCATAGTTTTTAGTTTTTTGCCAAACACATTGACTGATAAGAAGAATCCTTGTGACATATGGTTACAGTCACCATTAGGAGAGACTATATTAGAAATCCTCACTTCTTAGAATAGAGGAATACATTAAGGGCAGGTTCATGCCTACCTGGAGGCCTCAAGGTTTAAAGTCCTGTTATGTGTCAGCCTCATGTAAACTACTCTGCTGAACACAGTTCTCTTCACTCTCCCATCATTCTCATAATAAAAACCCTGGTACTTTGCTATCAGAGGCCACCAGATTTTTATTGAGCCTGTATTGAACTGTCTAATACAGGGGGAGTTACATTCGGGCAGAGCCTCGAAAGAGGGAAAAAGAAAAAAAACTGTATGTCCTTGCTTTCCGGCGCCAAGGCTGACCTTGATACAAACTGGGTTAAGGTGAAGAATGAAGACACGCAACATCTCCCCCGCTGTCCGAGCACCTGGGCTGAGCGATTCGCTTTTACTTTTCACGGCCGTCGTCCAGCCATGTGTAAAAAAAAAAAACTGGCTGCGGAGTCTTCAAGGCGAAAAAAAAAAAACGATCCTTTAGACCGCTCGGCGAGGCCATGGCGTGTTGCTGTCAAAGCCCGGAGCCATTTCCTGCCGCTCATCTGGAAATTCCATTAAAAACAAGAGGAACTCCTGATTGCTCAGCATTGCAGAGGGAGCTATCTGATGGAACTATTTTCCGTCTTCTCCAGGTGCACCAGGTACAAATAATCACCACCTTAAAGAAAGTCTCAACAGCCCAATTTAGCTTGAACAGCCAGCTACAGCTTTTATTTGTCTGATAAGACCAGGAACTCGGGGTGGCTAGCGTTAGCTAACACTAGATAGATGCTACTGCTGTGAGGCTACTGATTTGACTTGATTTGTGTTAACAATACACAAAGGCCCTCCTACAGAAAGCGACATACAAATTTGTGTTTCTATCTCAGATTTTTCTTGTTTTGCTAGCATGAATGATTTCAACCTTTTTCTCTGATACCGGCTCCAGTTGTGATGTCACAACCGGAGTGGAAGTTAATAACTTGCCCCTGGATCCATGTTGTTGCCCTTCCTTACAGTGAAAGTGCCTGCACTTGACTTCTGTTTTTCTGACTGACCCTAGCTCTCTGAGGGGTGGGACATTTCCAACAGAAATAGGCCAATCTCAACAGAGTAGGTGTTTCAGTAGGAATGGGAGGGGGTAACCAGGGTTTTTCAGAGTGAGTGTTTAAGAAGGCAGACTGCATTGCTGCTACAGATATAGCTAGATGCTTTTGGCCCATAAAACATGCATTTTTTTTATAAATAAACCAGGAAAATGTAAATAATAAAGTGGGAAAATGTCAAAATAACAAGTATAACAAAGCGTTTTAGATGTCAAAAGCACTCAAACATCTAGTTTTCAGTCTACAAGTTGATTGTCCCATGCAAGGAAACAGAAGGGAAGATGAATGAATATCATCTAATCAAGGTTAGATTCTTAAATGTTTTATAGAGTAGTTATAATGATTGGATTATTTAATTTGTGATTACCCTGTAGCTTACACCAGTACTGATGCTCCAGAAAATCACAGGTTTACTTAAATTCTTCTTCTTACAGCTTCCTCTTTTTTTGTGTGGTGGCATCGCTCCAATTGTTGGCCATGTGCCAAAGTATTTGGACACAGCAAAGACCCCTAAAATATTGCTTTGGGTCTTATTACATCTGCTAATAAAAAAGCATTAACTGAGCTCCTCCAATTCATGATTAGGTGGAAATTATCATACAGAACACCTGGGTAAGAGCAGATTTGTGCACTTCTGTGAGTTTTTTTCTCAACAGAACATTAAGAGAAAATATAAGTTGCTGCATGAAACCTGAAGTTTCAGCATTGCATAGATCAATATTGTTGCTTAATAGTTTGCTTGATAGTTGATTAATCTATTGATTATTGAAACAATGAGTCAATTAGTTATTTGGTTTATAAAATGGTGTAAAATCAGTCAATCGGTTTTACAAAGCTGAAGATTCAACCTCCTTTATTCTGACCAACAGTCCACAACCCAAAAATGATCAGTTTTACTATTATAGAAGACTAAAGACACCAGGAAATAATCAGATTTGAGAAGCTGTGAGCAGAGAATTTAGACATTTTCTTCTTAGAAAATGACTCAAATTGATTAACCGATTATCAAAATAGTTGGCAACTAATTTATTAATCATTTAATCATTATAGCTCTGGTACCTCACTAGAAGTTTGTTTCTTCATTCTGTTACTTGTGGCTCCAATAGCAGCTGTTCAGCCTAAGTTATGTCTCCTTTTATACAAATAACAACATATTCTATTAATTCAATACTTTTGTAATATTTGTACCGGATTTTCCGGACTATAAGTCATGTTTTTTTTCATAGTTTGGCCGACTTATTTGACAATTATTAACACATTATTACCGGTATATCATTTGACGTTATTTTCACACTGAACCGCAATATGGTGACTAGGCTTGTGCTAATTTCAACAGTAGCACGTCAGTGACGTAGAAGAGGAAGCGCCGCATCTCTACCTCTGGAGTTAGAGGAGTTGATGAGAAGTGACACCGAGGATGAAGAGTTCATTGGATTTTAGTTACCGGGTATTTGGAGTGAATCAGATGGTTTTGGTAAACTTCTTATCATGTTGTTGATGCTGTAGTTATCGGAATAACTCTTAATATGTTGTGTTAACATACCAGGCACATACTCAGTTGTGTCATGTAACGTCAGCACCGTTCAGCCTGTTGTTGCCTCTATTTTTATTTCATTTACATTTTAAATCTGTCTGTTCTTGGTGTTGGATTTTATCAAATAAATTGTGGTAACTTGTCAAAACAAAAGACACAAAAGCAGATGTTGATTTTCACTTTTTATCGATAGACAACAACAATCCATTCCTTCCAGTCCCGGGGAGAAAGACAACTCACGCATGCGCAGAAACTTCACTCTTCTTCAGTTAAACCTTCTTACCACAATGATCACACAGCGCCACCCACTGGATAAACAGTCAATTGCCCCCTAATTACCTCTGCTTCATAACATAAATTTCACCCAAAAATGTGTACACCAAGTTTACTAATACAATATATGCCCTTCTATTTTAAACTGTCTTGCATGAATTTTGGAGGATCAGCACATAGACTGAATAATATATATATATATATATATATATATATATATATATATATATATATATATATATTGTATTGATTGGCAGCGCTGCCCATGATAGTACATTTGGAGAAGATTTCCTATCACAGTGCAGATGGGTAAGAGGAAAAAAAAAAAAGATAATCCTAACAGCAGCCTCACAAGCTGTGCTGAACACATCCTTCTTAAAACCTGCAGGAGCCGGCCCCCCCTTTAGTTCCAGTGACAGCTCCAGCAGGACGGTAAAGTGCACCGCAACGTGACAGCCACTCACAATCAGACATGCTTAAGGACAGTTGCAATGCCGGCGACAAGGTTATCAACATCCTGTGCAGATTGCCGCTGGCACTCTGCCCGCCTGAAAGGCCGCCGCGCTGACCTTGTGCTGACCACAATCCGAGGGGGCTTTTAGGAGATCAGAAAGGAGGAAACAGACTAATGGGCGCTGCACAGCAGCGCGATGTCTCCCTGTCACACTTCATCTAGACCGAATGCATCAGGATTGTTTCGCCGCTCGGGCCCGGGCAATTACGGTCCAATTCCAATCTACTCCTCAGTCCCCCCCGCTGTAATGAAAAATAATTAAGAGGCTGAAAATGAGTTTTCTCATGAAATGGTTTCAGTGGTTGAACACAATCGTACTTGGCAGACGGCTACCCGAGTGTGTTTTAATACAGCAAAGATACTCAATCATGCACAAGGTGCATTTGGCAACAACTTTTAATGCCATCTCTGTCAGTGAGAGAGAGAACAACCAGGAGCTAATGTCAGACTCAATGTTCACTCAGCAAACATCCATCTGTAATACTGTGGTTTTAAAAAATAACATAAAATAAAGGGGCCGGCCAAGTCAGGTTGATATAAAGTCAAGGTTATTTGGAACATTTTTCACAAGCAGGGGAGTCATTAAGTGCTAAGAAGAAAACACAAGGGAGTCAGAGCAAGAATCCTAAGTACAGCATCAAGTCAAAGAAACAGAACCTGGATCAGGATTCTTTTGTTGTACATTTTCATTTAATTTACCCACTTTCCTTTTGCTTTTGCTACAAAAAAGGAAATCTTTAACAAGTAAAAATGTTTTGTCTTTGGTATGATTAGTTAGCACATTAGTTCATTTGAAGTTTGGTCTTGTTTTAAGAAAACAAGACTAACCTTTTTGTCAAATAAAGATTAAATTGACTAAAAATATTTAAGAAAAAACATGAAATAAGCTAAACTCTGCCAATGGAATAAGATAATTCTACTCAATATTGGACTTGTTGGATAATTAGACTCAATATTAGACTCAATATTGAACAATGTTGCTCTTGCCTTCTTAAAACAAAAAAAATAAATAAATAAAATATTGAGTAAAATCAAGGAAAACCTTTAAATAAGCTAAATTATCTGCCAATAGAATAATAGTAGATATATTATTGGACTGAATGTTCACTCAGCAAACAATTATCTGTAATGCTGCGGGTTTAAAAATAAATAAATAAATAAAATAAAATAAAAAGGGGCCGGCCAAGTCAGTTGATACAAAGTCAAGGTTATTTGGAACTTTTTTCACAAGCAGGGGAGTCATTTAGTGCAATGAAGAAAACACAAGGGAGAAACAGAACCTGGATCAGGATTCTTCTTTTGTTCATTTTCATTAACTCCATCCACTTTCCTTTTGCTTGCACTACAAACAAAATTAAATCTTAAGTGAAAATGTCTTGTATTCGGTATGATAATTTAGCTCATTAGCTCATTTGAATTTTTGGTTTTTGTTTTTTGCTCTGTGGGTCAATTTGGTCTTGTTTTAAGAAAACACGTTTCACCACAGTTGAAAGCACAGCAGAGGTTCTTAGTTGATTCACCTATTCTGTTCTGTTCCTATTATCTGTCCCATGTATTCATTCCATTCATTACTACTGAAACTGATAATGCACCATGAATCAACTTGTTCGCCTTAATAATTATCATACGAGTTTGAAAAGCCTTAGAAACACTAAAGTAAAATGATCTTGTTTTGCTCTGTTAAACTGGAGTTTAACTACATTCACAGAGAAGTTGTTTTGCAGTGTTTTAACATTAATGTGATTTGTGTATAGCAGATACTACATTACAGATACAGAAACATCCACAGATACGCATTGATCTAATACACACACATAACAATGTGGTCCTATTCAAAATAAATTGTTCACATTTGGGCCTTGATAGCCTAAGCACCACAACAGCTTCCGGGTGGAAAATAATGGCTAAAATGGCCAATTACTGTGGGTTTAGTATATTCACATTCAGGAAAAGAAATATTTCCAATTATTTCAACTTCAGTGCATCTAACACATCCAGAGCTCAAGTTGTGGTAATATACTTTTTGGAGAATCCCTAATTACTGCCTTTTTTCTTGGTATGGTACAATGTTTTCGTTAAAGCAAAAATACAGTAACTGCAAAAAAGGGGTCAAACGTTAAAATAAAAATGAGGATCAATATATACAAAAATAAGATAGTATAAAGTAAGAAGACATGTCACATGTCCAATAATCAACCTACAACTCCTTAGGCTGGATATAATATAAAGTCATTTTTCTCAGTTTGGGGCTCTGTGTAGTTACTGCCTTTTTACTTTGCATTGGATGCATCATGTTGGAGAAACACAGGCCAACATAAGTAGGATGCCTTGTTCTTCTACAAAAGTTGTACTGTTTAGGTTGCAAATATGAAGAGAAGCAGAGTCTAGAATTTATAACCCTGTCTCCTTGAAGTATGAACCTGTTTTGCTGTCTTGGCATCTTCCTGGATACTTAATACTCTCATCAGTAGAAAAACTCCCCATCTAACACAGCTTCTTGGGTGATTTTTAGTGCTTTTTTCAGGCTGAACATGGTGTTAACATAGAAGCGACAGAAAAGGAGACCATCTCACACCCTGGCAAGGTCATCAGTGGATGAGAACAGTGACAGGGATCACAGTCCATGTGGAGAGTGGGAGTAAAAAGGAATTCTGAAAAGAGAAATCCAGAAGGAACAGAATGCGTGAAGCTCTCATTAACTAGTTATAGTTTGAGCAATGAAGTTGCAGCTTAAAGTGACCCCAAAGAGTTTATTTTTGGTCAGTCTCATTTAACTGTGGGTGAATTTATATTACCCCCATTACCCCTGCTTGTTTATGTGTCCATTTTAAGACAAATGTCTACTTCTATGTAGTTTATTTTTAGGTTATTATTTCATGGCCTGGTCAGTCAGAACTTCCTTGGAATGACAAAACCAATTTACTGCAGTAGTCCTGTTTCCCAGAACTCCTCCTATGGCCTTTAAGGTTAATTAAGATTTTGATTTATGGTTGTAATAACACTAAGCAGGTGTTATTTTCGTTCTTTTTCAATCATCAAACCCCCCTAAACAGAAAAGAATTTTAAAGTTTTTTTTTGGAGAATGAATCAGATTTTTCATATTTACAACAGTATAGAAAATAGTATATAAAACATAGCCTTGAAAAGTAACTGTATTCTGTAAGAATTCTATCATAATTTAAGATTGTGACAAAGAGAGAGTGAATATCAGCTGCAGGAAAATTTCCACCTCTTGTTTTGCAGCCAATCCATGTGCTTTTAGGTCAAAATCATTGAATTACTTCAGAAAAGCACTGTTGTTTGGACTCTGGTATGTTCTTGCTGTGTCCATCCATCCTGTCAGACAGATACTGTCTGACATCATAAATAACCCTAATAAAGAACAGCCATTTCATGTGAACAGAATGCAAAGATATTGTTGTCCAAGCTGTACAGGTGGTCATATATTACTTCCAATTTGCGTACATGCTGCACTAATTTGAAAGGCTGACAGCTAATCTCGGTTTGTTGAGCATGTTCTGTACATTCAATTTCAACCTTTATATGACTAAACATGACCTTGTTAAGCTGTTTACACAGCACTTGCAATAATGTCAGTAACAATGCAGATTTAATTGAATTACCAGTCTCGTAAATACAGTGTGCGTGTGTGTGTATGTGTGTGTGTGTGTGTGTGTGTGTGTGTGTGTGTGTGTGTGTGTGTGTGTGTGTGTGTGTGTGTGTGTGTGTGTGTGTGTGTGTGTGAGGTACAGCCCACCTGGGCTGTACACTCACACTGTACTGTGGGCTGCACCTCACGCTGTGGGCTGCACCTCACACTGTACAGTGTACCGTGGGCTGCACCTCACGCGCTCTGTCCAGAATCTGACCTGCAGGAACGGGTCAACCCACTGAAAGAAGTGCAGCACTGATGTTAATAGAAACTGGATCCAAAAGACGTTAATATTAAACTGGGAAACTGGGAGAATAGGACCACTTTAATGGGTTGAGGCTTTAAAAAAAGTTATTGACCTTTGGAGTAGTAGTTTAAAAATAACCTTAACTCACGATTGATTTACTCGTCTTTTAGTGAGCGTTGAACTACGTCTTCAGCCCTTATTAGCAAATGGAACCATTGGCTCAGTGCAAAACTCCAGTCGGACAATGTTGTTTTGGTCAGGTGTCCTTGCCGTAATGCCATTACATCAATGTAGTGTTCCCCACAGCTGTTGCACATCATGTCAAACAAGATGTCATAAGAGTGGAGTGGCATCACAGTACATGATGCTATGAAGGAAGTGGGAGGCAGTGACCAGGAGCTGGGGGTTCTAAGAAGATGAACCCCAACAATCTGGTGCTGAGTATGGTATGTGTGTGTGTGTGTGTGTGTGTGTGTGTGTGTGTGTGTGTGAAGCAGGAGTTTATACCTCACTTTGATTGAAGGTCCAGAATTAAAACAGGCAAGAGCAGTTAGGCTGATGAGATGGAAGTGGCTGACAAGTGGTGAAGCAGATGCAACGGGTGAATTTAAAAACACCTGGGTTCCCTCGGGATGGTAACGTGGAAGCATGGTGCAGGCTAACCTACGCTAAAGGAGCTAAATTAGGGAACATTTGTGCATTAACCTTGGAAGTCAGAGCTGGGAATGATGTTACAGCCGAATTATAAAATGCTTCCAGTTACAGAGTCGGAAGAAAGGAAACGTAAACATGACCGATCTATAAGGCTATTGTTAGCCATTGTTAGCAAAAGGATAGTTCCGATTTTCAGTACAATAGAAGTGCACAGGGGAGATTTTCACTAGCTTTTTCTCAAATGGGAAGCACAAACTGGAGCTAGATTTGTTCCAAAACTATTGTTGAAGATCACATTTCAACTCTAGTTATAATTTCCAAGCCTTTAAAAGTGAGTACAAATGATTGAAATGGGAAACATTTTACAATGCAGCTTATGTAAATGCATACTATTACAGACAAAACCTCCTATCAGGGTTCATTCAGTTTTGGACAAAGTTAAATAGGATTCAAATCTGCCATGTGCACTTTTATTATATTGAAAGTCCAGTCGGAATGGAAATTGCTACAAAGCCCAATACTGGAAGGATTGGTGAAATTATGGTATGAGCAGATATGAGCCATGAATTGAGGAATGGGGCAGATGTCCAAAATACCAAACTATGCCTTTAAAATAAAAAAGTGGCCAAGTGATGGCTGAATTCAGAGGATCTCAACAGGTGTGACCCCTGCAGCCTTCAACCCTCCCAGAATCCATCTACACATCAATGTGGTCTCAGAGCAGCTGTGAGGACCCCATGATGATATGCTGGTGATTCCTCTACAGACACATTCAGGAAAAAAAAACATCTTGTCCATCCTCCATTGAAGTGATTAAATCCAAATTGGTGGTCATAAGCGTTAGTGCTTAAAATTGAAGTTTTTACTGCGGCAGGATACCAGCTGGACAGTGAGTTTCTGAAAGCCAAAATTCTCAGCTGCTGACATTTCTGCCACCAGAGCAGATGATGAGTCACTGGTATTGATGATCAACTTCAAAAGAGAAAGAAAAAACTGCTTTTGCCTGATGTAGAGCTCCTGGGAACACTGTTGTCTACTATGTTGTATGTTGTACTCTGCCATTCAGCAACTGCTGCTGACATTTACGTCACATTAATGGTCGGGAAGACAGATAATAATAAAAGCTGAACAACCTGCTAAATGCCTTTTGCAGACATGAAACACTACAATTTACTCTCAGTTTATATTCATTTGCAGCTGTGTTGTTTATATCCTACAGAACAAATCCAAAGGAGATGATTGGTGAACTTTTGGAATGAGTTAATAGTGTCATTATGTGGAATGAGGCTTTTAAAATAAGGAGGTTAGAGAAAGTTCCCATGATTCATTTCAGTGGGTTTATTTGAAGTTTTGTTCACAGGCTTTTTGCTCTCAAAAAATACTGATGAGCTTCTCTTCTGATTAGGTGATTTTTCATTTTGAAGACTAAAAAAACGGGTTTGATGGTGCGAGCAGGATTGTGTGGTCTGGCCTTCTCTATAATGTTTCTGGACCATGTGCTATTAAGAATTGGCTCTGGTTGTGATGTCACAACAGGAATGAAAGTTAACAAGACTTCCTACTGTTCAACTGTAGGCCAGACCTCCTTGAAATTTGCTGAGGATATTCATGTTTTCAATAATGTTCTGAGTGACATCCCTTTCTGTTTCTTCTTCTGACAACATTATTTCACCTTCCTATTGGCCAGAAAACAGAACTTATTCAATATTGCACCTAAATAGAGTTGGTGGACACAAAAAGAGATTCCAGGTAGTAGAGGTGGAAATATCATGACTCTGGGTCCCTACTAGGGTCAAGCTCTAAAAACACTGGATTCTCTATCTCCCATTAAGCAACTAAGGGGTATTGAATAAATGTCATGTGCGAAACCCCCTTTGAAGTTGCAGGAATCAATACTTTTCAATGTACAGAGGCCCGGCCTACAGAGGCCTGTAGAAGGCATCACTTGCAGTGACTTGCAATGCCCAGAACATTATCACCAACCCTGCAGTCCCCCCATCTTTATGGAGCCTTTTTTAGAGTCATTGTTATGGTTTCATGACTTGCTCTTTTAGTTCAGTCACAGTGCTCTCATCAGACTTTATTAGATGATAATTGTTATGGAGTCCTGCCCCGCACAAAAGGAAACTGATGGATGCAGCTTTAACATGCAGACTGATTCTGCAGCTGGAGCCAGAGAACGGACTTTCTGGTCCCTCAGTCCCTTTTGTGTGACAGTTTTATGGAAGTGTTTATCGCTGTTCCCTGTCGCTACAACAAGAGACAGGACTTCTCCTGTCAGCTGTTATGTCATGTCAGAGGACAGCAGGATAGTAAATATGTTGGAAACATGATGGGACAGTGCAAATAGCAAAGGCTCAGTCTGCTGTTCATGTTATTTGAGCAAGTCCAAGCCGGACATTAGTTCTGTATGAAATCACAACCATATGCATTACTTTTTAGCAGCTAAAGTATTATTATGTTGTATTATACATTTTAGTTATGTTTTAATACATGTTTGTAGAGTCAAATGACCCATATTTTACATTTTTTAGCACCACCCAGTTGATGCCACGCCCCCTACACCATATGAAGGTCAAAAAAGGTCTCAAACTAAAAAATAAGATCTGTAAATGAAAAAAAAAATGATTTGAAACTGTAAGAACCATACGATCTAAATTTCAAAATGTAAAATCTTCAACTCAGAAAACACAAAACCTAAAATATATAAATATAAAGTACATGAAAGTGGAAAAATAAAAGAAAATAATTTGTTCAAAAGAATTCCAGAACTAATTAAAATGATACTTAATCTGAAAATACTTTTTAGTTTGAATTAATTCGTTCAGAATCAAAACTTGAATTTTCAGTTTCAAAATGTAGTGTTTCATGTACAATTCATTTTTTCAAATTCACAAAACTGTTGACCTTGATTTAGCTCTATACTCTCCTAAATGGCTGATTTAAATGGCTGTCCGTGGGAGGGATGGGTGGTGACTATACTTGTGACATCACAACCTCAAAGAAGTACTGATGGCTAGTTTTAAGACAGTTGCTGAATATGGGCTGGGGGGGTTTTAACACATGGGACAGAATGTATAGAACACCTTTAAATCAAAAAGCAATTAAATCCAGCTTCCTACAATATGGGGATCTTCAATTCAGAATTGTAATACATATACAAATAGGGAAGGATCCTATTGTATATACATGGCTATGATTGGGGGGTATCAGGCACCTTCTTCCTGACAGCAGCAGAGAGGAAAAAACATTTTCCAGTATCTAATTTCCATATCATGATGTTTTTTTCTAATATGATCAGGATATATGGGAGGGACATAACCTTTGGAGGAAGTTGAGTGGACCATCGCAAAGTGGACATATGTTAGCATGTGCAGAAACAAATCAGGCAGATGCTGACATTGAGACCATTACCGCCCACCTTGATTGACAGATGGATGTAATGATTCTATTGGTTGAAATTGAAGTGTCAGATGTTATTAGTCTTCCTGAAAGAAAATGTGTTCGGATTTTGATCTAATTTTAGAGCTAAAAATACAAAGAAACAATATTTCTTTTATTTTAAATAAGTGAATCTTTCATAGCCAATAAACTAATCACAAAATTAGGAATGCAGACTCACAGCATAATGGAAATATTGAGGATGTGGACACAGCAGTTAGTGCATGTGGCTAAAGGAAACATTAGCTTCTTTTCTCATTCGTTACACCTTTGACATCCCTCCTTGAGATAAATAGACGCCCCGACTTTAACAGGAGTTCACCTACGTACCAACATCAACATAACTCCCCCTGTTCCTTTTAGCCACACGACAACCAGCCATGGAGGCAGCCGGGCTGTTTTCTGCTGCCATTCACTTGACACAATCTGTTTTTCTTTTTCAGAATCGTGTCGTTTCCCTGGCTGCTCTGTGGCTTCGGTTGAAGCAGCCAGACATAAATACTGTATCGGTGGAGAATTCAAGATAATGCCGTCTCCAAAACAGTTAAGCGGGAAAGAATGCGTGCCTTTTATACGATACAAATCCACACCATGTGTGTTTACGTTGGAGAGGAAAGGTCGGTCTGCTTTGCTTCAGAATGCAGTAATCAGTCAGGAAGCTGCGGCTCAGCACCAGGGAGAAAATCCATTCCAAAAGCTGCTGGGTCAATGTTTCCTCCACTTCCAACAAATCAGCAGAACGCCGCCTCGTCGGCCTCATTCTGGACCTTAATGCTCAGGGGTCAGAGGTCAAACAAACCTGTGTGTGGCCTCCTAGCTGCTGTCTGGCCAGATGTTAACCTGGTTTGACTCTGACACACAAAACCTGCTTCTTGTCAGACCTGCTGCAGCTACATGAACACGGTGGTGGAGAGTCGACACTCCAACATACAACAAACATACAAAAGCAATGTGAGTCAGGGGGAGGTTGATGGATGGTGACACTCAGCTCATATATGGGTAAATACTAGGGAATATAATTTAGGAAGTGAAACAAAACATTAATTAAATTAAATCATTACAAATACAGATTAATTAATTCATCACATATACAGTAATGCCTTGACTTACGAGTTTAGTTCGTTCCCAGACCTAGCTCATAACTTGATTTACCCGTATGCCACAACAATTTTCCCCATATGAAATAACATAAATGTCATTAATTGGTTCCATAACCACATCAAGTTTCATTTATACATTTTTTAATAAGAATAATATGTCTACACCCTGAATAATGCATTAGAAGTTGATATTAAAAATGCAAAAGAAAGTCTAAAGAAATATTTTCTCTTTACCTTGAAGAACAGATGCAGATGTTGGCGGAGGAGGTCGAAGTGAGTGGGGGAATTATTTTTACACTCTTTTTTTTTATAATTTTACAATTTTACATGCATTTCAACCCCTGAACATGTGCTTATAGACATGCAAAGGCACATACAAAGGCTCATAGACATACAATGTGGAGAGAGATGATGGAGTGATGGGCAGCCCTCTTGAGAAGTGCCCTGTGAGCAGTTGGGGGCGGGGGAAGGTGCCTTGCTAAAGGGAACCTCAGCAATGCCCAGGAGGTGAACTGTCACCCCTACACCCCTACAGCTACCAGTCCACCTTCCATATTTTTGGTCCATGTGGGGACTTGAACCGGCCACCCTTAGTTAGGGTGCACCCTTACTTAGTTTCTAAACTTTAACTTTAAACTTAAGTTCTATTTTTTTGAGAGTTTTGAGCATATGACGCCGCACTCACTGTGCTTGCTAGTAGTGAGAAGTTTGTACGCTCGTGAGTCACTTCAAAGTTCGTTTACTAAAGCAAAATTTTGTCCGAGTAACGGCTCCTATGTCGGAAAACTTGTAAGGTAATGTGCTCGTAAGTCAAAGGTTTACTGTAAATGTTTCTTTCAGGTAGCACTAATCAGTGGTGGATGAAGTACTCAGATCCATAGAATTAAAAATGTCATTTAACTGAAAGAACAGATCAGCTAAATGTACTCATTATGCAGACATTATACAGTCTTATATTATATAGTATATTCTACTACTTATTTTTCATATGGCAATGGTTTTTACTTTTAAACTAAAAAGAAGAAAATGAAAGAGTAACATATTAAAGAGATAGCAAAATGTACTATTTGATCCCAAACCTCCATCTTAAAGCTGTCAGATAAATGTAATTCAGCACTAAGGCTGTGCAATTAATTGAATTTTAATCCTGATTACTATTTGTGTCAAACGATTCCCAAAATCATATAATCGAGCTGAAATGATATTTGACATTTTTCACAATTTCTGAAAGAGAGAGCATGAATGCTAGTGAGTTCAAGATTTGCTATAAGATGGTATCTATATGCCAAAA
This sequence comes from Lepturacanthus savala, assembly GCA_030544235.1. NCBI lineage: Eukaryota > Metazoa > Chordata > Actinopteri > Scombriformes > Trichiuridae > Lepturacanthus > Lepturacanthus savala. The sequence goes on along the minus strand of CM060477.1, from coordinate 27,151,156 downwards.
GTAAAATAAATGCATTGTGTCACTAAACATAATCTTTGAATAACCATGATTTCAATATTGACCAAAATAATCGTGATAGTGATTTTTTAGTGTTCAGTACAACGGTCTAATATTTCCCTCTGAAATGTAGTGGAGTGAAGTATAAAGTAGCATCACATGGAAATACTCAAGTAAAAGTACCGAACCAAGTACTTGAGTAAATGTACTTAGTTACTTTCCACCACTGCTAAGCAGGTCAAGTTAAAATGCAGGACATGTGAAATGTATGTTTAGGCAAGTACAAAATTCAACATATATAAAGAAGATATGTAAATTACTTTTGTTTAAATGCATTTTTGACAGTTCTTTCTCTTGTCTCCTGGTTTCTTTAATGAAGCCTGCTGTTTCGTTTGCTTCCCTCTTTCTCCTGTTTTGTAGTTATTTAGAAGGCTCAGTAGTGTTTTCTGTTTGAGTCTGGAGATGGAAAGGGTTTTTATTTTGTAGCTTAGTCTGAGGTTGTTCTGTTTATTATACTGACGCCTTATTTGCTTCCATTTCTGCATATTTACTTGGTTTATTTCTATTTCTGTCAGGACCAGCAGCCTTTTCTTACTGTTTTTGTTCAGTTTTAACAAAGGTTTATGTAAGGTTTTTACTCCCTGTGTTGTTGTATATATAAAGGTCCATTATTTACTCATGTTACATCAAATAAAGTGTAATTCAATAAAAAAGGATAGAAGAATGTATTTTAAAATACTTTCTTTCAGTTTGTGGTTAAATGTAACATGAAACTGATTTAGCATGCACACAGCATCATAGAATATAAAGACATTATTTTAAATGTGTTTATTACATTGTTTTAAATCTTTCTTTTTAATTTTTGAATTGAACACATCCCATCATCAAGACTGCTTCATGAATTCACCTCCTTTACCTGAAATGCGAACTGGTCCTTTAAGATAATCTTTTTTTAAGGTTTGTACATTGATGAATGAGGAATTTACACCCTTCCCATTTCTCATTTGTAAACAACTTGACTCTCTTTTCATATGAGTTTTACAGTAGACACATTTCCTTATATCTCTCCACAACAGGCCATGTATGAAGCAATAACAGAAGCAGACAGGAAAAGATAAACTGCTTACATTTGTGAAAAATACCCCCCCATAAAAAATACAAAACAAAACAATTGGGCATAGCATGAGTCAGCACATGCTGTTCTCAGTTTGAATTTGCAGCCACGGTTTCACTGTTATTAATTTGTCCGACTTCATTTGATGGATTCATTACATAATGTAATTGAAAGTAAAGCCACTTGGGATAGTTGACTTAAAGCGGATGCATATGTGCAGCACACATATCAAGCTTCATTTGCATCATTTTAATTGAAAACACACGGGCGACTTTCATCCCTAGTGGTCTGGATGCGGGCAGAGCAACAGTGGCTGTGTGATGCCGTGTGTGGATTCCTGATTCCCACTAAGGACAGATGTGCTGTTTCCAACTTTGTGTCAGAACCGGCACAAACACTTCAATGAAATCACAGGAGGAAATTGCTCTGACATGAGTTGGTCGTTTCCTGGTTTTATTGCGGCGTATTTACCCAAAGAGGAAGCTTTTCCTTTTAATGTCATAGCAGAATGTGCCAGGTTTTATCAGCCCCGTTCTTGCTGCTGTTGGTTTTAATTTGTCACAGTCAGTTGTGGCTTTACTTCACTACATTTGCCATTTGTACACTGCAGAGTTTATCGGGTGAAAATGTCCTGTATTTGGTACAATTAGTCCAACATTGAGTCAAATTATTTCATTCCATTGGCAAATAACTTACTTCAAGGTTTTTTCTTCCTCTTTTTTCTTTCCTCTTCGTTTCTTTTGCTTACTTTCATAAAATAAGTTGCAATTGACTCAAGATGACAAGGATGAAAAGAGTAGATCAAATTATAATTGAAATCAATAAAGTTTGAGCTAATCAGCTCATCATTTCTGCTATCAAGTCTAGTGGATCCAAAAATGTCACGTTATGCAGAAAATGCTGAAGCCAACTTTTTACTGAAGCCAAATCTCAAAGCAGCAACTCCTGTTAGACAAATATATTTAAGGGATAGTGCAGTATTTTGGACAAAAAGCTCCATTTCCCACATTCCTGACATATACTGACCATAGTGTCACTGATCCTGGAGCTATGTATGGAGTACGGGCTGATTTCCCCACTGGATTTTAGATATAGGTAATGGAAGTGCACAGGGCAGATTTGAATCCTAAAAGAAAAAAAAATAACTTTGTGAAAAACTGAATAAACAATGGAAGCAGGGATCATATATGTATCTCTTTATCTGATATTAATAAGATAATTAAAGATACAGTGGAGTATTCAGATCCCCTCAAATTTTTCATTTATTGCAGCCATTTGCTAAAATTCATTTTTTCATATATTTATCTCTTTATTTCATAAAGAGGATGAAGAATAAAATAAAGATAATTCTACTCAATATTAGACTAATTATATTGGACTTTGACTAAGACTTTTTTTTTTTTTTTTTACAGTTCATTCACTATTTACCATTAGTTCAGGTTATTAATGGCACCAGTGGTGAGTTTTAATGGATCACTGCAGGTGGAGTGAAAGGTTCCTTTTGTCATATTTCACACTAACAACAAAGCTCTCAGATTGTCTGTGGGGGGGTGACTTATTATTCACAGTGATGGAGGCGTATCTTTCGTGTGGCAGATGGAAATATGTCTTCTAACTTTGGCCGTATGTCATCATAAGTGAAGCACAATTTTCTAACATTTCCCCCCCCCCCCTGCAGGGCATGGGGTCCTGCTTCATTAATTATTAAGCCGAATTCCACGCAGCCTGGCTGAAGCCCACCTGCCCTGTAATTATAAAGACCTGCCATTTAGTACAACAATCCATCTTGATCTTTGATTTCCCTGTCAAAAACTATTAAAGCAGCCCTTGGTCTTTGACACAGGACCCGGCATGAGTCCACTTTCAATCGAATCAAGCAGATTCCATTGGCATATTAAAAAGAAAAAAAAAACAACACAAACGCTGGGAGACAACGAATCCTGCTGACAGAGATCTGAACCCATGGACGACCGCATGCAGAGCTTCAGTTCTTCAAACATTACTGTGGATTTGTCTTTCCTGATGAATGTGCATCTGAAAGTATCAAATACTGTTAGGTTGCAGTGGTTTGATCCAATATTTGACTGTGTGTAAGTTACCAGACAGAGAAACCTGTACATTGACCCCCCATTAATAACATCTGCTCCTACATTGATTTGCTTTCACAGTGAAATAAAGTGCAGAACATAAAGTTCTGGATCCTCCATTGAAAGTCATTACTTTTCCCAGTAACCATAATTCATTTATGCTTTGATGAAAGGGGGGAGACCGGGTTATTGGCATCATAAGTGCATGTAATTAAAAACCAACATGTAATAGCGCTTTCTGTGGTACATCATTTGGATTATCGATTAAGCTATATGAGCCTCAAGCGATTTGGGGAGAAAACAACACTGAGTCCACCTTGGCAATAATTGCTGAATAACCAGAGGTGGATGAACTACTCAGATACTTTAAATGGTAAATGGACCAATGGACTTAATACTTAATACAGATGACTAAAAATAGTCAATAGCAAGTAAAAGTATGTTTGTTTGTTTGTTTTTTTAATTGTCCATCATCAGTAAGACATTGTTATGAAGTGCAATGCTAAGTTGGAATAAGCATAATGTCTCCTAATGCACCATGTAAGCACATCTCTTTATCTTTATGTATTAGTGAAAATGCAAGACAGACAATGTGGCATAGATGAAAAATATACTACATACAATAGGCAAATGTAAAAAAATGTGTGCGCATGTGTGTGATTGTTTTCATACCCAATGGTATAACATAATAATACAAATAAATAACTACAGAAATGTGTCTATACTTCAAAAGTAAATCAAAATGAAATAAATTAAAAAAATGTATGTGACCTGAAATGAAACACATTGATATAATAGCACAACATAATATAACGGAAGTGTAACATAAAGATACCACCACTATATGTAATATAACAGCTTCATATTATATAATATACTGCATACATAAAATAAAACATAAGATAGCTTAATATGGTAAAACACACTATGCTAAGTGTAGTTTTATAATATAAGCTAGTATCACATAACACAAGTTAATATAATATTGATACCACCACTATATGTAATATAACAGCTTAATGTAATATAATATACTGCATACATAAAATGATGCAATAAGACAACATAGCATATGGTGAAATACGCTATGCTAAGTGTAGTTTTACAGCTCCTCTATATGGAGGTGTTTGCTGCTGTGAATTAATGTGACTGTCTTAAACTTTGAGGTGTTGGCGCCTGCCCCATTAAGCAGGTCAGACAGATGCCCTGCCACATTTTTGCCTCTTGACTTCTCACCCCTTTTAAAAGTCAAATTGCTGTATTATATTATGTTATATTACATTAAGCTCATACTATATTACATTATAGTACGGCTGGTGGAAGCTCAATAACGGCCTCAGTTTAAACTCATGTAAATTAACTTGGAGGAAAAACTTACACAGGACTCCGATGTAAAAAACCATGAACACATTCATTCCACAGTTGTTATTATATACAGGAACAGTCAAAACCTATGTTTTGCTAATCAGATAGCATACAGTATGGTTGAGTAAACATGGGACTCCACTGTTCACAAACCTATAGGTTCACCCAGGCAAAACAGAAGGGGCTGGCATCTCTTAAAGTGAGAGTAACGTACCTCACCTTTTTAAACGAAGCTCACTGCAGTGTTGACTCCATAACTATATGACATTAATTAAATTAAAATCAAATTCAAATTAATTAACCCCAATGAACTCACTTACATCTTTTAATTTGCCAAACTTGTGTTTACATAACATAAGGTCATAACATATCATTCAAATATTTCCGTCATTTCTTTATTTTTTTCTTCTCAGGCTGCATCTAGATAAACTGATCATATGTTGGAAATCTAAATGGTTACTTTCTTGTCTGAAAAAAAATTATGAACACTTTAAAGGATAGTTTAGTTAGTACCGTAATCTCACTGATCCCTCCAGTATTGAGCTTTGTAACGATGCGTCTGACTGCATTTTTAACCGGAACTGCATACAGACGATTTGAGTCCTGGTAGAAAAACCTATTAAACTTTGTGAAAGACTGAACAAACAGGAAGCTTAAAAATTAGCTCCAATTCAAAAGTTGTCTATAAATTGCAGGACAACATATTGACAGCAACTAAGATTAAACCATGAACCTGCCTGTTGCGCTTCCTGAAAAGTACATTTTTACTGAAATGTTGCCATGTGCACTATTATTATATATATTAAAAATCCGGGCAGAGGGAAATTGCCAAACCTCAGTATTGGAGATATCAGTGAAATTATGGTCTCCATACTTCAGATACATACTAGAAATGCGGGAAAATTGAGCTAGATATCCACAATACCAAACTATCCCTTTAATAAAATGATATATTAACAGTCCTAAATGCATTCTGGGATACTTAGCTTACCTTAGACCAGGGGTGGGCATCCCTGATCCTGGAGAGCCACTGTGGGTGCAGGTTTTTGTTCCAACCAAGCAATAACACACCTGATTCTACTAATGAAGCTCCATAGCAAGGGCCCTAATGGTTGATTAGTAAATATTAGTAAATTCAGGTGTGTTTGTGCTTGGTACAAAAACCTGCACTAGCTCTCTAGGAGCAGGGCAGCCCACCCCTGCCTTAGACCAATGGTTGCAGTCCAGCCAGCTGAAACTCATCCTGCGTAGACAGCAGGTAACAATGTGCTCCTCTGGATGAGTGCTAATTTGAACCATTATTTCATACCAGCAAACAACAGAAACAAAGGGAAATGAACTGAAATTCAGTAAAATGTCTTTGTACAAGAACAAGAAAACAACCATAGGGTCAAAATGTGCTTATTATTACCCAGAACGTAGCATGTATAGAAGTAACATACCGGTTCTGATCAAATGACATCAGCTGTATTTAATCCAGGCCTATAAACACAAACGCATTCAGCAGATGACAGATGAAGGCTGTTGGTCACGAACGATCCATCTCCTCTGATCAAAGACGAGCCGTTTCGCTGCCGCCCATCCGTCAAAAACTACCTGCTGATTGTGCACTTAAAGCTGCTTTTGGACTCTTTAGGGGTGGATTTCAAAGGCCAGCTCCATTCATCAATATTTCTTGCATCTTATATTTTTATTCCCCAGTGTGTTCACACGCTGAATGACGTTACATACGGCCTTCGCTACAAACGTCTTCACACCGCCACCCATCTGAGTGTGATCCCATTGCCGAGAGCCTTCACTTTGTTGCTTGTCAAACCTTTTTTTTTTTTCCTCATTTGAAGAGCGGTTTACTGGCTCTTTTGTTGGCCATTTTGATATGTTTATTTACTGTGTGGATGGCTTTGATTCATGCTGGTGCAGGGAGAGCTCTCTTTGTGTGTGTGTGTGTGTGTGTGTGTGTGTGTGTGTGTGTGTGAAGGGGGTAAATGTCCCTGTGGAGGAAAATGCATGTGAGCAGGCTGCCATGTCCACTAAGGCTGAGGAGAGACAGCTGAGGGGTTCTGGGACTGATGCATAGCAGGTTGTGTGTCTCTCCAGGGTTTAACAGGGTTGCTGCTGCTGCATCAAACTCAAGGAAAATCCCTGGTCACTTACACACACACACACTGACTGACTGACCACTTCTGAGGCAGCCGTGTGAGGTCCAGCCTGGAATATTTACAATGAATGTACAGGCTTTACACAAAAGCCTCAGCCTGCATGCTCTGAAAAAACTGTCAAAATGCTGCAGCTTATGTGATTCAGGCTGATATATCGGTTTGTCAATACTGGACTTTTTATTAAGATCAGCTATCGACCTGTAAATGCCATCCACACACCAAAAATTATAGAGGGTTTTTTTCACCAGGACCACAGCTACATAAAAACAGCCTGTAAAACCTGCAATGAAAATGTATTTTCTCTGCACATTTGATATATTTAACAGCTGAAAATCATATTTTAAGTCTCAAGGCCTTTTGAGAAGAAATTCACAGAGCATGATTAGATTTTTTTCCTCCATATATTTAACCATCTCTTACCTCCTGAACATCATGTTGAAAAGATGTTGCCATGTGGTCAGAAAAGCAAGTTAAATGGTTGAAGTACCATGTAGGTAGGTGTGAGGATATTATAACAAAGCATCAACTATTGCATTAACTACTATCTAGTTTGATAAGCAATTAATTGATTTTAGTTATTTTTAAGAAGAAAATGTCCAAAAAAATAGATTTTTAGGTTGAATTTTTAGCTACCTGCACACTTACTTAATGTAATCTGGATAATAATTTGATCCCACTTGGACCTTCATCAGGCAGGGAAATATTTGTAACAATGGAAATCACATCCATCCACATGTAAACATCATGAACACCAATAGGATAAATGAGACTGTAAGTAATCACTCATAACGCCACTTGCCATAAACAACATATACAATTTTGAGTGACAGAAGCTCCAGAGGAGGAGAAATGTAACTCATGGTGATTACACTATCCCCACATCCATGAGTCACCTCGGGATAATTTAGTTGTTGTAGATTGTGTGAATCATGCAGCTGATGTCAGGACTTCTGGATAGTTGTGTGCAAACAGATCTCTAAACAGATCTCTGCATGTGAATATGCAGATATCTGGAGGTGAGGGATAATTATTTTGTGAGAAACAGTTCCAGTTGTTTGCACTAGTATTTCTTTGTTGGGTTGTATTTACTGATGTGTTTGTTCAGGCTGTGGTTGTATGGAAGCAACAAGTCCATTTTAACAACTGCTTTCTCCTCTCTCTACCAGCTCCTTCTCCCTCTACCTGTTACTCTATCATCAGGAGAGCCAGGGGATACGAACATGTCACTTTCAATAGAACTTCATGTTCAAAGGTCTTTAGACATAGTGAAGACATTGTGTGGTTCCATTTACTGAAGTCAAATCCCACAGTTTTTTGTTTTAATTCTCTAGGGTTATAAATTTGTGAGCAAATGTAAAAATGAGACCAAAGTGTTGGGGCATGTCTAAACTAAAGAATAAAACTTGAATGCTTCGTCAAGATGACATGAAGAATAAACTAATAACTGTGTTGAATAAAAATGCCAGATATTGATGTTTCCCTTGGTTCTGCCAATATACAAGACATCAAGAGCCATGAAAGAAGTTATATAACAACAGTTATATCACAGTTAATTTAATCTTTAAACCTGCACAGTTTCTGTATTTTAAATTGTGTAAAGGTTTCAGTCTTTAAGATGTTATCACAGTATAGGCAATTCATACATTTGGCCAATTCTCCTTCTTATCAGGACGTGGATAGCTTCCTGATGGCCCAGTTAGTTCTAATGTACCAGGTAATGAAAAAAATGTCTAACTGTGAAGAGTTGTTCTGTTGGATTTCCTTAAGGGTTGAAATTAAGTGAGTAGAGCTGCAGCGATTAGTCAATTAACTGAGTAGATGCCAACTATTACATTAACTAATATCTAGTTTGATAATCAATTAATTAATTTTAGTCATTTTTAAAAAAGAAAAAGTCCAACTTCTCTGGTTTTAGCTCCTCAAATCTGATTATTTTCTGGTTTCTTTAGTCTTCTATAATAGTAAACTGATGATCTTTGGGTTGTGACTGTTGGTCTGGACAAAACAATTTTGATATTTTATGTGGAATCTTTAGCTTTGCAAACAGTGATTGATATTTGACACCATTTTATGAAGCAAACAATCAATGTAATGTTTCAATAATCACTAGATTAACAGACTATAAAATTGTCGTTAATGGTACTTATGGTGTTCCAAAAGTTGGGTCTCATCACCATCAAATATGAATGGTAAATCTTTAATGTACTGACTATCAGGAGATGCAGTTGTAGCATGTATTTATACTCAATTTGAGATACAAGTGTATTTAATTATATATTATTATTACTATATGTATTAACCAGAAGACAGATTTGACTAGGGAGGAGAAAATTATTATGAGGCAATATTAAAGGATGACACAGAGACTGAAAGGATTTGTAGTAGGTACCATGTATTTTGTCATGTGCTAGCAGTACAAAACAAGATTTACCAAACAAAGTATGAACCCAAATTAGGAAACCAAAATTCTGAAAATATAAACAAGATATAAAAAAAAGAAAACAAAATATGGCCATAAAATAATTAAATACAAAAATAAAGGTAACCAGATTCACTACTGGTAAGCTTGAATAGTCAATATACTTTTCCACAATATTAGCTTTAATCAATTTAAATGAATAAATGACCTTAAATCAACAAATCTGAAATCAATAAATCAACTCCCCTAAAGCATTCCCAAAAATAATCTAACTCAAATTAAACAATTAATTATTGTGGTGCTTCCCCTCACACATGATGATGTTGAAATCTTCTTGGGGCACAAAGTCCAAAGTCAAAAAGTCCAGGTAAGAGTCACAAAAGGAAAATAAAAAGTCAGTTGTGTGTGTGGGCCAAGAGATGTGTGCGTGTGGGTGGGAGAAAGAGAGATAGATGGGGGGAGAGGGTAGCGTTGCGGCTCAGTCCTACCAGGGCAGGGCCATGATGTTTTAAAATAAGAGCGCCTGGGGATCCTCCAGGTGTGGCTCTCAATTAGTTCAATCACAGGTAGCTCACCATCATCAACTAGTTCAGTCTTGGGTAGCTCGCCATCAATATCCCCGGCTCATAAAACCTGGCCAATTCAAGATTGTTTTATAAGTTTCACATCAGCTTTCAGAGACACACACTTCAGGCACCAGAGATCCCAAAAGGACTGAGACAGGAATAAAATGTGACCAATAAGACCTCAGAAAGGTGCGTATAAAAACTGCTTTTCCAATTTCAAACATTTCACCGACCTGCAGCCGCTCCGCTCCACACACAGCCCCATTCATCTGCCGAGTGTGGAAACCGCTTCCCGTTTAAAGCGGAGCGGCCCAGCGGATTGGCTACTCGTGGCACGTGACGTTTTACGGCAATGTTTATTTTATTTATAGATTTTAAACCTGGGTTATACAGTGTAATCACGATTCAGTACTCAGTACATTTTTTTCCTAATGTCTAAGACAAAATCTATATATAGAACATGGTCAGACAATTAGTCTTTTAGTTTGAATTGTTGGAGAAATGTTTGAAATGTCCAATGCAATATTTACTAAACTGAAAAACACTGTTTGTAAATGATTCAAAGTGATTTTTTTCCTGTTTGCCTGGTGACAGATAATAAATATATTATATTATGCAATAATAAATATGTCCCCAGTTTCCACAAGATGTTTTGTATGGTTTGGTATGCATGCATATGGAGGGACATGATTTTCTCCTTTTGATATTACTAAAAAATGGCAAAAGGGTTAATTTATATTAGATATGTCTATTATGGTCATATAGACTGAAAATTATGTTAATATATAACATGTTTAATGCAGTTTTTGATGGGGACCTTTTTCAGGTTCTTGAAAGGACATGTTTTAAAGTGAAGCACAAGGGTTAAAATCAATTAAACCTGATGACATTAAGAACATGACAGGTGACGTCTTTGAAGAGGTTTTGGAGTTGGTCTGTTGAGTGTAAGAGGGCTGCTGGTCCACATCAGACAACCACTGCTGTAAACAAAGCACGTCTTATAAGGCAGGAAAGGCAACATGTTTGTTGAAGCAGCCTCTGGGATACACACGATTTCCATGTGAAAATGCTGGATATAAATAAAACCATGTTTTGCTTACAATGAGAAGTCCTCAGGGCACCTTCATATAAACTGAATTTGGACTTTCAGTTTAGTCCGGAGCTGCGGTTCCGTTACATCTGAAGGATCCGCCGCTTGGTGTTTAAAAAGCTTTTTGTAAACTGACTACATGGATCAATTTTAGCATAATGTGCATGTATTGATATTGCAAAACTGCAGATTATCACTGTAATTCTACTCGATTGATCCAGCAGTACAGATTCACTGCCATACAATATGGTGGTATTAGTCTCACTAATGGCCTAATCTGCTTCATTTCAACCAATCAGCTTCTGCAGCATCGTCTGTTCACCCTGTTTACCAAACACACGTCGAGGAGGAGGTGTCTGAATGAAGTTTTCATCCCCATCTGATGCTAATCTGTGAAGCTCGGCTGAACTGCTGAGACAAGCTGAATGTGTGTAACTGATCCCTGCACCATTCAGGCTGTTCAGGCCTGGACGGAACACGTCGACCCGGGGTGAAACATGACACACATCGACACACACTCTGTTAGTGACTCAGTCCAGCAATCAGCGATGGGACTTCGTAATTGCTATTGATTAAAGAGCTGTGTATTCCCCACACCTACACCTACACACACACACATACACACACACACACACACACACACACACTGCGCAGCCTGTCCTCAATGACCAATTACAAGACATGGGAGGATGCTACAGTATAGCAGTCACTTTTATTATTATTACACTTTCCAGACTTCATTCCCTCCTCTGATGGGAGGATCTTCCTATCAGGAGTTCTGACTAATGTCTTCCAGTCATCATGAATTACCAGGATCAACATGTCCAGAGATATAGACTTCCAACACTTCCAAAGCTTTATTTACAAATTAAATTGTACAAACAATTCAGGCAGTCCAATTCACATACAGTAACTATACAACAACCACACAAACATATGAAAATGTGTAATAAACATATTATATAAGAAAGGAATATACATCTGTCTATAAGATGAAGGACACACACAAATTCTGAGTTTTTAGTTTAATCTTCCAAAAATAGCGAATAATTGTGACAGTTTATTATTGATTAATTTAAGAGTAAATATCTAATATACATGTACATAAAGTAGAGAACAATTCCAATCAGAAATAATTTAAATGAAGGATATAAAGATTAATAATAGAGCTTATTTATTTATTTTTTTTTTGGTTCAAAATAAGTAAGAGCATTTTCCCTTCAATATTGATTGTGTTTGTTTCACAGAGTATATGGTTTTTCAAAGTTTTCCAAAATATACTATGCGAGCAATTAGAAAATAAATGTTTTGCATGTTTAATAATAATACAAATTATATGAATCATGCAGAACTCCTGATGACATCACATCCATGTTAATCATGTTAAAATCTCATTTTGGGAAAATTATAACAAACAAAAGGCTGAACCAGGCCAGTTCATGTTAAAATGTCACAGAAGTAGTTTGCTGAATCTAAATCAGTTGTGGAGGAATTACTCTCATCCTTTACATATCATTGAGTCCCCTCTTGCTTTTGTATTAAGTGTCATTTTGCCTGATCGTGCTCTAGCAAAGTGCTTAGTCAGAGGTTATTTTGTTCTAATGAATGTTGAAATGAAAAATGCTTCCTTGTAAACTGTATTAAACAACTGCTGTTCAGCCTTTTAAGGCCTCATTGAGTCGTCGTGACTGCTGAAGCTATAACTTTATCTTTTCAGACAATTTTTTGGGAACTTCATTCCCACCATGAAAAATATAATTCAGTCAACAAAGTTAATAATTTTACCCTTTGCTGTCCTGTTTCATTGATGTGCCAATCATTTTATACAATATAAATATAGTTTCAATTTAAAAGGAGCTGGAGGGTTTTGTTTGTTGTGACTCTCACCATTTGAGGTCAGGAAATGTTTATGAAGAAATGAAGAACATAAGTTGTTTTTTGCAGTCTGAGATTGAGAAATAAACTGCTTAATTTAAATCAAAGTTGGTTTCCTACTGTTCTGGTAGCTCTGGTAGTTTCACCATTTTAATAACATCCGTTGACTACTTTTGTTGTGCTTAATATGTACTGCAGATTTGTTAAAGGTAGAGGTCACCACTTGAGGGGGTGAGGGCATCGCCAGCTTAATGCAACCATCAAGAAAAACACAGGGAAAGATTATGGAACTGGAGGTTATAAAACTGCATTGGGTCTATGTAGAGCCGACCTTGTTGTAAGCATTTATACTTGTGTGCTACTGTCTTTGTGTCCTGCATTACCCCACCAAACTGCTCATTGGTGGTATCATTTCTATGAGTTTCTTTCATCTTCTTCTTGTACTATAAATAGTGGCCACAGAAACTGAGCAGAGTTGGAGCTAATAACTTTTAAACAACAGTACTTTTAGTCAATTAGTGGAACATTGAAAAGAGAAAACACGTTGGAGGAGATTTTACTGAAAATCCTGGTTCACCGAAAGGGAAAATAAGTTGGAGGAGAATTGTGTGAACAATCATTGAAAAGATCGAGGCAGAGACAAGTTGAATTGTGCTTGTGTTGTTACATTTCTGGAAAGGTTGACATCAGGCGAGGGTGTAATATTGATCCTACTCCATAGGCCATATGGCGTTGATACAATTCCCCCAGATTCCTAATGGTGGTACTGGAGGCCAAAGAGATGCTATCCAAAGGAGCCATATCACTGGATATTGCGCTTCTGTGGTTCTCAGGTTGAAACACAATAATTTCAGTTTTGTCTGAGTTCAGTAGCAGAAAGATGCAGGTCATCCAGGACTGAAGTTTTGCTAGTTGGTTGGCTTCATCTGACTTGACTGATAGATAAACTTGGGTATCATCTGAATAATAATAAAGAAGATACATCATTAACATGGAATAACTGTTAGCAATCAGAAAGATACGACTTAATCTCAATGTGGTCCTCTTTATACCCAAGATACTCTATTCTCTGTTGTAGGATATGATTGTCAATGGAGTCAAAAGCAGCACTAAAATGGAAATAAGCCTTTGTTTGATGTATTGCGAACACCATTTAAAACCTCCACTAATACTGTCACTGTGCACTGCAAATTTGGAAATCCAAATATAAAATAATTCAGTCAAGTTCAGTAAGGTCAAATGGAGAAAAGCTGTCAAGATCTAAACTTTTTCATCTCTCTCTAAGGTTCTCGTGTTTAAAGGTAAATCTTGATGCTGGTGCCAGTTGAGGGAAAGAGGTGATTAATTCTGGCTCTAATAGTCAGAAGAATTTTATCATTGAAGAAGCTCATGAAGTCCTTGCTACTGAGAGCTGTAGGACTATGTGGATCATGAGACCAATACCAGGGAGATACTCTGTTTTGCTTTATTGTTCTCCTGTGATGGTGTTGAGAATCATTTGTAGTGAGCCTGCAGCACTCTCAACAAGATGATCTATTTCAGATGGTGAAAACACCAGCATAAGCAAAAGTCTTAAATTGTAGTGAGACAATGTGAGGGTGATGGATTGAATCCTGATGGAATCACTTGCTTGAATTTACCTATAGCACTATCAGACATCTAGAGAGGATATTTTTGTCCAGTGGCGAGTCCAGTAGAAAGAATTTTGAAAGTTATTATAAAATGGTTTGATAAGACAGGATTCTGTGGAAAGACTATTAAATCTTCAACTTCAGTTGAAGGTGTCAGTTCGTGAGTGTCTTCTTTAACAGACTGGCTAGTAGAATCTTTCGCCACAAGTTTTGTAGTGCGGTGCTGGGCAGTCAAATGTTTCATCAGGTTACTCATTGAGTTGGCAGCAGTTGAAAGATACCGCTCACCTGGACATAGAGTGCATTTCACTCAACTGTTTTTGTCCTTTCTAGCAATAAAGTCACAATAGTGCATGTATCACCACTGGCTGAATCCCCCTGCCTCCGTCTCTGTGTCCTCCATTCTCCCTCTCTTTCCTACACACCAGCAACTACATCACTCAACGCACTCAAATCCGGCAACGGTGCCCAGACAAGCACACAGGCAGGTCCAACGACGGACAGGATGCATGCACCACTAAAACATATTAGAACTTTTTAGACTGACAAGAGTGGTTTGGGTAACGCAGGAAAGCATGTTCCTAAAGTTTAGTAAAGTAGTGTAGTTACTGATATTTTGAGTGTAACACATTACTGCACTTCGTTACCCGTGATGGTAATAACGTAACTGTAATCCGTTACTTTGTAACTCGTTACCCCAAACACTGAACATATGTGAGTTAACCCTGAGTGCATATGCTACAAAAAATTAACTCTTATCAAAAGGAAATATTTTATATTTAGCATAAGTAGGTCAATATTAATTTTATTGTCTTGAATTATGACTGAATGAATAAGGTTTATTCAACAAATACATAAAGACATTATGCATAGCATTGACATTTCACACAAAACCAATAATCGTGTTTTGAACTCATGACTAAAAAGGCATAGGCAGAAGCAAACTGCTTATAAAAGCCTGTCCGATATTATCAGGTAATCAGTCGCATTTATAAGAAAACAAAAGAGATTGATATATATATATATATATATATATATATATATATATATATATATATATATATATATATATATATATATATTCTTCAGTAAATTTGCAAACACCTCTAGATTAAATAGTCTTCTGAATTGAAAAGAACCTCTCTATTGATTCTGGGAGCATTTGGATTTTGCTCTGAACATAATTTGCATGATTTTATGATAATACAAATAATAACATGAGAATTTCAAAACAGTGTCTCTGTGGTAGCATAGTAATCAGCCTTATCAATGGTACATATAGCTAGTTTTTGTAGTTTTATTGTTGAATCTAAGGTGGTTTAAAGGTGGATCCCACACATTTAGATAAATAGGGAACAATCAATGAGTAGTAGATCAAATACAAGGCCTTGGAATTAAAAATTAAAAATGTAAAAATGTTTGCTGCTCTCCAGGAGAGGGATCCACACTGCCAAAGGTGCAAAACAGAGCAAAAGCTCTACTCAATATTGGATTAATTGAACCAAAAACAAGACATTTTCCCTTGTTAAGATTTTTTGCATTATGTGTCCTCCTCCTGCAAAGCAGTGTCATGCGGTGAGGTCAAGCTGGGTTTTTTGTCTTGTCATTTCCTGTTTTATTTTGAAAGATAACTCTCCTCTTGTTTCAGGTCACTTGTCCTTCCTCATGTGTCATCGGTCTGATTGTCGGTCCCGCCCTGATTGTTTCCACCTGTTCCCCTTTACCCGGTGTATATCTTGTCTGTGTGTCCTCTTGTCTTGTGCTGAAGTGTTTTGTTCTCATGTCGATCACCAAAGCCCTTTTTTCCTTGTCCTCAGCCATAGCGTCGTTGCTTGTGTGTTTCTTTGTTGTTCCTCAAAAGAGTGATTTTTTTTGTTGTAACTATTGTAGTATAGCCATTTGTTTTCTCCCGTTTAGTTAATGTTTTTCAGCCTTTTGTTTTTCCTCGTTAAGAGTGATTTTGATTTCGATGACTTTTATAGAACGGATTAGCATTTTACCTCTTTTGGAGTGATTTTCGTTTCCCCTAGTTTAGGCCTGTATTTAGGATCTTGCTACCTCAATAAAGAAACTACACCTCTGCGCCTGAGTCTGTGTTTAATACTGGTCTGACAAGCAGCAAACATGTTTTAAATATTTGCTTCATTTTTAACCAATAGTGGCTCTGAAAATACAAACAATATTATGATGTACACTCTATGCAATCATAATTAAAAGAAAAAAAAGATTTCACTTATTACAGAAGTGTTTTATGGCCCTGAGTCTCACCAATATGGTGTAAATATGCCATAATGTTAATTATAAACAATTTAACTGCCATAATAGGCAGTTTATGCTAGTACATACTGTAGTTATATAAGGACACATTATGTAAATAAAACAATACAAAATTAGCTTAATCAAGCTAATTAGGCCCCGATTTGCATTTACCTGTTGTGACTCTTTAGGAATGGGCATGAACTCTGGAGTTCTCCATCTCTGCTGACTTTGTGCTAACGCAGCATTGTTATTCAGTACCTGTGCCTGGTCTGGGTTTGTGAGCTACATTTAGCACGGGTTTGTTTACACTGCGTTGGCGTGCCCTTGTCGGCTCAGCTGTCAGTCGGCCATGTTTACCGGCCCAACCACTCAGAACCTTTACAAATACACAAGTATTTGTTCTTCTTCCATTAAGTATCAAAAAAACTGTCAATTAAAAAAAAAAGAACTTCGAAGATGGTGACATAAAAGCTCATGACCCATTAAAGGAGTGGCCTTGGCCTTGTTCATAATGCATTTCTGAGAGAAACTGTTGCAAGGCGGTTATACAGTACACTGTTTTTTTTTTGTTTTGTTTTTTTTGCAGAGCACCAGAGCCTAGATCAAAGACATCTTGTATCATGAATAATAACAGTCAAACGCTGGTCCTGCTGCCTGGCTGGGTGATAAGTGTGTATACAAACTGAGGCATCTTGTTAAAGCAGATTGCTTTTAGATGTTCCACTCAGCCCGTATGTCTCCATCCGAGCTGACACAAAGGACTAAACAGAGAGATAACACGCTGAATAACAGCAGAGTCTGTCTGGCGAGCAGCGTGATATTGTACACAGTCAGCTGCAGGTAGGATCCCTTAGAACTCTGCTCAAAAGACCTTTTCAAATTGTCCACATTCAAAATGCACATTTTTTGAAATCCCAACTAATAATAGATTCATTGCAGCTCGGTACAACTCGGTGCATTTCCCACTGAAGACTTGTTTTTTTTTCCAATATCCTGTTCCACAGCCAATCAGACTCTTGCGAATTAAAATCACAAAAGCCCCGGCCGATCACACATCCTTTGACATTTACGTGACAATTTAGCGAATTCTTGTTATGCATTTATTCATCAATCCTTTCATTTAACTGCTCATGAATACAAATGTGACGGGTGACCTGTCATATCAGGCCTGAGTCGTCTATGGGTAATTTTGCCACCGAGGTAGATGCAGCACTTTCTCATGCATATACATCAGTCCAATAAGGAATACTGAAGCAGGAAAGCAGTGGAATTAACAGCTTACTACTTCTTGATGGAATTCACTGTAATATCCAGGTGTTTAAACAGGGATTTTAGAGAGAAGGATGTAATGTGACAGCATCTCCTGTACAGTTTAGTGTTAATCAGAATGGAGATATGAGCCTGAAGAAAACATCCTTTTGTGGCTGTTTAATTTGAACTGTTGGATTTGTAGCGTCTTATATTCTGAGTGGCTGCAGCAAAAATATATTTCTACTGAAGTTGGTAGATAAACTAGATACATTTCTATGGATCATAGTTTACATAAAAATCTTTTCCCACACATCCGAAAGTGTTTGATCTTGGGGTCAGGCTGAAGAAAATGGTCATTAAAACTGTGCAGTGTTCATGGTGAGGAGCCTTAAAACAATCCAGATAGAAAGATGATTTAACTTCATCACTGCAGGGTAGCTGCAGGACGACCCAAATCCTTTGAGCTCGGGGAATTTCTGATTTTTAATAAAATGTGAAAATATCAACAAAAAAAAAATCTCAGAAGAAAGCACAAAAATGCATGAATGATTCTTTTGTTGCAGTGCAGTTTATCTACCAGATGATACACATATTTATGTGTTTTGTTGTTCTTGATTAACATTAAGAACAACAAAACAACTACTGAAAACAGCCTAGTATTTACAAATAGATGAATATGTGGTAACTACCAGGAAATGTTTTGCTCTTCTAGCCTTAGATGGTTATTGATGATCATGATCCCATATCCGACCCTTCAGCCAAACATCTTGAAACACCTACTGGACTATCGTTACATATGGTATAGATATTTATTTGGATGAAAGCTTTTATTCCAAAATAAATCATTGTCTTGAAAATAATGTATGCATGGGCACTTCTAGGCTTCCCTCTAGCTTGTGTTTGTGATGTGTTTAGCTTGGCTATAATTAATATAATTACATCATTTTGACTTGTATTCTTAAGAAAATACTGTCTGTTGATTGTTAGTTGATGCGGAAAATAACCTATATACATAGATTCATGTTTTGCTGCTTGAAACAAAAATAACTTAAAAAAAGACCATTCAAGGAGAAGGTTTTTCCTCATGTTTTTGAGAATTTACTGTAGCAGTGAAAGCTGCAGCTTCAACAATGGAAGAAATGCTAATGTGAACCCTGGTTAGATAAGAATTCAAAATTTGACATGAAGATGAAATTTAACACATAGTTTCAGTGTTAAGAAGGATAAAATAATTGCTGTCTGTGGATCTATATAGATTCTGGCAATGATATTGAAAAATAATATCTCATAGCAACATATTGAAAAAAAAAAAGAACAAAGTGTTAGTTAATTTTTTGGAACTATGAACAAACTATTAATATAAACAATTATGAACTATGAATGAACTCATTCATTTTGGCAATTATGAACTGAAATTTGAACTACTTCATGTAGAAAATGAACTTTCCCAGCACTCCATATTAGTAATATCATGCAGAAGTCATGTTGCTGGTATGTATGGTTCATCCACTGTCACTGAAAAATGCTTACAAAGTTTATTGATGTGTGTCTCGTTTATGGTTCACAAGATGAAACATTTTTAAATCAGGATTAAAAGTTTCACGTTCTTAGAGGCAGTTTTCACCACCATTCAAGCAAATACCTTCCATCTACAAATCCCCAAGTATCACAAGACTGGTGGTGGGTCAGAGGCAGACAGAGGACATTTTAAATCCTGATTTTCAATTAAGCTTTAATTAATACTGGCACCAAAATCGAAAACTAATGCATTTCTTCCTTGATGGTTGGAACAGACTGTTTGATGATCGTTCTTGAACGATTCCATCCAACCCTTTGCAGCACTTCATCCAGCGCCCTCCTCTCCTCCATAACTTCATGCTGACATCAAGTGACTCACAGAGACTATTAGATGAGGGACAGCAGATGGGGATGCAGATGAGTACTGTCAGGAACATGGTTATGTGTGTGTGGGGGGGGGACTGGAGCTCCGGGGCTGCCTTTGATGTAAGGGAGATCTTTTGTACATATTTTAACTCACCACAATGTGTCATGGCAGGACAGAATGGTATAACTGCTGCTATAATGACGAAATACTAATGATGGCTAAGACAAGTTCTCAATGTGATTGTTTTTCCTTTTGTAAAAATCCACATTTGCAACTCTTATCATTCTGTGATTTGATCAGTTATTTCTTTTGGCATTTACAAGGCTTGTAAAGATTATTTTCTTATCTGAGGATGTCACAAATCATTTATGAAAGCAACATTCCAAAACCCAAATATTCTGAACAGACATGGTGTCATTGACGTTAACCCCTTATTTGATAGCCTATGTGTAGGCCTACATACTTTATTTAATGAGTGCTTGATTATAGGTCTCTGTCACCAGAGATAGTTTAGAAACTGAGGCTTATTCACACCTCATCTTTTACACAAAGAAGGAGACATTAAGGTATAATCTGTAAGTATTTAAAGAAGATTTTACCTGCTTCTTACATAGCATGTTTATCAATTAAAGGGTTAGTTTAGTATTTAGGCATCTCGCCCCGACATTTCTGGTATATAGCTGAAGCATAGAGACCATATTTCCACTGATCCCTCCAGTATTGTGCTTTGTAGCGATTTGTCTGCAACCAGAATTTACAGTATATATAATGGAAGTGCACAGGGCAGATTTGAAATTTACTAATCTAACTTTGTGAGAACTGAATGAACAGGATGCTTAGTGTGTAATCATACATGTCTTAGTATTTTGCACCATGTAATATTTTGTACTTTGCTTTGAAAGGTTTGGGAATGAACATTGTGCTCCTATTCATGACAGAGGTTTCCTATATCTATACAGTGGTCTTAAAATATTTCCAGAACAAATCTAGCTCCAGTTTTAAGTTGTACACATGCCAGTAATGTGCAAAATGTAGCTATAATGTAATCATACCAGTATACTATACTAGTAGCTATCTAGTATGTCCAAAATATCAAATTATCCCTTTAAAATGCCCTTAATGCTCTGTGTCTTGTTTGCATATTTACCAAGCTAAATGTGGAAATAAGTGTAAGGTAACTGATCCTAGAATATAGAAAAAAAAGGTTGGGTTGATTGTAAAATCAACATGCTGGGTCAGACTAACCCAGAGGTCCATATTAGAGCGAGCACACAAGATGGCTTAAATTCAACACAGACATTGTTTTGTGTGCTGCATTTATATAACCTGTACTGTCAGAAGCAATACAATCAGAAGCTTTTTGTAATCAGGCTGTACGTAACAGTCTGATTGCTCTCTAGCCACTATTACATAGGCTAATAATAATGTCTTTTCAGCACAAAGGTGCTTCAAACACTGCTCCATTCCTTCCCTGGTCCTGTCTTTGTTGAAGAGGTTCCTTGGGTCAAAACACTAAGTACTTCTCCACTTTGACAATGGATTTCACATTGTATATGGTTGATTAGGTTTGGGATTCTGTGCTTTCTTCCCCTGTCCCCACCATGCTACTATTATTATTATTGTGTGTGTGTGTGTGTGTGTGTGTGTGTGTGTGTGTGTGTGTGTGTGTGTGTGTGTGTGTGTGTGTGCGTGCGTGCGTGTGTGCGTGTGTGCGTGCGTGTGTGTGTGTGTGTGTGCCTGTGTGTGTGTTGGGGGGAGACCAAACAAGTAGGCCTCCATTACTTTGATTGCTAGATGATGATCTCACCAAGTTTCCCTATCATTATTACAATATAGGTTCTGATAAAGTTTGAGAGAGGAGACAAGGGTGGAAAAAATATGCCTTCAGAAACATTTAAAACATAGAAAAAAGTCACATAACAAGATGGAAATGAAGACAATGTGATATATATTGATATATATTGTAGTTATAAAATGTTCTTTTGGGTATAATCATGCATTTTGAAAGAAACTGCAAGAAATATGTTGCAAAACTTCACATTTAGTTCTGTTCAGTGGCTCCTTAGTAGGCTTCAACCTCACATTCATGCGCCTATTGATAAAAAATAGACTCGAAGCGTAAAATAAACTCTTTAGATCCTAAAGAGTTGATGCAGACAGCTGCATAGATTAAAGTAAGAGTGGGCTGGTGCTTTCAGACACAATGCAACAAGGCCACCTCTGCACTATGAAACCCATGGTTTCCAATGCACTTTTTTGTCTAGACGCAAATTTACTGTATTAAACTTAAAAAAAAAAAAAACTTCAGAAATATCCTTTAAGCTTCATTCTCAAAGAAACTGACGTCACAATTTCACTGCAGTGCGAGAAGCCCACAGCTGTGACTCCAAGCAGCAGGGCTGTGTTCTAGGCAGACGGATGGATGAGTGCAGTGATAATTAGCCCCCGTGTGTGTTTTGTCGGGTTGTGTCTATAATGAAGCCGTCCTGCCGTGAGTCAAGGTTCTGATTGCATCTCTCCCCGCCTTCACCCCTGCACTTCTTTGTCAGCATTAGATTGAACAGTATTTGTTTGTTCTGGCGGAGGAAGCCAAACATTGCACTTGAGGCCTTTAAATTCAATTCATTCCATCTTTTTTTTTCTTCCACTCAGCGGAGACACATATGTTGGGGATGCAAAGGTTTTGAGAAACTCATTTCATGCTTATTGTTTACCTAATCAGAAATTCTAATTGCTTAGGGGGAATAATTAACTCATGAAAAAGTAACAAGAGTATTGTGTACCCCGTGTTGTGCTGTTTGCATACGCTTATGCAATATTCATACCATGACAAGGCAGTTTGGCGACTGCTCCTTCACCAGGTTGGAGATCTGTTTGAGTCTCCTCACACTGTCACCATCAATTACAGCGACAGGGATCGGGAAATGACGTCAAAGGAGCACGTCAACGACCACAGAGCAACGCACGGAGAGAGTTCCTGCATCAGGAGAGACACAAACGGAACAACCTCCAGCTGAGCTACACTCTGTGCCATGTGGCAAATTATGAGGGGCTTTGTTCCAAATCAATTAGTGAATTCATTCTCTGCAAAAAAAAAAAAAGAAAAAGAGGAATTCTGCAGAGAGAATAAAACATCGGAGAGATCATTAAAATTTATTATGAGCTGGTGTTCTTGCTGTGTTTTTCCTATTGTCAACAAATCTCAAAAAAGACCATAAAAAAACAATGCACTCATCTGTCTCTCAGTCTTTTGTGGCTTCACTATATATGTATGTAGCACAGTAACGAGCCCAGTGGTTTAAGCTCAAGACATGCATCATTTTTTTGCTTTTTTTAATTAAAAAAGGCTCAGTAGTTTTCGGGCTATTGTTTCCTAAGGTTGCTGTTCTAAATAAATACAATGTTTGCAATGAGTGATGCATTTTGTATCCTCTGCAATTAACACCAGCGGGAGCAAGATGCGAATGCCTTTTTTTGCACATTTTGATGAGAGCTGAAACATGTTCAGGACTGGTCTCTCAAATCTCAGCCATCCAATCAGAGTGGAGAAGGAGTGGGTAAAATAGTACAAAGACTTCCACATGGACTACCACAACCAACCACTTGAACTATTATACTTGGAGGAATGTTTCTCATTTCGTTAACTATCATTTAAAGCGAAACAGAAACCCTCATAAAACCTAGTTACTGTGCACCATTGTTAAATCTGCTAAATACGGGCTACATAAAATATATGTTGTGTCTCTAAGACAGAAAATTCTTCTTGTTAGCCAGCTAATGAATTAATCTACTCTCTATAGAAGTTGTAACTCATACAATGCCCAGATGTGTCAAAAGTACCCACATTCAACTCAAGTATAAATACAAGAGTTTAAAAAATGGAACTGGGAACAGAAATGATCTATTTGGCTGTTATACCACATATTTACATGCAAATGTTCATCAATATATTCTGGGCCCATGAAAAGAAAAAGTCTAATCTAAACTCCAACAAGGACAAAAGCTTACGTTAAATCACTGCATTAAATCACTGCTATATTGCAAATACTTTAAAGGATCAAATATGTGAACTACTGAGTATTAGCATGTGTTTCAGAGAGCAGAAGATACGATGACTAGCTGCCTGTTAGTATTGTAATAGTGCAAAAAGTCAAAGCATGTAAAGCTGTAGATACCCCAAATTTCTACTTTAGTAACATAACTATTTGTAGTTTGTTACATTAAACATCTGACAATGACATTTGTCTTTTCATAGTGACACAGATGTTTGGAATAGTCTGGCCACGGCTGGATGTGACCTTTCCAGACCTCCGGGCATCTGCAGACTACCAGTCTACAGCAGGTGTGTTTTATTTCATAGCATCATCATCACTGCCTCTGACCACCCTCCACTATAAATCAAGCTCAATCCAAAGTGCTGTAGAAACTGGGGCACGTGATCCCGTTATACACCCCCCCCTCCTTTTTACCCTTTGCTGTTCACTCCTATTCCAGGATGAAAAAACTAAGGCACGGTGCAAAATGATCTTTATTAATATGAAAATTAAATCTGTGATGACATTGTGTGTGCCTTTAAATTCGACCCACTGGGCCTACAGGAAGGACAGTGTTCTGCTGACTCAGCGTAACGAACATTAAAAAAAAGGGGTCATATAAATAATGATATAATCACACAGTGAAATAGGTATAATGAAAAACCGTCATGATTCATAGAGCACATACCACAGGAGCTAGAACACAGACGCCTTTCAGCCAGGCCCATGTCTCCCCTCCAAAGTTTAGGCTAGCTAAAAGGTTAGCTGTGACTCCAGGGCTGACGCCTTGTCTCACTGCCTCTCCTCTCCAGAGGAACTAGCCTCACCTGAAGGCTGGGTCTCTACTCTCTGACACAGCTGATTCCAACTACAGACACAGAGTTAAATCTATTAATTAGCTATTAGTTTCTGGCTATGCCCAATCACCTCAAAATACAATACACATCACGACACCTCTTGCGATACATGCGTATGTCCCAATACATGGCCTTCAATGCGATAATTATTTGGATATTTTACATTACATACATACATTGTTAACCCTCATGTTGTGTTGCAGGTCATATGTGACCGTTTTAAAGTTTTTGTCTCTGACCAAAAAATATTAAAACCAATATTTTCATGGTTAAGGAAACCTAACAAAGTATTTTACAACTGATTTTAGACATGGATCAAAACCAACTCGTTAACATAAAGGATGGAAACAGCAAGCTAACACAGGAGGAAGGTTAAAACTAGAAATTCTCTTCTTTCTGTTGATATATTCTCTTTACATATTGATAGAAGTGAATATTCTGGGGGTGTTAAAAGATCAGGCCATGCTGAGCTGAGAGTAGAGCAGATGCCCCCCTGATGGAGCCTAGACGCCGCTGGCGGCGATGGATAAAAAGACGCTGAGGTCTGGATGATGACAAGAGGAGCAAGCTTTTGATGAGGTTGGAGCTGAGTGATGAACTGGAGGTGACCGGTGGAGGGGCCGCGATGAGTCACGCCCAAATGACAGCTGACATGACAGAGAGGAGAGCAGATTTAAACTTTGACAGCCAAGACATGACTGATAGGACTCCTAGCAAAAGCTGATTGGTTTAACTAGGAAAGTTAATGCCTCAATCAGCTGAAGCAGGAGAGGCAGAGGGAGAGAGAAGGGGAATGGGAAACACTGAGAGTTTATGGTTCTGCAGATAGGTAGACAAGGTTTTTTTAACATATACTTTTTATGGTGTAACACCACTGTGGTTAAAATCTGGTTAGGTTTAGATACAAAGATCATGCTTAAAGGGATAGTGTGACATTTTGGACATCTATCTCAATGCTTTAGCCATCTAAAGCATTGAGACCATAATTCCATTGATTTCAATGATTGGCATAAATTTCCCTCTGGCTGGATTTTCAATATAATGGAAGTGTACAGGGTAGATTTTCCCAACGATTTAATCTTACTTGTTGTCAATATGATTTGCTAACCAAATATTGAAAGTGGACCAAGATTTGTTGCAGAACTAATTTGAAAACTACAGTACAGCTATAATAAACCTCTGTCGAGAATAGGAAAAAAGACTTTCAAAGGAAGTATGATTGAGTGAAATGGAACACTTTACAAGGCAC
The DNA here is from genome assembly GCA_030544235.1 of Lepturacanthus savala. Taxonomy (NCBI): domain Eukaryota; kingdom Metazoa; phylum Chordata; class Actinopteri; order Scombriformes; family Trichiuridae; genus Lepturacanthus; species Lepturacanthus savala. The sequence continues at coordinate 27,125,318 of CM060477.1, read as the reverse complement.
AGCTTAGGTACAGCTATATTTGCACTTTGCTTCCTACTATTTTTCTACAAAGTTAGATATTTTTTTCTACCAGGGTTCAAATCTGCCAGGTGAGAAAGTCAGGAAATTGCTGCAAAGCTCAATACTTGAGGGATTGGTGAAATTATGGTCTGTATGCTTCAGATACATGCCAGGAGTGTAGGAAATGGGGCTAGCTGTCCAAAATATTGGAATATCTCTTCAAAAATGTAATATACACTACTGTTCAAAAGTTTGGGGACAATTTCCATGGTAAAAGTCACACAATTATTTACCACGAGTTGTAAAATGAATAGAACATTTTTATTACATTACCATTCTGACGTAATGAGCAAACACATTGTACCAAAGGAGTGATAGTTGCTGCAAATGGGCCTCTATGTAGAAATATAAGAAATATAACATAAGGAAATTTCTAAGTAATCACAAACTTTTGAGAAGTAGGCGTATATTAACAATCATACAGTGACAATTACAACAGCTTAATCTCTGTCATTCTTGGTGCTAAATGCATTCTGGGATACTATCCAAACAACTAACTGATAGTTGATTAGTGCATCTTCGCTAAATGCCACAAAATGAGTAATGTGACATTATAAAAATGGTTGGCTAATAATGGTTGATAACAGGCGTCTTCTGCAATTTTTTTTCAACTCTAGTCCATGAAACAAAGCACTGATCCATCCAACCCTCCTCCTCCTGCTGGGAAAAGTCAAATTTAAGAGCATCGTTGTCCGAACTATATCACCAACAGTGTTGGGATTTACCTGTTACAAAAGTAATAAATTACTGTAATGCATTGATTTTTGCTATAACACTGTCATGTAAAGTAATACCAAAAAAATGGTAATATTCTACTTGGTACAAATGTCAGTATCACTCATTACAATATGTATTTAACATGGATTGAAGTGGTCGTTTTTTGGCTTTCTTCATACAATTTTGCTAAAATCACTTCTTCTTCTTCTTGTCTTTTTCCTTTTGGCTCGTCAGACAGAAGATGGAGATGAGTGAACCTGCAAGAAACACTGGATATCACATTCTCCAGATGGACACACACTCATTACTCTAGTGATGGTTCATGAGTGAAACATCAGGAACTGAAAAACATTGTAGTCAAATGCACTTTGTGCTCCACACCTAAAGAAATGTCCACTTCCTGAAATAGCAGCAGTAATTTAACATTTACACAGGGGTCATAGTAACATGAATTTAACAAGGAAGCAAGTGGAGCATGAGAGTGGAGATAAAACCACACAACAGACTAAATGAACCTTCTGCTGCTCTGAGATTCTTCAGCATCAAGAGGTTAGGAGACTTGTTGTTGAAGACATGAGAAACACTTTAACAGTGGAATCAGCAGCTGAATGTAAACTAGTCAGTAACATCCTTGTTGTGACTAGCAGCAATAATGACAAAGGTATAGAGATAGATTTAGATTGATGAATCTATATTTACTGGGATTTTAGTGAGAGTAAAATAAAAGTGATGCAATAGTGTAATTTTGAATAATATTGTAATGTTATAAATTACTTTGAAATGACAGTATCAAGTAATAAATAACACATTACAGTTTTGAAGTAACTTGCCCAACACTTGTCACAAATTCCAATATTATCCCAGATAATATCCTATTGGCTTGGAACACAGCTCTTCAGCTTGAACTTTCACTGTTCTGACTTTTGACCATTTTAAAAGTCAACTGGAGGGGGGAGAGGCTGGCTAGATGTTCTACATTTGACCCTACAGCAACATGACAGATGAAACCATTTTTTGCATTAGAGGAAGGAAAAAATACAATTGTTTTCAGCCTCTAGATCAAGAAAAAATAGGACTCAATTCATGTGACTCAGATACTATTCAAAGTTTTTGATACATATATTTTTGAACATATTTTCAGTGCTTATGTGTAAATATGTAGGTCTGTGTTGTTCCTGCCAACACACAAACTGAAATAAGACCTGAGACAGTCTGGCCTGTGTAGTGTTGCTGAACACAAACCGTTTAGAAATGGCTCCTGTTGTGATGTCACAACAGGAGTGGAAGTTAATCGTAACAACCACTGGTTTTATGCAGCCGCCTCCTCCTGCACAGCTCTCCAGCAATCACGATGGAAGGAGTGATTCGGTAGGGAGCGGAGGGGCCAGTGAGAGTGAGAGTGTGAGAAGGCAGACTGCATTGCTGCTACAGAGGGCATTAAAAGCATCTAAGTATTAGAAATAGATCATGAAAATTAAAATACTAAACCAGGAAAATGGCAAATAGGGCTCTTTTAAAGCTTAGAGGACCTTCTCTTGACCCAGACTCCAGGATGTCTGACCTGCTGTTCCCCTGGTGTCAGCAGCACCACTTGCAGCCACTTTTTTGTTTTCAACTCCTGAGAAGACAAATCACCCATGAAGCAGACATAAGCACATTTGCTCACAGGGTGTTTACTTACTTGCCTATTTGAGGCCCATCCCTCATTGTTGGGAGACAAATGTCACCTCCCTCCTTCCTTCACCCTCGATTCTCTCTAGTAGCTGACAGATGTCTCGTATTCATGAATATTCTGTGCACCGCCAGGCCCCGACCACGCTGCCAATGCAGCTTTGATCTTCATTTCAAAAGAAAGTTGTGTCTGTGGCCCTGCCAGAGACTTTGTGTGACTCACAGTCATTTGCTGTTGTAACCTGTTTGTTGGCATGAGGACCGCTCTTCAAATCAGGACGAGGAGTGAGAGCTTATTTGGACGTCATGATCCTCCGAGCTCGGCTGGCAGCGTCCCCTGGATAAACACTCACTCTCTGATTTCTAAGGAGGTCACTGCTATATTAAGGATTCTCCTCAGGTATCGTCACAATTCCCTTTATATAAATATATCAACAGTTCATTTTTGGAAGCAGAGATATTTTTAGATTCGGGTGAATTAAATGATTTAAACCAGTGTTAAAAATACATATTTTCATAACAACAATAGATCAAATCCTTATATTTAATGTTTCTCTCCTAGTGGTGAACCTAAAGAAAATGATCACCAGACTTTGCAGTTTCCTTCAGCTCTACTGAGGAATTTTCACACTGTGTATTTTTCCACAACCTGGCTTTGTATTAGCTTTTGCAAGCATTTTATTAGCATTTACTCACTTTTACCACTTTACCAGCATTTTATGAGTTTTTACCAGTGTTTCAATAGCTTTTATTAACATTTTAGTAGATTTTACGCAGATGCAATAGCTTTTATTAGCTTTTTATCAGCTTTAATTATCTTTTTTATTATATTTTACTAGAATTGTATTACCTTTTACTAGCTTTTCATCATTCTGTGTGGAGAGCTACACAGAGGCACATTTGCCAAAATGCATCTTAGGAGTCTGTCAACTGTCAAAATATAATAATTTTATCAGCTTTTACTAGATTTTTATTTGAATTTACTAGTGTTTCATTAGGTTTTACTATTTTTATAGCAACAGAATTTCAACCTTTCATTTAAATGTAAAAGTTTCATTAGCATTTACCAGCATTCATAATTTTTCCCAATGTTTAATTAGATTTTGTTAACATTTTAATAGATTTTACTTTGTTGCAATATCCTTTACTAGCTTTTCATACGCTTTTACTATAATTTTGTTGGATTTTACTAGCACGGAGAGCTACACAGTAGCGGAACACATGAGCCAAAGCATTTAGGAGTCTGTCAACTGTCAGATTAGCTTTTTATTAGCTTTACTAGCATTTCATTAGCTTATACTAGCTTTTTGTTTGAATTTACTTTTACTTCATTAGCTTTTACTAGTTTTCTTTATCTTTTAGCTTTTTCTAGGTTTTCATTCTTTCATTAGATTTTAGTACATTTTTATTATGTTTTACCAGTGGTTCACTAAATTTTACTTAATTTAGGCATTTACGCATTTTGTTAACTTTTATTCGATTGCACAGCTCCATTCTCATGTCACTTGGACAGTTAGTGTTGGACTGGATGTCCATGGGCTTCACCAGACAGAAATATTTAGCCCCAGGGGCAAATCCGTCATCAGACGCTAGCTGAAGGCTTCTGAGGTTGCCAGGAAAATGACTTGACTCCAAATGGATGATAATGTTTTATGTTCTACAGGGATCATGAATAGGAAACCCAAGCATAACCATATTATATGGTTTGTTGTGGAGTTCTGCCCCCATGTGGCCCGAAAAGGACTAAAGCTGCTTTAATCAACTTTAAATCATTCATTAAAATTATCGCAAGGATTTATTGAGTCTTTACAGACCGATACACTTTGCTTACACTGCACTTTACAGTAGAATAAGCCTGTGAAATAGCACGGATGAAGCTGTATGGGAGCCCATGGAAAAATATGTATATATATAGTTGGGCATTTAATATTTTATACAGCGATCAAAGGTTAGAGTTATTTCTGAAGATTCAACAGCCAGTACACATGTGTTGGTCTGATCCATGATGCTGCTGCTACTGTTTTTTACATGTTACAAAGCTTTGATAAAATGGTTCTTTCTATAGGGAAAAGAAACCTTTAACCGGGATCGATGATAGTTCTTTTCAACTCAACAACAGACCCGAAAGTAAAGATTACAGATGACCTTCAAGACACGATTACAGTAAAACAGTTCATATGCACGTTAGTTATGAAATCACTTCTAAAGAATACTGGGAAAAACCTTATATTGAGATATTGAGGTGTTTGTAATAAAAAACACAGGTACTGGGTCTAACTAACATATTCTAAGCTTTTATGTTGCTTTATTAAGCTTCACTAGAACGAGGAAAACAAACCCTGGCTTCAAAAGGCTTAAATAATAAACTTGCTCTCAACTTCCAGGACTATTTAAGCTTCTATAAATGTTAATTATGACTATTTTCAATGACAGTTTTATTTGCACTTTTGGTTAATGCAGTTACTAGCTCTTTCTCAGCTTTTACTATCTTTTTTATTAGATTTTACTAGCATTTTATAACATTTTACTAGCTCTTTATTAGTTATTAGGTGGAACACATTGGCCAAAATGTATCTGAGGATTTAAAAGAGTCTTATTAGCTTTTACTAGCTTATTATTTGATTTTACAAGCGTTTCATTAGCTTTTACTAGAATTTCATTAGCTTTTACTGGCTTTTTATTCACATATACTGGTGTTTCATTAGCTTTTATTAGGTTTTCATTCAATTTTACTAGCAATTAAAACTAATATTTCTATGAGTTTGTCTTGGATGTTGCTGTTTGGACTACACTTTATTCTAGTAATGTTTCATCTTTGTATATATTTGTATTAATGTTTTCCTTTTTCTGTCATTTTCCACATTTTTTCCCCTGGTATTGACTCTGCGTACTTTATTGTCTCTTTTTTAGTGTGAAAATATACCATTGTCTCTGTGTTGATGACGTGTCTGACAAATAGAGTTGTGATTGGTCCATTTGGACCAAACCACTGATTTAAATTGTGCTCTCCTTCCTTCCTTCCTTCCTTCCTGTCAAAACTACCTGATTAGGGTCTGAAAACTGAAATGTTGTGTGACCAAATTTATCATTTGCTTGTGATTGACGGTGCATGGTAGTTCTTCTTTTTTCCTTGTTCCAGTGCAGCTTTTTGCCTGTTTGCCTACACACCTGTCCTCTGTTTGGTGTACACATCCTCCTCTTTGAGCTTTATTAACCTTCCTCTTGTGTTAGGGTCAGCCCTGACCCATTTTACATTTTAAATGCATAAAAGAACCACTTCAAGTTTTTTATTTGCATCAAGGCTTTTTCTCAGGTATGCCTAGTTCAACAAAATAAAACAAAAAAAGTATTTTCACTAAATTATAAAATGCTCTGGTTGAAATTATTACCTTTGTGTTGTTTGGGTCAGTTTAGTTATAAAATAATACTATGAAGCTAAAATTAAGCCAGAACTGAACTGACAGCCAACTGACTTGTTCTGATCTTCATTTAGTTGTTTGTATCAAAGTTCTATTGCTGAAAAAATATATATTTCATTAAATAGCTTTTTTATTGAAGTAAATATGGGTTGAAAATGATCCGTACTCAAAAAAAAGCCCTGAGACCAACACCAAAAATATTAAAACCAATATTTTCATGGTTAAAGAATAATAACAAGTCAACCAAGAGATGAGAAACTAATTGGTTGATAGATTGATAGATGGTTTTAAGTGTATTTTACAGCTGATTTAAGATACACATCAACATAGTTAACATAAAGGATGGAAACAGCAAACTAAGATAAGAGGTTAAGCTTAAAATATAGATTATTGTTTAATTATTGTCAGATAATGATTTTTGCAGCTGCTGGATCTCACAAATATCCTTCTTGATGATATATCAATTCTATCTCAGTTATATTTGATTGTTAAGCAGGATCCTGGGTGAATAGATACACAGCAGGAAACTCAGCAAATCATAGAAAAAGAGAAAAAAGAAGCTGCCAGGCTGAATAACTTTGAATTACAGGTGTGTCTTCACTATTGTGCATCATTGTTGGTCACATTTGAGGCTTTTATGTGCACTAACACAACATTTGATATTTTAAACACTATTTCAAGATGTGAGTTTGTTGAAAAGTACAGAACATCATTTTTTTTTTCTTTTAGATCTTTTACCTCATCTACTCAACAATACTTTTCTAGATATGTTAAAATCCCCAGTTGACTGGCGTCCAAAACCATGATGCACTTTATCCGGGGGAACAAAACAGGGCTGTAAGTGCGTTGCTTTTCAAACGAGGCTGTTCCCAGCCAGGTATTCATGGAAGTGAAGCGGCTTTGTGGCAAAATAAAGAGATCCTTCATTCACGCGCTGTTATGAGAGTCTGGATTAAAACAAAGAGACGCCACCGTCTGCGGTCTGCCAGCAGAGTTCCAGCGCTGCCTCTTGACCTCGGCAGAAATAAAGCCCATCGGGCTCCATTCACCCCCTGGCCTTTTTCAGCACACATGCTCTTGCGTTGCCAGTAATGATATTGGTTTCTCTCAACGCGCCTTTTGAGCGGCGGCCGGGTCTCAGGCCTCTTTTGTTGCAGGGCCTGGATGGAGGAGTATCTCTTTCCCGGCTCCCAGCCACACACACAGAAACTCCAGCGTTCTCTTTATAGCCCACTGCAGCTCCAACTCCTCCAGAGACCGGCCCAGTGGGCTTTGCTCTTTCCAGCAGATGATTAATCTTCTCATTATCTGACATCACACTTAAAGCAGCCCTCTACTTCCAAACAGGTTGGTGAGAAAAAAAAAAAAAAGAATTGGGCATGGCTGAAATGTAAAGGGCATCTGGGAGATGCTTTCAGAGAGCGCCTGAATTTCATAGATATAGTGTAGGGGAAAAAAGTGCAAGATTTCAGCAACAAGAGCAATTTACATTGAAATGCAGCAAAATCACAGTTCCAGATGCCGTTTGATGTCTTGACAAGTGCTTTGTGTGGAGAGGCCTTCATCCATCCTGGTCCACGCTACTTACTTTACCCAGAAAGCTTCAAAAGCTACTAAGTTAACACTGAGAGATCCAAATGCCCATGTTCAAGACCCTTTTGTTGTTGCTAATATGAATGTGTCAAACACACGGTCTGCGGCCCACTAAAGTGTCCACTCCAGTCTGCTGGACTGTACAAAGTGAGAGAAAAATGGACCAGTTCCTATTTATTTACAGAAATGTGAAGTCAGTGAGGATCATTCATACAATATTTACAGTTTTGTAAATGGCAGGAGACGACCTCAGCTGCTTCTTTCATCCAACTTTTATGTCAAGCTTTGTCAAAATGTCATTTTGTTGAAATGAGTTAAAAACACTATATATATGTATATTTTGCACATATTTGAATGTCATGCAAATGTCACATAAAATCTAAAATACAAAATGCCTCCATATAAATAAGATGTGAAATTATGTCTGAGAAAGTCTGAAAAAAATGTTTTGGGGTGAAAGGTCAAAAGGTCATTTTGAAAAAGATGTCCCATCTCTTACATGTTTTCTCTTAGAAAATGGGAATAAAACATGAAAAATTCATATTTGGGTGTATATTATGTTACACTGTCTGTAGACACCTTAAAGAATTCATATTTCATATAGAGGCTGCTTATAGACCATAATAGGACATTAATTTCCTTTAATTCATTTTTTTTTTTATACTCATTAAATATGCTCGCTGAAATTGACAATCATGGGACAATTAATGAAATACAGAAATTTGTAACTCTAGTTTGCAGTTTAGTACGAAAGTGTAAAAATGTTGTTCTTATTGCAAAATATCAGAAATCTAAAACAAATGCCAATTCTGGAGTGGTGTCTGACCTTTAAATAAGTAAATATAGTTCACTGAGTAAATGTTTTGAACTGAATTACAACAGTAGACTGACTTTATATGGAATAACCAAGACATTATATTGTTGAAATTGCACTTTTTTTTTCTTATGTTACGTCTCTTGTTTTGTAAATTGAACGTTTATTAATTGTGTAAATATTCATCCAATATTTCTTTACATTAAAAGTAGGAGAGAAACTTACACTGTTATTATTCTTTTGGTTTTACTGGTCCAGCCCACTTTAAGATGAAAATACGCTGTATTTGGCCATTAACTAAATTAGGCTTGACTCCGTTGCTTTAACTTATTTTAGACACTTTTTGTAAAGTCATTTTAAAGCCACCATCTCCCCAGGTCTGAATGAGGATACCGACTCCCCCTTTCGCTCTGAGATGGATGTTTCTGGTGCATCCTTGTGCTTTCCTGTTGTTGTTGTCTTGTAGCTGTGTTGTTCTACTGCCTCTAAAGATAATATATGTATTGTCCCAGGTGGTCCGCTGCTCCTGTTTTTCATTTTTCTATATTAACATATATCTATACATAACTCTTGGATATAATGTGTATGTATGAGGGCTTCATGAAATATAAATTTAATCCCGTCTGTGTCTTGCTGGCTCATGCATTTTGGTGAAACAACACCTATATGTCTTCAGTGCTGTTTATTTCCACAATGCTGTGTAATATAGCATTACACCACAGCATTTCAGTTGTTTCTACCTATTGTACCTGATCTACCAAGATCCCAAATAACAGGCACTAATTTGTGGGTGATTTACCACGAATAGAATAAGAATAATTGTGTAAATGCCAACAGATGCAAATGTGGTGTAGACAACAGAATTTAAATGAGGGTTTTGTGTGTTTTAAATGAGATTTTGGACAATAGTTATGTGTTTGCATGCGCAATAGGAGCTTTTCTTCAGGAAATGTTGGATGGTTCATAGGTTAATTAGGATGGAAATGAAAAAAATATTGATTTGTTAAAGCAGTTTATATATAATTACATCAGACTGATGATAAAAGCAATAATTATAATGTTTCTCATCTTGTAGGTGGTCACAACAGTGTCTGCGCTGCAGTATTCAGTTTCAAGGATAAAAGACGCTCCTTTAGTAAGAAAGGAAATTGTAAAAGAGGCTGTGATGAGCGCGGCTGACCTGATGTCAACTTCATAAAAAAAGCTGAATATGAAGTTATAACCGACCAGTCTGATGTGTGTAGAAATGTGTGTGAATCCTTTTAAATTATATAATGAAGGTTAATGTGACACTTGCAAAAATGTTTTGTTGAGCTATAATTTTTTTTTTTTCCTCTGGAGTCACTCTTTAGTTCATTGCTAATATATAATTTAGTTTCTTATTTTATTCTACTAGTTGCAAATAAGAAAGAGAAACACACAATGACTTCATTTTATGTGAAATGAACACTGGGTGCAGCACTTTGGACTCTTTGGAAGTGGGGCTATCTGAAGGAGTAGTGGTCCTGTTTCACTTGTTGCTGTCCTCTGTTTCCAGGTTGGTTATTAATGTTTTCTGTGATTTCAGATGTTTATAAGCTCATGTCCCCGGTGATGTGTGGCCCATAAGTTAGAAGCTCTTTAAGAGTATAATCAACTTAACATTTTATCACCCTACCTCAAAAATGACATGCCTAGACTTAATGTAGTATATCTCTACAGGGCTTTTCTGAATGATCTTGGGTTTAAATAAAGCTCTTGGGTTTAAATAAAGCTTGGGTTTAAATAAAGTTTCTTGTCAACATTTTGGTGTGCTACATGTACATATTGATGCTGCTACGCGGGTTAACAAGAAGGACTCATTATTGATAAATGAAATCTTAGTGTAGAACAGGTTAAATGGCACTGTACGTGACTATTTAATAGGCTCAATTAGCATCTGACACCATTAACCTATGTTTATTTCTTTTTCTTCTTTTGGCTCCTTAGCATTTTGGGGTAATTATGTGTGAAAGTATGAATAATGATTTAGTGTGTGGTACATTATATGGAAGAGGAGTTTCTGGGCTGTTATATGCGTGAAAACGTGGACGCTAATGCTAACGTGCAGGTTAAGACCAGCTATGCTGCTGCTCTGGTTAAATGCATGCATGTAAACTGTAAACACTTACATGGTTGGAGAGTTTACTAGCAGCAAGTTATGGACCAGCCATGTTTACTATTTTGGCTTGAGTCCATGCACTGTAAATGTGACATAGTTAACCTGCAGGGGGATTCTTTCTGTTATATTAACTCAACACTTAATTCACTTAATTTACTTAATATACAGTTATTACTTTTTTAATGAGAGTATATAGAACTAGAAAAGATCTAGATCTAACTCTGCAGAAGAAGTACAAAGCAACCGTGAAAAACAGCAAAATCACTAACATTCATTTACAGATCATTACAGATAGATACACCTTCCCCTAAAATATATTATATTCAGACCCAGTCTCCATCACAGAAATTGTGTTTGGTTCAGTAGATCCCAGGGCTTGTGCTACTTTAATCCATTTATCCAGTATTTTGCACAATAGCATGTGAACACCACATCTTGCATATTCATTTAAGTACTAACTGGATGAAGTGTGTTGTTGTTGCACATCAGAAAGACACAAACGTCAGTAGACACTGCTAGTAGATAAGTTTGCATATTTAACCTTTAGTTCAGCCTTTAATAAATGAGGCACTTTTTTCTTCTAGTCCTTTTATGGGGTACCCAAAACATTTTTATATTGCTTGAATGATATTAATATGGTGAACCCTGACGAAGGCTCACAAAGGCTGAGACATTTTATTTTTATATCTTAGCCATGTCACAATAATTTTTTTTTTCCCAACTTTTTTACTTCACATTTGCCCTATACTGGACCCCTGCACTTTACAAAAGAGGTGAAGCTTGAACTCGTTTTTCAGGTCTTTCTGAAGAACACGTGGCCCATTAATCCCATTTGTGTATTCAAGCAGCCCTCCTGTGTCATTTTATTTTGAAGACTTGGAGTCAATGGATTATCTTTATAGGCGTAAAACCATGTTCCATAATCCTCAGAACTCAGAATGTCGGACCTGGGAATGATGTCACAGCCGAGTTAGCATTCCAGGAACAAAGTTGGAAAAAATGCTAAAGTAAGCATGACCATGGCCGCAGGCTGCCATTATTAGCATGCTTTGTGTTGTAGTTCACACATGAAACATGTCAATAACACTATAGCAGCATTTTCCTTTAACAATACTATGCATATGGATGATATAGTGTAACAAACATCAATGACAGTATATTTCAGGAGCTTTTGTTACTGTTTACAGCTGAGGCGGCCATCTTAGGATGCCAACTTGGGTGTGTTCTCTGACTTTTCAAGTCATAAATTTGACTTAAGGAGAAGGCGTTGCAGTTGAATTTTCCCACTCTGAACTCCTAAATATGACTTCCCAGAACAAATAGAATGGAGCAGAAATGCATAAATTTGTCCAGGTCTTTTGTGGTGAATTCTGATAATGGGCAGGACATTTCAACATGTTCAGCACAGTCTATGAGAGCAAACCACTTCTAAACATTTCTACAGTTTTATTCGCAGTCAGTTACTTAATGTCCATCTCCTGTACTGCAAGTAGTCATTCCACTCAAAAATGAAAAGTGATTTTGAGTATTGCAAGCTGAGAAAAAACATCTTAGAGAAACTTTGTGTCAAAATAAACCTGTAAAAACCTCATGGTGGTTTAAATCAGGCTGATTTTCCAACAGACCTCAAACCCTGTTATGTAACTGTGATCCACATGCTGTCTGTAGGAGGCACCTTAAGCTCTTACTCAGTGTGACCTCGAATTAACGCATCTGCAAATACAACTGAACGTACAACAACATAGAATCAACTAAACACCACGGCCTCCACGGGAGAAAGAAAGAAATCAATGCAGCAGCTCATTGCTGCGCCTTCATGTTTGTATTATCCCTGGTAATAAGTAATTCTTCACAGGGCGGCCTCCTCCTAAGTATGATGAAATTGTTCCCTGAGCAAAGTGTGAAAAAAAATAAAAATAAAAAATAACATGCTCTTTGACATGAGCCTCAAAAATGAAGCTTCTATAATTAGGTTTGGCAGAGCCTCAGCCATCAAAGCGAAGGATGGTGCTGACTAATTGAGCAGACAGATTATCGGTGGTCTTACATGGCCAAAGAGTACTAAAGGAGGAATGAGGTAAGTCTTGTTGGAGGACAGATGCCTGGCACAGATCTTAAAAGAAAACATCTATCCTCAAATGTTATATGTCACTGAGTTATAATGTGTTGGACATTTCATTGGTTTCTGTACCACTGAGGCAACTCTTTGTTTAGATAAAAGTCTTTAAAGAAGCTTTGGTTCCATGATTTCTGACACTACAAATTATTTAAGACTGCTTGGAACAGATGCATTGAATGCACATTTGTAACAATAAAGTTATGTTTGAAAGACAAATACCTTCTTCGTCAGGCTGCTGGTCTGGTCCTGAATCCATCATTTTAATTGAGAGCAAAATATCCTGACATCTAGCAGAGATAATTAAATTATACAACTTAGAGAGAAGTCAATATAAAAGCAAGTGTACAACCTACAAAATGAAGGGATAAAATCAAGCGAGGGTTGTAGGAGGCTGTTACAGCATCATGCAGCAACGGCTCCGTCGCCGTTGGTTTTCAGCCTTGACTTTGCAAGTCTCTGCTTTAAAGTTTCCCAAGGTTCCTGTCAGACACCACAGGGCACAACTCTGAACCATTTAAGGCCTTGTGTTTCAAGTAAAATCTAAAAAAAACTAAAATAAGACCCAATGTTTAGAAGATAGTATATGTTCAGTTAAGCTTTGTTGCAGTGTTTTAAATCAGTTGGAGTCAAGCTACATTTTGAAGGCATGTGTTAGGGTAGTTAACGTGTATTGTCATGAAAGTACGGATGACATTTTCCATGCTTTTGTGACATCATATTTAAGAGTAGCCAGTTTACGCTGTATGGACGACAGTGGGAAGGTTTTCCAACATCAGATGGTGGAGACGTGATTCTGTAACTTTTAGAAACTGATGATCTGACATTCACACCTACTTTACACTATGAACTTCCCTCTCTAGCTCCATTTCACACTTAATAACTTGTCTGTCACCTTCCATCCCTATGACAACATTTTTCACTCCCCTTTCAGTGTGGCCGAATAACTCTAAACACTGGATTTTGAGTTGTCTGACTTTTGAAATGTTCTTTGTTTGTAAAAAAAAAGAGTAATTCCAGGATTATTCACATATATTTTGGACACATAGGTCTATGAATGTGTGGAACAGTGGAATAGCCAAAGGGCAACATGTACACAGGAAGAAGAACATAATAAACATGGATGATCATAAAACAAGATCATTGACTGATCAGGGGTCAATTGTTATAGAAAAGCATTGTCCCCAGATGATTAACCCAACGTTTTATTTTTACCATCAGGTAATAAAGAACCTTCTCATGTCATATATATGTCTAATCATTGGCCTTTGTGAAGGTATGTGCTCTATGTTGTTCAATACCAGATTATATTCATGCCTCCAACAGGATGAACCTCTTTGATTTGAACGCTGTCAGATTATCATCTATATTTCATCACTTGCAGGGTTAAATACTCTTAAAATGTTTTATTCACAAATAGGCAGAGAATAATGATATGTTCTCATCATATCCATGCTCACAAGTAATAAATCAATTGTAGTATTTTATCATAAAGTGAATATATGAACAATTTAGTCTCTAGTTTCTAGTTAGGCTGTAATGATTTAATCATGTTACTTAAAACAACCCTACTCTTGACACATATCACAACTCAGATTTATACACACATACCAACACACTCCTACACATATATGCAAGCATGCTCTCAGACAGGCACACTTTCATATACAGAAGGAAAATGCAAACATTGAGTTCTATAGGGAACCATCGATTCCCAGTATAGGCTTCCTTCAGCAGAGCTGTATATGAAGACAGGTACTTTACATATCACAAGAACAGATTTGATGCTTTTGAATTCCATTTTTTTCCCCAATGAAAATCTCTGTACATGAAAGAACCCCAATGTTTCACCCGGAACCAGGGAAATATTTTATTCAGTGAGTTCACATACCTGCGCAGGACAGATATCGTCCCTAAAACAATTTAAAAGGGGCAATTTCTGAACCGGGGACTGCATGAATAATAGAGGATATGCTAATATGACGCTCGGAAAACGAGGGCTTATCTTGTTTTATCCACAATGTTGAAAGTGCCTCTGCCGCCACTGCTGGCTGTTTGTGCTTTGCTGGAGGGGGGACGCCTGTCTTTGAATCCGATAGCGGCGATCATCTACTGACGGGAAGGACCGGGAGAGTGACATCTGTCGCTCTGTGAAACACGACTCGTGGACATGTTAAAGGGAATATGTTAATGCTGCTTGGGCTCCTAGGTTAGGGCTCCTTCTTTTCCAAACCGTTCATTAATCTAACAAATAGCATCACAGCTACGATCAATGGCGTGGTCGTTAGGGATGAGCAGGACAGGCACACTCGGATACATCAGCACTGACCTGACTGACAGCAGCTCGGACATCGATATCAAGGATAATAACGATGATCGCCTCTTAATGAAGATGTCCTGAGCAGGTACAGTGAAGCCTTTTCATGTAGAATGACTTCTACTACTGGAGGATTTAGGATCTTTGTTCCTGGATAAATAATCTGTCATGTAGGCCTATATACTGTCGGAATCACATTAGTCACACTCTGGGCATTTTCTATTTTTTAATGTGTGATTGTGAATGGGATTGTGTAGTGATTGTGGGAACCACTGCTTTTTTTGACTTATTTTGTTTTATTTATTTTTATTTAATTAATTTATAATTAGAAGCTTTTAACTTGCATCACTGAACGTCACCTTTTTTTTTAAAAATGTTGTTGTATATGTTACGTTCAATGACATTAAAGGACTATTCTATTCTAATCTTTCCATCTGTTATTAACCCTCTATTTCTTAGTGTTGCCATGTGACAAGATCCTTTTTCTAAAGAGCTCTGATATAAAAATCTATGTTTTTACAATTAGGTGTGGAAAGGAAGCTTTTATTTTAAGTAATAAAAACAAAAAATAATTTTTAAATATGTCTATGTAATAGAGGGTTAATCGTCATCGTTTTCTATACCTCTCGTTACGGTAAGAGGCAGGGATACACCCCAGATGGTCACCAGCCAATCGTGGGACACACACACCACACACTCACAGACCCAGGAGGTCTTGAACCTACGACCTTCTTGCTGTGAGGCAACAGCGCTAACCCCTGCTCCACTGTGTCGCCTTTAGAGGGTTAACCAATCGTCTGAATTGCTTTTCAAACACTGATTTACAAACAGTGCAAATAAAAATAAATATATGTGGCAGCAAATATCTTAAACATTCTCTGTTTCCTTTTTCTTTTCATTCACCCCAAACACTTTCAGTAGTGCAACACATCGAGGTACCGGAGGGCTGATCAACCCCTCATCACGTTGTGAATCATTTATAGATGAGCTGTGTGTCTCATCACAGAATGCACCGATTCAGAATGCCTGGGAAGGAAATATCTCTGAAAGAGGAATCGACCTTAAAGCCGTTAGAGTAGCCCAACACTTCTGATCAAAAACAGGAGTTCAAGATGGATTGAACACGATAGTGACCACTGAGCCTTTTCTCCGTCCACTACTTTTAAAATCCAACAGGTTATGACACTCACTGAGGCCAGTTGCTTTCTGCTTCCCACGGACTGAACCCTGTCCTTTACAGACCACTATGAGCTGCCCCTCCAGCACCACAATCGGTCATAATGTCAACTTTGCACACAAATAACACCAAATACATGGAGTACTATGAAATGCAATGATCCCAAGAAGAGAAAAAAATCTATTTTAATGATTCTGTATTTTTTCCTCTGGCACTCGCACTGGTCAGGCTGTTAATGAGCCAGTGGTGAAATAAAAAATTCAACAATTATTATTAAGTCCTGTTATGATTTTCTCTTAGCATATACCAACTATATCCCACTGCCTCTCTATTCTCTACTTATCAAAAGAAACACTACACATCAGACTTGTGCATGACTGTAGGACTCATTCACTTAATTTGACAATTATGTGAAATGCAAATGGCTTTTTGTGAATCAGGCCTCAGGTCTATGTCTGCTCATTTCTCTCTCATCCAAATATGTCAACTATGAGAACTGACTATTTGCTTACAATCTATTATATACCAGATCTCACATGAGATAATCAATGTAAGTAAAAACTACATTACATCATACAAGCTAAAGCTAATCTGTTTCAATCCACCCTGTAAATGTAAATCCAATATTATTTCATTTTATTTCTATTCCTGTCTCCACCAACTCTTTAGAAAAATATCTTTAGTTTCTCAAATGCTCAGTTTTTAATGCTATTAAAATGCTATTTATTTTATTCTTTTTGATTTATCCATACATACAGACACCATTGGAAGACATACTAATAATAATTATAATAATAATAATAATACTTAATATATTAAATATGTGTTTCATGGATTACAATAAAAAAACACATTTCCAATTTTTATATTTCCTATATAGGCAGAAATAAGCATCAGGACTCTTCAATACATTAATAATATTGGTCATATCATGTGGATATAGCAAAGTTAGCAACACAGGGAAGCTGGTGAGGGTTGGAAATATCTAATATAATCAGAATAACAGTCCTAGGGGTCTGAATAAATACTCATTCAGACCCCTAGGTATAAAACTATGAATAAATCCAAAACAGTTCTCTCCTCATAAGAAAAGAATAAATCTCTCCTTATCTATGAAGGGTTTTTATGGCTTCAGTGCTCTTTCTCTCTTTGATTACAAAAGAAAAGTCGGTGTTCCCTAATTCTTGTTGTAAGAGCTCTGCTTGTTTTTCTAATAGACTCTAAGCCACAAGGACACTTAAGCATGGATATAACTTTTCCTTTTTTTGTATTACATGATAATAATAATACTGCCATTGATTGATGACTTTTTACCAGAGGGAGGATGATTGAAGGAGGTTTTGTGTGTGAAGTGACATTGCTGGCAGCTATTTGACTGAAGAAGTATGGCGGGACAAGAGGGGGGCAGGTCGGCTCGGAACAGCATGTTTCGAAGATATGGAGCTTTATTTTATGTTTGTGAGCTTTTCTAAATCTTATTTTCAGGTGTCGAGCAACTAAATACAAATCTTAGCTTGAAATTTGTTGGTCTTATTCCACAGGGACTGGTCATTGGCGAGCATTATAGATGGTATCGAGATGTGGAAGAGTGGCTGTTTTCAGCTTCAGACAAGTGCTGCTTCTTCTTCCACACTTCTCCCAAAAAACAGGAAACTAATGTCCATCGAAGCTGACAGGTTCAAGGTCCACAGGAGGATCATGGGTACCCCACTGGAGAACCAGCTCCCCTCGGTGCTGGAGTAAGGGGCAGTCAGGAAGCTAGAATGAGTGTCCAAGACTCCCGGAAACGTAGAACCAGCCACCCAAGAAGGAACAAAGTTCTGTCAGCTTTGCAGAGGAGTGCTGAGGACACAGAGGACGTCTGGAGAATCCTCATTCTGCATAAAATCAGCAGGTAAAGGTTTGTCTTTTTACTAGCAGGCTAGCTAACACGGATATGACACTTCAGACACCATTCCGTTTGCACCATGGCTTGGGACATGTAACAGGGTAAAGCTGTACACTCAGGCACCTGGACACAATACCTGCTCACATAAAACATACACAATGAAGGATTGAGATGAGCAAGCTTCCATCACACGGCTGCTGGCAAATCTGCCCTACTGACAAATTTATACTTAAATGTGAAAGGTTGTTTTTGCCTAAAAATCACTTGTTCTCACTCTTGGTGTATTGTATTTAATGGATTTTAGCTCAATCACTAACTATTACATGTTGCACCATTACCAATACTTTTAAAGGGACAATAAAACACTGGTGATATCGGGTAAAATGGGCCATTTAATGTTTGGGGGTCCCAGCCCCTCTAGAAATTAGAGCCAATGACTACAAAGGATTTCAAACTGGTGGTTTCTATGGTGGTGAGACAATACTTCAAATCTACACTGAACCAGAAAGGTGTGTGGTAAGTAGCCTGGCATGACAAATCTAACTTAACTAGAATAAGATGATAAATATATATATATATATATATATATATATATATATATATATATATATATATAAACAAAAAAAAACAAACAAGAAAAACAAATATGCACATAAAAAAACTATGGATGACATCTTTTTTGATGGCATCCATCAAAAATAATGGTTTGGTTCATTTGGTTCAACTAAACATAGATAATATGTTTTGCCATGTGGAATTAAATCAATTCAAAGTAGTCACTGCTTTTGCTGTGTTTGTGTGACGTAGCTTGTTACATATGACTGGCTGCTAGCTTTTCTGTAATGATAGTTTAGCAAATATTCATAGATTCACTAATATGTGTGTGTGTGTGTGTGTTTGTGTGTGTACAACACATAACTTATCTGTTCTTGTTTTAATAGCATCAATATTAGTTTTTTTTAAAGGTTATGTAGCTCAAAGCAATTGTGTTTAAAAAATTATGATGAATTAGGGTGAATTTTGAATTTGAATTTCCCTTCGTCATTTGACTGGCCCATTTTACCTAAGAAGATTTACCTAAAACCGCTCATGCAAATTCCACAAAAAATTTAATTCCACAGCGGATATTTCAAGGTTTGTACGGCCTATATAATTATATTTGGTCACATAATTCCAACAAAAATGATCAGAAACAATCATGATTAATTACAAAAAAATATACATGGAAAATAAAATATACATGGAAAAGGCATATTTTGTATAGTGGTATTGTCCCAAGTGATTTACTAAAAAGTGGCCCAATTTACCTGATATCACCCAATCTCTTGCAATAATTGATTATATTTACAGCTTATATATGTTGTCTGACAGGCAAAAGATTCCTCTTCATTACATTTACTGTACTTTAATACTTTAAGCAGTTTTACACATTTAATTGAAAAAACAAAAACGTTTTACACATTTAATTAAAAAAAGAAGTATTTTAAACCCTAGAATCTATGTTTCTACCTGAGTAATGAATGTGAAGACTTTTGACCCCTCTGTAAAGGACGGTCAGTGTCTACAATGTTCTGTGGTTACTTTAAAACCTCAGTGTCTCTTCCTGCTGGTGAGCATCAGATACAACAGGTGTCCCTGGATTTAGCTGTTGCTTGTGTGTGTGTGTGTGTGTGTGTGTGTGTGTGTCTGTGTGTGTGTGTGTGTGTGTGTGTGTTTTTCCTGTTCAAGCATTGGGTTTGTATGAGGTTACTGAAAACGTGCAGATGCCTCTGCCTCCACTCCCACTTCCACTCCCTTCCCCTGTCATTAAGAACAGCAGCTCGATCCTGGAAATCATCGTCTGAGGTACGTTTCTTCTTATGAGGTTGTGAAATGCAGAGGTTTTCCTTGTGTGATGTAGGTGGATCCGTGTTAGAATGAATTCCTGTCTGTGTTTTGGATTAGTTGTAAAATATTCTCCTCTATTGTCACTAGAATGGTAGATAACATAAAAAAAAAAAACATGTACTATGTTCTACTGTATATATTTTGTGTCGTCCAAAAATCTGTAGATCAAATGTTGCCATTTAGTATAAAAGACTTTGGACAAAAGACCAGGAAGATGTAGAAAACCTGTCCATTTACCATATGACAATCCATTACAAAACTGTACAGAAAAGATCAATTTGTAATAATCACATGAGAATTAAATGAATGTATATAGTCTGTAGCAATACTACTCATAAAAATATAGTCACTTTCAGCATTTATAATAGTTTATGGCTTTAATTTGACATGAAATCTTGTATTTGGGTCAGTACCCAGTAACAAACAATAACTGACAAGAAGATAAAGTCAAAAACGTTAAATGCAGGTTTAAGAAGCATTCATCAGGTCTCCTCATCACCCCAACACATTTTTGTCATTGTACCATATATGTTGTATTTGTAATCATAAATAAGGGTATTTCCACCTATAACAATTGTTTATTCCCTATAATGACCTAAATGAACTGAGACTGCTATAATAATCTGACCTAAAGTTACAGAAATGTAATATGAACATATTTTTTTTATATAAAAATAGATTCATCTGGAATGTGTACCATTCAGCACAAATGCTTTTCAAACACTAGGAAACAAAAGTGCGTATTTGTTGACTGTCCTGATAGAAACTAACTGCTCGTCCTACTACGTTAGAATATCACCTGCATGCAGAATGTTGGCCAACACTTGTCTTCATCTCATTCGAGCTGTCTGCAGCATTCTAACACTACATCCTTCCTGCATTACTTCATCAGGGAATATGAAACCTCTGTCGAGGAATAGGAACAGTCAGTAATGAATGGGGCCATTGTGGACGTATTTAATGGCGGCCATGATGGCCTGTGAAACTCATATGGAGGACATGGAGGGGTGAGGAAGAGGTCACAGGTAGATGGAGCAAAAGAATGGGAAACTCTTTCTTCTTATCCTTCTACTTTAAAATATGTCTTTCAGCGATTTTTTCCCCATGTTCCGCCATGACGGGTGCGCAGAAAATGCAGTTATCCGAAAAAAAAAATCGGGTTGCCAGGCTCGTCGTTAAGGACGGGCGACGGAGGAAAGACAGAAGCTACTGTAGCTCTTATCCTGTTCTCACTGCAGTCTGAGCTACCAGAGAGGCTTAATAATATCCCAGAGGCACACATGAAACACTTTCTCCACAGTGGCTGTTTACTGAGGAGTGTGTTTGAAGTTGAGCTCAAGATGTCTTCATTTCTGAACCAGAGGAATGTTCCAAGGGGAGAAAATTGTAATTCAGATAGAGAGCAAGGGAAGAAAAAAAAAGAAGAAGAAAAAAGAGGGTTGGGGGGGCAGATATATGGAATCCGAGCGCTGCTTTCTGCCGCTACGCTGCAAAAAAGTCATCTTCACATGGTGCAATATCTTCAGAATCGACTGAACAGCAATGAATTGCCTTAGAAAAACCCTTCAAATTAAGAAATACCTGCTGCTGACAGCAGCAGGATCATTATTTATTCATGTCATCCCAGCATGCTACTGATGTACCGCAATTTGGAAGTGAGGCTTTTTAAAATGTCCAAATCTTTTTCCTTTTTTTTTTTTTATTAATCCACACGGTCTCTCTAGATGTTTCTGATGATGCCGAAACAACAAAAGCGATTATCGATCTGCCTTTGCATGAAAAGATAAGGTTTCCATTTGGAAGAAAAATGGAACAAAAACTGACACGTGTTTTTCTAAAACCCCCAAAGCTCTGCTGAAAATACACAATAAATGAAAAAGAGAATAATGAAAGATATTTTGAAGATATATTGTAGAAAGTTACATTTTAATATCTTTTTGAGTCTAAGAAATTCAAGGTATTACAGTTCTCAATTCACATAGAATGAGGCATTTCTGTTCAATTCTGATGTCACAACCATACAGTAACCTCTTACTACTATTAACCCTCTATTGCATAATGTTGCCATATGGCAACAATTACTTTATCTTATTTTTTTCCAAAAAGCTGTGGTATAAAATCTATGTTTTTACAGTTAGTGTGAAACAGGGGCTTTTATTTTGAAGGACATACAATTTATGAGGTCACATAACAGGATATCCTGTTTGTTAATGGAAATTTGACATGTGAACATCACTGTGTCACAACCGAAGGCTGAACATTTTTACCAAATAAAAAAAATGAATTTGAATTTAATTCAAATTCAAATTAATTAAAAGTTTTTTTGCTAATATGCTAAAATAGATTTTTTGCCATATGGAAAATTCCTAGTGCATACAAGAGTATGCTTATGACTTTTTCTTCTATATTGCTTATAATAATAATATATAATATAATAATATAATAATATAATATATTATTTAGGCCATTTTAAGTAATAAAAACATTCAAAACATTTTTTATCATATTCTAATTAATATTTGATGCAATAGAGGGTTAATGGATTCAACACAAAACAACTTGGTTTTTGAAGAGCTGAGAAGCTGGAGGGAGGAGATGTAAAACTATATGAAGATGATATTCAGCTCTTAAAATCACTATATATATAATCAATATATGTTGTTAGTGATATCACAAGTTCAAATAAAACCAGGAAATGTGAAGAATATGGATTTTAAAAATTGTGAACGTCAATTGCTTCAACAACAACAAAAAAGAGTCAAACTGTTTCTTTATTTTCTTTCTTTTGGCACAACAAGGACAAAGAGCATTTTGTCCAACTTCATACACAGATTTGTAATTATAAGCATCTACCAGATGGTGTATGTATATATATATATATATATATATATATATATACATATATATATATATATATAAATTTAACATCTCTTTATACTGTAAACTTGGACAAAATAAACAACGTGCAGAACTAGATTATTATATGTTCAGGTGTGTGTTGGTGTTTTTTGTCCTTTTTAACTTGTAAATGCAGATTTTTACAAAAAAATATCACCTGATGTGCAGGACTGACTACGACTAATTTCAACAATTAATTCATATTTCTTTGCAAAGATCAAACTTCAAAGACCATCTTTCCTTCATTATCTTTGATCGATGTTCAGGTTTGGCATCTTTTCAGGAGAAAAATAAGTTTTGATTATTTTATTTACCCAAAAATGCAAAAGAAGGGATGGGAGGATGTTTTCCAGGAGGAGGAATAGATAACTTGTCAACAGCATAATCACGACTCTGAATGTGCTCTGGCAAATGTTTGAGAAAATCATTATAGTCACCAGCACAACTTTGATAATCAGGAAGATAATGACATGAAAAGGAGCCTTTAAGAGCAAATTCATCAGCTCAGTCATCATTTCATCAACCTTGATTTCATCACTCGTACATTAAAGCAGCCACGGTTTTATAGCAGCAGCAGGCAGAGTTGGTGATTAAAGGATCAGAGGTTTGGAGGTGTTGAAAATTCACAGATCAGACCAGACCGGCCAGGAAAAATAAATTGCATATTGTACATTTTAAAGCAATTTTATTCCCACTTTTATCAAAGAAAAGCATCACATTTTTTGAGGAAAAAATTGTATTCTGAAAGTTTACTGTGTGACTAAATCATCAAATCTGATAAAGGTTATTTAAATGCTGAGAAAAAAAAACACTCCTCAACACACATATGAACATTCTGTATAGCAATAAATGGATGGACCATGGATTTATTTTTTTGGACTTTTATTTTGAAATGTAACACACAAAATGTACATTTTAATAGATTTTTGAGATTATTTTAGTTTCTGCCCTTTTCCTTTTTGTCTGTAATATATAATGGAAATACATGAGTCAGTGACAAAACTGCCATGTGGTAAAACCCTAGAAACACAAACTATTAAAACACACACACACATGCTTTCAACTCATTTATATTCTAGGTGGATTATATATTTAATATGTGTCATGATTTCTAGATACAAATGGACTTTTAAATAATAGGAAATTGAAGAATGAACACACACTGTACATTTTTAAACCTAATGCTTCTTAAAACTGTATTTTAAACACTTTTTGACTTCTTCTCTTCTTGCCAAACATTATTTGTCACTGACAAGATTTCATGTCAAATTAAAGCTATAAACTGTATTATAACTGCAGAAAATAACTGTATTTTTATGAGTTGTTATTTTATAGTATTTTACCCATAGTAGTTACCCCTGCTGGATTTTTTTAATAGATTACCATATAGATAGTAGCTACAGTAGCTACAGATAGTAAAATAGACTGTTTCTGTACAGCATTTACCTGCTCTCTTGTCTATTCAAAGTCTTTTATACTACCGGTAAATGTTGACATTTGATCTACAGATTTGTTAAAATTGTATTTTTTTTATTTTTTCTGCTGTGTTTGTCATTACAAACCAAGTACTGTATGTTTTTGACACGTTTCCAGCTTGTTAAAAAAATGACATACAGTAAAAAAAAGAAAAATAAATGCCTGTGCTCTCCTTTCATCCCTCCGTGGCTGCAGACAGAAACGTGACGCTCTTGAATGATAAAGAATGCTCCTGCTTTGTTTCAGGACTGTGAAGTGACATGTTGAGCTGGAATACATGAAGAAGTGAGAAGATTCAGCATCTGGACAACAAAGGAGAGTAGAGAGGAGAGAGGAGAGGAGTCCACCTGGAGGGGATCCAGGCGGAGGGAGCTGTCAGGGAGTGAGTGGCGTCCTCTGCCTCCATCGTAGCTGTTTTACGAGCAAGTTTGACAGTTTGACGTCTTCCCTCATCCCTCCTGTATCCAGCCTTTCTTCTTCTCTTTAATCAGACCGGTGGTGGTGACCTCCGTCTCATCCCCTTCACCGAAGGTAGGCGGCTCTGAAGGGCTCCACGGCTTGTTAGCACCACATGGCTAATCATCAGTGTTGGGTATAACATGTTACAAAAGTAATAAATGACTGTAATGCTTCGATTTTTGCAGTAACAGTAATGTAAGGCATTACAGGGTAATACAGCTCTGGAAAAAAAAATAGAGACCACTGCATTATGATCAGTTTGTCTGATTTTACTACTTGTTTGGGGCAAAAGGAACATCTTAGTTTGAGTCTATAAAATACTGACATTTCCCCCAAATTCCAAATATAAATATTATTGTTTAGAGCATTTATTTGCAGAAAATGACAAATGGTCAAAATAAAATAGATGCAGTGTTTTTAGACCTGAAACAATACAAAGAAACAAGATCAAATTCATTTTAAAACAACATAATACTGATGTTTAGATGTAATTAGATTCAACATGTCATTGGACATGTCACAAGTACAAAGCAACGAAATAAATAGCATCTGTTTCAGTAGTGATTTATTTGAATTTATCTAGCATTAGAAATTATATTATATATACAAACTATAAAATATGTACAGATTATAAATATATGATAATTATGTTGCAGTATATACAGACAATAAACCGGTTATGACTGATAATGAGTATCAATTATGATACAGAATATAAAAGGTGATATAAATAATACAAATATACAAAGATGTACAAACTATATAAGTATTTACAATCACAATTGCATTTGTAAATACTTATATAGTCTGTACATCTTTGTATATTTTTATTATTTACACTTAAGAGTTCAGAAATCAATATTTGGTGCAATAAACTTAATCCTAGTTTTAATGTGTCTTGTCATGTTCTCCACTTTATTGACTTTATTCCACTCCTGGTTCCTCTTTAAGCAGAATGAGGTGTTCATGTGTTGGAATTCAACAGATGCTACAATGGAATGACTGGAATACATGTAGAGATGCTGATTACAGAAACAAAAATAATCCAGTGGTCTCTTATTTATTTATTTAATTATTCTTTTTATTTTACTTGGTATAAATGTCAGTAAAACTCATTACAATTTTTTTTTCCTTTTTTTTTGTTTTTCTTCATACAATTTTGCTAAAATCACTGCAAGATCATCTTATTTTTCAATACAGTACTATTAAAATGTAATAAATTACTTTGAAATGACAGTAACAAATGATAAATAATGCTTTACAGTAACTTACCCAACACTTCTATCCATCTCCACAGCACAATGCTGATCACATCCAATAGCTCCAGACATAGTGTGAGAGCCCATGCCTTTTTCCTGCTTCAGTGGCCATCTTAATTAGTTCTTATTAGAGTGAAAATGGAGAAAAGTGTCCTGATAACAGCCAGACCCAACCAGAGACTCCTTTATGATAGGAAATGTGATGTTTTGTTGTAATTCACATCAATAGCGTGATGAAAAACATGAATTCCTTCCTTCATGTAGTAGTTGTGCTAATATGTTTAGTAGTAATATTACATAATAGTTAATAGAGGTGGGACTTGATTTAAAAAAAATAAAATTACACAATTATTCCCACATTATTTGCTCCCAAAACAACATTTATTTTCTGTAAATTAATTTTAGTCACTATCTGTAGAACATTTAACCACTGATAGTGGTCTACAGTCCTGGGAAATTCATAAAATACCAAATAAACCCAGGGTTTTAATTAATCACCGGGCTCCCTTTAAACTCAGGTGTATATTTTAAAAAAATAACCTCAGGTTCCAAATGAACACAGACTCTTTATTAAATAATTATCTAAATTTATTAGAACATTCACACTGCATCATGTTCTGTGTGGTACGGGGCAGACACTCAAGTGTCTGAATGCAGTCACCTTGTTATTTCTTCAGTTCCTCAGTCCTAATCGCAAATGATGTTAAAGAAACACCCTCAGAAACTCACTGTCCAATCAGCTTTCATCAGTTAAACTGTCCTGAAGCACCACACGGGGACTGACAAACGTTCCCTGTTAATGTCCCATCCCTAGTTATCAGTTATTTTGTCATATTCACATTTAAAGCTTCTATATGTAACTTTTCAAGATGGAGGAGCAACGAGCATTCATGCTAACACACTATGTGAAGCAGTAGCGGCGCAGACATTGTATGACAAAAGGTGCCAGAGCCATGGATGTTAGGTTATAGATTCTGGTCAAATATTGACTTATTTATATTAAATGTCGACCTGAACCTTGGCTCGAGAGGTAAAAACTGAATTAGAAAGTGTGACTTAGATAAAGCTAACACGTAGCACCACGTTGTGTCAGGACAGCCCGGGGATTGAACCCGGGCCTCCGGTGTGGCAGGTAGATTCTTAACCACAAGGCCAACGAGGAGACTCAATTGCAAAGAGAGGCAGACAAGGCAAGTCAGTTCAAGAGTCTTTTACTTGAGTCAAAAATATAGGAGATCTTACAAAGGCGACAACAAAAACAACAATCCAAAATCCAACGCTCAGAAGATTCCATAGCAAATAAAACAAAGGTCCAAAGTCCAAAAAACACTTCTCAAAAACAAGGTCACAATCCAAGAACAGAAGGTCGAAGAACAAGGGTCCCAAAAAGAAAACTTAATCCAGAAAACAAAACTGAACAGGCCAAAAACTAGAGCTCTGGACATTCAAGTGGTTCTACCAATGACAAGGTCAAGACTGAGCAAAGAACAGGAAACTGAGCAGGCTTTTATAAGGGAACTAAACGATACACAGGTGGCCATAATTAACTTAACGAGAGACAAACAAAACATGGCTGAGGACCTCTAGTGGTGAAAAGTTCCAAAACCTCACAGGACCCCCCCTTCTAGGGACGTCTCCGGACGTTCCCACTGGGACGATCTGGGTGAGTACGATGGAAGTCCGCAATGAGGCCAGGGTCGAGAATGTTCCGGGCTGGCACCCAGGACCTCTCCTCTGGCCCGTAGCCCTCCCAGTCGACCAGATATTGCTGACCCCTCCCGATGCGGCGAGAATCCAGCAGGCGACGGACAGTGTACACTGGCCCACCATCCACCATTCTTGGGGCAGGTGGGTCTTTCGTGGGGGGAGCCAGAGGGCTGGTGATGACCGGGCGTAGACGGGACACATGGAAGGTGGGGTTGATCCGCATGGCCCGGGGGAGCTGCAGGCGGTAGGCCACTGGGTTGACTCTCCGAAGCACCTTGAAAGGCCCCACAAACCGCGGAGCCAGCTTGCGGGACTCCACCCGTAGGGGAAGATCACGTGATGAGAGCCAGACACGTTGCCCCGGGCGTAGGGATGGTGGCCGCAACGGCGGTGGCGGTTGGCCTGGAGGCGGTACTGATGTGACGATCTTTGTAGGGCAGATCGGACCTTTCGCCACACGCGTCTGCACCGTCCGACGAACCTCTGGGCAGAGGGGACAGCAACTTCTGGCTCCTGACTTGGGAACAGTGGGGGCTGGAACCCAAACTGGCATTCGAAAGGACTCAGGCCTGTAGCAGAAGAGCAGAGGGTGTTATGGGCATACTCGGCCCAGATGACATACCTGCTCCAGGTAGAGGGATTGCTGGAAGCCATGCAGCGGAGGGTGGTCTCCAGGTCCTGATTGATCCTCTCCGTCTGTGCATTGGACTCTGGGTGGAAACCAGAGGAGAGGCTGACCTTGGCTCCAATCAGCTTGCAGAAGGCCCGCCAGAACTGGGAGGTGAATTGAGGGCCTCGGTCCGAGACCACATCCACGGGTAGGCCAAAGGTTCTAAAAACATGCTGACAGACAATCTCTGCTGTTTCAGGGGCAGAGGGGAGTTTGGGCAGAGGGATAAAACGACAGGCTTTGGAAAATCTGTCCACAATAACAAAAATGACAGTGTTACCCTCTGATGGTGGAAGGCCCGAGATGAAGTCTATGGAGATATGAGACCATGGACGGCTGGGGATGGGCAGGGGATGGAGGAGGCCTTGGGGTGCAGTGTGCAAGTTCTTATTCTGTGAACAGATAATGCAGGCAGCGACAAAAGACTTCACATCAGTACTCATTTGGGGCCACCAGAACCGCCTTCCAAGGAATTCCAGAGTTCTGCGGGAGCCAGGGTGGTTGGTTAGACGAGAGGAATGTGCCCATTGAAGGACTTGGCTTCGCACAGCGGATGGCACATAGAGGCGGTTGGGTGGTCCATTTCCGGGGTCGGGCTCCCTCTGCTGGGCGTCGAGCACCACTGCCTCAATTCCCCATCGCACTGGAGCCACGATCTTAGCAGGTGGCAGGATGGTGACAGGAGTAGTATCTTCTACAGATCTCTGGTGGAGCCTGGATAGAGCATCTGGTTTCTGGTTCTTTGAGCCAGGTCGATATGACAGGATAAAATCAAAGCGATTAAAAAAAAGGGCCCACCTTGCCTGCCGGGGGTTGAGGCGCTTAGCTCCTTGAATGTACTGGAGGTTCTTGTGGTCCGTCCATACCACAAATGGATTCTGGGCCCCCTCGAGCCAGTGGCGCCACTCCTCCAGGGCTTTCTTGATTGCCAGGAGTTCTCGATCCCCCACGTCATAGTTCCTCTCGGCATCCGTGAGTTGTGAAGAGAAGAAGGCGCACGGGTGGAGTTTGCCATCATCTCGTCGTTGGGACAAAACTGCCCCCACTGCCACATCTGAAGCATCCACCTCCACCACAAAGGGAAGACTGGGGTCAGGCAAGGTAAGTATAGGTGCAGAAGTGAACCTCACCTTCAGGTCCTGGAAAGCTTTCTCAGCCTCAGCCGTCCAGGTGAAGGCGCGTGATGTTTTCTTGGTGAGGTTGGTCAACGGGGCTGCCATAGTGCTGAAGTTCCTGATGAACTTACGGTAGAAGTTTGCAAATCCGATGAAGCGTTGGACCTCCTTGACTGAAGTGGGTTGGGGCCACTCCCGCACTGCCGCTGCTTTCTTGGGGTCCATGTGGAGGCTCCCACCCTCCAGGATGAAGCCCAGGAAAGAAACCTTGGAGACATGGAACTCACACTTCTCTGGTTTGACAAAGAGGTTATTGTTAAGGAGGCATTGGAGAACTGATCTTACATGGTGTACATGTTCATGGAGGGATTTTGAAAAAAAAATCAATATATCATCTAGATACACAAAGACATAGCGATTTAACATGTCCCTTAGTACATCATTGATTAGTGCCTGGAAGACAGCAGGGGCATTAGTTAGTCCAAAAGGCATAACCAGGTATTCATAATGCCCCGTAGGGGTGTTAAATGCCGTCTTCCACTCATCACCTTCTTGAATACGCACCAGGTGATAGGCGTTTCGGAGATCCAACTTCGTGAAGACTGTTGCCCCCTGGAGCAACTCGAAGGCAGTGGACATCAAAGGCAATGGATAGCGGTTCCGAATGATTACCTTGTTCAGGCCCCGATAGTCGATGCATGGTCTCAGCCCCCCGTCCTTTTTTCCGACAAAAAAGAAGCCAGCACCGGCAGGTGAGGTTGAGGGTCTGATGAGGCCAGCGCCCAGGGACTCCTTGATGTATGCCTCCATTGCCTGCGTTTCTGCTGGTGACAGGGAGAAGATGCGTCCTCGTGGGGGAGAAGTTCCTGGTAAGAGAGTAATGGCACAATCATAAGGTCTATGGGGGGGTAATGAAGTGGCTCTGGTCTTGTTAAAAACCTCACTCAGATCGTGATACTCTGAAGGGACTTGGGAAAGCTCGGGAGGGCTTGGAGATCCAGAAACGGGTGGCTTGGGTCTTGAGAGAAGGCATGAGGATTTGCAGCTGGGACCCCATTCAACAATCCTCCCGGTTGACCAGTTTATATGGGGGCTATGGTTGGCAAGCCATGGAAAGCCTAGAACAACAGTGAACTCGGGAGAGGAGACTAAGTTAAACTGGATGATTTCATGATGACTGTCATTAATGGACATATTAACAGCGGAGGTTAAGTGTGTCACAGTACCTTTTCCAAGGGGTCTTCCGTCCAGGGCTGTGACAGAGAGGGGGCACTTGAGATTAATGAGAGGAAGGCGAAGTCTGCTGGCCAGGGAGGAATCCATGAAGTTACCAGCAGCACCAGAGTCCACCAGGGCCAGCAGAGAGTGATGGTCTTGCCCCCATGTGATGGTAATAGGAAGCTGCATGCAGGGGGATGACGCGTGAGGAGTGATTGTCGCCCCAGTCACAGTTCTCCTCCTCCTGGACGGGGCTTGGCATTTCCCGCAATCTCCGGACATGTGGATCTGAAGTGGCCCTGGATTCCACAGTAGATGCAACATCGCTCTCTCCTCCGACGAGATCTCTCAGCTTGAGACAGGCGAGACCCTCCGAGCTGCATTGGTTCCTCAGGAGCAGGGGGTGTTGGTGAGAGGCCGTGGCTTGGCACCTCGGGCATCGAATCCCTGGATGACTGTTGCTCACGACACCTCTCCCTCAGCCGGTTGTCCAGCCAGATGGCCTGGTCGATCAGGCTTTCCAAGACTCAATTGCAGAGAGAGGCAGACAAGGCGAGGCAGACAAGGCAAGTCAGTTCAAGAGTCTTTTACTTGAGTCAAAAATATAGGAGATCTTACAAAGGCGACAACAAAAATAACAATCCAAAATCCAACGCTCAGAAGATTCCATAGCAAATAAAACAAAGGTCCAAAGTCCAAAAAACACTTCTCAAAAACAAGGTCACAATCCAAGAACAGAAGGTCGAAGAACAAGGGTCCCAAAAAGAAAACTTAATCCAGAAAACAAAACTGAACAGGCCAAAAACTAGAGCTCTGGACATTCAAGTGGTTCTACCAATGACAAGGTCAAGACTGAGCAAAGAACAGGAAACTGAGCAGGCTTTTATAAGGGAACTAAACGATACACAGGTGGCCATAATTAACTTAACGAGAGACAAACAAAACATGGCTGAGGACCTCTAGTGGTGAAAAGTTCCAAAACCTCACACGTTGAGCAGGAAAAAATAATAATAATAATTATAATAATAATAATAATACTTTCTGATTGATGCAGCTTCAGTGCTGATGTTAAACATTAAAACCTACCAAATTATTATAGGATGAATTATGCTTGAAAGAAAGTATAAGCAGATATTTGTATTGGTAAAGTAAAATAAAATTGCTTTGTGTGTTGATTTAAAAACAAAACAAAACATACTATTGGCTGAAAACAATGCACTGGGGAAATATTAGTTTACCAATCCAATTAAAATAAAAAAGACATATCCAGGTTGTTTATCGGCAAAATAAAATGAGGATTCATCCACGCCTCAAAAGCAGCTCTGGAATTTACTAGTATTTAACCCCATGACAGACTGATGCTGTTTGGCCAAGTTATTATTTCATTTGCTTTTATTGGAGCTTTTCCACCACTTGTTTGATTATTTGGTCCATACCAGGCAGTAAAATGTGTACTATGCTGCTCAGTCCTGCTCCTGCTGGTTTTAGGAAGCTCCCACTCCAACACACCTGAGTCTAATTATCAACTCATTGTCTGGTAGCTGCAGCTTGTTGATAATCAGAATCAGGTGTGTTGGAGTGAGGAGTTCCCTAAAACCAGCAGGACAGTAGCTCTCCAGGAGCAGGTGTGGACAGCTCTGATGTAGCATAGAGACTACAGTGTGGTCCGCTTTCACACCTGCTAATGAACCAGAATTGGTCTGATTGACATTTCATAATGTTTCTATTCAAACAAACAGGAAATGAAATATCTAATATTGTCTCATATGATGCATCCAGAATAGTTTGGACCAGAGTTTTTTTCACTTTGGGTAGAAGTTGTTTTTTCGCATATTTATAATTCATTCACAAACATGTTTCTTCT
This sequence comes from Lepturacanthus savala, assembly GCA_030544235.1. Lineage (NCBI taxonomy): Eukaryota > Metazoa > Chordata > Actinopteri > Scombriformes > Trichiuridae > Lepturacanthus > Lepturacanthus savala. The sequence continues at coordinate 27,092,853 of CM060477.1, read as the reverse complement.
TCTTCTTCCTATAGTTGGAGCTTTACTGTACAGAATGATGTCCATATAATTTATGACATCACAACTATAATTTGGAGCCAATCCTGGTTCCCAGGTATTCTACTATTCAACTTCAACACATATATGACATAGTAGAATAAAGACATAAAGTACAGTCAAATTTGAAATAGTTACACTACATTTTCATTATAGTACATACATTTGATTAATAATTAATAATAATTGACAAAGACAAAGAGATGAAGAGGAATCTGATTTCTTTATTAACCTGTACTAATACAAAAATTAACTTACACACATTTAATAGCTAAAATGCTGTTTTTAAACAGGTAATTTAATTCATAAGTGCATTGACCTATTTGATTTAACATCATATCAAGAATAATATGAATTAAACATGTCTGGAATATAAAAAAAAAAATAGTTGAGGTAAGTTCACCCAAAATACTGTTTCACTTTATTTATTTCCTGGTTTCTAGTGGTTTTTACTCATGTGGATTATTTTTTTTTATTTATGTATTTCCAGCATTTAATATACCTGTAACTCAGGGTTCTGCCTTAACCTCAACACAGTGGAGGTGAAGTTCATGGTGGAAACAGCTCTAAAATAATGACATGCAAACAATGAGGAAAGTGTTGGACTGTGAGGTTTGAAGGGAAGACGTTGCTCCTTCAGAGTCTCAACATCCTTAAATCTGCTTAAAAATCAGGAAATCTGTGCTGCTTATAGCCACAGGAGATGCCCAAGTTTCCTTCAGTATCAAAGTAATTCAGTGATAGTTGTCTATACATCTTCAGAGCCACATTTACACAGGGTGATAATAGCTAATTCAGCAGCATTTTAATGGTGCCAATTTGCCAAAATTGCCCGGGGTTTGATAGTAGATGGGAAGTGTTGTGGGGTTGTCTCACTTTTGTCTGAGTAATGCTGACACCAGGAGAGATAAGATGATGTTTACGCTATTTTTCTGCACTTTTGTGAATTTTTGGTGAATTCATTATTAATTAATTCGTTTTTAATTTTAATATTTTTTTATTAATTAATGAATAACAATTGGGAGTGAAAGATTTGTTTTCTGCCTAAAAAATCAATTGTTCTCATTCATGTTATATTAAATAGATTATAGCTCACTAACCTTTTACTATTTTATATGCTTTTAAAGGGACAATACAACACATAAACTGCAGTATCTCTTGCTAAAAAGTGATTGCATCTGCTGATGCATTAAACACATGTTAAGATCAGTCGTGCACATATGTGGTTCTTTGATGTATTTGCATTTTATAAAAATGCTTCATTTTCAATTGGCATATGTATGTCTGAAAAAGGTGCACCACAAATGTTTAAACTTTAACATTTTAATATAATAGATGGCCTAAGCTTTTGTCCTTAATGCCATTGTTTCAACCACCGCTCACAAACACACATACACATAAACAGAAAAAAAGGGATGAAGCAATTACATTAAACTGTGATTATTTTTTTAGCATCACAAACAAAATTACACTTGGGTAAAATGCCAAGACTTTATTTAAAATCAGAATAAGCTTTATTAGCCAAGTTTGTGCATGACAAAATTGACCCAGGTATATCTTAGCTCTGCATGTTCTCCCCGTGTCTGTGTGGGTTTTCACCAGGTACTCCAGCTTCCTCCCACAGTCCAAAAACATGCTGAGGTTAATTGGAGACTCTAAATTGCCCGTAGGTGTGAGTGAATGGTGTGTGTGCCCCATGATTGGCTGGCGACCATCTGGGGTGTATCCCTGCCTCTCGCCGTAACACGCTGGGATAGGCTCCAGCAGACCATGTGACCCTAATGAGGAATAAGTGGGTATAGAAGATGAGATGAGAAGAAGATGAGATATCTTAGCTCTTTGTATATTTAATTAACAATTACACTAACTAATTAACAAACAATGAAGACAAAATATGTGTTAAAGTGTTTTAAAATTAAAAGTAAATGTTACATTGAAAAAATAGGGGTTGAAAATGTTCTTTATTTGATATAATTAGTCCAATATAGAGTAGAATTATCTTATTCGACTGTCAGGTAACTTGTTGTCTTAAAACAAAACCAAATTGATCCAAATCAGGGAAAAATGAAATAAAGTAAATTACCTGCCAGTGAAATAAGATAATTCTACTGAATTTTGGACAAATTGTTCCATATATAAGATATTTTCACCTGATAATATTTCATCTTTTGGAGTGTAGTTTCCATATATACAAGGAACAAAAGTAGGGAAGTAACTGAAGTGAAGGTGCAACAGCAGGCAGTATGTTCAATAAGGGTGACAGATTTTTTAAATTTTTTTTTTTATGTGCATGTGTGGATAAGGTAGGTATGGCCAGTAAAAGTAATCCAGTATAGTCAGGATATGGTTATAAACTGGTAAGAGAGGAAATATGTGTTTTTGTAATCTGAGCAAAGAGACAATTTAAATGATTATGTGGATAAGGATTTGATGAAAACAAACCTCCACTGCTCCTTTTAGAAGCTTAATCCTTCCTCTGCTGCTGCTGCGCTACAACATGTCATTCTGATCCAGCAAATTACTACACCAGATCCATGTCCCTGTTTTTTTTTTTTTTATCCGTCTGCACACGGCAACGTGCTGTAATTAGGCCCGGTGGCAAACCGGCCATCTGGAGTTGTAGGAGTTTTCCCGACGGGGCAACGGCAACCAGATAAAAACAGCCCTGTGCTGTTGGAGTGGGCCGGACAGCCGGATGCACGGAGGAATGCGTGTTCCCGGGGTCACAAGTTCACTGCGTCTCACGAGCATTTTGTTTACTTCATATTTGCTGAGCCATTAACAGGAACATAATAGCTGCGTTGTGCATTAACATGAAGCTGAACCGGCTTGAGCTTGAGGCTTGACAGTGAAGAGATGAACAAGCTGAAAACAGGTTGAGGGCAGCGAGGACAGGATGGATGCTGCTGATTAGTTCAGTTAAAAACACAGCAGCATTATGTCAGCCTCATTATTAATTGGGATTTTCTTTGATTATCAACTATAAAGCAAGGAGCTTTGTGTGTCTGTTCCTCATGTATCTGACTGTCAGATCAACCTCAGCTTTCAGATAAAGCTTCAACATGGCACATTGGTGTGTATCCTTTTCTGTGACATTTTTTGGATGCATATTATTATCATTATTATCATTAAAAGTTTAAATCCCATAGGTGTGCTACAGTGGTGTAGGGGTAGAGTACAGAGGACCCAGGCTGGAGCATTTCTTTGCTGTAAGTCCCCGTCTTATCACTTCCTGTGTGTCTATGCCACAAAAAAGGGAAATCCCATAGAATTTCATATCATATTGCTATCCTACAGCAATACTTTAGATCCAGTGTAAAGCTCTGTATCACATCTCCTCATGTTGCTTCACAGTGATAAATGAAATCTCCGTTGTTCTGTTTCTTCCTGCACTGATCGTTCAGCCAACGTAAAGAAAGTATTGTAACATCTCTCAAAAACCACATGCTAAGATGTTAGCTGGTTTAGCTGCTACTTTATTCCTCACAGGTCTTACTCTAAGATGCGTTCACAGACCCTCAGGAATTCCCAGCACTATCACCTAACAGAACAGAATTTGGGCCTAGACTAATTTATTTATAAAATCATATACCAGTAACATGATCAGGTTTTTTATACTATACAGGAAAGGTATGAAGTAAGAGATTCATCATAAGTCTGATTTTGCTTGGCCTATCAACATAATTTCAAAACTGATATGTAGATTGACATCCCAACTTTCAACATTAATGTTAGCATTTTAAAATAACTGTATTTTCATGTATCTCCTTATCTAAATGTATGTTTATGTCTCACCCAATGTACAATTTGTCTGTTAAGACTATTGAACAGTCCAACACACCCTCATTTAAATATGAAAAATCTACTTAAGCTTCCACTTTTCTATAGGAGAATGTCTGTATACTCAGGGTTAAATGGATGAATTATACCTTATTTTGTGCATATGCTCAAGTTAACACAATGCAATCACATTATCTAAATAGATCTAAATTAATGCTTTTAGGTGCTTTACAGAATTTTTATTAAGGATTTAACAAGATACTCCTATCAGTTACAAATTTATAAAAACATCCAAATAATGTTTTGCGACAGTTTACAATACATCATGAGCCACTTGCAAACAGTAAAATAACTATTAACATGAGTTTTATAAACTGTCTATTAATATTTATAGATGAAGTGTTACCACTTCCTTCAGTTTTCTGAAGTTTATTTTTGTTTAAGTAGTGAATCAGCTCAGTCTCTTAGATTTATTATATAGTAGTAGATTTATTATATATATTTTATATGAAGACCTCAGGTTTATGCTGATAAACTGTATCATTATAAAGGGTTGAGTGTCCAATCATCACATGATTCATTAGTGGTGAACTCCTCTCAAAACTAATCACAGGAACCACTTGACTTCATCCAATACACTTCATTTCATTCATTTCATCACATTAACTCAATAGCAAAATGAGTGCATCAATCATATTAGCAATAACCACTAACAAACACAGACACATATACAATACACATTTACAGATGGTAAAGGAGACAAGACTAAAGAAAATACAACAGAGAACTTCATAGGTCTCTATAATAGCTGTTATATTGTGAAAAAACAGACATTTTTAATTAAGATGCTAACGGGCACCAGGGATATAAATGAGCCGTGGCCCCTCCAGTCCACCCTCAAGCCTTTGGGGCCCCTGATGATCTGTTGCAGTGGTTGATGATCCACCAAGAGTCAAGAATGATTTTACCCTGATCTGCTGCCCTTTCAAATAAGCCGAGACGTCATAGTGTATCATCTTTCTAATAAAGTTGCTTTTAAACTAATGCAAACCAAACTGACCCTGGAAATTGGATTTATGACGTGATTCCGGTGGCGGGTGGGGTCAGCAAAACATTTTTTTTGCCCGGGGACCTTCTGACAGGTTAATCACACCACTTTTGTAGCATTCTTTATGTTCATATTGGTTCCTGTAACCCAGAAATGATATTCATACATTTCTGAACTGAAAGAGCTGCACACCAAACAGAGAAAACATGGTAGATGACACTTTTTTTGCACAATATGTCATATTGTTGCAGGCGTGGACTGATATTGAAAGCATTTCACCATTCATCATTCTCCTTACTCCCTCCTCTGGACAGCTCCCTCCAGATATCATGTACTGTAAAATCAACACAGTATGTGTCTTCCATTACATGACTATTTATATCTCTTTTTTTTATTCCATCCAAGTTGAGGCAGAAGTTTTCAAAGTGCCCTCGTCACCGGATCCATTTTCTCCTAACAGCTTAATGTCATTCGATCTTAGGGGATTTATCAGTACTCCTCGCCTTTTGTTCTAAGACACGTCCATTCAATACATATAGAGGGACTCCAGAAAGAGAATAACTCCTTTTGAGCCTCAGCCAGTGTTAGATGAGATGATTGATGGATGTAGGTTTGTGCTGGGAATACAAATAGCTGTTTTTTTTTTTTTTTTTGATTCCTGCTCCCTTTGAGGAATAGGGGACTTTGGCTTTCATGACTTACAGAGGGAGCTCCAGGAGAGGGATCGGAGGGGGTGGCAGGTGGAGGATTTCCCTCAGAGAGGACGAAATGTCAGACCTGACACTACAAGTACAAGTTGTTTATATCTTTATCTCTATAAATCATATTGTATATTCCAAACCTCTTCCAGAGGATATGCCAGTACTTAAAAAAAAGGAAAAAAGGGAATGTATTTTCCATCTTGTTTCCCATAAAATGCAAGAAATCTGTCTGTGTGCGTATATCTGTCCTTCACATATCTTGAGAGCCGTTCATCCGATCGACTTCACCCTTGGTGGGAGTATTGCGGAGGACCAGAGGGAGCATGGTATCAAGTGGGAAGTGGATCAGATGAGCAGTTCTCGAGCCCTACTGTGGTTACTAAAATGGAAGGAGACTCTGTCTGTCTGTCCTTCAATTTCCTCGACAAGCATGAACCCGATCCACTTCACACTCAGTGGTTGTATTGTCGGCGAGGACCCAATGGAGTGCAGTGTGGAGTTAAGTTATTTGGGTGAGCCGTTAGCAAGTAGTAAAACCGGAGGTCAAGCAATCTGTCTGTTCCGAACAGGAACTGAGCAAAAAGGTAAAACACTGTAAAATGTAACCAACTAATGAGTATTTTGATAGTCAAGTAATCTGTCAGATGGATAATTGATTAGTTGTTTGTTTTCTAAAATGGTGTAAAATGTCTATCACTTTTTGACATTTGGACATTTTGTTCTTAAAAATGACTCAAATTCATTAATCGAGTATTAAAATAGTTGGAAATTAATGTAATAGCTGGCAACTAATAGATTAGTCAACTAATAGCTGCAGCTCTACTAAATCATAGGTTAAATCCAAATTGTTATCAAATATTATTTGACTAAATATTGCATTTTGTCTTATTTGGAAGATCTAGATCCATTAACCTGGAAGTTGGTTGGTCATGTAAATCTAAGGAGATATAATTAGTTTTATTTAAAAAATAAATAAATAAATAATTCAAATATATATTTATATTTCCATAATTTTAAGAGCCAGTTTTATGTTTGATGATTTAGTGTCTGCTGTGGTGTCAGTACAAAGACGATGTACAACACTGATCTCAGAGACCTTAATATGACATGAGAAAGGACAGGGGAGGAAACTAATTCAATTCTAGACTGACCTTCATCGGGATTGTTTTATTGTAATTGAAATAAACCAATGACCTATCATAACATAGACACACAACAGCTTCCCATCATATGTTGTCTAACATGTTAATTATGTGTGTTTAGAGGCTTAATTTAAAATTTCATTTAATAATACACACACACACACATATATATATATATATATATATATATATATATATATATATGTGTGTGTTGTTGATGAGCTCTGTTGTTGTTCACACCTGGGAGGCACAACAGTAAACTATGAAAGTATAGATGTGATAAATAAATAATAATAAAGTAATATGGTAATATAAAATCGTTGGTGCACTTAATCATTGCTGATTCTAGGAAATGATTTGTAGGCATACATTAATATCAGATCCAAGAGGGATGGTGGCAAAAAATATTTGGAAAAGTGCCTAATTCAATTTTAGCAAAACGTTTAACAAAAATCTAATACTAAAATGAATAATATATCATATCAAGACATAACTTCTGAAAAAAACAAGCACATCTAAAAATTAAAAAAAATAAATAAAATCTGTTCCCAAGGTCAAGAAATTAATCTTAAATATATCTACATACACATATACATACATACATATATAATATGTAAGAGATACTGTTTACTGTTATTTTGCTGTTTTTTTAGATAAATTGAATATAACTTTATTTCCTCTGTTTTCACGTGTGTTTTGGATGAAACAGGTTGATCTTGCACCTGTATAGGAATATTTAGAACAACACTGCCAACAATGAGAGGTTTCATTATATTTATTGATTTATGAAGTATACATTATTTCGAATGAAGGGACACAGTCTAATTTTGTGCCTCTGAAATAAAAAAAAGCCTTTTTTTATCTAGATGGGCTCAATTTTTCCCACAGCAGAGAAAAAGACCTGAAACAATTAACCAATTTGACTTCTTGATTTGCCATGACAATAATCTCTTTCTCATGATCATCAACCATTAGTAGCCTAATGGTTACAGCAGGTAACATTTATATGATAATTTAACCATATAATGGCATTTCCAGGTTGGTGCGTAATCACACATGAAAATAATGGATCTGTATCCACTTAGACTGCTCTAGAATTCCATGATTATCAACCAGTTTCTCTGATTGAACTCTCCATGTGATCAGGAGAGCCTCAAAGTTAATTCCCCAAGGACGTTGCTATGGCCAGTCAATCAAATGCTACCAATTTGTTGATTTTTGCCTTTTCTTTGTCTAACAAGTAGCTCTTGTTTCATACAGCCAACAGTACAGTGCTATATGTCATAATAGGAAATAAGCTGTAAGAGAGATATAAGAGATGTGTACAATAAGTACTTTTTGGACTTGTGCTGTTCCAACAGTTTATAGTTTCTTTCAGTTCATTTACACATTTTGAATATTATTTTTGTGAGGCTTAACACCAGAAATATTACATCTGAGTATTTAATTTTATTAACAATATGTTATGAATATAATGGATGAATCTGGATACCATATGGTTTTACTGTAAAGTTGTGACTTAACCATATTTAAGCAGCAAAAAAAAGTATTATAAACAGTACAGAAGGAACTAAATCTGTCCTCAACAAACCATTGGGCTGGTAAATGTGCTGCACCATGCTTGCACCACACCATGACACAAATCTGAGGAGAAGTGCATTTTCTATTTACAGGAAGTGGGTGCTGGATACGAAATAGGTGCCTGTGCTGGCATCAACCAAGTATTACTGTTGCATTTAAACCCTTAAAGGGGTTTTATTTAGCTAATTTAGTTTGATTTTTAAATTTTATGTTGCTTGCTTTATGGTGCAAAAGCAACTAATCAGACCTGTAGCAGCAATGCAGTCTGCCTTCTCACACACTCACTCTGTTGTGATTGGCCTAGCTCTGTCAGAAATGCCCTGCCCCTCAGAGAGTAACACTACAGAGGAGGCCAGACCACAGCGGAATGAGTGGGTCTGTTTGTGTGTTAGCCCTCTATTGCATAGCGTTGCAGTATGACAATGACATGCAGATTTCTGCATATGGATCTCTTTTAGTCTAGAATACATTGTGGTATTCGGGTTTGCTGCGACAAATGTTTCCTGGAGGTTCAAAAGATTTTTGTTGATTATTCAAGACAACCTCTAAACTAATAGTACATTTTGAGGTTCTTATTCACCAAATGAAATGAGAGCTGTTCTAGACAAAGGCCTGGTTCTCTTTGCCTTTGACGTTGCAATTTAAAAACAATAAGGTAGGGTAAGTCCTTCCACTATTGCTTAAATGCCATTGTAAGTCTTTCGTCCTTGCCGGCTATGGATCGGTTTGCCAACAGCATTGTGCCGCTCTCTGAGAAATATCGAGGTGTGGACAGACGTAGTCACGCCGGTTCGATGCCTTGATAATTGACTCGGAGACACACAAGGTGACAGCGAATGAACGCAAACAATGCTTCACCCCTTGGTGCTGTGTTGCGAGACAGAGCACCCCTTTTCATTTTCATCATACAAACCCCCACCAGCCCTGGTTTGTAATCATCTCTTCTGTTCGGAAGGAAGGAAAGAGGGCGGGTAAAAAACATGATAGGCTGCTTCCCACTCTACCCAGCAGCATGGCCAGTGGAGAGACTTGTGGGGGCCAGTCAATACTGTGTAAAGGCTCCATTTAGCACTGACGAGCCTATGAGACAGGACCTCCAGAGTGAAAGGGGGCGGGGGGGTTCCTGAGATGCTAGCCTCTGACAAAGATGGATGGTCTGAGGCTCCACAGCCAGCAAGGACAAAGGGACACCAAGCCTGGTTGGCCTTCGCCGTCCGCCCGGTGCCTCAGAACCAGCACTCTCAGTCCTGAGTGGAGGTGAAAATGAAATTACTGAGAGCTGGTGGAGAAGGAATGGAAGGTGGAGGAGGAGGAGGAGGAGGGGCATGAGAAGGAGCCAGAGCATTTTGCTGATGAAGTCGTGTCTGGTTTTCTGACACCGTGCGTTTTGTCACCACATCGGTAGCGGCTGAATAATTCATCACAGGAGATCCGACAGAGCAAGTCTCGAGCTGTCCGCTACACACACACACACACACACACACACACACCTTCCCTCCCAATGGCTGATGGGAGAGGAACTGCTGAGCTACACTACTCCTTTGATCTCTAACCTGGCGGTACGAGGAGGTTTCGCCACCAGGACACAGCCGCACCAGCAATTACACAGATCCCTCCATCTTCACGTAACACTGCTTATTCATTTTTTTTTTTTTTTTTAAGTTTCTCTTCATTCTGGCGGTGGAAAAAAAAGTTACTTAATCATCCCTCAACATCTCAGAAGAACAGATTATCCCATTCATCACTTGATGAAATGAATTACCCATAATTACTCACAGTGCACTGGTAAGTTCTTTGAAGTGTCCTCCTTTAACATAATCTACTTTCCTCAGACACAAAGTCTCCCGGCACTGTGCTGAACTTTTCTTTTTACAGACCCAGATTTGTTGAGAGTATGTAGGTTGGCTGCGGCCAATAATCACCGTCACCTCCCACTGAAGTCGTGGCACATTTCAAAGTCTCACAGGGGGGAAAAGCAACAGTTTGGCACATTTGATCGCAGCATCCTACCAGTGTGAGATGGAATAAATGTCATTGTCGGGCTTTTGCAAAGAAATCCTGAGACCAACTGCTGCTCCTCTTCTCATCTTTTTTCCTTATATAACAATACAAGTTTTTTCAAAACACAACACATATGATGTGTGGAGTGTGGAGTTGATGCTTCACAGTCTTTGGAAGGTGTTTTAGCTAAAGCTTTGATATGCCACCTTAATAAAATCATTCCAATATGTGATGAATTATGAATAGTGCTTTGGTTTAGTTTCATCATTATTTAAATTCTGACTTCTAATGAGTGCATTTTAATTGCTTTTTTTTCTGAGCAGCCACTTTTCCTAAATTCCACAGTATTTCTTCAAAGTAATGTTGTGTACACATATTATAATACAGAGTTAACAGAATATTCCTGAGGTTATTAGGCGGAGTGTCGTAACTGCAGACAATGAGTTGGAAAAAAAGATGAAAGTTTTTATGCTGCCTGGGAAAACTGCAGGATGAATATATACAGTAGGTGGTAATTCATTCATTTAATGCTGTTCATACCTGTCAAACTGATTTGTTTAAATCATAAAAGTTACCTAGAACACACCTAATACATGTTGTGTTTTCTTTTGACTGTCTTGTCCCTTCTGTCTATCTGCTAGAATAAAAACAATGTTATACACTACATATATAAAGGATTTGTCAATTTGCCTGCAGGCAGTGTGCGGGCAGGTTCCTCTGTAGATACTATTGCTACACACTTCTAATGATTGAGAGGAATTACTTCTCTATGTATCTATACGTCTTTTCTCTAGGAAATTCTGCTTTAAAATTTGGCCTCCAGCGACATTGTATTTTGTGAATTTCTTTGAAGTTAGAAGCTTAGATAAATGGGGGAAAAAAAACATTCCCGTCATCCTCCCTCCCCCTGGTTGCTGCCACTACAGCAGCTTCCATCATTACAGCACATTAACGATCATTAGGTCTGATCTAAACCAGCAGACTGGTAAAAAAGAGACTGACATATTTTGAACAAGTGGTGTGATAAATGACTTACTGGCTTCTACATATTAATTTGGTTGGTTTCTTCTAGGTAGCTAGCTTACAGTTAGCCCATTGGCTCCACTCACTGGAAAACAGCACCTGGATGAAACCACTTTGAGAAACGGGATGGGGGGGGTCATAATTTTTCAACATCGTTAACGAGCTCTAACGATGGAAGTTATTATAGCAGCGCCTAAGTATTGCCTTACATATAAATAGCTAAGCTAGGCTACTTACCTGGTAGTTTTTTTTGTTTTTAATATGTTTTTAAGTAAATTGTCTTACAGTTTTTTCAGAATGCTGCTGCACACTTCCTCACAGGCAAGAAAATTGGAAAAGGAAGAATCTTGGATTGCAGTGTGCAGCTCTTTGGCCAATTGCTGTTGTTTAAAATGAGCTTTATAAATAAAGCTTGACTCGACTAAGTGCAGGGAAACTACTATATTGCTTCAATCAAGACATTTTCACCTGTTTAGATTTAATTTGTTTTTTGCACTGTACAGCACTTTGGCCAAATGCTGTCGTTTTAAATGAGCTTAATAAATAAAACCTGACTCGACTAATAGTGCAGGAATACTACTATATTGTTCCAGTCACATTTCCCCTGTGTGTTCTGGGGCTGATTATCTCCCTTTGAACATTGTCTTTTAGTTATAAAAACTGTCACATTGTCAGTGTTGGTCCTAAAATTAATAATGGTAATGTCACCCTGAGACCCACCCTTATTAAAAAATAATGGCTACCATCCAGAGACACAAAGAAACAAGCTTGTGACCCTCTGGATCTCATGGTTTGAGAAACGCTGCCCAGCAGATACCTTAATTAGCCGCTTGCCTTTAGAAAAAAATTAAGACCAGTCGTCTCATTTTGTCCCTACTCAGCCGTAATTTTGCAAAATATGGCAAGTAAAGTAAGAAGAAACAAGAACTGAATCATATTGATTATTCAGTGTGTTCACCTTTAAGGTGTAATTTAAGCAAAATAAAATAACTGCCACCACAATGAATGAGTGTATGAAAAAATAATTATTTAAAAGGAGTTCATCAAAACAAATAGATACCCCAGATATAATATCAAAAGCACAATTTAACAAAATCAACTATTTTTAACTTAATTTCCAATTACCTTCCTTTTGAATAAACATTCCACTATCAATCATGTGACACATCTTCATCATCAAGGTTGTTCCATCTCACAATTTTCCATGGTAACAAATTGTTATTCACTTTTGCATGATTAATGCAATCTATAGTCCACTAGACTGCAAAAAAGTTTAATTTTATCAGGTAAAATGTCATGTATTTGGTACAATTAGACCAACATTGATTGATATATAACTCAAATTACCATATTCCATTGGCAGATCATATAGTACTTATTTCAAGTCTTTTTAGTTGATTTTCCTCAATTTATCATTTTATTTCTTCTCTTTTGTTTAACCCATTTGATTGTCAGTCATTTTCTATACCTGCTTATTCCTCATTAGGGTCACATGGTCTGCTGGAGCCTATCCCAGCGCGTTACGGTGAGAGGCAGGGATACACCCCAGATGGTCGCCAGCCAGTGGGGAACACACACCATTTGATTGTTCTCTGCAAAAAATACAATACCTTGTTTGTTTTTCCTAAGATTTTTTTTCCTGATTTCAGTCAATTTGTTTCTTGTTTTAAGAAAACAAGACTAATATTTTCTTTAAAAAATATAAAATTGACAAAAAAATGAATAATAAAAAAAAAATGGAATAAGCTATATCAGCAATGGAATTGATAATTCTAATCAATTTGTAATAATTCCACCAACTACAAGATATTTTCCCCTGGTAAGATTTATTCTTTTGCAGTGTACAGCTCTTTGACCAATAGCTGTTTTAAATGAGCATTTTGCAGTATAAAACTCTTTTTTGGAGGATAAAAGAATCAATTAATTTAAAGTAGAACTCTTATTTTCTATTGAGCATGATGTGCCTTAATAAATCTGACCATTTCAGCCATGTAACAGCTTCGGAAAAAAGTGAAGACTTGAAGTGGAAAACAGACGGATGTGCAGCTTTTTTTCCCACAATTTGGGAATAAGCGCAGCCATAAAAGTGGTGAATAATGCGTGATGTGATTTTCTTCACTATTAGACTTTTTTTTTTTTTTTTTTTTTTTTACATTGCACGGCCTGTTAAAGCCAATGGCTTGTGGAGTAGCAAATGTACTGTACTCCACCATGTGTCATCCATCTCTTCCAGGCTTTGCTGAGTTGCTTCTGCCAAGCTGTCCCACAGATCTCCCCGTATCACACTCCATCATTTGTCATTTTCTCTCCCAGTAAAAAGGAAGTGGAATGGCCAACAGCACGCTGTATGAAGTGTCGCTGCACACAAACAGGTCACCGCACCGGAGGCGTCTCATTTCTCGGTGGCATGTTCTTCAGAGTAGGTGCATGTGGTTCCCCCCCTCCACTGTGGGGATATTTCATAAAGGCCAGACAGGCGTGACCTGGCGGTGGTGGATGGGGGTGTTTCGCCACATGCGACCCCCTCAGCAAACACATGGTCCACCGCCAGGTCGCACGAGTGATCAAAGACGCAGCGGGGCATCCCGACCGGTGAAATCTCCCGACTTCAGGCTGGGTGATGGAAAGCAGAGCCAACAGGTGGGCACCAGACAGAGTGAGGATGAAAGGGGCTTTGTCTGGGAAAAACAAAAAAAAAGATGGTGGAACGCAAAGGGGCTCGAGGGGGAGAAAACTGTTGAAAATGGATATAAAAAATAAATCGTTCTTTTTTACAGAGGAAAGCACTCAAAGATGATGAGCGTGCATTTTTGTAAAGGATACAGTAAACAAACGCATGAGGGTCATGTGGTAGAAATAAGCTTTTCCAAACAGAGCCGGTCCAACAGGGAGCGGTAACACATGGATAGAAACAAAAATCATGTATCTCATGTTGAGAAATTCCACTGCAGGGCAAATTGAATAAGTAGGATAACACGCTCAAATCACTGGACGTCTGCTGGATTTCAGACAGAGGATGGAGAGAGCCCAACAGGAAAAGAGCCATACACTGCAAGAACCGAAATGGAAACAGCTTGTCTTTAGTAGAATCAGTCCAATATTGGGTAGAATTATTGGCAAATAATTTTACTTATTTCAAGTCAAAAGTGTCTTGGTCACGTGGTCTAATTTAAGACAAGAATCGAGGGTTAAGTTTTGTATTGGATGACATCAGGTAAATTGGGCCACTTTTTGGTAAATCCCTTCTGACAATAACACAATACCAAATATGCCTTTTCCATGTATATTTATGATTAATAATGATTGTTTCTGAGCATTTGTTTTTAAATTATGTGATAAAATATAATTATTTAGGCCCTATAAATCTTTATATATTGTCTCAACCACCATAGAAACCATAAACTAATCAAAGCACCTGTTACTAGTCAAGTTGAAATCCTTTGTAGTCATTGGCTCTAATTTCCAGAGGGGCTGAAATGGCCTGTTTTATTTGACATCACCCTAATAGTTAGGTATGATATATGGCAGACATTTTGCAGCCAAACCCAATATATATAAATTGACATGATGTATCATAGACCAGTGATTTGTTGTTCATTACATGAACCAAGATGTAAGGAAAAACTGTGCAAAAAATCAGTTTTTGATAACACGGTTTTCTGTATTTGGAGAATTTATGGTGGAGAACGAGTGAACCTGCAAAAAGGTTGGATATCGCATTCTCCAGATGGACACGCACTCATTACTTTATGTTAGTGAAACATCAGGATCTGAAGAACATCATAGTCAAGTGCACTTTGTGATGTCCACCTAAAGAAGTGTCCACTTCCTGAAATAGCAGCAGTAATTTAGCATTTACTTAGGTTCTTCAGCATCAAGAGGTTAGGAGACTTGTTGACACATGCTGCTGCTTTCAACAGTGGAATCAGCAGCTTTTTGAAAACTTGTCAGATCCCTGTTGTGACTAGCAGCAATAATGACAGAAGTATAGAGCTAGATTTACACCACCAAATCCATATTTCCAGATATTTTGGTGAGACTGACTTAAAGTAATGCAATAGTGGTGTAATGCCTTATATTTTGAACACAGTAATATTGTAATGTACTGACTTTCATTGAAATGACAGGAACAAGTAATAAATAACACAATATAGTTTTGAAATAACTTGCCCGACACTGCAAATAACAGGGTGGTCAATAAAGTCATTAGTTGTGTTTTGAGCAAACAATTCCTGGTGTCAAGTCGATATTCAGCTCTGTGAAATGAGCCTGCCGGCTGCCATTTTGTCACGTCGGGTATCTGTGTGTGTGTGTGTCAGAGAGCAGCCTGTTAGCGTAACAGTATCGCCGTCCTGCTCAGTCTAAGGAAATGAAGAGCTGGCTCCAGGTTGTTCCGAGGGGAAAAAGGTCAGCCTTCCCTGCGTGATTAATGGCTTATATCAGGGTAATCGATAAATGTAAATCAAAAGTGTAAAACTCCTGCAGGCTGGGAGATTGTCCGATGTGTGTGTACACTGCCGCTGACGGAGCTGCACACGCTGCCACTCCTAATATATCAATTTTTATTTAGCGCTGAAAGTGCTTGCGTTGGGGAGCAGGTGGAGCGATGCAGCGCTGACGCTGAGCGTGTTGGAAAGCAAAGCGTTTGCTGTGTTTCTGCATGGTTAATTACTGAGAATAGATTTCACAGCATTGTACTGTGCATTAGGTCTAACAACACAGTAATCACACTGATTCTGTAGAAATCACGTTAATTAATACACTGCTGTCACAGTCATACACAGTCACAGTGACTGTTACACTGCTGTCAATCAATCACAGTAGCTATTACTTGGATTGGACAGAAATGTAGATATTTAAGGATCATCCTCACATTCCAAATACTGCATTGTATGAGGGAAACTTAAAAAATACTTGAGGGTGCTTAAAAATTACTTAGTAAGATGGGATGTGCTACCATTTTCTCTCCTATGTAGGATAAATGTTGCAAAAATAAACCTTTTATTAACCTCTAATTCAGACTATAATGATATATTTATAATTATAGTGATTTATTATTACTATCCCCATCATTAGTATTATTGTCATTATCATCAGCATCATTATTGTATAATTTATATTATTATCATTATTATTATTGTTGATTTTGATAATAGTTATAATAGGTATGAAAATCGCTGCTATTGTTAGTAGTATCATCAGTTAGTAATATCGTCAGTGGCCATTCACATATGTAAATTAAATTCCATCCTAACAAATATGGTTATATATTTTCATGGTTGTGCTCCTGCTTCATAATTTCACAGTATAATTGTTCTCATTCTGAGGTACAGAGACATTCTGGCAGAACTTCACTTTTAAAACAACATGTATGCTAGTATACATATCTTACAGAAATAAGATAACATTGATAAATGCAGCTGCATCTTTAAAAGGTGAATTGTGAACAAAATACAGGAATATTATAGAAAACATGCATTTTAATGTGAAATAATAGCTTATATACACACCATCGATCAGCAATTTACATATTCATATACATGCCACAGGCTGTAAAATGTGAAACACAAGTACACAGATAAACAATTTAGCAAAGTTCAAAAGTGCAAGAAACAATAATTAATATCAGTGTGAACTTTACATTTTTAAGTTTAAAGCTTTCATTATGAATCTAAATTACAATTGAAATATAATTTGATACTTCTACACACTCTCAATTTAACCAAATTAATATAAATCCTGTCTTTTTGTTGGTTTGTAAAATGAATAAATAGGCTATAGTTACAAAAATGTCACAAACTTGTAAAATAAAAACATAACAACCTCTTTATATATTTGGCAATAAATAATAGATAATCTTTAAAAATATTAGATCATCTAAATTCTAAATAGATTTGAAAAATAATGACAGCAAAACATTATGAACCTGCAAAACAGGTTCTCAACTACTTAAATTAGGCAACAGTCCTGTAAAAGTTCATTAAGGAACAGCACTTACCAATGAATGCAAGCTATATAGATGAATAGCCTGAAATTAGGCAAGACTACTCCAAGGGACTTGACTATAAATGCAGTGTGTGTGGTCTTGGAAAGGCTTCTCAGAGAGGGAAGTGGCCATCTTTTTTCTCTGATGCAGAACCCTAATGGTCTCTCTGGCAAAACAGCATTACATGGATGAACAAAATGTGTCATGAAAGGAAAGAAACGTCACAATTCATTTAGCACATTTGAAGATTAATACCATACACGTGTCTTTTTCCATAAATGTCTTGATGACATCTCATTGTCCTTCTTCAGACTCATCAGATGTGTCAGATGAAAATGAAGGCCAAGGATGAGAGGTGTTCATCTTCAGACCTTCCAGCTGTAGCTCTTGATTTTATTCAGAGCTGAAAAAGGATTTCTCCACTGAGGTCATTGTCGCAGGAAGTGTCAGAACAAGAGAGAGGAGCTTGGATGCTTCTTTAAGCCTGACAAAATCAAAGTATGTTGAATATGCATTGGCCACGCTCTTCAGGAATTCATGATCAAAACTTCTTGACATGCCTGAATTTGCGTGTGTCCACCAATCCAATGAATGACAGCTTGCCTTAACAGTCAAAGCCTGTTTTTATTTGGAGTGCAGATGTTGTCCAAGATGCTATCGATCGGAAGCCTTCTCTGGTCTCTGATCTTGGTTGATCACCTCACATAGATGCATCAATTAATCCCAGTTGTTGGTATCTCTATTCAAACCTGATGTGAAGAGTCCTCTCTTAGATGACACACTTGTTTTGCACCACAGAAGAAACAGCATCTGTAGCTTTGAAGACTTCTCCATAGGCCATTAAAAGAAAACAGGGTGAAGCCTTTGACAGCCAGCCTTGGTACTCTGTAGCCATCATATGAGCCATCCTGAGTAGATCTCCATAGTTGAGGCTAATGGCTTGGACCAGCTTTGAGTGTGAGCTCCATCTAGTTGGTGTTGGCCTCGGCAACCGGCGCTTCAGAACTAATGCCAGTAAATAATGCCAGTCCTTCAACAGTTTGACAAAAACACCCCACACTCTCTGATGGCCCCTCCTGGAGCTGCCACCTTACCGCAGTGGAGAGGTTTGTGTTCCACTATTCCCAGGAGCTATGTTGTCAGAGGCTTCATGCCCCTGGAAGGGTCTACCACAACAAGGGTCCTAGGTAAAGGACCAGATGAAATGCAGCTCAAATTCTACTGATGATGAGTAAAAATGTTGGGTCTGTGTTAACCCTGCCCAGGTCACCAGGGCCCTCTCCTGGAGCCATACCTGGTGGATGGGTCTCTGCGCATGGGGTCCGGCCAGGCACAACCTAGAAGGTCGACATGGGAGGGGCCCATGGATTATAGTCGGCTGTTATTACGTTATCAGCTGCTACAAACCTATTTATTCGTTGTTATCCATATATTTCAATGTTTACCTAGCTATACAACAGAGCTACAAACATTTAGATTTGAAATTGTTTCAACTAACATGTTGGAAAATTCAAGGCTTTAGATCATCTTTGGATTAAAGAGCAGGAATCCTAATTTTATTAGAGAGATAACAGACTGATATACGTATCTCTTTACAATAGAAGAGACAGTTACACTGGTTGTCCTGGTGGTTATGTTGACATTATTATCCAATCAATTACACTCCGCAGAGCCAGCATAGATACTGGAAATAATAAAGACATACAGGTATGTGCACACCAACATGTGCACCTGTGTGCTATTTACATACCCCCCTCCCCTCAGAATGTACAGTAAAGATGTTTTTTCCCTATTCTGGAGGAGGAAATGAACCAATTTTAAAAACTGGGAAACTAGTCTGTAGGGACCTGAATGTTAGAGCTGCAGAGATAGCTGAGTCTGTAAACATCCAGGGAGACAAACACTTACCTGAAGGAACCAGGTCTCTCTCCCCAATTTGCAATTTTGATAAAATGTGATAAAATTGCAAACACAAGTGGAACTTAACTTGTACATTTCTGACTCTCATTGGTTCTGTACATAGTCAATGATTGGTGATAAAGAGACTCTCTGGGCCGGTACACATTTAGCTCTCAGGGGTAGCACTGTGGCGTGATTGTGCCCAAAGCAGATCTGGACAGAATTTCTCTCTGAGATTTCAGTCAACCCACTCACACCACTATCAGATCATGTGACTACTCTTACTATCATGGTCTCTCAAACCCAGTAAACTACAAACCCACATTTATACTCTAGATGGAAAATCAGACAGCAACAGAAAGCCACCAAAAAAGGCTTTTGTTTCAGATTTCAATATTTAATTGATTTATTTCTTTATACTGTACTAATTCCTTTATTTCCTGTTTGTTTTAAGATAAACATTGATGAAACGTCAATCAGACACATTTTATTGCCTGGTGTGGACCAAATAATTGAAATAGTGGTGTGAAAACACCTTAAACAAACAAATCTTCTTCCAACCTCCATCAAAAATTCTTGTTTACATTTATTGACAAAATATGTGTATCATGTATCAATTATTTGGAACATTCAGGTAGCAACAGTAAAGCAAAGAGCAAATAAGTAAAGGAGTGCAGGATACATGCTGCTGCAGGATAGCAGCAAGATGTAATACATAAATCTATGGGATTTAAAACTTTATTTTTTGTGGCATAGACATTTGTATTATACAGCAGCCAGACAGGAAGTGAGACTAGCAGCAAAGGAATACTTTAGCTGGGACTTGAACCTGGATCTGCTGCTCATGATCCAAGTGCTACACCACTGCAACACAGGGAAACCTGGGACATTTAATGATAATAATGATAATAATGATGTTTTGAATATTGATACAAAACATTTTACAAAGAATATACACAAAGGATATAGACCATCATGCAATGCTCACACTATATCCAAAAGTTGAGGTTGATCCCACAAACAGATGCTCCATGCTTCATAGATGAATGAAATTTGTCCATAATAAATCATGGCATCCATCATCATCCATTCCCAGCTATCTTCCAGTTTCGAATAGTCGTTAAACTCCACTATTAACCCTCTTTCTTCACTGTTTCAGTAGCACAACCAAAGGTTCACAGTTGATGTTTCTGCTTCTATTAATACATGTTACAGCTGTGCTGAAGGATATCGTGCATTTCCCAGTGTTCTCCACCTTCAACCTATTTATCTTCGTGTGTGTGGACGTTGCACTCCTCTGGTTTTTCCTGACATCGTAGCTGATCATTTGCACCTGTCTCTCATCACCTAATCAGCACAGCAGTGGATCTTCCACCCACTCATCACCAGATTGTTCTACACTCTGGTAATTTAACCTCTGCATACTTTTGGAATACTTTTGTGTGATTTTTTTTTTTTATATTTACAGAGACTCATCATGTTTCATTATCATCACTTAGAGTTTATTGAAGTGTTGAAGTGTGCTGCACATGCAGTAATTGTCTTTCATCAATGTCATTTGTTAACAAAAAAAGATTTTGGTTAAATAGTGTGATTTCATATACTGTTGATGTCACATGAACTAGTTGATTTTTATTTATAATATTGATCTGTGATGGAATTAACTCATTTTGGTTAAAGGCAAATGTTCATTGGAATGTATGTAATTTCTGGATCATATAAACATATAAAAAATACGTGTCAATACAGTGCAATACAAGGTTGATTTCATCAGTTGGTAACCCAAACCCTCCTGATGCTTTGATTGTTGATTAATGTATTGATTATTAAAACGCTTAATCAATTAGTTGTTTGGTTAATGAAATGGTGAAAAAATGTCAAATACTATTTCCCAAAGCAAAAGAAAATCTCAAAATCAAATATTTATTTGACTTCTTTCTTGTTATATGAATTGGCAATGTTATCAAACTTGAAAAAGTTGCCAATACACAGCTGGTACCAATTTAATTCATTCATTTACTGAATGATGCAGCAATATTATAAAGAAGACTGATCAAAACATACACTAAGTAGAATTAATTAACCAAAGATAGCCAAAACTCTCTAGATGCTTCAATAATAGAGCAATTGCTGAAGGAAAACAACTAGTCTCTAGTTTGATAGTCCATTAATCTATTGATTATTGAAATAGATAGACTAGAATAGATTGGCTCCAGCAGACCCCCATGACCCTAATGAGGAATAAGCAGGTATAGAAGATGAGTGAATGAAATCTATGGGACTACCCTGCAGATGAATAACTAAAGAAAAATGATGCAATGAGAATGACAGTAGGACGGAATATTCTTTTTTGGAGCTAAAATCAAATGATTTGCAAAATGACAAGAATAAATTAGGGAATGGAAACCATGTTGACAAACTGAAAATGCCATCAGCCCTGTGGAAATGTAGATTATAGGGCTACAACTATCAATCAATTTGATAGTTAATTAATATATTGATTATTGAAATGATTGTTTGGTTCATAAAATGGTGTAAAACATTGATCATTGTTTCCAAAAAGCTGAAGCTGCAACCAAAATGTATTATTTTGTCCAGACCAACAGTCGACAACTCAAAAATCATCAGTTTATTATTATAGAAGACGAAAGAAACCAGAAAATAATCTGATTTTAGAAGCTGGAACCAGAGGATGTGGACAATTTCTTCTTAAAAATGACTCAAAACAATTAATCAATTATTAAAATAGTTGCCAATTGTCAGAATCAGAGAGACTCCTGACTAGCAGACAGGTGGATGTTAGTCAGAACTACAGGTTCATACCTCAGGCCCTGAGGCTCTGAGATATGAACATTTCCCAACACCCTGAACAACAGGCATAGAGAAGCCACCATATTTACTTGGGGGAAATGCCTAAATGCAAGATTATTGCAGCGATGTTTATATCCTCATATCATGACCTGTAGAACCTGAGGAACACACACTCAGTATTGACTTATTTTTAATAAGAACATACATATCTTTTTAATGCCCGCTGCCAGCTATTGACTCGTAGGGGTTTAAGGTTCCATTTACTTTGTGCCACGTCTGCCAAGTGAGCAAACACCGCTGGGGCCAAGGGCTTGATTCCCTGTAGGGTGAAAGCTTCTTGGAAAACAGATGTATTCCTGCTACTGTAACAAACCCAACATATACCAAGAAAATCCCCTGCTGCTATAAATTCTGTTTTATGTTTTTTAAAATATATATATATACAGTGGGGAAAACAAGTATTTGAACACCCTGCTATTTTGCTATTTCTCCCACTTAGAAATCATGGAGGGGTCTGAAATTTTCATCGTAGGTGCATGTCCACTGTGAGAGAGATAAACTAAAAAGAAAAATCCAGAAATCACAATGCATGATTTTTTAACAATTTATTTGTGTGATATAGCGGCAAATAAGTATTTGAACACCTGTGTGTCATCTAGAATTCTGACCCTGAAGGACCTGTTAGTTCGCCCATTAGAAGTCCACCTGCACTCCATGTATCATCCTTAATCAGATGCACCTGTTTGAAGTCGTTATAAAGACATATAAAGACATAAAGACACCTGTCCACCCCATACAATCAGCAAGACTTTAACTTGTAACATGGCGAAGACCAAAGAGCTGTCCAACGACACAAGAGAGAAAATTGTACACCTCCACAAGGCTGGAAAGGGCTACGGAGCAATTGCCAAGCAGCTTGGTGAAAAAAGGTCCACTGTTGGAGCAATCATTAGAAAATGGAAGAAGCTAAACATGACGGTCAATCTCAATCGGAGTGGAGCCCCATGCAAGATATCACCTCGTGGGGTCTCAATGATTCTAAGAAAGGTGAGGAATCAGCCCGGAACTACACGACAGGAGTTGGTCAATGACCTGAAAAGAACTGGGACCAACGTTTCCAAGGTTACTGTAGGTAATACACTAAGACGTCATGATTTGAAATCATGCATGACACGAAAGGTTCCCCTGCTTAAATCAGCACATGTCAAGGCCCGTCTTAAGTTTGCATATGACCATTTGGATGATACAGAGGAGTCATGGGAGAAAGTTTTGTGGTCAGATGAGACCAAAATAGAACTTTTTGGTCATAATTCCACTAAGCGTGTTTGGAGGAAGAAGAATGAAGAGTACAATCCGAAGAACACCATCCCTACTGTGAAGCATGGGGGTGGTAGCATCATGCTTTGGGGGTGTTTTTCTGCACATGGGACAGGACGAGTGCACTGCATTAAAGAGAGGATGACTGGGGCCGTGTATTGTGAGATTTTGGGGAACAACCTCCTTCCCTCAGTCAGAGCATTGAAGATGGGTCGTGGCTGGGTCTTCCAACACGACAACGACCCAAAGCACACAGCCAGGAAAACCAAGGACTGGCTCCGTAAGAAGCATATCAAGGTTCTAGCATGGCCCAGCCAGTCTCCAGACCTGAACCCAATCGAAAATCTTTGGAGGGAGCTCAAACTCCGTGTTTCTCAGCGACAGCCCAGAAACCTGACTGATCTAGAGAAGATCTGTGTGGAGGAGTGGGCCAGGATCCCTCCTGCAGTATGTGCAAACCTGGTGAAAAAATACAGGAAACGTTTGACCTCTGTAATAGCAAACAAAGGCTACTGTACCAAATATTAACATTCATTTTCTCAGGTGTTCAAATACTTATTTGCCGCTATATCACACAAATAAATTGTTAAAAAATCATGCATTGTGATTTCTGGATTTTTCTTTTTAGTTTATCTCTCTCACAGTGGACATGCAAAATAGCAGGGTGTTCAAATACTTGTTTTCCCCACTGTATATCAAAAGCCTTTCAAGAGAAGGCTCCCAGACATGTAATCTGCGGGCGACAAATGGATGGCGGGGCTGGTGTGGGGGCATCGCTGTTGAGGCGGCAGCTGATGGATGGAGCGTCGGGCCTGCGTGACACCAGCCCTGCTGGGGACCCTGAGATCAGGGCATCTGCTGTGGCAAAAAAAAAAAAAAACGAAGGCTGGCATTCTCTCCTCTGGCTCTGTGGAGGAGACCGAGATGAGGCAGACCCCGGCTCCTGATGAACGTGAGCAGTGACTGAGAGGAGAAGTCAAACTAAATCTGACCCCGCCCAAAACCATGATCTTCTTTTACCATCACACCAACTCAGCTCCTTCCACCATTTTTTTCCCAGTTAAAGGGTTTAAGGAGTTTTTTCTTGTACGATGTTAGGGTCTTAGGACAGAGGATGTTGTGTTGGACTGTAATCTGCCCATTGAGGCGAATCTGTGATTTATGATTATATATTTTTTTTTCAAAATAAGAGCTAACAAGACAATAAGATAAAAAGTCAAAGAGTCAAAGACTACCTTGACTAAAATGACCAAGTTAAAAAAAATAAAATAAATTAAATAAAAGCTAAATCTCATTACCTCATTAATCTCAAAAATCCTGAACTATCCCTTTAAGGTTTTTTTTATCTCATGTTTTGGACTTTTTATCTGCCAACCAAATGAAATAATATCAAGAACATCAATAAAATAATTAAGATAATCCATAATAATAAAATAAAATTAAAAATCAAGATAATTCAACTAAATTTTGGACCAATTGTACTAATTGCAAGATAGTACCCCTTGAGGATTTCCACTTTTTGCAGTATAAAACAAAATACACTACACAATTTTTAGCTTCTGTCTTTTGGGAACCTCATTTTTCATCAAACAGTCAAATCAGAACCAGTCAACACCATGAAACAAAAAAACAAAAAAAAACAAAACACCATACAAAAACATTATTTTGTGTCAGTAACTATTTGGAAAATGATCTTGTGCAAAATAATCAACGTACAAGCCCCTGCAGTGATGCAAGATGGTGGCCATTGTCATTATTCTCAGTGGAAAATACAATATTTTAAGAGTCTCAGCATCAAAATGTATTTTCGTAGCATTTCTAGGAAGAAATGTGCAGGCGGGGACAGAAGGCTGAGGTGGCAGGAAGGTCAGGGTTGGCGACAGGAGATCAATTCAAGGAGGTGTCCCGCAGAGTCCTGCATGAAGAACAATCCAGCAATGAGTGAGTGAGCAGAAGAAGCTTCTACAGAAGCTGATTGCTGATGTGGAGCACTTGTGTGCCAGGTGAGTACTAGTTAACTGATGAAGTGGGAGTGGCTGACAGGCGGAGTGGAGCAGTGGTCGGGTGAAAAATACTTGGTGAGCACACAGGTGCACAACGGAGCAGAACTGTGGCAGCATTATACTTGTTGTAGGAATAATACTGCTTTCCGTTAACGTCAGAAGTCAGAGCTGAGAACGCTGTCACAGCCGAGTTGAAAGTGTTTCAGTTTCAAAGGCAGAGTGGAACAGAAGCAATCTAACAGCTATTAATACACTGCAAATGAAATCTTTACTAGGCAGAAATATGTTATATTTTGTACAATTAGACTAATTTTATAAAAAAAAAAAAAAGTCCATAGTATGAGACAAAAAAACAATTAACCCATTTAAGCCAAGATTTTTTTCAAAGATTTCTTGCATAGAATTATATCAACTGAGTCAGTAACAATCATGTTATGTATCTATTTTTTTCCATTTTGTAGTCTTTTCTTTGCAGAAAATAGCCTTTTAATGGCTATTATAGTTGCTGTTTGTACAAATATGCCCATAAACAAAAACCTATTTATCAGAAATTAATTATTCTAGAGACTTGAATGATTAAATAGATACATACATGTCAGGGTTTAAAATCATACTATCATCTAAATAAAATGACTCTTTCTGGGAAAGTTTGTTCATGTTCTTGGGAGGAAGAGGCAGGAAGTTGATGTCATAAGAGAAAGCACTTGGAAACTCAATTCTTTTGCTTAAAACGTTTTGTCTAAGTTGTCTACTATCATGTCATGATAAAAGACCAAAAAGCCTGTATGAGTAACAATTTAACTTTTATTTTAAGTATAAAATGACAGTCATAGACTTAAAGGCTCATAGGCTAAAATGGATTGAATCTCAAGACAACAAGACTAAACTGACCAAAATCAAGAAAAAAAAAATGTAAATAGGCAAAATTATACAATATTTCAAAAATAATTCTATTCACTGTTGGTCAATTGTAACAAGATAGATATTTTCACTTGTTAAGATTTAATTTTTTTCAGTGTAGGCATTGTTAGCATCACATATCATGTTAACACTATAGCACAGTTTCCATATACACACATTAAATGTTATGCATACTGTAATTTAAAGAAACAGTAGTCATAAGTGCTATAAACTGAATATTAGAGGAGATTGGTTGCCAACTCTTGCATTGATATGGGTTAATTCTATTAAATATTGGAGTAACTGTACCAAAACCAAGATATTTTCACTTAAGATTTCATTTTTTACAGTGGAAGGTGCTAGACCTCTTTGGAATGCTGTGGGTATTTTTCCACCTACTTAGAAACACCAGTTACTCATTTTTATTAATGCAAAATTAGATTCAACCTCTATATATCGCATGTCACTTCCATTATTAGAGTCATTAGAACCTTTTCCATGCAGCGTATGTGCAGTGCAGCAGGCGTTGAGATTAGCTCAAATGACTTATTAAAGCCTCTTGAGCTGTAATGACAAAAATAATATATAAGTGATACTCGAAATCAAGAAAAAGTGTTGAGTTGAAATAAACTCACACTCCTGCTAAGGGCTTGATGGAGAAGATGCTTCACAGTTCGCTCCCATTTCCATTTTTGTTTTGTTTTTTCCA
The DNA here is from genome assembly GCA_030544235.1 of Lepturacanthus savala. Lineage (NCBI taxonomy): Eukaryota > Metazoa > Chordata > Actinopteri > Scombriformes > Trichiuridae > Lepturacanthus > Lepturacanthus savala. The sequence goes on along the minus strand of CM060477.1, from coordinate 27,065,916 downwards.
AGAGAGAGGTGAGGAGAGCTGCGCACGAGCGCCGCGAGAAACACGGCGGGTCAGTTGGATCGTTCTCTTCTTTCTGCTATAGATTCACCTCGCATGCACCGCGTTTTCCCCAAGCAACAGCTGTGTGTGGGAGTCTACTCCGTCCTACCCGCATTGTTTCTAAAACTCCAAGGCTCTACGGTGTCGTCTCCTTAGCAACAATGCGAAAGTACACAACTAAAAAAATCGATTGAATTTCTTCCAATGTGAGATGGGTAAGTTGGGGGGGGGGGGGGGGGTGGAAGTTTGGAGTTGGTGCCAGTGTCCAAAGTGCACGGAACATGAAATCAATATTCCACTTGGCAGAGAACTTTAGAAGCTGTGTTGTTTGCCCGTTGGCTCATCAGTCACAGGGGGTGGGGAGTCAAACCCTTTGAGCGTCCATCATGGGTGTCTTACCCCCAGTCAGGAGCCAAGCCATGCCCAAGAAGAGCTCCAGCCCTGGGGGAAGTAGGCAGCGGGTGGGGAGGGGGGTAGGGTGAATGAGCTCAGTGAAAAGATGGGTTCGCCTACGTTAACCAACCAATCCACTTTCATTGGGCTCGGGGGCCAGGTGGTGGGAAACCATTTGAAACGCCTAGGGGGTTTCCATTCCATGCTGAAATGCTCCCGATTCCTTTATCCTCCCTCCTCAGGCCTCCTCTCTGAGCTCTTAATCACTTACTCCTGAACACACACCTTTTTTGCTCCGATAAAACCGACACTCTCCCGTACAAAATGAGTTGTACGGGTGGGGAGCAATAACAACGTTCTGAACCAAGTGCTGTTAATTGCCTCATTCCGTAATGGACGTAATTGTTGTCTCTGCACAACAAAACCTGCGGACGTGCGTTTGATAACGAGCTGCGTTGTAATCCATTAATGGGGAGGGGAGGGCGAGGATGTGGGAAGTGTAATTTCATTAACACTACTGTACCGAGCGGCGCGCTAAATAATTTGCCAAATCGGGTTCATTATGTATAGCTAATTGTGTCTTTCCCATAGACACAGCACCAATCAAGAAGGCAACAGAGGAGCCTTCTTAACTGGCTGCAAATGCGGTTAATTGTGATGTCATGTGTGCATTCCCCGGATTTTTTCTCTTTTTTTAAAGCTCGTGGGTGTTTTTTTTGGAAGTGGTTTGGTGCCATGGTGTCAGAAGAGAGCGGGGCCACGAGTTAATCATTGGCAGATTGTGCAGAGATTGCTCAGAGAGCCTAATTTCTTTCTTTGCAGTCAGTGATTAATGCCTGGCCGGCGAGGTCACCGGAGATAAGGCCCCGGCCACTTCGGTAGCTCCCAGTGAAGATAATGCGGAGCAGACTTTATCAAGGGCACGGGAGGCAAGGGGAGGCACGGGAACACTTGGGGGGACTCTCCGTGCATACGGCCCATAACGAGATATTATCGGCCCCGTCAGCCGGCACAATCAATTATTTCATCCCCGCAGGACTCGGCGTGGTCGGAGAACGAAGCCAGAGGGCATGATATGACATACAAGGATTCTTTTAGATGTTTCTGGTGTCCGTGACCTGCTTTTCCTGTGGGGCTTGTTTTGTAGGAAGTCTGTATAATGCAGAAAATATTCAGTCTGAGTTTAAAGAGAGTATTGACTTTTGCGTAGGAGAAGAGAAATCCTCCATTTCAAAGGCCCAATTTTGCACATTGATTCGTGAAGGTTTGTTTAGGTTCTGGCCCCCCAAATCTATCTGGGTTTAAGGTGAGTGAGAGACTGCAGCCAGTGCACATATTAGGGTTTGATTTGCTTCTTTTCCTCTAAAGGGAATCTAATTTTGTACAAACTAACAAAAATATACAGACATAAAATACAGTATGCTGTGGGTATGGGCCTGAAATCAACACCATTATGATCACTGGGCCTATTTACCTGAATACAAAAAATGATAACTGGGCATAATTGTGTAACAGTAATAATCTGATCTAATATGTTTATTATTTAGTGATGCTAATCAGAAAAAACACTAGTTTACATGATTCTGTCCATTAATTGCATTTGTGTCCAAGTAAATGATTCAAATTACCAGTTAATGTTTGTGGTGGTAATGCACCTTAATGCCAGTACCCAATGGGTATAATACTTCTAAATCTAGAATACATCCTGTCTTTGTCTCCATGGCAACGCTATACAAAGAAGAATATGGAGGCGGTGCTAACGGTCAGGGTTGCCTGAGTGCCAATTTTTCATAATCCGATAATGTCGTTTATCAGATAAAGCACATTGGTTTATACTGTTTACATGGCCACTTAAATAATCTGGTAACTCAGAAATTTGATTATTGTGTACATGTAAGAATTTTGACTGATGGCAGGAAACATGAAGTGAAAAGTAGTCTTTCATCTCAAAGTCATAGAATATCTATACATCTTGATGAAGTGTCTCAATGTTATTTTTTTTATTTTAGTGTTCTATTTTGTCTTTATGTTTCTTGTCCTGTGTTTCCTGTTTTATTTTGACACTTGCATGTTGTTCCAGTCCCTTGACTTCCTATCCTCCTGTGTGATTATTTGCCCAAAAATGTTGCAGCTGTGTCTCATCTCCCTCCCCTCCAGTATTTATGCTGTGTTCAGTTTGCACTAAGAAATCTTGGTTTCTGAGTTCTGATTGCTAAATTTCAACTGGAATTACAACTGAAGTCAGTTAGTAGAAGCTCCTCTAATAAACAATTTATAGCACTTCTGATTAGTGTTTGTTAAATCAGCTCTATGCATAGTATTTTTTGACGTGACGTGACAGGTTTTAGCCCCAAAATGGGGCTGAAAATGCCTATGCATTTTCCCATGAGTTTTTCTTGTACTTAAAATTGTCCTTTGCCTCCTAGGTCCTGCATTTTGAGTCCTTTGTTTGGTTCAGTGTAATAACACAGGTACTCCTGGCCCCGCCCCCTTTTGTGAGGTGGGGCTATGAGGGATAGAAGACCTCAAACGATATACAGGTCACAGTGTTTAGCTTTACTCTTTTACAGACATGTCCAATGATTAATTTGCCACCTTGCCAGAATCTGAGTGTTGACAATAGCTTAATAGTAGGTATAGCAGGTATTTCTAAAATCCCCCTTCATCAGAAATGTTATTAAGTTAGTAAGGACTCAACACACTGTCAGGTCAATTCCCAGGCTTTTTTTTCCTTCTGATTTTCTGAAACTCATTGGTTAATGAACAACGTTAATGATTATTATGAAGAAACAAGATGTGGACAAGGCCTCCCTTGTCACTGCCAAATCTCTTGTGTTTAGGGACAAAACCAACAGAAACTGTTAGGGACAGCTCCTGGTCATGGTCAAAAGGCAACAAACAAAACACTTTTGGTTTGCGACAAGGTGCCAAGAGCTGTTTCTGGCACAGAGATTTTGTAACATCCACCCACCCGCTCCGAATTCCCCCATAAAGAAATACTTCACCATGCCTGTCAGACAGAAGAGCTGCAGCTGTTTCAGAACAGACAATCCAACTATCACGCCCAATTTCTGCAGCAGTCAGGTGTGACAGTAGGCAGGGTTTGAAATCCTCTCTCAGTCACTCTCTTTTTCTGTCCGCCGCACAGCTACTTCCATCAAAAAAGGCGTGCAATGCCGTGAAAGGTTTTTGTGGAAAGACTTCTCTCTCTCGCCTGTAAACATGGTCGGTCAGTGATTTTGTTTCAAGCTTAGCGAACCATTAAGGAACGCCTTCAACACCCTACGGCACACTGCTCACCTGATTATACACCTGGATGTAAAAAAAATCAACACAGAGATGTAAGTTAAAACAGATCAACATGACAAAAAGCTGCTTTCGGCTGCCCCTGGCTGTCGAGTTGTTGAAGAATGAAGCTTTCAGTGCCGAGCACCCTCCAACATAAACTATAACCCGTCTGCCTTTTCTCTCTGTGCAGCCTGTCAGTCAGCTGCTGACATCTGATGGTTAAATGGTGTAAATTAAATTACCAGACTACTCTCTTCACAAAAAAGCTGTGGACTGATGCAGAGACACTTACTGAGCTGAAAACAGAGCAATCAGGTTATACAATGCATGAGAATCGTAGCCTCCCAACCCACACATCAGGTTTCAGGCTGAAGCCAACTGCATTGCAAATGCTAAATCTCTCATATCTTCTATTGCTTTGCAAATGATATATGTCACATAATGTTTCTTTTACTTCCTTGACACATTACATGGTAAACGGACTGCATTTATATAGTGCCTTTCTCGTCTTTTCAACCACTCAAAGCTCTTTACAGTACAAGTATTCATTTACCCATTCATACAGATTCCTACAGTGAAATTGGGGTTAAGTATCAGAGGAGCCGTGAATTGAACTAGCGATCTTCTGCCTGGTGGATCACTTCGACCTACCACTGACAACTTACAGTACTTTACAAGACAGGACAAGGTATTGCATTACAAGTAAAATGCAAATTATATTCAAAACAACTACAACCTTAAACTATGTCCTAGCTCCTTCAGGAGACAAAAGGAACCTTTAACTCTCTAGGTGCCGATGCCGCACTGGATAAAATCACAGATTTCACTCCAGACGTCATACTACCTCCCCAACTCATAATTATCTCATGCTTCTAAAAAAAAAGGCCAGCAAAAGCACGCTGAATTAATGTGAGCGAAGAGCGGAGCTCGCATGCGTGTGATCTGCATAAATGTCACTCTAAAGTGACAAACTACTGGATCTCAACAAATATTACAGAATATCATGTGCAATGTCTATGACATATCCCTTGAAAAAACTCAATTATCTCTTTTATTCTAGTCTTCGCCTTAGTTGTGTAATGTTATACTTTTGATATAAGTTGTCTATGTCTCCTTTAATGTCCCAAAACTGTGTTCTGAAGGATCTGAGAGCAGCTTGAAGTTTTGGAATCTTCAAACATAAAGTTAAAAAGGCTGGTATGGTATATATATATATATATATATATATATATATATATATATATATATATATATATATAAACCTAACTAGATCTTAACCATGGTGCAGCCACATCATACAACATAATTATAATAAATATAATTATCAGTGATGTGTCACATACAGACACCAAAGGATGTCCTGTGTAGCAGGGTCCATAGCAAACATCATAGCAACAGTAGAATCATGACAGAATCCTCATAATCATCAAACTAAAGGTTGCATACATTTACTGAACAAAGATGATGAAACTAAAATGCACAAATCCAAAAAAAAGTTGCAGTTTTTAAGTGATGACAGCTCTTCTCTAAAAACTGTCTCTCTGTCATTTAATGTGATGAATCCTTGGCACAGTGTCTATGTTTCTCAATAAATTCTTATAAAATCTTATGTGTTTCTTCTCTTGTCTTCCTCTTCAAAACTTGCTGCACATTTTCTTGTTTTTTTGTTTCCTTTTTTATTTTAATGTTTTTTCACCTTTAAGTTGACTATATTAAACCCAGTTAACATTTCCTCCTTTCAGCTGTGTTTAATTGAACATGAACACAGTTTATGAGCAGTACAAAAAGGCAGTAATGCTAGATAACAGTTTTTGGCATCTCTGAGTAGCCCATGTTAAAATAATCACACCGTAAATAAAGGAAGTGAAGACTGAGGCCTGAGCACTCATGCTATTAATCTGCTGCTGAAAATAGCCCCCAACAAATGGAGATTTTTAATAACAAATAACTTTAAACAGTGAAATAATATATTGATGAGCAGTTTTTAAAACCGTCTTCAGTAGAAAACCACTGAGCTGAGTAACACATGTAGTGCATTTTCCAACTCTTAATTTGCCTAATTCTAAATTAATCTTGTTTGATTATACATTTGAATAGAAGTAACCTGTGTACTGTCTATTCCTGTCTTGTAAAATGAGACGCCATGTGAATGTAAATCTTGTCAGAATGGAAGCTGGTCATGTGATGGTAAAAATGGCCAAAGGGGTTAAAAGGCCTGCAGCCCAGGTCAGAGGTCAAAGCCACATGTTGTACTTTCTTTATATTGTCTTAAGGCAGCTGACCATCAGGAATAGGAAGAAATGGTGTGCTTGACCACGTATGGACACTATGGAATGTTTAGTAGAGTGGACCTAAGAAAAGTATATGAAGCATATGTGTGGGATGAATAGGGAGAGATCTCATATTGGTACAGAGACTCTCCAAGATTCATGAAGAGAGAGCTACATTTTTTTGCTCTTGGATTGGCCATGTTTTTGACACTGTTCTTTTTGGAATCAAACTCTTTGTGCAATAGAAGACGTGCCGGGTGACTTCTTTCATCAGCACATCAAGAAACAACACACACGCACACACACACACACACACACACACACACACACACACACACACACACACACACACACACACACACACACACACACACAGTGAACCCTCTCTCTTCTATTCTTTATATTTGCTTATAACAACTTGCACTTCTGGAAAACACAAGAAAGAATATAACACAGCGGAAAAAGAGAAGCAATACAACACAAACCCCCGTGTTTCCTCTCCTTCACATTATTCCAAACATATCTCTCGGAAGTGATAGACAAGCTACCAGCGCGACATGCAAATTACTTCTGATTGCCACGGGGAAGTCTCTCGCAAGTGGATCTGATTGGAATCAAACTGGCGTTTGATATTTGTTAGAAGCCGACAGGAATTAAAGTCAGCACCATATGAAGCAATTTTAATTACTTTACCCGAAAACGGGGACAGTGGGACTCCCACGCTCTCTCTCTCTCTCTCTCTCTCTCTCTCTCTCTCTCTCTCTCTCTCTCTCTCTGGGCTGATCGGCGGTGCAGGATGGAGATTATTTCTAGCTGGCGGCACATCAAATTAATGACAATTATGAAGGATCTGGTGGTCAGCTCCTACTCATCACACCCGTGTGTGTTTGCTTACGACCGGAATGCACGGCGAATCCCTTCAAGTGTCTCCTAATTAGACCCAGCACGCCCTTCCCGCTCTCACGCAGCGTCCTGTTTCACTCCACACCCAATTATTTTAATCCTGTGATTGCTCGGAGAGCGCCCCGGCCCGAGTGTCTACGGAGACGGATGCTGCCGGGGAGACGAGTGCGGCTGGAAAATGTGGACTCGTCAGCTGCCACCAGGGCCTCATCACCGGGCCCCTTCTGCCCCCAGGGCTCTGCAGCTCTGGCCCGCTGTGGGCTCCGCTGGGGTTATTCTTGCCTAAAATAAAGATGTCAAGGGATTTTTCCCCGCGCGCTTGTCAGCATTCCTAACCGCCTGCCAGGCTCCATACTCCGTGCTCCTCTGTGGATTAGAAGAAGGTATCATCTATTTACTAAAGACAGTCCGCTTTAAAAACCTTTGTTTTAAAAATAAACCCTATTAGTAACCAGTGATCAGGGGCGAAAATCCCATTTCGTTGATGGGTGGGGGACAATAAACAGTAAACTTTTAGAGAATAATTTCTGCATGGAAAAAAATACTATACCATCATACGACCATAATAACCTGGCCCTATAATATTTTCCTGCCTTTATAAAAGGTTATATTAATGTCATTAACCCTCTATGGTATAGTGATAGTGTTGCCATATGGCAACAATTATTTTATCTTAATTTTTCTAAAAAGCTGTGACATAAAATCTGTGTTTTTACTTTAGGTGTAAAAAGAGGGCTTTTATTTTGAAGGACATACAATTTATGAGGTCACATAACCAGCATATCCTGTTTGCTCATGGACATTTGACATGTAAACATCACTGTCTCACAACTGATGGTTGTCTTCTATTCAGAAATTGGGAACATGTTTTACAAAATCTTAAAAATATCTTTTATTTAGGACATTTTAAGTATTAAAAACATTAAAAAACATTTATTACCATGTCTAAATAACATTTCTTTCAATAGAGGTTTACAAGTAATAACAGTAGTTATAGCAATGTTCCATTTTATTTATATTTATAGGTAAAAAAACTGAGATGATGAATCAATGAGCTAAAAATTATGAGAATCTTTTATGGACCCACATCCATCCTCCACCTCCTAGTCGCTGTTGCTATGGTAACTTACATCATTAAAGCTTGTTAATAATCATTAGGTCTGATCTTAACCAGCAGAATGTTAAAAAAGATGCTGATTTTGGACAAATATCGAATGTGATAAATGACTCACTGGCTTCTTAGTTTGATTGGTTTCTTCCTTATAGCTAGCTAGTAGCTGTCAGATTAGCCGTTAGCCCATTGGCCCCGCCTACTGGAAAAATATATCTGGACAAAACCACTTTGAGGAATTGGAGGGGTGTCATTAAACATTCTTTAATATTAAAAATGATTTAGTTGTATTTACAAAGTTTTTTGGGGTGTCCCCCCTGGAACTTATACCAGTTATCAAAATCTCGTCTCGTCTCGTCTCGTCTTCTTCCGCTTATCCGTAATCGGGTCGCGGGGGGCAGCAGCTTCAGCAGGGAAGCCCAGACTTCCCTCTCCCCAGCTACTTCCTCCAGCTCTTCCGGGGGGACCCCAAGGCGTTCCCAGACCACCCGAGAGACATAGTCTCTCCAGCGTGTCCTGGGTCTTCCCCGGGGCCGCCGCCCGGAGGGACGTGCCCGGAACACCCCACCAGGGAGGCGTCCAGGAGGCATCCTCACTAGATGCCCGAGCCACCTCAACTGGCTCCTCTCGATGTGGAGGAGCAGCGGTTCTACTCTGAGCTCCTCGCGGATGACCGAGCTTCTCACCCTATCTCTAAGGGAGAGCCCAGCCACCCGGCGAAGGAAACCCATTTCGGCCGCTTGTATTCGCGATCTCGTTCTTTCGGTCACTACCCAAAGCTCGTGACCATAGGTGAGGGTAGGAACGTAGATTGACTGGTAAATCAGGAGCTTCGCCTTTCGGCTCAGCTCCTTCTTCACCACGACGGACCGATGCAGGGCCCGCATCACTGCAGACGCCGCACCGATCCGCCGGTCAATCTCCCGCTCCATCCTCCCCCCACTCGTGAACAAGACCCCGAGATACTTGAACTCCTCCACTTGAGGCAGGATCTCATCCCCGACCTGGAGTCGACACTCCACCCTTTTCCGGTCCAGAACCATGGCCTCGGATTTGGAGGTGCTGATTTTCATCCCAGCCGCTTCACACTCGGCTGCGAACTGCTCCAGTGAGAGCTGAAGGTCACGGCTCGATGAAGCCAACAGGACCAGATCGTCCGCAAATAGCAACGACCCAATCCTGAGGCCACCAAACCGCAGCCCCTCGACGCCCTGGCTGCGCCTAGAAATTCTGTCCATAAAAGTTATGAACAGAATCGGTGACAAAGGGCAGCCCTGACGGAGTCCAACCCCCACTGGAAACAAGTTCGTCTTATTACCGGCAATGCGGACCAAGCTCTGGCACCGAGAGTACAGGGACCGGACAGCCCGTGTCAACGGGTCCGGGACCCCATACTCCCGGAGCACCCCCCACAGGACTGCCCGAGGGACACGGTCGAACGCCTTCTCCAGATCCACAAAACACATGTAGACTGGTTGGGCGAACTCCCACGCACCCTCAAGCACCCTGCTAAGGGTATAGAGCTGGTCCACAGTTCCACGACCAGGACGAAAACCACACTGCTCCTCCTGAATCCGAGGTTCGACTATCTTACGGACCCTCCTCTCCAGTACCCCCGAATAGACTTTCCCAGGGAGGCTGAGGAGTGTGATCCCTCTATAGTTGGAACACACCCTCTGGTCCCCCCTTTTATAAAGGGGAACCACCACCCCGGTTTGCCAGTCCAGAGGCACTGCCCCCGATGTCCACGCGACGTTGCAGAGACGTGTCAACCAAGACAGCCCTACAACATCCAGAGCCTTGAGGAACTCAGGGCGAATCTCATCCACCCCCGGGGCCTTGCCGCCGAGGAGCTTTTTGACTACCTCGGCGATCTCAGCCCCAGAGATAGGCGAGTCCACCACTGATCCCCCAGACTCTGCTTCTTCAACAGAAGACGTGCTGGTGGGATTGAGGAGGTCTTCGAAGTATTCCCCCCACCGATCCAGGACGTCCCGAGTCGAGGTCAGCAGCACCCCGTCTCCACTGAACACAGTGTCAACGGTGCGCCGCTTTCCCCTCCTGAGACGCCGAATGGTGGTCCAGAACTTCCTCGAAGCCGTTCGAAAGTCTTTCTCCATGGCCTCACCGAACTCCTCCCACGCCCGAGTTTTTGCCTCGGCAACCACCGAGGCTGCGATCCGCTTAGCACGCCGATACCCATCAGCTGCTTCCGGAGACCCACAGGCCAAGAAGGTTCTGTAGGACTCCTTCTTCAGCTTGACGGCATCCCTTACCGCCGGTGTCCACCAGCGGGTTCGGGGATTGCCGCCACGACAGGCACCGACGACCTTACGGCCACAGCTCCGATCAGCCGCCTCAACAATAGAGGCGCGGAACAAGGTCCACTCGGACTCAATGTCCCCCGCCTCCCCCGGGACGTGGGTGAAGCTCTCCCGGAGGTGCGAGTTGAAGTTCCTTCTGACAGGAGATTCGTCCAGACGTTCCCAGCAAACCCTCCCAGAACGTTTGGGTCTGCCAGGTCTGACCGGCCTCTTCCCCCACCATCGGAGCCAACTCACTACCAGGTGGTGATCAGTTGACAGCTCCGCCCCTCTCTTCACCCGAGTGTCCAGGACATGAGGCCGCAAGTCCGACGACACGACAACAAAGTCGATCATCGAACTGCGGCCAAGGGCGTCCTGGTGCCAAGTGCACATATGGACACCCCTATGCCTGAACATGGTGTTCGTTATGGACAATCCATGACGAGCACAGAAGTCCAACAACGAAGCACCATTCGGGTTCAGATCAGGGGGGCCGTTCCTCCCAATCACGCCTCTCCAGGTCACACTGTCATTGCCCACGTGAGCATTGAAGTCCCCCAGGAGGACGAGGGAGTCCCCAGAAGGGGCGCCCTCCAGCACCCCATCCAAGGACTCCAAGAAGGGTGGGTACTCTGAACTGTCATTCGGCGCATAGGCACAAACGACAGTCAGGACCCGTCCCCCCGTATATTTTATTATATTATATTATATTTTAAGTTTAGATTTTATCAAAATCTAAACTTAAAATATACATTCCCATTTTACTTTATGACAATTATATTATGAAGTCATCAGGTCTTTATAACAGAATAGGATGATTCCCTCTTGGTCAATTACAGTGACCGTGCTTCCAAACAGCGGCTCAGGGAGTGAGGTTTGGGACGTCTCACTTCTTCGCTGTCACTGGAATCCGCCGCCACACAGGACCAATTGTGGTCAAAGCGCCCAGCCCCATGTCCCTTTGTTATTGTTGCTGCCGTGGATGATGGCTTCCATTTAATTCCAGTACATTCCACAACGTGTTTCCATGAAGGCAGCATCTCACTTAGAATTCCTGCAGAGGTTAATTTATTTGAAGCAACAGCAACCTGACGTTAATAATCCACCTGCAACTGGTGTCACTGTCATTTTCATCCCAGTTTGCTCCCCATTCATCTAGACTCTTATTATTATAATTATTATTATTATACCTTATTATGCCAGGAAGAAAGGAAGGATGGCCACATAGCTCTGCTGTGCAATTGTCGCTATTCTAAATGAGAATGTCCTTGGCCACCAAGCTTCATTAAAATCATCCAGGTAGTTTTTTGTCTTTTTTTTTTTATCTGGAAAACACAACCTCCTTGTGAAGCTTATTAATACTGAAAGAAAAAAAGAACATTTAAAAGCTGCATTTGTTCTTTTCAAAACACAATCAAATTGAAAAGATACACACCTTTACTGTTTTCTGTCATTTTCCATGTGCCAATATAGGCCAGTGACAAAAAGTCTTTGGCAAGATGAGAGAAACTTAAAATACAGTTTTAAGAAGCATTCATTAGGTTCCTCAAAATGTACATTTTGTGTTCATGTTGCTTTCTTGTTATTTTATCTTGTTTTCAGTCCATTTGTATCAGTTTTTAAATCACTTTTTTTGTGTGGCACAAAATGTCAAATGGTGTTTCTGATCTCCATATCAGATATTTATCTGCAATGATTTTAGAGAAATTATAAATATGTGTAATATGAATATTTTATTAATATATTCATATTTAATTTAATTAATTGTAAGATGTGTTGATAGGATTTGTTTTTAATTGTTTAAAAACTTTTTAAGAGAGTTAAATTATAATTATCTGTTACCAAGGTTTTAGGGTTACACCACATGACAGTTTTGTCACTGACCTGTGTGTGTGTGTGTGTGTGTGTGTGTGTGTGTCTGTGTGTCTGTGTGTGTGTGTGTCTGTGTCTGTGTGTGTGTGTTTGTGTGTGTGCATCAACTGCCTTAAATGCTGCTTTTTTTTTTTTTTTACTTTGTCCACTATCCACAGTCTATCTATGAAATCTGATGATCATTTCTAAATGTATATAAATGCATGGCTGTTGAAATGGCTGTTGAAATGAAATATGTTCTATCATATAAATGTCATGTTTATGTTATATTATTACAGGCTTATGAGCTGCAGATAAAATCAGTATTGTGTGACACAACATGAGACATCCTAGACATAAAATACAGGCTGGTGACAGCATCGGCTGTGTTGACATTTAAAATGAGTGATTTCAGAGAAAGTATATGGAACTAATACTGGGTTAAATGTTTCATACTTGGAAAACGTGTGTTGAATGAAAAATGAAAATAAATAATTTGTTCAAACTGATTAGCAGAGTGAAGTATTTCAAGGAACTGCAAACATGTATAAATGCGTGTGAAAGACAGAATGTTTCAGTAAAACCAGAGTATTTTGTAAAGTGTCCAGTGAAGATCAGACGATTCTGTTCCTGAAGCAGCTCCAGTGATACTGAGACCCAGCTAAGCCGTGACTGAGCCGGAGTCTGGTGGAACGGACACATCTCCAGCATTAGAGTGACCAAACGGTGAATTATCACCTCAGCTCTACGGAGCGTTTTATCCTGTTTGAGCTGGGTTCAGTCTCAGTGCTCTCCACAACCCTGGATTCCAGCTGTTTCCAGTAGAAAAAGTTGACTCACAAACCACCGAGCAGCAGACAAGACGAAGTTAGCGAGTCGCTGCTGAACCGAGTGCAGCATTTATTTTTATTTGAATAGATTTTATCCATCACTTTTAATTTACTATAATATATATAATGATAATAATAATAATAATATATGTATTTAATTTACTAAATAAATATATTTAAAAACGCGAGTAAAAAAATCCCCAAATCCTTATAAAAATTATGCAATTTGTTTTGATGCAATGGGAAAACTGCATTTTTTATATCCTCATCCAAAAAATGTGAAATGTATTAATGTTTTTTGTTACTTGGCTGTTAAAAAAAATAGCAAGGTCTGCATTTTTTCTTTAAAAACTTGTATATTTACTTTATGAACTGAAAAATCTTCAGGATTTAGCATCAAGCAAATATTTAGCAATCAAGTAATATTTAGTTACACGCGTTATCCATTGCTCGACTAGACCTCTATTTAGCTTGCACAGTGACTGGAACGGGAAAATATCCCTCATTTGGCCAGTTAACATTTAGAATTTGTGGTTGGAATCAATGAAATTATAAAAGTTTAACATTCATGCTCAGACATCTGCTGTGACCCAGATTCAAACTGGGGTTGCTGCGACCACAACGCAGAGTACTAACCACTATACGATCACGGCTCCATGTGGGTCTGAGGAACTCGTTGAGTTAATCCATTCTTTTACTAAAGTCTTTTGTAGGATTATGTGAGATTCCTGAAATTCCAGGATTTTTAAATAAACATGACACCGAGCTAGCCAGGAGTCAAACCTAGAATCTTCTGATTCGTAGTCAGACGTGAAATCCATTGCTCCACTAGGCGTCTCTTTGAGTTGCAGAGTGACTGGCACTGGAAAATATCCCTCATTTGGCCATTAACATTTAGAATTTGTGGTTGGAATCAATGAAATTCTGAAAGTTTAATATTCATGCTCAGACACCTGCCATGACCCGGATTCGAACCAGGGTTGCTGCGACCACAACGCAGAGTACTAACCAGTATACGATCACGGCTCCACGTGAATCTGAGGACCTTGTTGAGTTAAACCATTGTTTTACTTAAGTCTTCTCTGGAATATGTGAGATTTCTGAAATTCCAGGATTTTTAAATAAACATGACACCGAGCTAGCCAGGAGTCGAACCTAGAATCTTCTGATCCGTAGTCAGACGCATTATCCATTGCGCCACTAGCCCTCTGTTTAGCTTGCACAGTGACTGGAATAGGAAAATATCCCTCATTTGACCATTTAGAATTTGTGGTTGGAATCAATGAAATTATAGAAGTCTAACATTCATGCTCAGCCATATGCCGTGACCCAGATTCCCTCATTTGACCATTTAGAATTTGAGTTTGGAATCAATGAAATTCTGAGAGTTTAACATTCATGCCCAGATATCTGCCGTGACCCAGATTCGAACTGGGGTTGCTGTGACCACAACGCAGAGTACTAAGCACTATACGATCACGGCTCCACGCAAATCTGAGGACCTTGTTAAGTTAATCCATTCTTTTATTTAAGTCTTTTCTGGAATATGTGAGATTCCAGAAATTCTAAGGATTTTTAAATAAACATGACACCGAGCTAGCCAGGAGTCAAACCTAGAATCTTCTGATCCGTAGTCAGACGCGTTATCCATTGCTCCAGTAGCCCTCTGTTTAGCTTGACAGTGACTGGAACAGGAAAATATCCCTCATTTGACCATTTAGAATTTGTGGTTGGAATCAATGAAATTCTCAAAGTTTAACAGTCATGCTCATGCCATGACCCGGATTCGAACCAGGGTTGCTGCAACCACAACGCAGAGTACTAACCAGTATACGATAACGGCTCCATGTGTTTTGTAGCACCTTGTTGAGTTAATCCATTGTTTTACTTCAGTCTTTTCTGGAATATGTGAGATTCCTGAAACCAGGAGTCGAACGTAGAATCTTCTGATCCGTAGTCAGACACGATATCCATTGCACCGCTGGGCATCTCTTTGAGTTGCAGAGTGACTGGCACCGGAAAATATCCCTCATTTGGCCAGTTAACATTTAGAATTTGTGGTTGGAATCAATGAAATTATAAAAGTTTAACATTCATGCTCAGACCTCTGCCGTGACCCAGATTTGAACTGGGGTTGCTGCGACCACAACGCAGAGTACTAACCACTATACGATCACGGCTCCATGTGGGTCTGAGGAACTCGTTGAGTTAATCCATTCTTTTACTTAAGTCTTTTCTGGAATATGTGAGATTCCTGAAATTCCAGGATTTTTAAATAAACATGACACCGAGCTAGCCAGGAGTCAAACCTAGAATCTTCTGATCCGTAGTCAGGCGCGTTATCCATCGCGCCACTAGCCCTCTGTTTAGTTTGCACAGCACTGGAACAGGAAAATATCCCTCATTTGACAAGTTAACATTTAGAATTTGTGGTTGGAATCAATGAAATTCTCAAAGTATAACATTCATGCTCAGACATCTGCCGTGACCCAGATTCGATCTGGGGTTGCTGCGACCACAACGCAGAGTACTAACCACTATACGATAACGGCTCCATGTGCGTCTGAGGAACTTGATCCATTGTTAATCCATTGTTTTACTTAAGTCTTTTCTGGAATATGTGAGATTCCTGAAATTACACGCGTGCATGAGTGTGAGTGTGTGTGTGTGTGTGTGTTTGTGGCAAAAATTACTTGGAAACTGAGAAAATGGCAAAAATGTGAACGTGTTGTTTTGTTTTGCAGCCCCATATTTTGGCTGGATATATCACATATCTCAATATATCACAATATTACGTTTTTGATATCGACCCAAACCTAACATATCCTAATATATATATATATATATAGTCAGAGAAGGGAGAGTGATAAGACTGAGAGATCTGCTTTTCCCACATTCTTCATGTAATCCTCAGCACCTCCAGCCAGATATGACACTGAGACATAAATGGTGTGTTTAAGTGTTGCTATGAAACACCCATCACTGTGTCCACCTCAGCTATTTGAGAAGAAAAAGTGGGATAAAGTGAAGCTAGTCTGAACCTCCCAGGCAAGGTGAACAACAAGAGGAGGAGGTGAGGATGAGGGTGGGTTGTGGGGGGTGCAGGTTTTTCTCTTCCTCAAATATTATAACCGTTTCGCCTCAGCTAAAGCCATCAGCAACCAATACAATGAAAATTATGCGAGCGTAAACAGCATCTTGACAGCAGCGGCGAGCGTTATCACCATGTTCTGTCTCTTGCAGGGATAGTCACATTAATCTTAAAGTTTCCGCACTGTGTGAATTCATGTGAGATTCCATTTTGCTACGGGAGATTGACTGGGGGGAAAAAAAAAGCTCATCCGAGTCACCTGGCCTCCTTTGTCTTACCTTATGTCAGATGAAGGGAAAAACATTATCACACCGTGCTGATTAGATCTGAATTGCTTGGCCCCATCTGATAACAGGCTACTATGATTATCACATACATCTCACCATCTTGGCTGGAAAATAAATAAATAAGAGGGTGACCTTGAAAGCCATCCATCCTATTGAAGCATCTAGTGGATAAAACAGTTGTCCTTCAAACTTAATGTGTTATTAGCTGACAACACATCCCATAGAAGCATTTTCTGATTGTGGTCATTGTGGGTCAAAATGAGTAGTTTACTGATATGAGATACTACTGATATTTACTTGACTTGAGTAATACTTAAATAACTTTAATCAAATTTTTCAAATCAAAAAAAGGAAAATGCTAATTTCGGGCACTTCCATCAAATGGTTTGGAACAAATAAAATCAATGCAATCCTGCAGAAGATATTAGCAGCAGTATGTTAGAGCCTTAACGGTTAATCAATTAGTTGATAATTATTACATTAACGGTCAACTGTTATGATAATCGATTAATAGATTTGAGTTTTATTTTTTAAAAAAAGAAACCACTAGTCAATCACTAGTCACACCACTATGATAGTAAACTGATGATTTTTGGGTTGTGGAGTGTTGGTCTGGACAAAAAAAAAAACAGCAGTTTCAGCTTTGGGAAATAGATATTGACATTTTACACCATTTCATGAACCAAACAACTGATTGATTAATCGTTTCAATATTCAATAGACTAATTGACTATTAAAATAGTCATTAGTTGCCGCCCTATGATATAGGCATGGCTGTAATTATACATGTAATGTACCAGTGTTAATCACACTGAAATTCCAATAGGTGCATATTTATTATTATATTTTGTAAAAAAAAGTTCAATATTTTTTGTCAATTCAGAGTGAAATTCTTATATCAATTTATTACACATACATGAAATATTTCAAGTCTTCACAATCACAAGTGAAAATCTATAATATTAAGTACAATTAGTCTAATATTGTATAGAATTATCTTATTGCATTAACTAGTAATTTAGCTTATTTCAAGCTTATTTTTCCTTGATTTGGGTTGATTTACAACATTTTCTCAAAATTAGATTAAATTGACTCAGATCAAGTATAAATTAGCCTTTTTATTTTTGAAATTTATTTCATTTCATTTTTATTATTGCATTATCAGGTAATTTTGATTATTTCAAGTTTGTTTTTTTCCTGATTTGGGTCAAAATAATTTCTCAAAATAAGATCAACTTGGCTTAAAGTATAAATTAGCTATTTTATTATTGAAATTTTATTTTACTTCTAAAACTGAACGGATGCTTTATGCTGTATCCAGCGTTTCACTTCCTGTTTGCTGTGATCTGTGCTGTGCAACAAATTCGCTTGCGACTCCCACAAAAAAATGTGTTTTAACCATAAGGATCATTCTGCAACTCCAGACAGACTTTTTTTTTTAATATGTCTTTTGTTGGTAAAGGTTGCAGGACTCCTGGATCAGGTTCACAAGCCAGAACTCATGAAGAAAAGTCTTTTTTTTCTCTGTAGTTTGACTCAGACTGAACTGAACCCCATGTAACCTCCTCACAGAGCCACTTTTTAATTTGTAAATTGAGAAGTGAATCCAATGCAGCTTCTGTATCTGGTTCCAGCCATTTGTTTTACAAATTAAAACGCTCTAATCCCTTAAGCTATTTGGCACCGCTGACCGACTGAATTTGTTTAGAAATTATATTCATTTCAAAGGTTTTTAAGCCACTCGCTGTCCTGGAGAGGCCAGGGTAAGGAAGTTGTCAGACATGACATGTCTCTGTGTCTCTGGTCCTGGATCACACCTCTCAGCCCAAGGTAAACCTGCCCCCCGCCTCCCCTTTCTCCATCCATTCCATTACATCAAAGCACTAAGATACATGTTTGCCTTTGAAGAGAGTGTAATTTTTTATTTTTTTACCTATTTTTTTTTCTCTCCACCAGACTGTGAATTGTGCCTCTGGGCCCTCGCTGGTAGAGTGATGATTGTGGAGCAGGTAGAGGCACTCAATAATTCAGTGTCGGTGTGGAGTAGCGGTGGGGGGGGGTGCGACCTCGCTTTTGACTCAGAAGGAGCCCCCGCCACCGTCGGCTGATAAGCACCCAAGGTGGCGTCTGACCTCGTGGCGCTGAGGATGCGGGGAGTCAAGTAGCTGGAAACTGTGAGGAAAAAAAAATGAGGTCTGGAGAGTGCACAAACAGACACAAAGAAAAAGAGGAAGAAAAGATATGAAACATAGACTGAAAAGGCAGGAGATGCAGCAGGAAGTTTCAGACACACGGTGTTTGACCTCGGTGTCACGAGTGTTAACGTTACTGCTTCACCTGAACCTGAAATTACAGAGGAGGAGAAAAAAGATGTTTTCATAATGGGAGCTGCTCTCTGTTCATATGAATACAGAAAATATGTTAAACCTTTATTGAATGAAATGATACTTCGACAAAAAAAAACGTTTTGAATGTTTTTATTACTGAAAATGTCCTAAATAATATATAATAGATATATATATTTCAGATTAGATTACTTTATTGATCCTTTGGGAGGTTCCTCTGTCTTATAACAGTGTTATAAGACACACAAACAGAAGAGAAAAGGAGAAATAAAATAAATTAAAAAACACCCTAAATACCAACACCAACATAGAGAAAATGAATAAATAATAAACATAAAAGTAAATGCCTATACACACACCTGTATTATTTCTACATAGTTATTGTAAAGGTGAGGTAGATGAGTAGATTATTGCACGTGGAAATATTGGAAAAATAGAAAGAAATTACACAGTTATTTTGTACACATTATATACATTATTATGAACTCTATAAGTATGTTTATATATATCTAAATATATACATATTATGTTTATAATTATATAAATATGTATAAATAAAGAGTATAATACAAGTATAACCATGTAAGCTGCAGGTTAAGATATTAAAATAGAAATAACAGTATAAAAAATGTGTGTATAAAAAAGAAAACGTAGTAAACATAGTCTCAGGATAGTTCCATACTATGTAAGTCAATGAGACTCCATTAGGTTGTATACACTAGGAATTTATCATATTTGCATATGGCAACAAATCTATTTTAACATATTAGAAAAGAAATGTTTCTAAATATATATTAAATGTAAAAACAAAAAATAAATAAATGAATAAAGTTTACTTACTCCAGATAGTAAGGTCAATAGTGAAATAGGTGAAAATTTTCCAAAATTCTGAATAAAAGACATCCTTCAGTCCTGAGACAATGATGCTCACATGTCAAATGTCATATTGCCATATGGCAACACTATGCAATAGTATACTGAGTATTGGACTAATTGTACTAATTATAAGACATTTTAGAAGATGCGTTAGATATTATGAGACATTTTAATTAAAGCCAATGGAATTGGGAGTATGATGCACAGAATACTGAGAGGGTTTGGTTTTTGCCGAACCCCGGAGCAGAGACAGAGACGGGCGTACGGTGCAAAAAGAGGTTTATTCCAACAAAAAGGTGTGCAAAAATAAACTAAGGGCGCTGGCTGGGGGAAGGCAGCCAGGAACGGGGGAGCCAGGTTCTCTGGAGTAGGGGACGGCGTGAAGCGGAAGAAGGCAGGAGGAGCTGTGAAAAAAACGGTAAGTGCACAAAAAGGGAATAGTCCAAAAACACATCAGGAAACGTCAGCGAACATGTAGACTGGTACCGGGACGAGGCTTGGTCATAAAGCACTGGCAACATGGGCTAGTATAATCCGGCGGCGGTGTAATGTTGCTTCCGGGTATATAACGGGACCGGTTGATTGCTGATCCCCGAGAGCTGCGTCTCATCCCGAGCTGCAGACCGTCACAGGCCACGCCCCGCCACTCTGTGGAAAAACACTAGGGGAAAGAGAACACACAACAACAACAACCAAACCACAACAGTACCCCCCCCTCAATGGGCGCCACCCGGCGCCCTACCAGGCTTGTTTGGGAATCTTCTATAAAAATCCCTGATGAGGCTATTGTCCAGAATCAGGGAACGGGAGACCCAGGAGCGCTCCTCTGGGCCGTACCCCTCCCAGTCCACTAGAAACTGGAATCCCCTTCCTCGCCGGCAAACATCCAGCAGCTGCCGAACGGTGGTGTATGCCGGGTGGTTGTCAATGAGGCGGGGGGGCGGAAGGGGGTCGGTAGGAGGGTTGAGAGGGCTGGAGACTACCGGCTTCAGCAGAGAGACATGAAATGCTGGGTGGATGTTAAGACTGGAGGGAAGCTTCAGCTTTACTACGCTGGGGTTAATTATTTTGGTTATTTCAAATGGACCGATGTACCTGGGGGCTAGTTTCCTGGATTCCACCTGGAGGGGGAGGTCACGGGAGGAGAGCCACACCTTCTGCCCTGGCCGATAGTCCGGGGCGGGAATCCGATGCCGGTCCGCAAGCCGCTGGTCCGCAGGGCCGCTCTGGTCTCCCTCCAGACTCGATGGGCGCGCCTGAGGTGCTCACGTACCGAGGGGACCGCAACACCAGTCTCCTGCGTAGGGAACAGGGGGGGCTGGAAGCCTATGGAGGCCATAAAGGGAGACATGCCTGTGGCGGAGCTGACCAGGGAGTTGTGTGCATATTCAACCCACGGGAGGTGCGACGACCAGGAGGCGGGGTGATCAGCAGCAACACAGCGGAGTGCCGACTCCAGATCCTGGTTGGCCCGCTCCGTCTGGCCGTTAGTCTGCGGATGGAAGCCAGAGGAGAGACTCACCGACGCCCCCAGCGCCCAGCAGAATGCCTTCCATACTTGGGATGTGAACTGGGGTCCCCGGTCAGAAACAATGTCCACAGGGATTCCGTGGAGCCGGAATACGTGTTCGACCATCAGCTGTGCGGTTTCCATCGCCGAGGGAAGCTTGTGTAGAGGCACGAAGTGGGCGGCTTTGGAGAACCAGTCGACGACTGTGAGGATGACGGTGATCCCGCCTGACGGGGGGCAGGCCTGTCACGAAGTCCAGCGCGATATGTGACCAGGGACGCGGGGGAATGGGCAGGGGCCGAAGCAGTCCCGCAGGGGCGCGGTGAGACGCCTTGCTGCGAGCGCAGACGGAGCAGGCGGCGACAAAGTTCCGGGTGTCGGCTGCCATGGTGGGCCACCAAAAACGCTGCCCCACGACCGCCAGAGTGCGGTGGACGCCGGGGTGGCACGCAATGTGGGAAGAGTGCCCCCACTGGAGTACCGCCGACCGCACCGCCTCCACGACGAACAACCTCCCCTGGGGACACCCCTCCGGTGGCGGCTGGTCAGCAAGGGCCTCCTGCACCTCCCGCTCCACCTGCCATCTGGCCGCCCCACCCACACATGCAGAAGGGAGAATGGTCTCCACCACCCCCCCCGTCTGATACCGGGTCAAACTGACGCGAGAGAGCGT
Source organism: Lepturacanthus savala (assembly GCA_030544235.1). Taxonomy (NCBI): domain Eukaryota; kingdom Metazoa; phylum Chordata; class Actinopteri; order Scombriformes; family Trichiuridae; genus Lepturacanthus; species Lepturacanthus savala. The sequence continues at coordinate 27,044,143 of CM060477.1, read as the reverse complement.
CAGGCTTGGTGTTGCGGGACCCCGGCCGGAAGGTAAGGGTGAAACGAAACCTCCCCAGGAACAGAGCCCAACGAGCCTGGCGGGAATTTAACCTGTGGGCAGAACGGAGGTAAGACAGGTTCTTATGATCGGTCCAAACAACAAACGGCAGAGCGGCACCCTCCAGCCAATGTCGCCACTCTTGCAGCGCTAGCACCACGGCCAGCAGCTCGCGGTTACCGACATCGTAATTCCTCTCCGCCGGGGAAAGACGGCGCGAGAAGAAGGCGCAAGGTTGCAGCTTGTGGTCCGAGAGCGCACGTTGGGACAAAACCGCGCCTACACCGGTGTCCGAAGCGTCTACCTCCACCACAAATTGCAACGCGGGGTCCGGGTGACAGTACTGGGGCTGAGGAAAAGAGTTTCTTGAGCCGCTCGAATGCCGCACTAGCCTCGGGGGACCAGTGGAAGGGGATTTTCGAGGAGGTGAGTTGGGTGAGAGGCTGTGCGACAGAGCTATAGTTCCTTATGAAGCGCCGGTAGAAGTTCGCAAATCCCAAAAACCGTTGTAGGTGTTTACGGGTGGAGGGGATGGGCCAGTCTACTACGGCTTGGACCTTTCGCGGGTCCGCCCGTAGAGCGGTCTCACCCCACCCGCTCTGAGCGGCCAGGATCCTAAAATCGATGGCGAAAATCGCCACCGGAGCGGGACCCTGGCGAAAAGTCAGCAGCCGGTTGCCGGCTTCCCTGCCTCGAACTGGGTGGTCAAATACCCGCCGCATCTCCGCGAGAAAGGCGGAATAGTCTTGGCGGACGGGTGAGTCTTGGGTTGCCTCCGCCCAGGCAGCCGCTCGCTCCGCGAGCAAGCTAACAATAAAAGCTATTTTTGATCGATCCGAGTGATATGTCCGGGCTGCTGATCGAACACCAGCGAGCACTGGTGGAGAAATTGTCCGCAGCTCCCTAGTTCTCCGGAGTAACGGGCGGGCGTGGGGATATACGGTTCCCGCAAAGTCTGTCGCTCCGGGCTGAGCGAAGCGGACGACGCAGCGGGGCGGCTACGGAGGTTAGTCCCGTCGGGAGGAGATACCGCGGATAGTCCGGCAGCGATAGTCTCCACCCGATTCCCCAGCTGCGTGAAAGCCGCAGAAAAGTCTCTCATCTCCTGCATGAGTTCTGCCAAAGCACGCTCGTGTTGTCCCATGCGTGAGCCCTGGTTAGAAAGTGCCAGACGGAGTTGCTCTGTCTCCGCGGGGTCCATTCTGGCCGGATTATTCTGAGAGGGTATGGTTTTTGCGGAACCCCGGAGCAGAGACAGAGACGGGCGTACGGTGCAAAAAGAGGTTTATTCCAACAAAAGGTGTGCAAAAATAAACTAAGGGCGCTGGCTGGGGGAAGGCAGCCAGGAACGGGGGAGCCAGGTTCTCTGGAGTAGGGGACGGCGTGAAGCGGAAGAAGGCAGGAGGAGCTGTGGCGAAAAAGGAAAAAAACGGTAAGTGCACAAAAGGGGAATAGTCCAAAAACACGTCAGGAAACGTCAGCGAACATGTAGACTGGTACCGGGACGAGGCTTGGTCATAAAGCACTGGCAACATGGGCTAGTATAATCCGGCGGCGGTGTAATGTTGCTTCCGGGTATATAACGGGACCGGTTGATTGCTGATCCCCGACAGCTGCGTCTCGTCCCAAGCTGCAGACCGTCACAGGCCACGCCCCGCCACTCTGTGGAAAAACACTAGGGGAAAGAGAACACACAACAACAACAAAAACCAAACCACAACAGAATACCAGATCTTTCCAATGTGAGATTATGAATGACTGACGTCTAAAAGATGTTGAATCGTCAAAGTGTGGCGAAAGGATTTTTCTTTTAATGACGTCGCAGAAATCCATTAACTCACTTGTGAAAATAATCAGCTTATGCATGGTGAGCAATGGGAGTCACATTGATGATAATATGATGTTCATCTGTGTGGTTGTGGAGGTGGATACAGTTTGCTTGCTTCAAGTTTTTTTTTTCTCCTTTTCTTGATGTTGGTCAATTTAGTCTTGATTTCCTGAATAAGATTTTTTTTACTCCTTTTTCATTTACTTTTTATCTTTATGTTGCCTTTTTATACCATATTTTGGACTTTTTTTATCTCAAAATGTCAAAAACTTGAAAATAGTAAAAAAAAAAAAAAACAGCTAATGGAATAAGATAATTCAAAATATAAAATGTTGGACTAAATATAAGATAGTCCCTCTTGGTAATTTATTTTTTTATTCTTGCAATGTAGTTCTGCTGCTGTACACTCATCTATTGCAAGCCTGTCCATCCTCTGTTACTCCTCTTTTCTTCTTTTTTTCTTCCCATTAAAAGGTTTTTTAGGGTTTTATTAATAAATAATAATAATAAAAGCCCCCTTTCCACACCTAGCTGTAGAAACAGCTTTTTAGATAAATGAAGGTAAAGTAATTGTTGCCATAGGGAAACACGTTGCAATAGAGGATTCCATTGGAATTCGAAGTACGATGCACCAAATACCAAACCAGAGAATTATAAGGTCATAATAGGTCTTCTATTTGTTTATTTCCACCTAGTAATTAAAAAAAATCAACTAATTTAGCTTCAAAGTTTCAATGTTCACAATCAAGTGTAAAAGTCCTAGCAGTGCAAGTCTTTGCTCTGATGTGGAAATACACATATTTCTAATAAGAAATGCCTCCTGAGCAACTGCACAAACATCTATTTTTTTCCAATAACTTAATGAGAGCATAGCTTGGAGATAATATTATATTTTTCGCATAGTGTAGTTAGTTGACTCCACTTCGCCTGTTGGAATTATCCCTCCATTCTACATGTAGTGGGCGTAATTACCTCATAAGATAGCAGTGTGTAAAATCATGATAGGCACCTTGGGGGAAATAAACACACTGACCTGAGGATTTAAGGCGACACACGTCTGAGCAGATGATCCCACAGACCCTCCGGCTCGGCTCAGCCCCCTTCAGGTCATAAACTATGCATTAGCTGCTAACCATAATTCCAAACCCCAATGGGAACATTAAAGCAGTAATGGTGACGTCCCCCCTCCATAGACACACGCTGTGTGTTGATGCTTCACACAAGAGTTGGAAAGAGAACAAAAAAAATCTACTCCACTGGAAGTTTACTTGATGAAATGTTATTAAGATAAATAAAAGTCAATTTTCTTTTTTTTCTTTAGAAGGGGGGGGGGGCTGTTTTAACGCTTTTAACTGTTTTAACAGAGTTTTTTTAACTGTTTTTTTTCCAACTTCAGATTTTTAATCCTCATGTGTTCCCGGTCAAATCTGATCATTTCAAAGTTTTTGTCTCTGAAAATGTGGTTAATTTGATTAGATTCACCTAAGACTTTGTCCACAAAGAGGATTTCAACACACAAAATAAATTGTATTCATTTAAATACAATTTTGTGTGTTTTAATCAACTTTTGTACACTCTCAATGTTCCTGGTCAAAAGTGAACGATCATTACAAATAAATGGAGGAAACCAGAATTAATGGAAGAAATTGAACTCAGGTACAGCTACATTTGTCAGATGGACACACACACACATACACACATACACACATACACACACACACACACACACACACACAAAGATCAACAGTCTCTCAACACTCTTAGCCATATTTGTCTGTATGTGTGTGTGTGTATGTGTGTGTGTGTGTGTGTGTGTGGTGATGCAAACTACTACCAGTATGCTGCTAACTTGTTGTATTGACACACAGCCATCACTGCTACGATTGGGCCTCAAGACTTTTCTTCAACTCGTGTCTGTCCACACATCTTTTATTTCTAACTACATGGACACAGACGTGTGGAAACGACAGCGACCTTGGGTCAGCACCAGCAGAAATCCACATGGAGTATAAAAGCACATTTTTTTCATCACAGTTCCACTTCAATAATGACTGTGTGTAAAGACCTGACCTTTATTCTCTGGTAATAGGAGGCATATGATACACAGAGGAAACTTGCTTCCCTTTATTTTGAATACTTCACTAGCTGTTTATAATGTAGCAAAATGCACGCTTTAACAATAAAAGTGAAATTACTGATTTAAAAAATTACAAGCTCCATCCAAAAGAGTCTTGGAGGAATGTTGAATCTGCGGGACACTTTGTTTGGTTCCTTTTCACTTTCACTGGGATTGGTTTAGATCCAAGTGAGGAAAGTCCTCCAGCGGGAAAACATTGTTTGTTTCTCTGGCCAAAGGGAGACAATACGGCAGCATGTGAAGAATCAGCCGTCGGGCACCAGATGGGGTCTCAATGTACAGCATGTTCAGCTCGGGGGGGGGGGTTAGTCTCGCTGATATAACCTGCTGCTGAAAGTGAAAATATTTGTTTCCTTCCCTCTCTCTTGCCCCAGCTTCTGAATGTAATGGGATGTGTTCGCCAACGCCAATGTCCCGACTTCAGGGCTGTAAAGAGAAAATCAGCAAACTTCATATACTGGTGATTTTTGTGTAATTTAGAACATGCTTGTTTGCATCAAATGCAGGAAAATAGGGGGATTCGAAGGACTAATGCATCGTCAAATTAGATTAGATTAGATCGGACTTTATTGATCCTTTAGGAGGTTCCTCAGGGAAAGTGAAGCTCTAACACATCACAGACAGCACTGTTATGAAATTTAACGACATAAAAACAGAAGAGCAATATGTAAAAAGAACAAAAAACATCATGAATACCAACACCTACACAGAGAAAATAATATAAATAACAATAAGAAAAAAATAAAAGGAAATGTCTATGCACACCTCTATTATAGCTACATGGTTATTGTAAAATGCACAAGTTATGTAGGCAGGTGAGTAGATTATTGCACATGGAATTATTGCAAAAATAGAAATAAATAAAGTACACACAGTTATGTATTCTGTATACTTTATTATATAGATACGCACACACGCACACACACACACACACACACACACATATATATATATATTTATATATATAAAGAGCATGATACAAGTTTAATAATGTAAGCTATATGTTAAAATATTAAATAGAAAGTATATACTATCTAAAAAAAGCTACTCCATTAGGTTGTATACACCAGAAATTTTTCCATATTTGCACACTATTGCCATATAAAACTATATATATATATATATATATATATATATATATATATATATATGAATACATACACACACATTCATACTCATACATACATACAATAGAATAATCAAACAATTAAATATTGAAAGTAATATTCTCTATGACTAGAAGAGTCATGTATCATAGTAGAAGTATATGCATACATGAATCTTCTTTGTGCACCTGGCTGATACGTGTGAATCACACATTCCTGCACACTCCGTTTTATTAATTTCCTTCAATATTAAAAAAACAGCTGAGTCTGTATTTTAGCTGAAAGCCTCCGGGGGCAGCGTTAACCTGTTTGTTTGTAGTTATATGAACCTCATAAGACATGAAGACAATTAGGCCAATCTTCATAATCATTACTCACCGGTCCTCAGGGAGAACTTAGGTATAGTAAAGTTAAGGCTGCTGTGGTGATTTGTCTGGTGTCCACTTGGTAATTCTTCTATTTATAGAGGCTCATTAAGCCGTGTAAATCTCTCCTCACTGCTAGCACATCTACATTTTGTGGCATTTCCTATAGTAGAATTAAATCAGAGGCCCAGCAAAATCTGAATGTCCAACACCATCACTTCTTCAAGAGAACCAACATTGAAAGAGTCATTTAAAAAGAGATAGGACTTAATCACTTATATAGATATTCCCCTCTCTCAAATCTTGAAACTGCCATATTCAAACAACTTTCTTATTAGGAATTAACATATTGTAGATGGTGCAGATTTCCCTGTATTCTGTATTTCAAGAGTGCTCATGGATTTCAGAGGTCTTTCACTCTCAGGAGCACATTTCCATATGGGAGGTCACAACTGGAAAAGGGAACCAACACGGGGTGCAAAACTAAATTTTCCACTTGCTTTAACCTTTTATTTTTGAACTGGTAGCACCACCAAATATGCATCAAACAGCTCAACAACACAAACAAAAAGGCAGATCGGGTGTCATTAATCAAACCTTCCGGATTCTGACATTGGAATTTGGAACATTTACTTTGAATAATCTGATTCTTGGAGTCAGCATCTCTAAATGTGAAACAAATGTGAAAATACTGTATGCGATCAGATCTAGCCTACCTCCTCACACTATGAATTTCTGATATTCTAATATTCTAATGAATATTAGATACATTTCTAAATAATTAGGTAAATATACATATTAAATAAATGGTTACTGTTAAATAAGTACAGAATGGTTAAAATGCTGAAATCTACTTTGTCTTAAACATTTTCCAAATAGATTCTTCAGAATGCTATCAACCTGTTTCATAGTCCTCGTTTGTCATGAAACTCATGATCCCAGACAACAATTTTGTGCTTTATTTCATTTCATTTAAAGCATTTCCTCTAGTCTTGATCTTAAATCTGAGCATGACACTGAATTCCTCATGTGTGAAAACATATAAAAGCGCATTACATTCAGGTTGTTACCTTCTTTAGGCAATAAGATAAGGCATTCTGGGGCATTATTGGACATTTTTGAGCCTGGCATAAAGAAGATTTGAATTCAGCATCCTTCAAAACCCCTAAAAATGTTGTATGCCAAAAAGTACCATGAAATGCCTTCAGGACTTTAAATGAGCACATTTTCCAAAATCCTGCCTAGTCTAGTCAGAACATAACTTAAATCAAGTGTTGTTGTAACTTAATAAATGATGTCTGATGGTTAGTTAATGATTTCCTGCTTTTCATGCAACAGCCATGAGCCCTTAGCAGCGCTTTGATTCATCAGGAAGACCTCTTAATTTTGGACCTCTGACCTAAGTGAAAAAGGCAGAACAGCATCTGAACCAAAATGTATTCAATGCATTGATGTTTGCAGCTGCAGAATTGAATTGTAAATGTACTGTAAAATAAAACCCTCCCCTCTCTATTGAAACACATACTCTGTTGTGATTGGTCTAGAGCTGGATTGGTCCCGGCCCCCCAGGGAGCTTGGGTTGGTTGAAAAACAGGAGTCAACAGAATGAGTGGGTGGTCCTGTGGTCTTCAGTTTTCTAAAAAGCTGTGATATAAAATCTAAGTTTTTAAAGTTAGGCATGAAAAGGCAGCTTTTATTTTGAAGGAGATACAATTTATGAGGTCACAAGACCAGGATATCCTGTCTTGTCTTACAACTGAAGATTGTCTTTTATTCTTTATTCAGGATTTTGGAAAATTTGGGGCAAATTTTTTAATATTTTTAATATATATTTTTTTAATATGCTAAAAAAGATTTGTTGCCATATGACAACAATATGCAAATATGGAAAATTCCTAGTGTATACAACCTCAAGTCCTATTGACTTACATAGCATAAAACTATTCCGAGACTATGATTACAACTTTATCTTACATATGTTTTTAATATAACTCTTATTTAGGCAATTTTCAGTAATAAAAACATTCAAAACTAAAAAAATGTTTTACCATGTCTAAGTACTATTTCATCCACTAGTGGATTAACAGGAACAGCTGAGACCTAAATATTAACACACAAGCACTGAAAACGTTTTTTTTTTCATAAGCCCCCTTTAAGATTTATAATTACATGATGACTTACTATTACTTTTATTGGCTTATAAACTGAACAACTCTTGACCTCACAGTTTCTAACTGAGCTGACATTTATGATCCTTCATTAAAGCTTTTTTAACATCATGTAAATAAAGACTTTGTTTATTACCCTTATTTTTCATTGTTTGGAGGTGCAGCTGTGGTGTTTGTGTAAATGAGGGGAAAAAACTGAGGGAGAAAAGACCATTTATTAATAACTCATTAACATGTACAACAACATATGTGATATATATAACCCATAATTTACACTGGATACCAATGAGTTTTAGAATAGATTTAAATATTTTACTGATCATATTTAAAGTCCTGTAGGACTGGCCCACTGAGAACATCAAAGACTCAAAGATTAAATCTCTTTAAAAAAGAAAAAGATGCCCTCAAACCTTGCTGTGTATATTAACTAATCTTTTAAATATCTTATATTTACACCATATGTATGTTTTTTTCATAATGTTTTTATGTTGTTTTTATTTTATTATTTTTTATTTATTTTTTGCTGTTGTGAAGCACGTTGTGACACTGTTTTGAAAGGTGAAATAAATTATTATTATAAATATAATAATAATTATTATTATATTATTATAAATTGTTATTTTATAATATTATATATTATATAAATTATTATTGTGATTTATTACTGTATTTATTACTCAGTAACATTAGGGCTGTAACTATAACTATTCTGATAGTCGCCTAATCTATTGATGATTGAAATGATTGATGGATTAGTTCATATTGGTTCATGAAATGGTGTAAAATATCCATCAGTGTTTTACAAAGCTGAAGATTCAATCTAAAATGTCTTTTTTTTCCAGACCAACAGTCACAACCCAAATATCATTCATTTACTATGATAGATGAATAAAGAAATCAGAAAATAATCAGAGAAGAGAAGCTGGAACCAAAAAAATCATCCCAAAAATGGCCCAAAACTTACTGGATGACTTCCCTTTGTTAAGGTCTTTTAGAAATGAATAGCTGCAGACTGGTTATTTATATACTGGACTATCACAAAATGAGAAACTCTTATTGAAGTCAAGGGCCAGAGAGATTGTTTTTGAAATCTGGCAATCCAAAAGGAACCACTGAATAAGGCCAATATATATTCATTTTATATGGGAGGACTTATCAGAATGGTGAAAGGTGAATTTGGATAGAAAACTTTTTGAAAGCTATATTAACCCTCTATTGCCTGAAATATTACATAGACATGATAGAATATGTTTTGAATGTTTTATTACTTAAAATGGCCTAAATATTAGATATATTTAAGAAATATAGGAAAAAGTTGTAAATTGAATTGAATGAAAAAAAACAAAAAAAAACCCTTCAGTTATGACAATGATGCTCACATGTCAAATGTCCGTGAGCAATGTCCTGGCCATGTGAACATAATTATCTTTCAAAATAAAAGCCCCCCTTTTCACGCCTAACTGTAAAAACAGATCTTTATATCACAGCTTTTTAGAAAAATTAAGATAAAGTAATTGTATAACACTCTGCAATAGAGGGTTAATGAGCTGTAGCAGCAGAGGAAAGGCCATGGAGTGTGTGTGGTGTAAACACACATTGCTCTTTAGACGCTTTTCACACAGGGAGAACGAGATTAAAATCATGTATCATTGCCCAAACGTGTTTTTTCTTTACAAATTCCCACACTTGTAGACACACATGCTCATTTATCAGCCCTGAAAATGCTGCTGAATTAAAATCTTGTGTTCTTAGAAGCTCTCTCAGATGCCAAGCGTGGATTTATCGCCATGCGTTGGTACCTTTTAAACGAACAGGGCTCGCTGTGCTTTCAACTGGTGAGAGACAAAATGAGAAGAGAAAGGCAGGAAAGACCCGCAGAGAGCCGGAATAAATTAGCCTCTGGTTCTAAATGAATAGGAGTGGGCGAAGAGGGAAAGGAAACATGATTTAGTGTCACACTCACCTCTACAGGGCGGAGAAGTTGGTTGGAGCTATTAGCTCTCTATCATGTTGGGTCCCTTTGGACGATGCACGACGAGCCGTAAGACTAGAGCCGCTCATGTATCAGAACCAAACAGCAATGATCACAATCAGTTATCATTATCACACTACAAGCTTCAATGATCCTCCTCAATTATCCTTTTGGCAGGTGGGGAGCAGGGAACGCACCCAGCGCCACGGTTGGTATATTTGTTTACATGCCACTGTAAATCCAACCCTATTAAACTCCTGTATAATCACATTATCATGTTATGGAATCACTATTGTTTGTTAAAGGAGGGTAGGATGTGTCACTGTGTTGTTCCCAGCTGTCAAAGTATGAGATGAGCATGAACGAGATAATTCTACTCAATATTGGACTAATTGTACCAAATTCAAGACCTTTTCAATTGTTATGATGACATTTTTTGCAGTGTACTCCCCCTCAAATATCTAGTATTGAGTGCAATTAGTCTAAAATTGAGAAGAACTATCATGAAATATGTTATTTAATTTGCAGATAATTTTACTTTTCAAGTTTCAAGTCAAGAAGTTGAGCTAAAAAAGTCAGAATTATGAGATAAAAAGTTCAAATGAACCAAATTAGCCAAAATCAGGGGGAAAAAAACTTGAAATAAGCAGAATTATTTTCATTATTTCATTCATTAAACAATAAGACATATCAAGATAATGCAACTCAATCTTGGACTAACTGTACCAAAGTCAAGACATTTTCACTTGTTATGATATGTTGTTGTTATGATATATGTCATATTTTGTAGTGTACGGCCCTTAAAAAACAAAATATCATACACAACTGGAAATGTAATTTCCTTGAATTTGAACACTACAAGAAATGTAATCTTATCAGAGGGATTTTAGTGGCAGATATTTTACTTTTCAATTTTCAAGTCAAGAAGTTGAGCTAAAAAGTCAGAATTATGAGATAAAAAAAAACAGAATATCAGATGAAAAGACAACATTAAGATAAAAAGTAAAACAATACTAATAGTAATATTTCTTTAAGAATACATCACTAAATTAACCAAAAGCAAGAAAAAACAAACTTGAAATAAGAATAAGACATTTCAAGATAATGCAAGTAAATATTGGACTAATTGTACCAAAATCAATATTACTGCAATATAATTATACTTCAATATTTTTTACAGTATAACTTTTATTTGTGGACCTAAATAGATTAAAATGTGAATAATTAGATTAATTTATTACAAATCCTGTATTTAATTTAATTATGTTTTTAATTGCCTGACAGTACTAATTAATATACAAAATAAGAGAATAATAAACAAATCTCACATTTATCCAGCATAAACCTTAGGGAGAGGGACTTTGCCTGGATTTTCTTACAGCAGACATGGTGTGAAATGTACAAAAAAGACACACAACACAACAGCACGTAGAATATCAGCTTTGATGGTGGTGAAACTCCTGAGAGTCATGACATGGAATTCCATTTCTTCAATTGCTTATGACCAGTGTGACATAGTTATGTGAGAGAGGAAGGGTTATTTACTTTTAAGGATGTGATCTAGTCTGTCTCCAAACAAATACAACAATGCAACATAAAAGACTCAAAATATGTAGTTGACAATAAAGTCATTAGTGGCCAAGCTCAAGAAACCATAGAAACCTAGAAACCATCAATGTTTTAGTCCATCTCTCACTACTATCTGACTTCTTATCGTGTCATGGGTCCTAGTTCCTATTGTCTCACATTTAAATATTTCTATATTGTTTAGAATACTTTATAATGTATTATATCAATTATATTGTTTTAAAATATATATTTGGGCATTACAGTTTTTAGAAAATGTAATTTATTTGTCAGAGACTATTTCCATGGGAAGGAATGGAATGTATTGTGCTCTAATGAGTATTTCTGGCAGCAGGACGGGTAGAAAAGTAAATTACAGAGTGTGTGTGTGTGTTTTCTTTTATGTTAATAAAGGAACATGTCACCCAGTGCAACAGTGTGGCTCATTCAGTTGTTTGTAATAGTTGGTTTAATTGTTGCTTTTGGCATTTTATTGGATTGTGGATAATAACACAGCGACATCACCACTATTGGGTTGCAAACAAGGAAAAGTTATTCTTGTTATCATAAAACAAACACATATTGACCCAAAACAAGAAAACAAATGAAATAAATAAAATGCCAATGAAATCAACTTTGGACTAATTCTACCAAACACAAGACATTTTCATTTGTGCGGAAAAAAAATGTATGTGAAAATGTATTGTTTTTAATACAATTAATCCAATGTTGAAATATCCATTCCATATTCCACTGACATATAATTTTGCTTAGTTCAAGTTTTGTTTTTCTATATTCTTGATTTTGGTTGATTTAGTCTTGTTTTCTTAAAATCACCTTCAAATGTTTGGCTTTTTATGTGATCGTTGTGTTTTGTCTGATAATTTTGAATTTATATCATAATTTGGATCTAATTTGTTGTTTTAAGTTTAGGTAACATTTTTAAGTAAAAAATATCTGCTAATGGAATACGACAATTCAATTTAATTATTTTCAATATAGGAATAATTGTACCAAATATAAAACATTTTTTGCAGTGTAAGGGCAAATTACTGGGGCACAGCCTGTCCTCATCTATGAAAATAAAATAAAACCCAATATGCTATTGACATGTTAATATGTTAATTATAGTTCTAGATAGACTACAGATGGAATCTGACATAAAGAGTGTGTAGGCCTGAGCAGCTCAGAGATATTGATGTGAGCTTGTGCTGTTAAGGTTTGAGGTTAAAATAAATAAATAAATAAAAATAAAAAGTGTTGTCAAGTTTGCTCTTCCCCAGGGTCTGCCCTTCAGATACGAGATAGTATGTCAGTCTTCTCTCCCCATCCCTCACAGTTGATAAAGGGATCAGTCAAACCAGCTGAAAGCATGTCCACCAGTTCCCTTATGGTAGACAGATGCTTCTGACGAGCATAGAAAACGTACTGTCTGTGCTGTATAGAAGCCAGTCCATGGCATGTGGCTGCTAAAGGGACATTCCGGTAATTGTACGACTACTTCCATAAAGATGAGGGCGAAGAGACAGATGCAACAGAGGCAAATAAAATCCTGACTTTCAGTCCATGGCATGAGTCAAACTCAAAAACCCCTGAGTCCCAACTTAAAGAACATATGGGAGCCATCTAATCATTTGACCTTCAAGCTACAACATTACTGAACAATAGGAAATATAAAACATCCATTGCTTACCTTCAATCAGAACATTGAAGATGAATTATTCCTTCACACTGCAAAGAAGACATCATATCAGGGGGAATATCTTTTATTTAGTACAATTTATCCAATACTGAGAAAATGTATCTTATTCCAATGGCAGACAATTTTATTCAAATGAGATAAAACATCAGAATTATGAGATGATATGAGATGAGATGGAATGTCCAAAAGTTAAAAAACAACATTGGAATAAAAAGTCAAAACAATTTATTCTTTAAAATTAGACTAAACTAACTCAAATCAAGAAAGAAAGAAAAAAAAAAACCTTTGAAACAAGCAAAATCATCTGTCAATGAAATAAGACGTTTCAAAAAAAAATATATATATTCAATATTGGAATAAGTGTACCAAAACCAAGAAATTGTACTTGTTAAGATGTCATTTTTTTGCAGTTCACAGCCAGACTCCATGTATCTTATAATTTACTTACTAAAGGAGTAAGGAAAACTACATGGCCAATTTCTATGAAACTTGGTAGTAGGGTGTAAAATTAGTCAAGAATGAGCCCAATACATTTTATTTGGAGCCGACTGTTTTTAGTGGTTTTGGAAATATAGCCAGATATCGATAGTGCTGCACATTTGAACCACTGGCTTTGACGAAGGTACACTCCCTCCCGTTGCCCTTCTAGTTTGATTGAACCTGACCTGATTTATTTAACAGCAATGGTTGAGGGGTCATCAGTTTCCAGAACTTGTTCCATGATAAACTTTACCCAGTCTCTGAAAGACTCTCCTCAGACTCTTCCTGTATCTTCCTGTCAATCTTTGAGCTCTCAAATCTCCTCATTTCAATTCAAGCAGTGGTCCAGGTTTCATGCAATTAAATGTTAGGAGCCAACTCGCCAAGATGGATCGTGTTTTTATCTGCTCCAAGTCCAGATATCCTGTCTTCATTACAATTTTAACTAACTCCCCTGTGAATATATGAGGTGGAACCATTTGGGGACACAACTGGTATATTCTTTGCAGTCTTCAGGATCCCCAAATACATCGCATCCTGCATCTCTATAGAGGATTCAGGGTCAGTCTACTTTCCATCAATCCTTCTACCAATGGAATGCAACAAATAAGACATTTTTACATCTTACCCTTTTCTGATCACCTGGGTCCTCATGCAAAATAATTGACGCTATATTTTATCTGCTCCATCTGTCAAACCTAATCAGGGTTACAGAAAATGAAATAAAGAAATTAATTAATTAATTTAAAAAAAAAATCCTGGAACTTGTTAGAATCAATTTTATCTCAGGTAACAATGGGACACAGATTGCTGTGACACCCATATCTGAGTTGGTGGCTTTTCTTGACTGAACAAATGTAGGGATTTTACAATGACATTTACTTTATTTGATATTGATTGATATAGCTGATCTGCTTAAAGGTGCAATGCATACACTTTGGCCACTAGATCCAAACATTAAGGGGCATGCTATGGCATTGTCAATATGTCAAAATGGTTTGGAGATATTAAAGCAGGAGGTTAGTTATGATAATGTGGATAAACTCACCACATATTGTGTATCTAAATGGTTAATTTGTCACCTGACAACTGACTGAAACTTCATTTGAAATCCTTGTGGATTTTTTTCCTTGTTTCAACAGCAGCCCAGAGATGGATTTTTGTACTTCGCATGAGTTTTGCAGCCTTGATTCGTTGATCAGTCGGTTACAGTCTGCAACTTCACCATTAGATGTCGCCATAAGCTTCATACTGTACCTCACTGTAGCTCTACCTTCAATGTTCATTAAATAACATATTGGTAGTCGTACAGGTTCAATGTGAATAAATTGACAACCAGATCCAAACATCAAGGGTCAGTGTCATAGAATGAAGATGAATATTTGATAGCCTGGTTATACTCATCCTTCATTGCATGCAAAATTTCACAGACTAAATGCTGTGAAATTTAGTCTGGACACCAAGGACCCAGTTTTGCCCTCATCTAGGGAACCAATCACAGAACAGGGGAGGGTGCAGCAAGACAATATGAAAACACAGAAGCGACTTTGTTGATAACTGTGAATCCAACATGGCTGCAGACTGTAATTTACCTTTTGATGCAGCCTTAGAAAGGGTTGGAGGTAATTTACACCGCAAGTTTATTTCAAAAACTGGGTATTGGATACATCATCTGGTATGTTTGATATGATTGGCTATAACCTACAACACATTTGATAGACGTCCGCAGTGCCCAATAAAATCCGGTTCCCAGACTGAAGGTTGAAGTCTGGTGTTAACCAGGCTAACTATTTGATAGAATATGTCATGGCATTGTCAATAAATCAAAATGGTTTTCAGATGTTAAAGTAAATTAAGATAATTTGGATGAAATGACCTCATATTGTGAAACTAAATGGTTATTCCCTCTCCTGAAAAAAAATATCTGCGTTTATTAGACAATCCACCTCCAAAGGACTGTGCTTTCTTGTTTCCTCTTCACCTTATATACCACTGACTTTAAGTACAACTCTGAGCCATGTCACCTGCAGGAGTTCTCTGATGACTCAGCTATTTTGTGGTGTATAATAGAGGTAGAGGAGGGGGTACAGGACACTGATGGACAGCTTTATAGAGCGGTCTGAACAGAATCACCTCAGACTGAACGTCAACAAGACCAGGGAGATGGTGATCGACTTCAGGAGGAAGAAGACGCTTCACAGCCACTACGGATCAGAGGGGAGGTGGTGGAGGGGGTTGATTTCTACAAATACCTAGGAGTGGTGATTGATAACAGACTGAACTGGGAATCTAACACTGAAGGCTGTGTCCAGGAAGGAGAAGAGTCTACTACTTCCTGAGGAAGCTGACATCTTCAATGTGTGCAGCAAGATGTTGGAGATATTTTCTGTTGGTGCCATTTTCTCTGCTGTTGGTTGGTGGGACAGAAGCATCAGAGCCAGAGACTTGATAAGATCATCCAGAAGACTGGTTCTGTACTGGGTCTCAGGCTGGAGGCTTTTAACACTCTATTGTGTTGCCATATGGTAACCATTCTGCCCTCACTTGATGTTGTTGGTGTCAAACTAGACAGATAGTTAACATGCAATATAATTCAATGAAAACTGAAGCTTTGAAGTGTTTAAGGTTTACTGGTTTCCTTGTATTTCCAGCTTGAACAATAATGTTGAATCCATTCTCAACTTTTTTTTTTGTAAAACTGTAATAAAACATAAAAAAACATATTCACTATCAGTTCCTGATGGTACAGCATTTCCACACAATGTAATATCACTTAAACTTTGTGATATTACATTGATGCATACACTAAGTATGATGCAAACTTAGTGTATGCATCATAGCAGCACTTAAATCAATTGAAATAAAACACTTCTGATTTGTTAACCAGTGTAGACTCCATATTGTGGTTAGCAAGCTAACTACTTCTAACTAACTACTTGACTATCAAAAACACTTTTAAAAGAATCATATCTTTCTATCTGTCTATCTATCTATATGTCTGGGAAAGATAACAATGTTTCTTTACAAAAATAAGGATGCAACGGGTTACAATATGTAGTCAGGATCACATACATGAGAAATCTTTGTGAATTTACATAGATTTGATTGGACAAATCAGTTGTCCCTGACCTTGTTCACCTCAAAGCTGTAGTCAACTTCCCTTATCTGCCACCCAGGGGGGTTACAACATGATGGATCTCCTAAATTATTCATCCCGATCATTAAATATCTAGGCACATCACATATTGGATTCATGAAAACTTTATATGTGAAACCATGACACAATTTATCAAGCTCCTGCCATACACTGCTACTGATGTTTGTAAAGGTTTTCTTTGGTGTCTCTTGCTTTCTTTTAGACTGCTTACTTAAACATGAACGGGCCTTTATTCCATCCACATTACACTTCTAATCAATAAATGTGCTGCTGGCGGCGGCGGCGGTGTGGCTCGCCGATGCTAATCAGAGCTCCAAAGAGTCGTTGGGGGGTGGCAGTCTGAGCTGGAGCCAGGTTCACATACTTGCCTAAGATATGAGAGCTGCGGCGCTAATATCTCATTATCATGGATGTGCTGATTACTTTGCTGGAGTCCCACCCTGCGTCGGCCTTTTTCCTGCTCATTTGAATACATTTGAATATTGCAAGTGCAGGACGAGGAAAGGCAAAGTGCTAATTTGATCAGCGAGGAGACGGGTTAAAGACGTTACAGTGAATCCTAGCACTTTTATTTTTTATTTTTAAATGACATTGAGCTCTCACTTATTTCCTGGTTCAATAAAGAAGGGATGAGGTGTGACCTATCACATGTACCCAGGCTCCATCAGACGGCACCGTTTTAATCAGCGATGTCACCTCTCCAATCAGCTCCAGTGCTGTGCTCTTTTCCCCCTTTTTTTTTTACTGATGTTTGCAAATTATTCTGCAAATATTTCCCCCTGCAGCACCGCTTTGGTTCTGCAGAAGGGAGAATTGATTACTGATTACAGATGACCTGTTTTGCAGATGTAAGCTTTTTTTTCTGTGTGTGTGTGTATGTGTGTTATTTAGCGTGTGATCTAGTGCCCCTCATCAGCAGTGAAAAGACGAGCAATGTGGCACAGATGGCGCTTTATGCGGGATGATTCCTCGACAGACGTTATTAGGGCCCGAGCGGCGACTGCATAGCAGTCGCGGTACCGCGAGGCCCTATTGTTCTCCAAAAGATTATTATTATTATTCTTATTCTTTTTTTTCTTTGTCTTCCGCGTCTTTGATTGCCCTTTTGGGGGCCTGAACATACCTAAAAAGTCCCCATTTTTTCTGGACGCATCAGGCCCGGCGAAAAATTACGTATTTCGTAGGTTTTGAAAATGGGCGGGGCAAAATGGCTCAGTAGCGCCCCCTTGTCACTTTCAAAACACCCCCCCCATAGGGGTTAGTTCATCGTATCTTCACGAAACTCGCCACACGCGTTTATCATGCCAAGGCGCACAAAAAATCCTCTTGACGTCATGGTGAAAGTCAAACAGGAAGTCGGCCATTTTGAATCAAACATCGGCGAAGACGCCGTTTGCAGGCAACGTAAATTCACCTACTAGTCAGAGACTATAGCCTGCAGCGGCGTAAAATTTTGGTTGTAGCATCTAAAAGGCTTGATCATGAAAACTCGTCGAAATGGTGAGTTTTCATGGGAGGGCGTGGCCTCGGCGAGGCCTCAAATTCTGATGTTTCGCCATGAAAAAGGAAGTTGTGTTTTCTCCATGAAAGGAACATCCTAACTGCATGAAATTGATGGTGTATGATGCTGGTCATGCTCTGAACACGTGTATATGGTTATAATCACGCCATGTCCAACCGCCCCCTGCTGGCAGCAGGAAGTCACTGTCGTCACGCTTTAATGAATTTCTCAGAGGAAATTATGGATAACCACTTCAAATTGTGTTTCTGGCATGTCAAGACCTTTGTGATGAAATGTGTTTAATACCATGAGTTTTCATTGGAGGGCGTGGCCTCGGCAAGGCGGCGAGTTTCCATCCCTCGCCATGTGACATCAACTCATCATAACTTCCACATGCTATATTCTATCTGCACCAAATCTCTGATGCTTCATAAGGGTCCTGTCCTGAACATATTTATACACTCATATTCACTTACACTCATAGCGCCCCCTATTGGTAGCAGGAAATAACTTTAAAATGTAAAGCCCCATGCTTTATCTTTAACCTAGACTTACAAAATTCGGCAGACACATGGAGTACTTCAGGACGGACAAAAAAGCCTCTTGGATCCATATCCTAAGTTTAACAGGAAGTCGGCCATCTTGAATTGAACGTCAGCGAAATCGCCGTTTGCAGGCGTCGTACTTTGCCGAACTAGTCCTAGGGATTTATCAGCAGTGACTTCAAATTTTGGCTGTGGCGTCTAAAGACGTCAATGATGAAAAAACATTGAAATGGTGGCTCTAAAGGTTAGGGCGTGGCCTCGGTGAGGCCTCAAATCCTGATGTTTCGCCATGAAAAAGGAAGTTGTGATTTCTCCAGGAAAGGAACATCCTAACTGCATGAAATTGATGGTGTATGATGCTGGTCATGCTCTGAACACGTGTACGTGTTTATATTTTGAATGGTTATTCAATGTTAAATGTGATAAGTGCTTTGGGGGGGTGGGGGGTGAGTTTGCAAGAGGCAGAGAGAAGCAGGAGTTTGTTTCTGCTACACGTGCTCTGCATACTAATGGGGAAACAGAGTGCTGCAGATTCACACATGCACATGGAAGTCAGACGTATGTGCTCACGCCCCCCACACACACACGGACTCACACGAAGCTACTTGTGTGTAGGAAATGAAACGGTGACGGGTGCTCTGATTGGGTTTCGTGTCTGTTTTGTTCTTGTAAACATGGCAGGGGATCTGAGCGCTGTTCTTTGGCTGAGCGAGCGGGTGCATTTAGCTTTTATTAAATCCGCCCATTTCCTCTGAGAATACTCAAATTAGATTGTGTACTAATACAGCATATGATGCAGCAGGCCACCTAGAAGGAGCTGTGTTATAGGTCACTGTAATCCAAGCTGTCAGCGTTTGATACAGAATGGAGCGCGGCAGAAAAATATTCTCTTTGACCTTGGCGAGAGGGCATTTTCTTTCCATATGAGCTGGAGAGGACATTGGCTGCTTTATATATGGCTCTGTGTTTGATGCAATATGGCTGAACATTTGGTGTGACACATAATTTTCTGTGTGCCTCTTTCTAAAGTGTCCCTCTATCCTTTACACAAGGTGAAACTAAAACTCAAAAAAACACATTGGCAGTAATGCAAATTGCACCCCCCACCTAAAATGAAAAACATTATGTGATGTATAGAATATTAATTTAAAAATATGTACATGTGTTTTATAGTTGCTTTGTATCAGGTTTTGTGAATATCTTTGTCCCAATAATGAAGAGAGACAAGTGGAGGCAGTTAATTTAGACGTGGTTGACAGGAGTGAGAAAAAGCTAATTCTTTTAGACAGCAAAAATTACACTTAAAATGTTGGAAAGAAGACACTGGAGGACAGTGTTAATGCATTTCATGGATATGAATGAACCTGCAATACAATGATGTAAGTAAATACACTGCCATTCTGGTAAATTTTAGCATGAGCTATAGTTTTTTATAGTTTATATAGTTTATATATAATATAGTTTATAGTATTTATAGTATAGTTTTTTTTTTTTGCAATGAAGCCAAAATTGAAGTACTAAAAACTGCAGTTCCTCGAATGGTAACTTAAGACTCAGATTTATAACCTGATAGCTGATAATTATCAGGTTATAAATAATAATTAATTTCAATATTAATGACAATTTTTCTGAAAATCACCAGTTTAACCAGTTCTACTTACTTAAAGTTGTGTTTTGTTAAACTAAAGAAGTTTAATTTGAACAGCAGATAGCTAGCCATCTGCAGGCACAGCTCCCACCCAACTCTATACTATCATCAAAATATGGTCATGGGAGAGATACTTGTGATCCACAAAACCAAAAATGGCTACATCTATTATGTATAGTCAGTGTGACAGAATTTTAGGAGGGTATGGGGCAAGGGGCTCTCGATCTTCTATTGGGAGAAAGTTTTGAATAAATTTCATATTAATGCATCAGTTTGATGAATTTTGAGAACCAAAATATGACAATTACTGACCAATTTCTTAGAAACTGCTGGTACTGATACAAATATTGACACAATGTGTCATAGTAAATGGGGTTGAGGGGTTTTTAAAAACCATTCAAGAAAAGATGAAAACAAAAATGACTAAAACACAATGCTGGGCTTTTATGCTACTAGTTTATTAGGATTTATTTATTGTTTTGTTTTATTTATTTATTTTTTTATTTTAAATAACTATTTTCAAATACTACACCCGGCATTAGGGCATTTAATTTTATAAGGTTTGGAAAAAAAATCTCAAAACCTCTCTGGTAGTTGAAATTCTCTGGGCTTGGTCCATTGCTGCCAATCAGGCAGCTAAATGATCTCCCAGAAGCCTATTGTGTAGGTCTGATTTGACCTAAAATACACAAGTCTTCAGTCCTCAGTCACTTAAATCATGCCAATAGTCCTTACCCTGTTCATTGAAGAGACATCTCCCTCACAGTTCACACTAGATACTGCGATGACCAGCACTATCTATGACAACTGGCTCAGCAGTGGATATATCTGCCCCCACTCATTGTACTCATTTGAAAGCAGGGTCATCACTTCAAATTAGGTTTTATTTTTATCAAAATAGTTCAATAATATGTTAGATATTAAATACAAAAAGGTGTGTTTAAGGGTGAAATGAAACACAATGTTCAAGCTAAGTGTAAGCCAAGGATCTTTGAATATCTATCCAGTAACAAGCAAATCTCAAACCAGGTTTTTGTTTTGACTCAACAACTACCTTCTAACTTCACATTTTGCATCGTTTTCTATATGAATGTACTGCTGTTATGTTGCATCAACAACCTAAAGTATTATTTTCAGAATAGATTTAGTTGGAAAAGGAACTTATAAGCTAAAAGAAAAAATGTGAATGTGTACCTGTCTCATAAATCTTGCAAACAGGTCCTCATGTGGCCAGACAGACGTCCAAGTACTGAAGGGTCATCGAGATCTCCATGAAGAGCAGAAAGGAAAGACCTAGAAAGAGGGGTGGTGACTGTGTCCTTGATGCTCTTGAGGGTCAGAATAATGATCGGAACAACAGATTTTAGAGAATTCACATGAATTACTTTGTGTAACCCTTTTGGAAAACACAGAATAGCACCTATAAATCTAACAAAAAATGTGCAAACCTGGTCCTTGATGTGGAGGAACTTCACGTGTCCGCTGAAATAACATGGACAGGCGTGCAAGCTGAGGCAGTATGTCAGCCTGGAGGTACAGTGCTGTTACAGACCTGGAGGATGCAGACCAAGCACAGTGGCTCATTGTCTCACCCTGGCCTCCTCTTTCAAAGTGGTCAGGACAGCTAAAAGATGTCGCTGCAGTGTCTGGACCAAAAAAGGCTAGGAGAGCCAACCGGTGTCTTTTACTTCCTGGAAAACAATAAAGTTTTGAATTATTTGAAGTACAGTTTAGGAAACAGTGAAAAATTATCCTGATTTAAAAAAAAAAAAAAAATATATGTAAGTGCTAGCTGATTTACTTTCATCTAAAATATTCACAATTACATTTGTGTTTTTATTAGCAGTAACTTTATATGATTCTGATAAATGCTAAAACAGCTCCTGGAACATGTCCAATCACAAGTCCCACCTTCCCAATGAGCTCACTCATCGGGAGGGAGGGACTTAGAGGGACTGTAAGAGACAGATGCTGAACTGAGGGGCTGCATAAATGTCCAGTATAAGATAAATAAGGAGCTTTTTTAAACAGTGATTGATGTAAAACTACTCTGGTGGATTCATAGAATAAAATATAGAGCTGAACATGAGCAGATTCCCTTTTACTATTAGATCAAGACAGGTTCAACTTCTAGCAGCAGGAGCTGTAATAGATGCTCATTTATTTTATTATATTGAGTGTAAACCCCAAGAACATGTTAACTATTTTGACTATTTTAACAGATCGCAGTCCTAGTAGAAAAGCTAGCTCATAATGGACATGAGAACCTCAGCTCTCTAATGTTAACATGTAAAGGTCTCAATGGAAACTGGCTATTTGACTTAGCTGTTGGGATAATATTGTATCCAATAAAATTATGAGATCTGGGAACAAGCCTGCAATTTCTAATGATGCTGCCAAGTTCTGAGATATTATTGTTGGGTGCAATGTTATCATAATGGATGGAACTGAGGGCCAGGGCTATGAAAATGAAAAGCGAAGATAGCAACAGTGGGAGAGTTGTGTTTTGTTTGCTCTCACATGCTAATAAAAACCATGTTGTAATAAAGCAGAATGATCCTTCAAAATGGTGCCTGGTGCCGGTCAAAACAAATCTCCGGCTCCAGTTGAGACCCATTTCAAGCTGCCAATCTCTCTCTGGAAAACACCAAAGTACTGCTAGAGAAACTATATTGAGCTATTATGGATGGAGCTAATGAAGTCTTTCTAATATGTGATTTGTGGTAACTTTGAAATGAACTGTATCATTAACCCATTAAAAGTAGAACCCACAATTCTGGAGAAAGACAGTTCTCCTTTTCCTTCAGAGATCTTCAATGATGCATAGACATACACCTGATTGGATGAACACTTTCACTCTTGGCTTGGCTGCCTGTGGATTTCAAAAAAATGGAGCAGCCACCATTTTGTTTGTTTAACTAGTCGAGGCTAGTTTCAAAGTTTGAAGATGTCATTTTTTAGGCTGTAGGTCAAGCCTGTTACATTTAGCCCAGTTCTTTGTTTAAATTTTGGAATTCTTTCCCATAAATCCTGCCCTTGCACTAATATAGCGCCTGCTTCTTTTTAGATTTGCTCTGCTCCTGCTCCATCTGTATACTTTCATTCAGATATATTGTTGCTTTCATAGATTTTTTCATAGATTTTCCTACTTACAACTCTTCTCCTTACACTCAGCTACTTCTGTGATTCCAGATTTTTGTTCTCTTGCTCTCATGCTCAACCAGTAAAAGGCCTGCAATAGTGCAATATTGACCAATGAAATGATCGCTGTCTTCTTGACGACACATTCACTTTACTTAGGTGATAGCTCTACTGCAAGCTGCAATGGATGGATAACATGTCCTCTGTTCCTTAAATGTGATTGGCAGTGATGATTGTAATTTACATTTGCTTTTCAAACATTCTCTTCCTGCAGGACAGGAACATGGCCTTGCCCAGTTACCCACTAAAAATGCTTTTGGAGTCAATAAGGGAAGTGCAGCATTCTCCCTCCCTGAGTCAGTTTTGTTTTACATTCAAGGCAGTAAAGATAGAACCAAATTAGAGAAATCATGAACACAATTCTTGTACTACAGATTTAAAAAGTGAGCAATACGTGACCAACATTGTAAATGTGTGATTAATTTGATTCTATGAACAAATGAAGATTAAGTTATATTTCAGGCACAGCACAGCAAATTATTTTACCTTGCTCCAGGTCCTGTAGGAAATCCATCAGACGATTCATTAAAGTCGCCTCCACCTGTTCCTTTGATACTCTCTTACTGAATTCCACTTGGCACAAAGATATAATAAAGTCTACATCAGCCTTACAAATGGAATCAGGTGACCCATTAGCACAATAGAGTTTACGAATGTGCAAAAATGGGAAGTCTGGTCAGGCAATAATGACCAGGAAATGAAAGGTGTGTGTTCAAGAAAGTGTGATTGTATCATGGTTAAAGTGTAACTGTAAGGTCAGTAGTTTTGCTGTAATCAGTGTATTTAATTAGGGTGTCAACTATGTTAGTTCTTACTCTTGATAGGAGATCAGTATATTGAGCATCTCCCACATCTCTTTTGTTCATGTTTTCAAAAGGAACCCAGTCCAAAGCAATTTGGAGCTAGTCCTCTTTGGACGGGGCTGGGGGCCATTATTTCTGCCATAGTCCTGAAACAACAACAAAGGCACAAATGCTGTTTGTTAAATTTATGTAACTAATAATATTGAATTGTTAAAAATCTGTCATGTTTAAATCATGTTTTGTTGGTTGCAGTGAGGTATGCAGAGATAAAACTATCACTAAACCTTTAATTCCCCAAAGCTCTGTAGAACTTCTGTCTTTCTCCTCTGTGTTTTAGTTTACTTTTTTAATTCACTTACAGCATTGTTTTTGGCTGGAGCAGGTTCTGTTTTCAGGGAAAAATCTCTAAAAACCCAACATACAATATTCAGAACCAAATGGCAAACACACACAGCCAGCCGCAGACTAGCCGGTAGGCTACTTGAGCATCTAGTAGCTAAAGAGCCAAATATTCCCCTCAGGAGTTGGTAAAGAGCAGAAAATGAGCTAAAAGCGACTGAATGGACTTTCACTGCTCAGATAGTGTGGAGCTCAACCCACAGCCTATGAGAAGACAACGAGAACTATGGAAAGTTTATTCTCAAATAGTCCTGATTGTGTACTGGTGGTGCTGGTCTAGAGTGGATGTACTACTATATCTAGGTTGATGTCTTGGTGAGACTTATATCTGGTTCCCTCTTTGCATCAGCACTTATCACTCAAGTACCTTTTGTTACTCTCTGTATAATCTTGTTGTATTGTTGTACTTGTGTTTAGCATGGTATTACTGGTCCCTGGTTTAGATCCTGCTTGTTTGAGTCCTCCCTTGATGTCTGCTGTTCCACAAGGACTGCACATGCTTCCAATGCTGCCATAATGGCATGCTACATCTGCAGACTCTACAAGTGGCCTACGGCATCTTTTGGAAGTGTGTGTCTGGAGGAACAGGAGTTGCAGCAGCAAGTTAACTATACTACAGTTGTCAACAGGAATACTAATGACAGTTAATATACCATAGTGTCAACACCTTTACTCATTACTAGAAACATAGGATGTAAAACACTGAGACTGAAAATATAGCACATCTCAGATTAAGTATATTCAGTTTAAGCTTGAAAGGAAGACCTACAATACAAATACTTTTACTACTTTTATACTGTTAATGATTTCTACTTTTACTGTGTGGTCTGGTCAAAAATCGACCTGAGCCAGGAATCCCCTCATAATAAATGCCTATACTAAATTTGAAATAGAGAGTTATTGACAACAAAAAGAAAATAGGGTATCTGGCATTAATACATGGATGATTAATCTTTATTTAATACTTATTTAATAGCAGAGAGAGTGTATTTTTTTTCCTTTAACCATTCATTTTTGCAGAAAGTCATCTATTATCATAAAATATCATGGCCTATTTTACCTCAGACATGAAACATATCCACCATAATAATTTGAAAATGTTCTATTGAATGTGAAAATGAAAATAACATTTTAGAACTGATGGAAATGAGGAGAAAACTTAACTAAAGATTTGAAGTTACAATTATTCTTCAATAACAGTAATGGGAATAACCAGAAAAACAGTTTTCCCTCTCTGAAAAGTTGATATTTCTGTGAAAATGACATACAAGTGCTTATTGAAAAAAGGGAATAGATGTGTAGAACAAAATGTTTAATTTGTATCAGAGAGTAGAAACGTCTTCTTTCTGGTGTTTACATATTCATAGAACTGAATATTCTGGGGGTGTTATGCTCAAAACTGCTGGCAATTCTTCTAAATTACTCTGGCACAGTAAATAACTTGTGTTCTTGCAGTTTTTTTTTTTTTTTTTTTTTTTTCAGAAAATCCTCAGCTTTTAGGGGCTGTTTTCATCCAAAATCTTAGTTTTTAGAAGGTTTTTCTAGAAGGTGCCAGAGTTTAATGCATTAACGACTGTGGAGCATGATTTACTATGTATGGATGTTGATTGACAGGTTCTTTGACTCCTGTCATAAGTGTTCTAGCCCATTTTGGGGGGTGTTAAAGCACCTCTAAATTAAATCCCAGGACATGTCCTTTTTTTGAACAAGCTGGTAAAAGTGTCAAAACCATACAGTACTCGGTTAAAATATAATATTTCAAAAACAGAACTACAGTGTTTGCATCATATAACACAGATGAAAGAGAAGACAGATAAACATTCATTTTCTGTCCATTCCTTCCGTTTCCTTTCCTTTATTCCTTTATTAGTCCCACTGTGGGGAAAATCACCACGTCACAGCAGCAAAAAGGGACAGTAAGTAATAAAAATAAACAGTATTGACAGTATATACAAGTAATCTTGAGTAAAAAAAAAATTACAAAATTTAATAAGCTTTACCCCTATAAATTAAAAAAAATACAAAATGCATTTTTAAAACAAATACAGGAATAAAATTTCATTAAAATGTAACCAATGCTGAACATTATCTTGCCTGGCTGGTCTGGACTAATCTCTGGGTGCTCATAACCCCTAAACCTCTGATTTTAGAATCGCCCCTCATCCACCTGCATTCCACCTCATCACATGTATTATAATACTTCTAAACGGTTGGTTAGGGTGTTCTCCTGTCATGTTGCATCAGTCCGTTGCTATGGTTCCCCCAAAACTTCAGCAATTTGCATTTGGATGAGCATGTGCACGCCTATCACTATCCATTAACCCCACTACAAGCAGAAGCTTATTATGAAACACTTCTAAAATGTTTAGTTGTGTCTGTTCTCATTTCAGGCTCACACACACAATGTGACATGAGAGGGATTGTCCCCCTCCTGCTGAGTCCTCTGAGACTTAGCTTTGATAAAGGAGCTCCACATAAATAATTGAACTTAATGCTGAATTACTGTGGTACAAACAAAAACAAAAAAACATTGCATTCCTCTAGAATACAATTAATACCGTGGCATTAAAAAACAAAAACAAGCCTTGTTGTTGACAGTTCCATTTAGAGGAATTAGTACAAATGAACTCAGTCTAATCTGACTCACTGCACTGGGTCCAAAGATTTATATTTTTATTTTCATGAAAGAGATGATTTATATGAAAAATTTTGCATTTGCATAATTCCGTGAACGCAATGATCCTCTTAAATGCCATGAATACCACATCAATTAAAGAGAAAAGATGAGTCCACTGACGTCCAATTCCTACACAAAACACAGTGTGATATCATGGTTTTTAGATAACTAAGAACTACTTTAATCCTTCATCTCATATGGCAACAATTACTTAAATTTTTCTATTTTTCTCATTTTTCTTTTTATAGTTAGGTGTTAAAAATGGGTTTTTATTTTGGAAGTACATACATTTATGAGGCCAGGATGATGATGACCAGGATATCCTGTTTGACATGTGAGCATCATTGTTTCACGGCAGAAAAGTTTCACCAAATAAAAAATTACTTGGCTAAGTAATGCCTACACTGTAAAAATGAATAAATCTCAGCAAGGGATCTTGTTTTTGGCACAATTAATCCAATATTGAGTAGATTTATCTTTTTTTTCTTGATGTCGTTCAATTTAGTCTTGTTTTCCTAAAATAAGATTAAATATTGTGACTTTGCATCTTAACCCTTTATTGCATAGTGTTGTCATATGGCAACACTTACTTTATCTTCATTTTTCTAAAAAGCTCTTATATAAAACCAAAGCCTTTGCAGTTAGGTGTGAAAAGGGGGTTTTTATTTTGACATACAATTTATGAGGTCATATGACCAGGATATCCTGTTTACTGGACCTTACATGGACATTTGACATGTGAGCATCATTGTCTGGGGATCCTGAAGGTCATTTATTCAGAATTTTGGAAAACTTTTACCAAACAAAAAATGTAACTCTCTGGGGTAAGTAAAAGTAGTCTGTGATAAACAGTAGACTGTGTTTCATCAATTCAAAATATATAGGTTCAGATCAATGAAACATACAGGCCATAAATAACAAATAGAAGTTCAAAACTTGTAATTTTCACAAGAAGTTATGTTGATAAAGACAAAAAAGATCTAACACAACAGGAGGTAATAATATATGTATTATTACAATTTTTATGATGAGTCTTAATGGAACGATCAAATTTGACCAGGAACACCACATTGATGAACATGAAACCAACACATGAGGGTTAATGCATCTGTGCAATGAAGGAAAATCCTGTATGGCGTTCCAATGACTCTGTAATCCCAAGACAGATGTTAAAACACTGGAAAGCACACAGAATCACAACAGGACTCACTGCAGGAGTCGCTAGCATGACCATAGTTGTCACTCATGCCCTTTGTGGTCTGCATTTACCTGGAACATTCCGGGTTGAGTACAGGCAGGAAGTTCACGCCTCAAAATGTACCTTTTCTTTGTGATTTAGATGGAGAGGCTCCGCCGGGACTGATGGAATTATTTTTCCTGCAGTTTATTCCCACGTCTCTTCACTATGTATGATTGTTTTGAAAGATAGACGGCAAATCAGCTAATAAACGGCTGCGTAGGAAATAGATTTCATGTCCGTAGGTAAAATTGGCTCAATAAGAGCTGTCATATGTTTGAACTCTCAGAAGGATCATCACTCTCAGCCTGAGACACGAGAGCGACAGGATATCAGGCTCGTTGCATTCAGAGATACAAACAACTACGATGAGAAATTCCTGCAGGATTCTGGGTAATTATAAAACACCCAATGAAATACTATCACAAATATCTTGTATTTAGTACAATTAGTCAAATATTGAATAGAATTATCTCATTCTATTGCCAGGTAATTTTACCAATTTCAAGTTTTTAAGAGAATTTGAGTTACAAGTCAGAAAAAATGTAAAATAAAATCTGAAAGGCTGAAATATGAGATAAAAAGATGGTATTAAGATGAAAAGTCAAGATGAAAGAAAGATTAAATTCACCAAAATCCAGAAACAGAAACTGAAATAAGCTAAATTATCTGCCAGTGGAATAAGACATTTCAAGATAATCACACTCAATATTGAAGTAATTGTACAAAAAACTAAACATTTGTTTAAGTTCCACAGACAGACTTAAGATTAATACGCTTACTATTCTATTCACTATTCACTATTCATTACTATTCTATTAATATTCTTATTCTTGTTCTGTTTTAGTATTGTTCACCAATTATTTGTTGCAAAAATACACATTTTGAAGTCAAAATATCACTGACTACTATCACCAACATGTTCCATAATTATTCAATCACATCATTTAGTTTGAAATAATGAATTTGTGTCCATTGTCTGATAAGAGCAGCTTGTTTCTGCATGAGAAAATGATTGAGTTCCAACTTGGATTTGGTTCCTGCTTTTCAAAAAAAAAACAGGAATTCCAGAGCTGGAACAAATCTCTCCCATTATCCCACTAACTCTATTAATGTGTGCATTTTTAAAATCCTCTTCTTTAATTATTAAATGACCACAGATCATAAGCCTGAGAACATACATGTGTGTTATAACAATAAAATTCACTAATATTTATATCACTGTCATTATGTTTGCAGTATTTTTACACAATCAGTCACTTTACCTATAAACTTAAAACCACTTTTATATCAAGCAACTTATTTTTATATCCTTAGTGCTTGTTCCTTCTTGCACATAACTGGTTTGAAAGTTGACTTGTTTATTGCTTATGTTTTTAATCTTCTCTACTTACATTTGCTTTTTCTTTCTTTTGTGAACTGCTATATCAACCAAATTTCCTGCTGTGGGATGAATAAAGTATAACCAATCTAATCTAATCTATCTATTGGGCGAATGGTCTTTTACTTTATACACTGGTAATTATAGAGCATGAAGTAATTAAAACACATCAGACATCTTCTACCAACCAATGGGCTTCGTGCCTGACTTGGACGCCGCCGGCCGGCCTGAGGACCCATGGCGTGCTCCTCCTCTGATGCACACACGCTGTCGGCTTTTCTGGCTCCCGATGCTCTGCTT
Organism: Lepturacanthus savala; assembly: GCA_030544235.1. Classification (NCBI taxonomy): domain Eukaryota; kingdom Metazoa; phylum Chordata; class Actinopteri; order Scombriformes; family Trichiuridae; genus Lepturacanthus; species Lepturacanthus savala. The sequence goes on along the minus strand of CM060477.1, from coordinate 27,013,931 downwards.
TTTGTGACGAGTCTGCGAGTAAAGACTTTCTCAGTTTTGCATCAAGCTGTGTCTTTTTTTTCTGTTTGGCCCTGACAGTGTCAGTACTTTGCCAAAGATTATTTGTGAGGAGGAAAAAAAATCCATGACACCACTGAAAGCACCGCTCGATGACTTTTCTTCTCCGGTGAATAGATCCATTTGATTGCATCACCTCAGTTTCCGAAAGAAAGAAATTGTTTCGATGAGCAGCTTCAACCTGGATGTAGTTTCCATAAAATGATATTGAACTCCGCTCCTTGCTGGAAACCAGGCTGATGAGAGCGCAGTTGTAAAAGCTTAATAGAGTTAATTGAAACCAAGATGGTCAAGGGGTCAAAGTAAGCAACTGGACTTTTTCTTTGAGCTTGAAGACGTTTCATCTTTCATCCGAAAGGCTTCTTCAGAAACCAAGATGGTAATTATCTGTGAGTACATCACTACAAACAATGCATTTGGGTTGCAGAGGTGCAAAAAATCTCTGGTACATTTCCAGAAACGTTTCCCATTGGAAAGTAATATTTGCAAGTTAAACATTCATACCATTATAGATCAAATATATTTAGCCCATAATATTATAATATATCATAGTGTAGTGAATGTGCAGGTCACACAGTTTGGGAGTTGCTGGATTGTGTATTTGGTGAGTTAGATGAGGGAAACCAAAAAATACCATTACCATTGTGCAGCAGTAGCTGAGCAGCTCATGGTGGTCTGGAAACAGCCGGTATCAACAAAAAAGGTAAAGCACCTATTTGTGTGACGATGACGATGAACGATGGATTGTTAATTTTCAAAAATGTTAAACTATCCCTTTAAATCTTTTGTTTGTTTGTTTTTTTGCTGAGATTATGCTGCAATATATATTCTCCAACCATATTAAAGTTCACTGTCAAGAACCAACCTTCAACTTTCTAAATTTTTATTCCCATACCATATATTCCCATTTATTCCCAGTGAAAATTACTGGAATTTTACATTTTTCCCACTTACAATGCTGTTATTCATCATCTTACTTTAGCATGTTACACTGGTTGCTAATTGGAAATGGTGTATTGTAGTAGTAGTGTAGTGTTGCTGAAACCCAGATGAACACAAACCGTTAAGAAATGGCTCCTGTAGAAGTTACAGTTTTTCTCTATCACTTTGGTACATTTTTCGAATCATTCTTGCAATTTGCAGAAGATCAAGTGCATTTCTCAAAACAGTTTGGACAAATAGCAAAACACCGTGGATCACCTGAAAAAGCCAGTCTCTTGCTCAAAATCCTTAGTCCATCCCTCAAAGGCAAGTTTTTGTGTCAATATACTTGTCAGTGCCATCAGAATGTTTAATCATTGTGTCATTGTGTACGGATAAGACAGTCAAATTTATTAGTCATGTTGGCAATTGAATAGTGCACTTTGAAGGGGCATGTTAATGTAAAATGTGGTTTAGGTGTGATGACAAGTGTTGTACATTTGACCTCATATAATGTATATGTGTAAGACTGATTGGAAAAGACAAGATTCACATTTACAGAATGACTTCTTTATTGGCAAACATTGACATTGCAGTGCGTAAAGAAAAAAAAAGACACCACTGCACATAACAAAGGTGAAATACAATACGTAAGTAAACATAGGTCAAAAATATAAACATAGGTCATACAGTAAGTAAACAAAAAAATATGAACAACTCCCCAATTTCTAATCTCAATCCTGATCTTCAGCTTCTTCCCGTTCCTGTCTGTTAGGCCACAAATTCTCATCCACGTCACACCTGATGTCCTCCCGTGCAAGGCAGCGTGGATAGTATCTTCTTGCCTGATCCATGCCCTGCAGGAATCTGCAGTAATGTCTTGGCATGCTGCATCCATTGTGGCCAGAAGGGTCACTTGTGTGTGTGGCTCTCGGTCATACACCTTCCACCTCCAGGCTGAGAAAAATGATTATTAAATAAATTAGGTTTGCGTACCACTGCCTTACTAGGTTTAACTTGTGGAAGCTTACATTGTCCCATATTATGGCATATTTGGGCTGGGCCATATTCTCGGCTGGGCCACCTAGGATATGATCCCTGTACAAAGTGTCTAGGAACGCTATTAGATGTTCAGAGTTGTATGGACCCATCGGTGGAATGTTATCTGATATTGCGGCACACATAGTTATGTTGCCACCCCTTTGGCCTGGTACATCAATGGTGACTCGGTGTCCAATAAGGTTTCAACCCCATCTTCTGCGCTTTGTCAGATTGATACAGTAAACTCCATGTAATACAGCACATGTGTCCACTTCTTCTGCCTCTTCCTCTTCCTACTCCTCCACCACGCAGCCTCACCCCTCTTCCTCTCCTTCTTCTTGGCTGTTGTCCTTCCATTGTCAGACATTGTAACTTTCTGTTGTGCTCTGGTTACCGATATACTCCCCAGTAGATTGTTCATGAGATGCTCCCTTGAGCTCATTCAGAAAACTGTTGATCATTGGTTGATCAACTCTTTTCATCAGAGACAGAAAGATTCACCTGGGAGGAATTTACCAATTTAGATCATATTTACAGACAAATGTCTTATGGAAATGTATATATGCTTGACATGTTATGATGGCTTGGTAAATCATTTTGCATGTGAAGACTTATATGATGAATGTGGCAGTCTCGCTGCCCCCGTGGGTTCCCCGGCACCGAACAGACCCACAACAAGTCCAGTCTCTTTATGTTCACGGTTTCCCCGTGCTTTATTGGCGCGCACACACACACACACACGCTGAGGCCGTCTGCAGCCGATCGCAGGCTTGAGGTGCTGCCGTCTGCTCGGCTCTCCTCGTGTCCGTTCCCCTCTTCCTCCTCGCGGGTCCAGCCTGCTACTGTTTTAAAAGAGATGGTGAGAGTAATTAGCGCACCTGTACTCACTGCTCAATTACTCTCACCTGGCGCCGCTCCCCTGAGCCCTCTCCACACCTCTCTCCTGCAGCCGATGCGCCACGCCCCCTCCACATACCTCCACCGCCCGACTTAGGCCGGGGAGCCGTCCGGCCTAACCTACTCCCCCCCCCCGCCTCCCCATGGGAGCGGGAAAGGAAGTCGGCCACGGCCATCTGCGCCCCCGGCCTATGGATCACTGTGAACTTAAAAGGCTGTAAAGCTAGATACCACCGAGTGATCCGGGCGTTGGCATCCTTCATGCGGTGGAGCCACTGAAGGGGAGCGTGGTCCGAGCAGAGGGTGAATGGGCGCCCCAGCAGGTAGTACCGCAGAGCATCGACCGCCCACCGGATGGCCAGGCACTCCCTCTCCACCGTGCTGTACCTGGCCTCCCTCTCCGACAGCTTGCGGCTGATGTACAGCACTGGGCGGTCGACGCCCCGCACCCGCTGGGACAGAACGGCCCCCAGCCCCCTGCCCGACGCATCAGTCTGCAAGACAAAAGGGAGAGAGAAGTTAGGTGTGTGGAGCAGAGGCTCCCCACAGAGGGCCTGCTTTACCCTCTCAAGCGACACCTGGCACTGCTCCGTCCACTGGACCGGATCTGAAGCACCCTTTCGGGTGAGGTCAGTTAAAGGGCTGGTCAGCTCCGCGAAGTTGGGGATAAATCGCCGGTAATAGCCGGCCAGCCCCAAAAACCGCCGCACCTCTTTTTTGGTCTTGGGCCTTGGGCAGGCTGCAATCGCTGCTGTCTTATCTACCTGCGGACGCACCTGCCCGCCGCCCAAGTGGTACCCCAGATACCGTACCTCCCTCCGTCCAACTTCACACTTCTTTGGGTTGGCCGTAAGCCCCGCCTGCCTCAGTGACTCGAGCACCGCGGCCACCTGCCGCACATGCTCCGCCCAGGTGTTGCTGTGGATGATGACATCATCCAGGTAGGCGGCAGCATATGCGGCATGGGGGCGCAGCACCCGGTCCATGAGGCGTTGAAAAGTGGCTGGGGCCCCAAACAACCCAAACGGAAGTGTGACAAATTGGTACAAACCGTACGGAGTGGAGAAGGCCGTTTTCTCCTTGGACTCTGGAGACAAGGGAATCTGCCAGTAGCCCTTGGTCAAATCCAGCGTCGTGAAAAAGCGAGCAGGGCCCAGGCGATCCAGGAGTTCGTCGACCCGGGGCATTGGATAGGCGTCAAACTGTGAAACATCATTCACCCTGCGATAGTCCACACAGAACCGGATAGACCCATCTTTCTTGGTTACAAGAACGATGGGGCTACACCAGGCACTGTTGGACTCTTCTATTACACCCATCTCCAACATAGCTTTCAATTCAGCCTGAACCACTTTTCTCTTGTGTTCAGGTAGCCGATAGGGCCGCGAACGCACCGTCACCCCTGGGTGAGTCTCGATATGGTGTTGAATAAGGCTTGTGCGTCCTGGCAGGGGGGAAAACACATCAGCGTAACGCTGCTGCAACCTGGCAATGTCTGCTCCCTGGGACGGTGAGAGATGGTCTTCACAACGGAGCGGGGCAGGATTGGTCGATTTTGGTACCTCGGGCCCCAACTCATCTCTCTCTCTAATTGTCGTCACCAGGGAAACAGGCTCCGCCTCTCTCCACGCTTTAAGGAGGTTGAGGTGATAAATCTGTGTTGCCCCTCCCCTGTCAGATCGCACAAGCTCATAGTCAACGTCACCCACTCGCCGTGTGACCACAAAGGGCCCTTGCCACTTGGCGAGTAATTTCGAATTGGAAGATGGGAGCAATACAAGCACTTTATCTCCCGGTGAAAATTGTCTTAGCCTCGATCCTCTGTTGTACAGCCGCTGCTGACGTTCCTGGGCCCGGAGCAAATTCTCACGTGATAACTGCCCTAGTGTGTGGAGTTTTGCTCTCAGGTCCAGGACGTACTGAACTTCGTTCTTACTTGGGCTTGGACCGTCCTCCCAGCTTTCTTTAACCAGGTCCAGAACCCCCCGTGGTTTCCTGCCGAACAGCAGCTCAAAGGGAGAAAATCCCGTTGAGGCCTGGGGTACCTCGCGCACTGCAAACAACAGAGGATGTAGCCATTTATCCCAATTATGATTATCATCGTGCACAAACTTACGGATCATGGACTTCAAGGTCTTATTCAGGCGCTCCACGAGGCCGTCCGTCTGAGGGTGGTAAATGCTGGTTCGAATAGCCTTGATGCCCAATAACCCGTACAGTTCTCTCAGTGTTCGTGACATAAACTGGGTGCCCTGGTCAGTCAGGATCTCTTTCGGGATCCCGACTCGGGAGATAACTTGAAACAGCGCTTGCCACACTCTTTGCAGAGATGGTGCGCAGCGGCACTGCCTCGGGATATCGCGTTGCGTAATCCACCAGGACTAACACAAAGCGATATCCCCGTGCGCTCCGGTGAAATGGCCCGATGAGGTCCATCCCGACGCGTTCAAATGGGACCTCCATCAGTGGTAATGGGCGCAATGGCGCTCTCGGGACGGCCGGTGGGTTAACTAACTGGCATTCGGGACAAGACGCGCACCAGCGGCGCACGTCTGCCCGAATGCCTGGCCAATAGAATCGGGCCATTATCCGGTTCAGTGTTTTATCATATCCCAGGTGTCCAGCCATCGGGTTGTAATGAGCCGCCTGGAAAACTATTTCCCGACGGCTTTTCGGGACCAACAACTGGGTTATTATGTCGCCTGTCTGAGTGTCACGACTCACTCTGTATAATCTGTCCCTGCGTAAAGAAAAATGTGGATATGATAGCGCTGCGTCAGGGCGCACCATGTGACCATCAATTCGTATCACTTGGTCAAAGGCAAAGCGCAGAGTATCGTCACGAGACTGCTCGAGTGGAAAATCTTCCATGGAGTCAAACACGGGAACCTGCGGAGCCTCCGGTGGAGGCACCGCCGGCTCCCCCTCCCCGTCTGCAGCGTCGGACAACCTCGCGTCGCCGCTAAGCACAGCGCACATATCCCCTGTCCCTGTCGGTCGCGAGCGCACCCCCACACATTGCCCCACTAGTTTATCAAACCCCGGCCAATCTGTGCCCAAGATCAGAGGATGCGCCAGGCGGGAACTAACCGCAGCCTTCACACTAACAATGCCCCAGGTCGAATCAGGTTCTGGTGAACTATAGACTGCATGCAGCCCGAGTCCACCATTGCCTGATGTGTACCCCCCTGAATCCTTACCGGAACGCTGTACGTCTCTCCTGGACCGGGGGAGGGTGCCGGGGGGCCGACAACCCGGATCACCTGCCCAACCTCCATTAGCGGACACTCGCGGCGGAAATGTCCGGGCTGCCCGCACCTCCAGCACTCCTGCCCTGCCGCCTGAGGGACCCTCTGTGGGCTAGGAGCAGCGCCCGTAGCGGCTGGACCCTGTGGGAAAAAAGGAGAGGGGACGTTAGTGCGAGGGGCAGGGGTGGGACGGGTGGATGGTTCGGGAGGGGGGTCGGGTGTTGTGGCGGGTCTCCTGCGGGGTGCCGGGCTGGGACGGCCGGAGGACACTGGCCGCGCCTCCGATGTCTGGCCCCGGGAGAGGACGGCCAGATGGTCCTCCGCGAGGGTGACGGCCGTCGCCAGGTCGGCGGGGCGGTGGCAGCGCACCCATTCCAGGGTGCCCGCCGGCAGCCCCTCCACGAACTGCTCCAGGACGATCTTCTCCATCAGCTGCCCCTCGCCTGCGGTCTCCCCCGGCTGCAGCCATCTGTGGGCGGCGTCCCTCAGCTGCTGGGCGTGGACGAAGGGGCGGTCGGTGGGTCCCAGCTTGGCTCCGCGAAACCTCCGCCGGTGATCCTCCGCCGAATACCCCAGCCGGTCGAGGACAGCCCTCTTCACGGCCCGGTATTGTCCCCGAGAGGAGGCAGGCAGGCCGAGCGCCGCTGTCTGCGCGTCCCCCGCCAGCAGTGGCAGCAGGCGCACGGCCCACTCTGCCTCCGGCCACCCGCACGCCGATGCCGTCACCTCAAACATTTCGAGGAAGGATTGCGCGTCGTCCCTCTCGGTCATCCGCTGCAGAGTCACGCCGGAGAGCGGGGGACCCGGTACCGCTGCCCCCGACCGAGCCAGCATCCTCTGCAGCAGCTGTGTTTGCCCCTCGACCTGCAGCTGAAGCGCCGAGAGCTGTTGTCTGCTGGCCGCTGCTTGGTCCCGGCTCATCGCGGCGACCTCCGCCAAGATTTGGGCCAGCGCCGTAACTGGTTGGGTCTGCTGCGGCTCGGACATGGTCTCCGTGCCGGGTTCTTCTTGGGCGCCAAATGTGGCAGTCTCGCTGCCCCCGTGGGTTCCCCGGCACCGAACAGACCCACAACAAGTCCAGTCTCTTTATGTTCACGGTTTCCCCGTGCTTTATTGGCGCGCACACACACACACACACGCTGAGGCCGTCTGCAGCCGATCGCAGGCTTGAGGTGCTGCCGTCTGCTCGGCTCTCCTCGTGTCCGTTCCCCTCTTCCTCCTCGCGGGTCCAGCCTGCTACTGTTTTAAAAGAGATGGTGAGAGTAATTAGCGCACCTGTACTCACTGCTCAATTACTCTCACCTGGCGCCGCTCCCCTGAGCCCTCTCCACACCTCTCTCCTGCAGCCGATGCGCCACGCCCCCTCCACAATGAACTATAGCCTAAATGTTTTGGGGAAGGAGACTATTTTATAGAGTCCTATAACAAAGCATTTTGATTATTAGCATGACAAAAGCAATTGATAATGTACGAAAAAACTGAGAATTGTACACAATCATTTGCATGGATGGACAAAAGCATTTGCAATTTGTTCAATGCAATGAGAAACTGCATTTTTCATCTGCACAAATGGCATGAGGATGTGACAATTGAACAAGAACTTTTGAGAATTTCAATTCTGATGTGAGAAATGTACTAAACCAATTGAGAAAAACTGTAATAGTAGCCATCCTTGGATCCAAGTAGTCACACTAATTCCGGAGTACTTGTACTTGATAGTGGTTTGTTTGACTGACTTCAGCTCTCTGAGGGGCGGAGACATTTCCAATTGAACTAGAACAATCACAAAAGAGTTGGTGTTTCGGTAGAGAAGGGAGGGGCCAACACAGAACAGTTTTTCAGACTGAGTGTGTGAGAAGGGCATTGCTTTTACAGATCTAACTAGACATCTTTTGAACATAAATGCATGTTTTTTTTTTTTTTTTTTTTTTATAAATAGATGATGAAAATTAACATATTAAACTGGGTAATTGGCAAAATAGGGCATCTTCTCCATCAGCCATTTAAATCCGAAAGCAATCCAATTACTCAACAAGCTCCTCCATCTTGAGTGTCTCCTTAATTTTGTATGACTTCTGAAGGTGTTTTCAGAAAAAAAAAAAAAAAGTTAGTTTGAAATCATGGGATGCATGTGCAAAGCCAGAAACGCCAACTTACAGCAGAGTGGTGCAGTGAAAACATGCTTGGCCTGTAACCCAGAGGTCGATGGATCAAAACAGTCCTCTCCTAACTCTTGATTTGTCAATCGTGGAGGGGATTCTGTATTATTTGTCCATGCGAGGGGTGGGTAACCCTTGTCCTAGAGAGCCTATGTGGGTGCACCATTAGAGCCCTTGCTAAGAACCTTCATTAACAGAATCAGGTGTGTTACTGCTTGGTTGGAACACAAACCTGCACCTACAGCAGCTCTCTAGGACCAGGTTTGCCTACCCCTGGTCCATGCCCTCATAGCCACGACTGCCTGGCCACAACAGTCCTTTTTTTCCTGCAGTGAATACCATATAATGTTGCACGCAGCTAATGCACACTCTTGCAAACCTTGGCTGCACACTTTTTACTGGCAAATATTTTGATAGATCTTTCACAGACACTGTGAACATAGTCACAACACCGGTAGTGTGGCTGAGTGGCCTAAGATTTATCAGGAGGTTTGGGTTCAAGCCCCGCCACTGCCATTCAGGTGTTTATAGCAAGATAACATAAATAAATTTTAGCTCTAATTTTTTAAATTGATTTAATTATTATTTAAGATCAAACTTTCAGATAATGTTGGGAATGGCACCATGAACAGATGATTCATTTTGGGTAATGATCTGGAATAAAATTTTTGTTGTCTGGTAACATTGTGCTAAATGGACCAAACTTATGCCATCATTTGGGGCCACCTGGTGGTAATATCTGGCACCTGCATAGCTTGGTCATATTCTTGGCAGAGTTCTGCACTCTGAGTGCTTTTCTAGTTCTGACTTTTTCTCTAATTTTTTTCAAAATATGAAAGAATTGGTGCAATAAATATTAGACCATTTGTAACAATATATTTCCCCCTGATGCAATCTCATTTTTTTTCCGGTGCTGAGGCCTTTTTTATTGTAACCTTGACTGTTTCAAACACTTTTTAACTGATTAACACTGTTTAAACACTTAATAATAATACCTTGTTTTCTTACTGGAGCAGTTTAGTGAGGCTAGACATACATGTATACCCCAGAGGACAAATTTCAGGCAAAGAGGCAGCTATAGATTGGAGCCCATGTAGCACATTTTTAAATTAATTTAATTTATCATCTATCAGAAAAAAAGAGCTGATAATCTTAAAAATTCTGCATATAGGCCAATATCAGTATTCTCACTCAGATTATTTAGCTCCAGGGCTCAGGGGGATGAAGAGTAAGGGTACTCGTCATCTACTTTCTTCCCCTTGGCATATGACATATATCTTCAGTAAATACAGCATCAACCTTCACTATTACGCAGATGACACACAACTCTACCTTTCTAGTAAACCCACTCCCAGTCTCCCACTTTCCTCCCTTATCAACTGCCTGATGGAAATCCTGGTTGTCATTTTCATGTTCCTCAATGTTAACCTGTTTTATAGCTTGTGGATTTATGTTTTTAAATGTCCTGTAGTGTGTTCTTGAGTGCCAGGAAGGCACTTTTGAATAAAATTTGTAAATATATTATTATTATTATTATTGATTCCTAAATTGTATGGAAACCACAAACAGGAAGTCCTCACACCTCCACAACCCCCCGAGTGTCCTCCAGTGGTGGAGGTTCAAACAGAGTTTAAGAATAGAGAACGTGTAGCAGTTTTAGAACAGGAACAGGCATCTGCTGAATATTAATTTGTCCAGGCGGTTTTGTTGATACTGCACTACATATAATGACATATCGCTTCCTCCGCTCATTGTAGATTTTGCAGATAACTTTGTTCTGTACACTTGGAAAAATTTTGCCTTCAGGCATTCACATTAATAATGCACTGACGGCTCAACCTGTGAATTTTCAGGAGTGATAAAAGCACCATCCTGTGTTAAAGCAACCGATCTCTCCTGATGGTGATGATGTCCTCCTTCGTCTCTAGTTATCCCCATTTTTTTTTTTTGTTCAGGGCCAATCGTTTTAATGTAATAATTCCACTCACGCATAGAAATGTGCCATGTCCTCTTCTCTGGTGAATATTTATAGCTCAATGCAAAGCAGTCGACTGCCTTCTCCCCCCAGGCCAGACAATTTGGACTTCATCAATATGTATTTCCAAGGACTTTTAGAAAAGGCACTTCAAAGGAACTTCATCAAGGATTCTTTTTGTCTTTTCAGTCGGCCTCATAACTGAGCCAACATACCCTCTTCTTGATTTTGACGTATATCCATGAATTATTCCTCTCAGGGTTAGCGTGATGTCTCACTCCAAGTATTTCCTCACTCAGCATTGGTGGAGAGAATGGCACTGTGACATCCACCCAGACAACATTTTGCTTTTCATGTCTGTGTAAATGAATGAAGATGTAATGACTTTAATGTCTGGGAGAGGAAAATGTATGTGAAAATGAGCCAGAATATTTAGACAGGAGGCATATAAATATACAATTCATGTGCTGTTGGGATGTTTTAATGCTGCCAAACACAAAACAGCAACTGTTCCTGTACCCAGGAGGCTGTGCAGTGGGGGATGTAAAGGGATGGCATCCTCTTGTTTGCACAAATAATTCAATTATTCCTTTTGTTAACAAAAGATTTTTTAAAAAAGTCCATTCCAAGCCACAACTTTCCCCCTCAATGTCCTGGCTGTGTCACAGGGGTCTGCTGGAGCTATATATGTTACCATATGCAATAGAGGGTTAAGACACAAAGTCAAAACATTTAATCTTATTTTAGGAAAACAAGACTAAATTGACCAGCATTAAAAAAGCTCTAGTCTATATAGGATTATTTTACCAAAAATAAGATATTTCCCTTTTTAAGATTTACTTATTTATTCTACAGTGTAGGTGTGTTGTCATTTCCCTTTGGACACTGTTTAAGCAGTGGAAGACAGAAGAATTAACACAATTCTCATCTTACAGATGAACATGAATTCTAAAGCCTGAAAATGAGCAAGCACGCCTGTTTAACTCAAAGCTGGACACTACTGTGTCACCTTGTTTCACAAAAGGTGATCAATTTTAAGATTTTGAGCTATTTTGCTTCCACACATGCCTTAGGCCACCTGCTTCAAGGACATTTATATCCGGTGCTGCAGGAATAAGCAAAGAGAATCATTAGGGATCCCAACCACCTGGATAACTGAATAGATAACACTGAAGAAGGCACCTGATTATTACCATTACATTATCATTACTATGTTAAATTGCACAATTGAAAGGACTGATAGAACTGACAGAAGTATGTTTCAGTGTGATCACATGTGACATATAAAGATAATTGATTGATTGATTGATGCTAATAAAGCTGATGACCATTCACCCACTTTTTTGAAAAATGTTGCTGTCAATGTGTTCTGACTTGTGAAAAGTCAAAAGTATGAACTGGACAAGGGGTGTTATTTTGCACATTTGATAGACTCAATGGTCAGTCGATCAGTTTTTTTGTACATTCATTCATGCTATGACCAAGTTTTGGTGATTTAAAAGAACATGCATTAAAATACATTGTTATGGGTGAGCGAGCTGCCTGTGGCAAGATGGCCGCCAGTGGGGACGTTTGACTCCATTGGTCGTTAGTGAGAATGAGACATCTAGCCTTTTTTTGTCTATATCTATGCTCTGTATGATCCACTAATTTGAGGAAATCAGAGGTCTACTTTGTCCATTTGAAAGCGGGAGGAAGGACGGTAGGGGGAGCTGGAAAAATAAAAATCAGTCATAAACTTGATCAGAATGCTTTTTTAAAAAAGGGGAAAAGAGAGCAACAGCAGCCGAGTGAGCTACAGTGTTGCCGGTGAAACTTATTTTCTGGTTGCTGTCACAGCTTCAGCGTGAATAAACACACCCTGCACCCCCTCACACCTCCATCGGCCTAATGCCTTCTCATATTCCATCTGAAGCACTGAAGTGCTCGTGCCTTTTTTATCAACTTGTTACGCCGGAACACTTTCTTGTGCAGTCAAGCATGCGTCCTCTCAGATTTGACTTTGCACACTACCCAATAGACTGTTTGACACAGTGAATTTAATTCTAAAAATGGTTCCAGCGCCGTATTCAGGTAAAAATAAACCCACCTAAATAATAAAGGCCCTGACAGAAATGAGCAGCGCATCCCCTCTAACTGAGACGTTGTAGATTTCCTGAAGTAGCACTTGAGACTGATCCTCTTCATGGCCAGGGGAGTGCTGCATTGAAAATGTACGATGAAATAATACAGCAGAATATCACTGCATGGAAGAATAAATCACGCCGTGAGAGGCGCATAATATTGCAGTCTCTCATTTTTTAAGAAGTATCACTTCAGAAGATGCATATCAGCTCCTCCGTGATGCATCTGCTATGTTGGTTTCAGATAAATATCTGTACTGAGTTTTTGTTCAAAAATAAATGTCACCATTTGTTGTTTGTGTGTATGTATTGTGCATTTTAATGGTAGACTACATGGTAAAGGAAATACACTGCAAAAAAGTCACCGCTAATGAAATGAAACAAATATAACAATTACATTTAATAATATTTATTCACATGAAAATCAAGTTAAATAATTTTTTTTAACTTTAACTTTTATTTATAAAGAAAGAATAAAGAAAGAAAGAAAGAAAGAAAGAAAAAGAAAGAAAGAAAGAAAGAAAGAAAGAAAGAAATCTTAACAGGTGAAAATATCTTGTATTTGGTACAATTACAATACAATAGAATTATTTTATTCAACTGGCAGATAATTATCTTGTTTTAAGTTTTTTTTCTTTCTTTTTCTTTACTTTAGTCAATTTAATCATTTTTTTAAAGAAAATGTTAGTCATGTTTCTTAAAAGAAGACCAAATTGACCCAAATCAGAAAAAGGTCAATTATCTACTTCTACTACTACTACTAAGACTTTTTCACTCATTAAGATATATATTTGTGTGGTGTAATATTTAAAGAGGAATAAAGACAAATAAAGTTTTGTATATGTACAATGTGTATGGCACACTGGTTGATTTAGAGAACAAAGCAGTTTAAGGGCATCATTAGATCCAATCAAAATCAATCCTTGACCATCTCTACTCTACTCTTTTTAATCAAGTTTTAATCAAAAACCCTTTTGAAAAAGGTCTTTTGAAAACCCTGAAAACCCTTTTTAAAAATATCTGAAGTGTGTAACCTTCTGATTGCAGAATCACTAGAATCACCAAAATCTAAATTAAAAGCAGGAAGGACAATTTGCAAGAGAAAAATATCAGTTGAAAAATGGAACAAGGCATGCAAAAAACCACCAGGCATGTTACAAAACCACCAATATAGACTCAAAAAGTCAGGAAATGTAATCCCAACGTTACGGAAGTTGGACTTTGAAAATTGGAGATTTTATCAATCCAAATAGTTGTGGAACCTACATTTTTTAAAGGGGTGGGGTGATATTGAAAAGAATATTTTTTTTCTTCCTGCGATGTATATTTATTGTGACATGAAAGATATAGGAATTGTGCAAACTCTTTTCTCTTTTTTAACTTCAATGCTCCACAATTGGTTTCTGGAATCTTTCATCAAATGGTCTAAGACCTTCTTTGTCATCTTTGTCTTCAATTACAATTAAGACAAGTAGGCCAGTAGGCCCTTTTATTTTTTGCCACATTACTTAATTGCTCTGTCATGAAATTCAGAGACTTTTTAAACTTCTCCTATGTCTTCTGCAAACTTCTTAGTAGCCATTTTAGCTTTAGTTAATCAAAAAATTTACTCAAAGAGGGGAAAAAGTACAAATCTTCCAAGGATTCTAGATCATCCAATATGGCTGGTGTTAACATATCATAAACATTCTTGAATGTCAAAAAAAATCACTGCAGTTGAGTCTTAACCTTCATATAAAACCATAGACTCAACTTATAGATGCAGATGGCAAGTTACTTTTGAGACAATTCATGGATTGATGAGAGATGTGTGATTTTTCCTTTTGTAGCAAACAGCAATAGAAGTGTAACATGACACATTTGAGTTGACGATGGTAAAACGACAAATCATGTAGCCCTAGACTTTCAAAAACCAAAATACCTATAACACTAACCTGTAAATGTGCTTTTGAACAAACTATTAGGCTGTGGCTTAAGGAAATGTCACTGTGTTTCCTGCTGGAATAAATAAAAATACACAAAGAAAAATAAGAATGGTTTCACAGCATTTGGAGCCTTTTTACAAATGATCTGTCTCAATATGTACAAGTCTGGGGTAGAATTATTATAACTTCTGGAATAGCTCCATAATGTAGCAGCTGTTGTAACTAGGGGTCGGACATGATTCAAAAAAGAATCTAAATAATTACAGGTTTTATAATTAATGAATTAATAGCTATATATAATATAACAACATTTGCCTAAAAAACATTTATTTTATGTAAATCATTTTAGTTGCTATCTGTAGCACATTTTCTAAACCCTTATCTCCAATGACTTTCTTCCTGATGAAGCCAGTCATTTGTTTGGGTTTGGGCTGATTGTTTGTACTCGGACCAGAACCAGAACCAGAACCAGAACCAGAACCGACAACAGCTTTTGCATTTAATGCCAAGACTGTTCCAAAAAAAATCTATTTGACCCTTAAGAAGCTCTGTACAAGTCTTAGACATAGCATCATGTTGAATGTCTTGTTATTACCATGTGTACCATGTTCACCATTTTTTTATCAATACTGCCATTTAATTGCATTACCTGTAGGTAGGGAAAGGGTTGGGGAATAACAAAAAATATGAGTTTCAGGAATATGACTTTTCCTCAAGGTCTTTCTTTTTCTTTTTTCTGTGTTATAGCTAAAACAGCCCTGTGGACTTTAATGAGGGATTGCAGGATGCACAGAAGGTCATCTAACTTTATAGTACCCCGGAAACTTAATAATGCATCAGCCAGTAGAATGGCTGATTGATTGTGTCGCAAAATAGGAAGCTCTCCCACTGTGCCTCTCCCGGGCCGGAGCCGGAGGGATGCTTCCTAACAGCACCTGCAACTCTGCCCTGGGCTGAGCTGGAGATGCATAATGCAGTCATCGCTTTCTTTTTTTTCTGTGGCATCAAACAGTACGCTGTACCTCCAAAGGCTACGGAGGATGCAGGCTTTGCTGATGTTTCTTACTATCAGGGGAACTACTTCACCCTGGATTACAGGTCTGGTTTACTGCGTGGCAGCTTATCATAAACGCAAAGTCTCATACAGGTTGATGGCGATAAATCAAGGATGGAGACATTTTGCTCTCCCCAACCCTGCTAAATCATCAAGCTTTCAAATAGAAACAGAAGATCCAAACTATCTCTAGTTTGCTATAGAGATACTGTTCTTGATGGTATCAATAAGATGACCCTGATTTATTTTGATGAATCATATACATATATAATCATACACACTACTAAAAAAAGAAAAAAAATGGAGAGATTTTTACATTATATATACATATATATGTATACAGAGAGAGAGAGAGAGAGAGAGAGAGAGAGAGAGAGAGAAAGAGAGAGAGTGTGTAAAATCTTCTTTTTAACTTTTAATTGTAGATATATGGGCTGGCTCCCTAAATAAGTGGCACTATTCCTGACAGCATTATCAGAGAGAATTTCTTTAATTTCTCATTCACAATTCATTGTCAAATCTAGAACATTAGGAAAAGATTTTGGCCTGTCAGCAATCATCTGCATATAGTAACATTTTGAAGATGTTAAATATTTTCAGTTTTCCTATCAGGGCCTTGAAATAATTCAATATTTTTGTTATTTCCTAGGTTTATATTAAATAATTAACTTCTAATGATGGAAACATGGTCCATTCTTAGTACATGTGAACCAGAAACGTCACATTTTAACTCCACACTTGTCTTAGTGTTCACACTAGCCGTGGTTAGTCCAGTTCAAACTCTAATGTGTTTAAAACTGGACGCTGGTGTGCCTCATAGAGACTCTACTAATCATTAGTACATACAAGTGGTGTCACTAACAAACTGCAGCAAAGGCGGTGAAACCAGAAGGAAACATCGATTTCCAGTTTTAGTGACTGATGAATTTAGCACAAAGATAGAAAATGATACCTGCAAAAGTCACTGCTAATGTCTGATGACATTCACATTAGATTATGACCTACAAGAAAATAACTAGAAGATGTTGCATGATGTAGATAGGCTGACATTATACAATAACTTACAAGCTTGTATTTTCTTCTTTTGGTCCATTTGAGCCTTTGTGAACACAAACTGAACCAGCTGGCAAAAATAATAATATATCTTACATCTGGTGTGAACGAATGAGGAGGATTATCACACAGCCTAAATTGCACACTGCTCCACAAGAAAAAAGAAAAACAAAAAACACATTTTTGAGTGGGGTAAGGTTTTAAAGTTCCATCTAACATAGTATGCTGAGCTTCAAACTATACTTCTAACTATTCGGTGTGATGAAGGAGCTAAGTGTGTTCAACGAGAGCATCAGAGACCATTCCACTGATGACATTTGATGACTGCAACCCCAGACAGCTTACAGACAGAGGTAAGTAAAGCTATTTGACAGCTGTCTGAAAACATGAAAGATGATGTTAGGCATGCAGTGACTTTTTACTTTCTCCATTACAAAGTTTTGCTTTTTAACAGCATATTAGAGCACACAAAGTGGACAAAAACATATTTATAAGGGGTGAAATAAGGACAATTACCTGATTACCTTTTGTTTTCAGCACCATTTGTCTGAGCAGGATCACAGAAAAAACTGCTGGTCTGATTTTCTTGAACATGGTCATGACTTTGTGGTAGGGTGCAAAACCCTTGAAATTATTAGGTGGTTCCGAATAGTTTTATTGTTCTGAGGGCTTATAGTGGCTCCTGCTGGTCAATGGAATGTTAATAGTTGAATGAGCTGTTGACAGAAATCTATGCTGGTGATACATCTATAAACCATACTAACAAACAGTTTTGAAAATATACATATGCTTATTTTCATGGGGCTGGGTTATTTTGGATTTGGTGCCATAAACCAAACACTAGGTTTTTTCTGTTCCAACATTTCTGTGATGAGCATTGGGTTATTTTGGAGCTGCCAACCATGCAGGGTTATGGACAGAGTCATTCTCCATCATCCAATCAGATTGCTAGACTGGTGCCACAAGGTTAAACCTACCTAGCTCATCTTCTGTACAGGCAGAAACAATAGATTGACCAGGCAGACCCAGGTCTTTTCCTTAGGAGATAACGTTAACATGAACAGATAACAAACCAAGGCACATTTTGTACCTAGGTATGTAAAACAGAAACATGTAGACATTTGTAACATTAACAAGCACCAGAATTTAGTCTTATAACATTCAACATATATCACACAAAATGAACCTTGAACTTTGGGTTACTTAAACAAGCCAAATTGCCTGGGTTGAATGAACCTACCCAATTTGAAAGGTTAAATTTACCCAATGAATGTTCTGTTCACTATTTATACAGAAGAAACTACAAACTACTGACCAAGGCCAATGGTCAGTATGCACTAGGCCTGGGCAATAACACAGCATCAATATATATCATCAATATCCACATCATCAATACAATAAGAAAATGTAATAATACAATTTTTATAGATTTAAGGTTTGCATTACAAACAAACCAATGCTGTTCCCTCCTTGGCTCATAAATGTCATATATCCATTAATAATGAATCAAACAGCCAATCATTTAAAAAACGGCACATCAAAAGCAGACTTTTTTCTTTTGGTCGTTAGTGAAAATAGATAATTAGAAATGATAGATAATCATTAACAGTGACTGTTATGATTTTTTTTATCAATATATGTTCTATCTATGTATCTATATCAGCATCCCCTACAGATATATATTAAAAGTAAGTCATTAAGAATAAAATGTCCCTCAAATATTAAAAATAAAATCATCAACAATTATCAATATCAATCAATTATAAAGAAATGTTTATTAATATGCTTTTTTTTATTGCCCAGACCTACTCTATGCTATACTATGTTTTTGTTTACAAAGTTAAATCTTAAAATCGATGGCAGATTCATGTTCACAAAAGATTTTTCTCAATAGACTTTATAACTAGACAAAAAGTCTATTGAGAAATATTATATCAACTTGATAGATCTATTTACTAAAAATAGAAAAAATGCTTTTCCTATAAAAGCCTCCAGGAAGGATTGAAAGCCGAGGACTAAGCCTTTGGCTTATTTTTGGTCTTTTATCATTCTTCCATTCAAGGTGATGAACAGCATACAGTCACCCATTGTATTTTTGAACTGACTTGAAGATGGATTACACCACCGCTGTTATCAGTCCTGAAAGCCAGAGCATTCTTGATGTCAGAGCAAGTTTGACAAATGAGTGGGAGGCACTCGCTTTACAGCCTGTTTGTCATCAGGACTGAGACGAGCTCAGCACAGATCTGAGTAGCTTTACCTTTCTCCGCCTGTGATAGAAGGCGTTCACCTCCGCGATATGTTAACACGCATTAAATTTGCAGACGAAATATACAGCCTGCGGAGACCGCGGTTTTACATTGCTAAACTTTTCATTAGCTGCCTCCGCACCTCTACCAACATCAGTAAATTTTCTCTTATGCCATCATTTTTACTACACCGCTGCATGTCATAAATACCTGGAGAAAAAATCTGAAGTACAGCACTAGAAAAAAAGGAGAGAATAATTACCAGACTGGTTCAAATACAACACAGAGTAGTTCAAATACAACACTTTACAGAGAACAGAGTGAGACAGAGGATAAGACAATACCTGCTTTATTGATAGTTGACAGGCTCAGGACAAGCATGAAGATTCTCCAAATGAGGTGATTTTTATGTAGATTTCCTTTTCCCGTCTGTTGTGGAACACCATGATCTGCAGCAATGGTTGGGTAATACTGTAGTTTGTTAAGTGTTGGATAAAGGTTATTATAGGACAGGTTGACTACAAATGCCAGAAACTCTTACATACCCCCCCTAACAATCAAAAAATGTATATTAGCACTGTTTCTTGTTTTCTGGCAAAAATATACAAATATGATCTTCATTACACTATTGTTCAAAAGTTTGGGGTCACCCAGACAATTTTGTTTTCCATGAAAAGTCACACTTTTATTTACCACCATGAGTTATAAAATGAATAGAACATATATTCAAGCCATTGACAAGGTTATAAATAATGATTTGTATTTGAAATAATATTTCTTTTACTTCAAACTTTACTTCTGTCAAAGGAAGGTCAGTTTTCTAGTTTCTCTAAGAAACTGTTTTCAGCTGTGCTAACATGATAGCATCGAGGGTTTTCTAATCATCCATTAACCTTCTGATCAATGATCAAACACATTGTTTCATTAGAACACTGGAGTGATAGTTGCTGGAAATGGGCCTCTATACACCTATGTAGATATTGATGCACCAAAAACCAGACATTTGCAGCTAGAATAGTCATTTACCAAAAAGTTATCTTCTGGAAAAAAAAAGTGTTTTTCTTTCAAAAATAAGGAAATTTCGAAGTGACACCAAAGTTTTGAATGGTAGTGTATACCAGTTATGGCATAATAATTTGATGACAAAATATACAGCTTGCGAAGACCGTGGTTTTACACCTTTAAACTTTTTGTTAACTGCCTCCACATTGCTACCAACGTCACTGATTTTTCTCTGATGCCATCGTTTTCACTACACCACCGCAGTCATAAACACCTGGGAAATGAAATCCAAAGTACAGTACCAGAAACTTTTCTCCTGCACATGTATTAGAACCAATGAGTGTGAAGAGAGGCTTTTGCTTGACAGAGGGCAGCTATTGGATGCCCGATGGGAGCCATTGAGTGGAGCCCAACATGCTGGTACCGCCAAAGAAAGCTCTCTGATCCCCGAGAGCTTCCTGTTATGGTGCTGTGGCCCTGAAGTGGGTCATTGGAAATGACATGCACAGATGTTCATGTCGCTGTGCTGCAGGAAACCAATATAATGGCCTGCCATCAATGAACCTGTCGCAAGGAGAGCTCCCAAAGCCAGATGACCAGGAGAAGCTCCCCAAAGAGTCATTACTCTTTTAACTTCTCTCAAGAAAGACGCATGAGAACGGAGCCATCTCGCCGGCAGAGCGTCTCTTTATGGATGTCCCATCAGCCCAGGTAATAAAAGTGTGAGGCGTTAGGGGGCCGAGGGGAGAAGGGATGCAAGTACAAGATGGAGAGAGTGTTTTTCAAAAGGGACAGCGGACGGTAAGAAGTATTAATGAAAATCCCACCATGCTATTTGCTTCCTGTTTGATGGAGGGCTTTGTTTGAGGCATCAGTGAAATTCAGAGCCATGCTTTACCAAAACCCCTACTGACATCTAAATGACATCATCTCTAGCAATACAAGCGTGGGGGGTGGGGCATCTAAAGCATCTAAAGCAAGACACATTTGGAGGTTTTAACGTCAGAGACCCCTTTAGAATTGTTTTTTTTATGTTTTATTTTTTTTAAATATCTTCCATTGGTAACTACTATAGCCCATGCTCATCATCTACAACTAGCATACATTTCATTCTTTAAAGACAATTTTTTCAAAATGATCTTTTTGACCTTTTGACCATTCAAATTAACTATTTTTTTTCACCAACGGATTCTAATGGAGGCAACAAATTTCACATGACGGTTCATAGAACTTATCACATACCTTTTGAAGGATTTTTCCTAGAGTATTTTAGATTTAATGTGGCATTTAGGTGTCACTTATGCATAAAAGAATATATGCAAAGCATGCAATAAAACACCATTTTGACAAATCTCTTCCATAAACGTCTGATAAATGTTTATTATCAAAACAAATAAAATCTGTTATATTATAGTGTATTTTGTGAAAAATGATACAATAGGATATTCACATGAGTGTATATTTAATCTTTTTTTTTTTTTTACCTCATCTGCATATTTATATTTGTTAATTTTGAAAACTTGTAATACAAAAAAAATGTTTATTCTTTGCTAACTTTCACTATTTTTACTTTCATTATGACAGGTGCAAAGAAAAAAAATCACCCTATTGTGAAGAGGTGTCTGGCCTTAAAGGTTAGGACTGTGGACTAACTTGACCTTCCTGTTAAAGTGTAGTTTAATTAATCAGATTGTCACAAGTTTCCATGACTTTCTCCACATAGGACGTCTGACTCATAGAATGCATTAACATAATTTTCATTACATTTTGGGTGTTTTATTTAACTTTTCACACCTGTGCTGTTCCTGGTCATTAGAAGTTAAAGGGTGAGACTGTAATTAGTGAATAAAACTGAGTTCAGGCACATGTTCATTTATCAGAGGAACACACTTCCTCTTACAAGCCCACAATAATCTGTGATAAATAGCATGATATGGATCATCTGAGTATTATTTGTATACTTAATAAGTCAATAGTCAAAATAATCAAGATGTTCTGCTTTTATGTTTTAAACAAATTCGATGATCTTATAAGGCCAAAAAAAACCCTAGAATTTCCTTTTTTTTTACATCAGCCTACAAAAAGCAGAGAAAGAGCAATCTCAGCCCTGTTTAATCATGCACCAAGCCACATAATGAACAATATGGCACCCGCCAACTGTTACCAGTGATGGGAATAATGTTGTTCTAAATAACAGCGTCATGTTTTTCAGCAATAAATAATTTGATTGATTACTGTTACCATTATTATTATCATCCTAAACAGACACTTTTTCTTTTGCTAGTGAACACATACCTTATCACTTCCTGGAGACTTCAAAACAAAAGCCATTCCTTTAATTCCTTTTAGCTAATAAAGTATTTCAATACAAGACTAACACTGCATGTTCACGATTTGAATTAAATTGCAAATCACTGTAATCGATAGGGCTTTAACTATTGACTATATTGATAGTTGATTAACTTACGGATTATTGAAACAATTAATGGATTCATTAGCAATTGATCAATTAATTCGTCACTCGACTTAATTCGACTCGTCAATGTAGCTCTTAGCATTCAACTGTAAAAACTGTAAATAGTTGCTAGGTCTTGCACATTTTAAATTGAATCTTGAAACAAACATAAATTGTCTCCTACTAACTAGTAGGAGTTTTAAGTACTTTGCCCAACACTGCTGACCACAAAAGAAACAATAGAAGATGATAATCTATGTATGTGCAGTGTAATTGCATGCACACAGTCGGAAAAGGGAGAAGAGAGGACAAAAGATGAGGACTAATAATGTAGTGAAATGCTATTTTGAGGTTAGCATGGACACATGTTACTCAGCAACACTCATATTGCTGCAACATGTAATGTATTGTTCATTATTTTCATATCAGACTCCATATTTCTGTACTAAATGATCATCAGACAAATGTTCATCTGGCTTCTGTTTATGTTGCTGTGTTTACCTGTTGTATGTTTGTTGCTATGTACTGTTTGTATCAATTAGTAACTTAAATGCGCAAACATTTTATATAAATACAGGCATGATAATGTTAATTTATATATGCAGTGCTTGTTTCTCTTATTACATAAATGATGTGATCACTGTTGTAGTTTTTAAAGGCAATTCTACATATTGACTCCATGCTAGTGATTCATTTACCCTGACTCTTTTCATTCTTTGTATTTGCTTCATAAAGTGACTCATCCTAATTACAAAACTGACATAGATGATGAATAATTGTTTAATTGTCAAGTCTTAACATGATTGTACAGACTTTTTGTTTTTGTGCATTTGTGCAGCAGGGATATTGTAGCAGAAAGAGTGGTGGTGAGTTATCAAGTCAAATACCCGTCTTAAACCTGAAGGAAATTAAATTTGTGTGAATCATACAGAAACAACTCAAAAATTGAGGATTGCATAAGTGAATTAACAAAATGAGGTAAAATTTGCCGAAGCAATCAAATTTGCTAGGGTTAGCTCTGCTAAAGACCATGAAGAGCAAATTGAAGTTCAAAAGCTTTGCCACTACAAGGAGACCAGTTAAACCAGCCTTTTTGACTACATTTCACCGATCATTTTAACCCAAACCAGGACGATTCCCTAAACTTAGCAAAGTGATTTCTGTACCTAAACCTACCCAGACCTTAAGTATAGCAATGTCAGACCATAAAACCACTTTTAATATACATAATTAACAGTGATCTTTTCCTTGTTAAAGGTTTTTTTTACTGTTGATTTATACCAGTTGTAAACTGTGTCTAATGATGATGCTAATGGGTTGAAATTGTGATTAATTGAAAAATCGAGTGTCTTATATGGACACTAAGGGGTTGGGAAGTTTCTAATTAAGTGGTTTAATTGTTAGAAGCATCCTTACTTCCAAGTGGCATGACAAAAAACACTATTTGATGCACTGGGTTGAGAATGGGTTGTCTTTTCTTAACTTTGATAGTGTAAACTTTACAATATGTGGGACACAAATTACTGACCCCAGACATTTTAATCACAACCACTCAGGATCACTATAAGTGATAAAAAGACAAGCAGTTTCAGAGTAGTTTCAGGACCAACTGAAGATCAGTGGAGAGTCAAAAAATAAAGACTGAGACAATAGAAAAACATAGTACATAGGCAATAATCACCACTATCAGTAGCTGAATCAGTAGCTTTCAGCCGCTGAGCTCCAGTGATAACAGTGATAAAACCACTTGGCTTAGGAAAAAATGACCAAACTACATACCATGGATCTTTCAATTGCACTGGATGATGTGATTTGATTTAACAAACTTATGTGTGATTACCATCTACATGCTGAAATAATGCTGTGTCTATGTGGTACATTAAAGTCCAGGATTGTAAAGACCTTGTATCTGTGTAACAAATTATATATATTTCTGTCATGGGGTTGTGATTATTAAATGAATGTACATGCTGTCATTACTGCTGAAAACATTCTATAGACTCCAGAGCTGCTCGTAACGTGAGCATACATCAGAGTAACGGTGCACACTTGACACTAATGGGATATAATTGCAGTTTCAAAACAAAGACAGGTTCTGATGTATCTTGACTATGATTTATTTTGAAGAGAACTCTGAGCTGATTGCATTCGTTAGCTTTTTTTTATTATTCTTTTCGAAGAGGCATCATTTTCTTCTTCTTCTTACATTATATAAAGATGGCTGTCATGAAAGAAGTGATTCCCTGAACAAGTCCAGACCCTCACAGGCGCCATGACTACTCAAAGGCAATTGAAAAGGCATAAGGGATAGGTTGAATCAATAGCCAGTTTTTTTCATGTCCCTGTCAACTCCCATTGTTGATATCTGCAGAATGCACACAAAAGGCTGGCAGGCAGTGGCGTAAAAATAGCCGGCACCCCGCATGGGAAGCGGAGCATACTGGGAATAATTGAGAGGAGTGGAAGTGATGCGTAGATTAAGTGCTTAACGTCCTCTAGATGGAAGCCCAGAGTTTTGACTTAAATAGGATAGATGCCTGCTGGATACTCTGAGCTGTATTGTTTGGGTTTTTGCAGCTCCCCTGTTCAAACTCAAGTAAGACTTTCTTTTCTTAGAAACCGCAGTGTGGGCATCTGGGATGAGGCCGATGGTGAGGCAGAGCTGATTCAATCCTTTTTTTTTTTTTTCCCCGTTTCTTGCCCTGAAAACAGCACACACACTTTGACCTGAATCAATGGAATGTAGAAACCAAACTTGTGTCTTGACTGAGGCTCCCTGGTGTGCATGGCTGTTACTGTGTGTTTGCACGTTGTGGACATTGCTGCAGGGCCACACAATGAAGCTATTATCCAGGGGAGAGTTTGGCTCCAAAGAGCATTTCTTAACAAAATCGTATAATCTCCTTCACTGCAATATTGTATAATCTTCTAAAGATCTCTTTCTTCACCTTCAGTATTACCAACTACAATAACATGTGCATACATCGGCATCTTTAAGGAATATATCAGGCTGATGTAATTATTACTATTTGCACTATGCTGCTGGGTCACAATCCCCAGTCCCCAGAAAGTTGTATAAACAAAACTAATACACATAAGCTGTCCATGTCCCAGTCCATTTGGGAATATATTTATTCCTAACAGAAGCCAAAATGCTGCCAGACCTTGTAAGTCAGTAAGTGTGTGTGTGTGTGAGGACATACTGTATTTGTCCAGTCGATACAAGCAATAACTCCCATTTTTTTGCATGCTAATTGCTAGGGGTGTGACGAGACACTCAGCTCACGAGACGACATTTTAAGAAAACTAAATTACAAATTATATGAATGCCCGGACAACAGCACATGGATCAGTGCTGTAAATGTCTCTGCATTGTGCTCATATTCGCCGCGCTGTGTTTGCATACAGTGTCTGCATATTGTCCGTGTCTTATCAGTCACTCTCTTACCATTTATCATTTCTGCAGGGAACCCAAAATGCTGCCAAACAAACGATTTAAAAGCGGCGGGGGCGTCGTCAATAGTAATACCTGTGTTTTCCGTCATTCTGGTTGCTGGGTGGATAAATCTCGCGAGACAGAATTTTAACACGACGAGCAATCTCGTCAAATCACATCTCTCGTCATGCCCCTATTAATTGCACATTAGTACTTGTAATCAAAATAGAAAACTAATCGATGGAAGACACCACTGCCGCATTTAAGTCGCCGCAAGCAATCCGCAAACTTTGTAAGAAAACCCCAGCCGCGGCTAACGTTAGCAACTTGCAGCACCATCACAGCGAAATAAACCTAGCGATGCCTGGGGAGAGAGTAATGCTACTTAAACTTGATATTTGCTCAGTCTATATTTGCATTTTGAGGTTGTGACTTTTTTATATTTTATTTACTTTTATTTATATACAGTATTTAATTTTAGTTTAAGTTACATGAACATATTGTATGAGATTTCTTTTGATTACATTCCTCACCCCCAGGTGTCAACAATGTTTCATAAATGGTTTCAAAACAGACTTCAGTGGTAGCTTTGACCCAAAGTATTCTGTATTAAACAGTAGACTATTAAAATTATCTCATTATTGCTTCTAGTCAAAATAATCCAGAAATTTAGTTTTTTAGAAGTCAAATTCAAGATGTATATGTGCAAATCAATGAGACATACAGGCCATAAATAACAAATAGAAGATCAAATGTTATGTTCATAAGCGGTTATGTTCATAAAAAGTAATCCAACACAACAAGAGGTGATAATATATGTATTATTACAGTTTTCATGATGAGTCTCAATGGAACAGTTAAATTTGACTAGGAACATCACATTGATTAACATGAAACAAACAAAACATGAGGATTAAGTTGTATGCACGAGGAATTTTCCATATTTGCATATCATTACCATATGGCAACTATTTAAAATGTATTTATTTATTAAATTTATTAGCAAACAGGAAATCCTGGTCATGTGACCTCATAAATAGTATGTCCTTCAAAATGAAAGCCCCCTTTACATGTCTAACTGTAAAAACAGATTTTATATCACAGCTTTTTAGTTTGCCATATGGCAGCACTATGCAATATAGGGTTAAGGAGCTCAATGGAGCCACAGGAAGATGCAGTTCATGACAGCTCAACGACAGCACCTTAACATTTAACACCAAGGCCACTTAATTATATATCAAAGTAATTGTTCATCTGTGAAGTGTGGCACATATCGTGCTGATCGGGGGAGGGGGAAGGAGAGGAGGCCCATGCTGCTAACAGAGCCGGACGTCAGCTTCTTCAGCAACCACCACGGGTGGGTTTTATCACCCCGACGTCCAACATGAAAAATATGAGCTGGAACACATGTTTCTGTCAACTTTTTTTTTTTTTTTTTTTCTCCCTGAGGTGTGAGAAGAAGCACTTCTGGTTAGGAAGGTGGTATGGAGTTGCTTGGTTTGGCTGCTGTCACTGCATGATGTTGGCATTCTCCAGCCTCATTAGAAATTACATTTATCTTTAACAGATTTTATCAATCCTGCACTGCCACACACAGAATACTTCCAATAAGCATTTTTGAACCCTGCTGACAATATATGGTATTCTGTGGTTTATTGTTTTCTAGATATATCTAAAATCAATTACACCATCAATGACAATATCATTAAATTAACATCAGTTAATCAACGGATTCAAAGAAGGAGACAAAGGATCATCACTAAGGGAACACTGGGACAAACTTATTTTACTGCACTATTTTCAACATAATGTACAATTTTTACTTATTTATTTTGAATATGTAAGCAATAGAAACAATACTGAAAACAATAATTTGTAAGAAAAACTAAATAGTAAATAAATCAGGAAAAAACAAAAAAGCAGTTTCCACATGCTCGAAAAGGGGGTAGGAGCAAGGATAAACTTATTTAGTTTTACCCCTAAACCCAGATCCATTAGGGCTATATAGACAGTATTGAATTATAAACATGCCAGTATATATAATAATATAGTTATTATAATTTATATTTTATAAAATATAGGTATGACTTGTTAGGTCATCATTTATAAAATGTATATTATTATCATTATTATAGCTATAATAATAGTTACAATAATAATTATGGACATAATATATTTACATGTAAATAGAAATAATCACATATATATAACCTATTATATACAATATTTTATATAAATAGATATAGATACAAATATAGTGTAAAATACAAGCTATAGAATACTTTCTTTATGTAAATGTAATTATAAATAAGTTAAAAAAGGCAATATATCTGCATACAAACATACAGAAGTCTGTTACAAGTAATATAGTAACACACTGTAGACTAGGAAAGATTTTGGAAAATGTGCTTATTCAAAGTGCTGAAAATGAACATGGAATGCCTTTGAGGTTCATCTTTTTTGGAAACTGACCCTGATTACTGTTTTATATATATTTTATAGTTACAGAGGCTGATAGAAAGTGTCAGAAGATAAGAATCAGAATCAGATTTGCTCACAGAGTAGGAAGCATGAGAGACTTAACATGGTCCAGATGTCAACAGGAAGTGAAACAAACATCAACACCAGACACAAAAAAACCAACATTGTGAGAAAGACAGTGACAGTAATTTACTACGATGAGAACAAAGCACCGGACATTATGATGTTAATGTTACATGTAAACCATCCTCGGATAGAATGCACAACACTTTGTACTTTTTGGATATATTTATTTAGCGGGGGAAATAAAAAGAATAAAATGAAAAGAATAAGGTTGTAGTTTGTACCTGCTGTGTTTATAAAGTCTTTTTCCAGTTCACACACCACATTTTAAAGGCGAAAGCACAGCAAATGTGTCCCAGACAGGATGCCAAAGGCTGCAACTCATTTTGTTGAGTGTTTGGAAAGTGATGGTCCCTTTTTTTTGGCATTGTTGAGTCCTGGCTGCTGAAATGAGGAGTAATGGGGTGAGCCCTCTCTGATCTAAAGAGTAACATTTACAGAATTTGCATTAACATTTACAGAATTTCTTCTTCTTTTTATTTTCATGACAGCTGACAAACCAACATAAAAATACATTGCTGCCACCAACTGGACATGGTCAACAGCAGATCGCATAGTGTCAACTCCTGGAATGATGATTTGACATAAAGTTGGTGTCAGTGTTGTTTTTAATCATCTGGAGCAACAATGTTCCACGTAACTACGATAATACAAACAGACAGACTGTTATAATATTCCATGTAATGGGGCTGTGCATATATATTATTTTGCAAATTATGATATGTGTGTGGAAAAAAGCTGAATATAAATAGAGGTATGGTGTAAGAACCCATGTAAAAGTTAGATGAAATGGAATATGTGTGCTTATTAATAGCATATTTATATATAAAAAAAAATCTATATATACATTTACAAAGTGGAGGACAGACAAGCAAACACAGTATGAATTTGAATGAGATATGGAGCGGAGGTAAAGTTGGTATGTTTATAGTCTCCAGAGGAGAGTCGAAAAGAATAATGAAGAACAAAGACTCCATATGTAAATCTTAAAGGTCATACATTATAGACTTTTCCATTATTTTCCATTTGTAAGCGTTGCTATCCCACTAACCAGAAATCATCTTAATATAGTTTTACATCTCCTGTATCTCTAAAAAGAACAGGTCTATATATTTCATCTCATCTTCTATACCCGCTTATTCCTCATTAGGGTTACGGCGAGAGGCAGGGATACACCCCAGATGGTCACCAGCCAATTGTGGGGCACACACACCATTCACACCTACGGGCAATTTAGAGTCTCCAATTAACCTCAGCATGTTTTTGGACTGTGGGAGGAAGCTGGAGTACCCGGTGAAAACCCACACAGACACAGGGAGAACATGCAAACTCCACACAGAAAGGTCCCAGACCCAGGACCAAGGAGGTCTTGAACCTGCGACCTTCTTGCTGTGAGGCAACAGCACTAACCCCTGCTCCCAAATGCCGCCAAAGACTAATTTTCATTGGCAGAAGGATTATGACAAAGAATCCTAGAAATAAAAGCAACAAATTATTTAAAAAAAGGGAAATATTACACACAACATAATTAATACACACACACACACACTCATTACCCCTCACCAAATATTCATATCAACAACAACAATTTTCATACCAACAATAAACAGATAAACCATACATTACTAGGTCATTTTGTTTCTGACTCATTAATATCAACAAGCTTGTTTTAAGGCTGTTTCTAATTACAGGCTGTGTACATTTATCTGTGGGTTAAGAGTTTTGAAACCTGGAACCTGGGATAGTATTTATAGAACATCTACACATTCTTATAATCAAAAACAGTAATATCTCACTTTCTATGGTATCCTCATGAGACCTGAGGAAAAAAAAAATATCTTCAATTTGTTGTCCCTAATTTACTTCCTATTTAGGATAAAAAAAAGTATGATTTAGATGCTTTTAATTTGACCTGTCCACTGTAGTAGACCAGAGGACCATTATAGGGAGAAAATTACACATGATCTGTATTGTGGGTGGTATATTACATTTCAATTACATTAGCAATACATTGTTAAATGCAACAAAGAGGATGCTGCTGTCTTGTTGTTTTCATGTGTGGAAACAGCTATTTTTATATTCTCTCAGCTAATACCATTACTATATAAGGACAATAGGAATGCACAAAAATGACTTTTCTGAGTTTAGTTGCTTTTTGGTTGAAAGGGTATTACACACTAATTTTGTTTTAAGTTAATGTTTTCTTCACACAAATGAATCACTGGTTCACACAGATCTGGCTCCACGATAAAATAAAAATAGTCTTTCAGGACTTCAGGCGCTCTATAGTAACCAGTGATTAATGTGTTGTATATTGTGGTTGTATCCCTACAATTTAAAGTGTAATACTCCAAAGTAGTAGGGGCAGCATTTCACCTCCTACAACATTTCACATCAATGAAATACAATTGCAACACTAATAGTGAGATATGTATTTAAGGAATTGCTACAGGGGTGGATCTGAAACACAGTAGAGGTCTGTGATACATCAATAGTGTTTCTTCTCTTCATACGTTTTATAGTTATAGTTCTTTTTTATATTTTTTTAAAACTTAAATTATGGCCAAATGCTCTGTCCTCTTTTCTAATCCTCAGATTCTTCTGCTGTGTTAAAGTAATGCCGGAGCTTTGGAACAGGGGTGAGACGTTGTGTAGAGCTTCTCCGTGTCTCTACATGTTGAGTCTAACTGTTGTTAAATTAACCACCAACCAACATAGTTTATTTAACTCAGAATGACCGAATTTTCTTCTCAACACTCAGCATTTAGCAGCAGCCACCGTAGACCTTGCAACCTATTGCCGGTCAATGCCTAGGCCCTCATTGGCTCATTCTATCTCATTCTAGCTCTCTGACTCTCTGTCTACTTAAATTACCCAAAGTGTCGACAGCTGTGAGTATGGAGATAGTCACTCTTCAGGCAGCAAAAAGTGTTTCACAGCAATAAGAGATGAGCAGCGGGTTACCATTATCCTCAAAATCTGACAGGAGGGAAATCGCCACAAAAGCTCAATACTAGATGGAACGGTGAAATTATAGTCTCTATGCTTCAGATACATGCCAGGAATGTGGGAAATGGGGTCCAAGGATACCAAACTATCCCTTTATCTGTACAAATTGTATCTTTAAATAAACCAACTATTATCTCTGGTAGGTTTAGCATGTTTCTAGGAGATGCACCCAATACATGAAAAGCCGTAATAGCAGCAGGCTAAGACTATAACTGTCTATAACAGTCATTCAATCGACACCACACCCACAGCATCAGATCTTCTTTTCTGTTTCAGTCATGCAGTTATAGGCGTCATTAACACACCGACAGCTCTCCAGAAAAACCTTTATGATGGCGCTGGCCATGGTTGCTAGGAAATTTGTCTCACAACTGCAACACCTCTATAGGAAGCGTCTTCTGCTTCTTTATGTGGAGTGAGGCTGGCAGCATGGGGATGAGCAGCAGCAACAGTTCTGCAGATGGTCATAGCAGCAGGATTCCTGGCAGCTTCCCTGTATAAAAAGAAAAAAAATGCCCATAGCAGCTGTCTCTCACACCATTCAGGCAGTAGAAAGGGCAGCCTTCTGGAGGATTACTGCTGTAAACGCCCCTAATCAAACGGTCAAACGCTGTGATTAAAGTGCGGCGACTGGTTTATCTATCCAACAGTTGCCCTGGAAAATCACTTACTACCCACTGACTGAT